>VDFB02270651.1:40929414-41145033 GCA_007258455.2 Sequoia sempervirens
CTAAACTGAACTGAACTTCAAGCATGCAAACATCAAATCCTAACTCTTAGGATCTTTACATGCATTTAGAAGTGTTAACTATTACTTCGTATAGTTAACTGAACACAAGGTGAGTGTCACCTTACCATGCGTGCACCCACATGCTCCTATTATTTAGGAATAACTACAAATGTCAATTTCATGATTTCTTTCATCCAAATAATTAATCTCATCCTAATCTTAGTGATGTTGAACACATTCCAAGAGCTTAGGAGATACATGAAATAATTAATGTTTAGGATTTGCAATTAAATGGAATCCTATTTCCAACAATTTGGGTGCAAAAGAGGAACATCCCTAGTGTAAACATACCCATCCAGACATGTTGGAACAATCCATTTGGTTGTACGAGTTGTAGAATGAAATTTGCACCACTTTGCAATTTTACACTACTTGCATCTGACAACTTTTCCCTCAACTGAAAACTTGTCACCACAGGAAAACGCCTCCAAGATAGCAAAAACCGAGAGAGGTTATTATAGAGGGGCCCAACAAAATCTTGTAGCCTCAAACAAAAAGTTTGTAGGCATCACAGTTTCCAAGAAACAATCTATCAAATATTGCTACCCTTTTGCACTTTGGACTCTTAAGGGATTTCACCGATTGAACGTAGCTCAAATTGCTTCAGTCTGTTTGGATGTGAAAGGGGACCATACCTAACCTAAATGTAACCATTCAAACATGATGAAATAGTTGATTTGGTCATACAAGTTGTAGAACAAGATTTATTTATGCCCTTACAAGTAGTTTTCAACCTCCAACCGAACTCCAATGCTGATTTTCATGTGAAAAAAAGCCATGATACCATAGCTTGTTGCTTTCTTTTTAATGGAAACTAGTCGGAAGCAGAGTTAACTTCTTCACAAACTTGGTTTGAAGTAATTTCATTCATTTTTGTGAAAGCAGATTGTGACACAACTTTCTTTTTTCAAAAATTGTTCTGCATCATTGAACTAAGAATTTATCACACATCTGTAGAGAAACAGAGGAGTACTACAAACTAAAACACATTACACTTATGTTCTCACTGACTTGATGTACTCTCCAATATCTCTCTTCTCTCATGTGGAGAGTTAGAGCTACTTGGCCATGCCTTTGCATCATTAGGGGAGTTTTTCTCTTTTTGACAATGCCAAAAGCATGGCTACATACAAATTAGGCAAAAGACCTTTCCTTTTAGATTAGCAATCCATGGAAAATTTAAAAAGTATCCTTGATATTACAAAAAGATATGTGTTTATACACTTCAATTGTGCAGTCACCCTTTGGATCTTTCAAAGAAAAATTTTCCTATGCCACTGTTACACTGCACAGGTAAGCCATATTTTGTATTGTGGAGCTATATTAAGCTACCACTCTCAAGACCAATGTAACAATGATACAAAATAATGTTTGAGACTGCAAGAAGACATCAAAATGGCTAGTGTACTAAACAAATTCTTATGATTTTTGAAGAATGTTGATAACTCTACTCAGTTGGCTTCTTTTTTCAAAATCATACAAATTGAACTTTGTCATCAATAGACTCTATATATCAAGCTACCACAATTCAAGTTTCAACGATGAATATTTATCATGCATGTTTTAAATGACATTCAAGTCTATGGTGGTTTTGTTTATCGATGTTATGTGATATTCTAATCCTAATTCATGCTTCTAGGCTGCATATATATATATATATATATATATATATATATATATATATATATATATTATTTTTACATGTTTTTTGTACTAACGAACCGAAAACCAACCAAACCCCCCCCCACCCCAAATTTTTTTTTTTGCCAAACTGGCAAACCAAACCCCCAAACCCAAACCGGTAACTTAGTTTGTAAGTCAATTATTGGGAATTGGTCAATTTTTTTGTGTGGGGGAGAGTCTTAAAAAAGGTTGAGGAACTCATTTTGGGGATTGATGAATGTAATTTTGTGAAGAATCAATAAGATCATATTGAGTTACCTTGCAAAAATTGTGGTTTCTACAAAAAAATCTGTGTTTTCTCCATTGTTCGGCCCCTACATAGCAAGTAAATGGTTGTATAGCGTGTGGAATGAGGGGGAAGCAAGCCTGAGACCCCTTTAAAGTTGGTTTGAGTGCTTTCTTTTCATTTTTTGTGAGTTTTGTGCCAAGTTTTCTCAAGGCAGGTAGTGAACCCAAATTTTGCATTTTGAGTAAATTATGAATTATTGAAGCCCTCCACCTATTGTACCTTTCATGTGGCTCGATGGAGAAGTTGTTTATAATATGATTTGAATGTGTGTAGGTCCATTTAAGGTAGGGGAAATGATTTGTGAGTCTTGAAGTTGTCCTAAGCAAATCATTGCTTAAATTGCATGAAAATGGAGCTTTTAGCCTAGGGTTTGTTAAAATCAATGAGACTGGGGGAATCTCTTTAATGTTTAAGCATATTGGGGTCATAATATAGGTGTATGAGTTGGTGGTATGGTCAAGGGAGTTGTGCAAGTGGAACTTTCAATAAACCTTATGCACTTACATGGTAAATGGAGGGTTTGATGTGACAACCTGCTAAAGGACCTGTAGGTATAGAATAATCTTAGAATTTGTTGTTTTAAGACACAACTCAAGACTATTTGGGGTGTTCTTGTGAAGATCAAGTTTTTAAAGGGTACTCACTTTGTAAAAGAGGGCTAATTCACTAGCCTAGGACAAGGGTATGCTATTGGTTCTCAAATTTGGTCCAAAGGAGTCAAGGGTAATTTTCACATATGTTGTGTAACTTTGAAAAGGGTGTCTAATTCACTAATTTTTTTGTGTGGTGTCTTGGAAACTTGGGTTGAAGAATCCCTTAAACTAGGTTGTCAGTGCTACAAGGGAAAGCATAGTAAGGTATGGAGTTTTGAGTAGATCATCTGATTTTGTTTTGAAATTTTGATTGATACTCATTGGTTTGGCATATTGAATGGTTTCCACCCCCACTCTACATCAATCCATTGCTTGTTTGAAAGTACTTGTTTTAGGCTTTTAGCCATAGTAACAAGCCAATGAACTGTTTGATAAAAAGCTTTGGTACACATGTATGAAAAATGTGGTAGCATAGACAAGGCAATGAACTGTTTAAAAAAATGCCTCAAAGAAATGTGGTCTCATAGAATTCCATGACAAGCAAATGCAATTGACAACTGCTCCTAGTTATTAGTTATGTAATGTGAAGTAATTGCATAACTACTTAGGTTGACTTTGTAAAAACTATATTGTAATTGAAATTTTTTCATCTATCAGCATCTAGTTGTTAGTTATGCAATGTGAAGTAATGCTTTGAGGTTGAAAGATGTGCAATGCAATGTAATTAGCGATATGAATATAAACTACATAATATAACCATTCTTTTTTATGCTATTGTACATTGATATTTAACCATTGCTCACTTGATTAAATTTTCAAAGAGTTTAATCATGCACATGAGGAAGAAATTAAATTTCGATTGTCAACTTCTATATATCAAATTATCCAGTAATCAAGTGTATGTCCATATGCAAAAATGGCATCAACACCAACTCAAACAAAGTTTTACAAAATGTGGCATATGCCATCTCAATATCTATTCAAAATTTACATGCCAAAATGTCTATCTCATCCTAAACTACTTGATGGATCATCAAAATGGAGCCTCTTTGAAGCACTCATTGGCTCTAAAGGTAGTTGCACAAGAAAAATTCAAACCACAATTGAGATTAGTTATACTATATAATTTAAAATCGAATAATTAACATCAAAATCAATATACATTGAATTATAATTGAACTCTAAAATTGAAATCTTGATTACCTAAAATATACGTCTCTTCAAAGGGTCGGGAGTCTTAGAATATGCCCCTCTCAAAGAACCAACCAAACCAACTTTTGTAATATCAATCTATATATGTGAACAAAAACATAAAATTGATCCAAGTTAGCATACAATTGTCGGTAATAGGAACATATTTACCAAACACAAAATAAAATAAACACATACCTCTTTAGGCTGATCTTTTTCTTTATCTCCTTTAGGTGTTTCGAAACCTCCTCCTTGAGGTGTTTCAACACCTACTCCTTGAGGTGTTTCAACACCTACTCCTTGAGGTGTTCCAATGCCTACTCCTTCAGGTGTTGTGACACTTGTCAACAATGGTGTATAGCTCATAACTACCTGTACATAAAAATGACAAGTACATATGAAACTACCAATCTATGTCGATGTATGTATAATCAATAAAAGATCTTAAAAATCTTAATTCAATCGAATTTGAGTTCAATTACCTTTCCCTTATCTAACATTGTGCCTCCATAGTCTAGACAGCGCTGCACCTCACTCGCACTAGGTGTTTCCTACAAGCAGAGAATAAGATTAACATATAAGTTAATATATAATTTCATTAATGACAATTCAAATGACAAGCAAGTATATAATAAAAAAATGTAAATGAGTGAGTACAAAAATATATACTATGTGTGTGTCGAGGCCAAATGAAATGGCCCTAAGGGTGCTATCAGTCACTTGTGTGAACTCCTCCTCAGACATCAACTGTTAAATAGACCATGTAAATAAATATTAGTACTTGATACTATCTCTTATTAATATAAATGCAAGTTATGAATTTACAACTTAAATCTTACCTGTGTAACTATTCCAGAGTCCCCCTCTCTAGCAGGAGAGGACTCTGTAGGGTGTGCTCCACTCCCATGCGTTTGATGTCCTATAATGTCCACATCCTAGATGTCATAATCAAAAGTGTTCAAGGGATGCTCAATGGGTTGTACAAGAGGACCCAAGCATATCTCCTGGCACATAGTGCAAGTATGTGGCACATAAGTATGTGGACATGAGGAGGATGATGCAACAACATTGGATCCATCGCCAACATCACTAGAATGTGGCTGAGCTACTATAGAAGCATGGGAAACCAAAAGACCACTCAAAGAGTGAATAGCCTGAATACTCTGTGTGGCTGCATCCTCAATAATATCTGGATGATGTACTGGAGGTGTCAGAGGAAGTGGGGGAGGGGGAGCATATGGGCACCTGACTACTCTAATTTCCCCTGGTCTATCTTGGGGCATACCTCCACCAACACCCTGGAAGGGTTTAATGTCAAAGTAATTGACATGATGCCCTAACAAAAACTCAAAGTATAATTTTTAATAAAGTAAAATGGTATATCACTATTGTTGTTGGGTGGTTTATCAAAAACCATACACCAACGATCCCAAAAGTTAACTACTATGTCCTTATGTGTGCACCATTTTATAGAAAGTTTTGGTTTATTAACATTAACTGGCAAACCAGTATGGGGGTTAACAAATAAAGAGGCTATTTGGGATTTTGTTATTTGGAGATCTTTCACATCATCGTAAGACAATCCACATGAGTAATATTCCCTCATTCTTTCTCGCCATGAATGAAAGGCATTATGTTGGGTGGAGAGGGTTTCTATATTTTTAATTATTTCCTTCAATGTGTTTGTCATTTGGGATAATCGAGGGATTGTCTTACAAACATCACAAATTCCCCTCAATTGCTCCAATTTTTCACCAATTAAGTCTTCAATTGATGAGCATGAAGGTGGTGGATCATTTGGAATTTGTGCACTTTCATTCTCAGTTGGTGGATCGTTTGGAATTTGTGCATTTTCATTCTCAGCTGGTGGATCGTTTAGAATTTGTGCATTTTCATTCTCAGCCATAATACCTGATTAAAGTTAAAACCTAATTAATCTAATTGAAATTACACAATATAAATGAAACTATTGTAAAAAAACCCTAGTTTTTTAATAAAAATCCAAAAAAAACCCTACTTTTTAACAAAAATCTATAACAAACTCTAGTTTTTAATAAAAATACATGAACAACACTATTTTTTAATCAAAATCCATAAAAAACATTAATTTTTAATAAAAATCCATTGTAAACTCTAGTTTTTAATAAAAATCAATCAAAAACCCTACTTTTAAAAAAAAATCCATAAAAAACTACTTAAAATTATACAAATCTAATTGAAAAATCGATTAAAACAAAAAAATCCAAAAACTTACCTTTGAAATCAGATATCTGTTGAAATCAAATATCTGATATCTATAAGTCATTCTCACTGTGCACCCACAGCCTCTTCAAAATGACTAAAATGATTTAAAAGCCCATTGTTTTGTATTTATAGGTAGCTCAAATCAGATATCCAATATGTAAATCTTGGTTTGGGCATTGCTTTGGAGCAATGTACTAACACCCAAGCTAGAAAAAAGTCAACTCTGGATTTTTGCATTTTTGGGTTGATCCAAAACGTAATTTTTTTCCCATTGCCACTTTTTAGCCCATCATGATTCTGCACATACCCATAGATTTGATAAGATTTAATCATTAGTTTCACAAAATAAAATGTCATAACTTTCATTAAGCATCCTCTACAATGAAAAAGGGTGTAACATGCCAACCCTTCAATGCAATAAAAATTTCTAAATTTACACCTTGCGAGTAAGTAAATTAGGTAACAAGTCATTGCAATAAAAAAATTCCTTCTTTTATTGAGAATATGCGATCAAGATTCCATATCATATTACAATAAAGATTCTATTTCATTACAATAACTTCACAAGTTACAACAATACAAGAATACATACATTTACATACATAGCTCCAATGAGCTTTAGAACAAATAGTTGTAAGACAGTCCAAGATCCTTCCTTTCAAATCTTGGTTCTTTTGTCGCCTGTTGTGGAGGAGAAGCATCACTCAGCACTTTTCCACCAACCACGAACTCATAATGCGGTCCCCCACACGTCTATCATTCGATAGATGACCCTTCCCTTTGACAAAGATATTGGTAGAGTAACTAATAATGAAAACCAACTGAGCATCGCAATGTGTCCTACATAACTAGAACTTGTAATCCCACAATCTTTGTCTAGCATGTAATACTGGATCACGATGAACTAGCAATGTTAGTCTTAGTAGTCACACAATCTAGAGTGGACTCTTGGACATTACACTACTTTGATCAAAGAGTTACATTCAATATTCCTACTGAGAGTCATCTATCACATACACTACTCAGGGCTGATTTGACTTAAGGCTATCTTAAGCTACGTATAGGTATTTCCTTCAATGGATAGTCCATCATCCCAGATAACCTACAACCATATTAATCTATTTGGAATAAACCTACTTAACTAGTAAGTACACAAGTTAGGTATTTCCTTCTATGGATAGTCCATTATTCCAAAGATAACCTACATACTTGGATAACCCTACTTACATGTAAGTACTTAAATTCCCTCCCATACTGGATTGTCTATCCTAGGAGTAAACACAAGCTTCCCTAGTTAAACCAATAACTTAGCTAAATGCACCATATGTGCTTTTCATGTTCAATCATACCTAGTATATAATACCTATATTGTCTAATGCATATACTGGAAAAAACATCTCAACCATGCATGCAAAACACACCATTCAAAGTAAAATAACAAAGAAGAAGAGATCCTCATGCACGTTATCACTTTATCCAAACTAACTACACCAATGCAACCCTCTCCAACAGCCAATGATTTTATAATTAGTTTCTCAAGTATATCACAATATCTCTATCTCATTTGTTGATAGCTTACTTCTCTCAAAATATAATCTCCCCACAACTAAATGAACTTACTTCCTTTCACTCTCTCAATGCTAAGAAAATTATGGCTGGGAAAATGCTGAATTATGAATTGCAAAATATTTGCAATCTCTTGAAAGAAATGTGTCCCTCTCAAATGAAATTGTTCAACTATTTATAAAGCAACCAAGCAACCTCAAAGGCTACAGTTTAGGCATGTAAATGGATAGAAATCTCCATGCAACGCAACACATGAAACTCAACAATAATGTGGCAATCAAATAAGCTCAGACTCATCAAAACCTCCTACAGATCGACTTGTTTCATTGATAACAATCCAAAGACTAATTCAAAATGCACATGGAGAAATCAAATTATACTCCAACAAGGACATCAACAAAAAAATGTTTCAAGAGGTGGCGCCAAATCCTCTATTCTATTATCAAGTTGGTGTGGTTTCTGATGGAGAGAAACAATCAACAATAAATCTGTAACACTTAGCACATATCAACTGAATTTAAGGAGTGAATCTATTAAACATTTAAAGACATTTAGACAAAGTCAAAGTTACTCTTTATCACAACGTCGACCAAGTCAAGCTATATGAATAAGATTTATGGATTCGATTGTGTAGATGTTTTTTGTCATCAAAATTTTGAATCACACTATGTGGTCCATCATCAGGATGACAGAGAGCTGAAGGAGGAAATGAATTGTTGCAGACTAAGATCAGCTAAAAATAGAGAGATAGAGGAGAGGAGGAAGGAGGCACACGATTCAAGGATAAGGATGACTAGGACAAAGAAAAAGAAATACAAGAAGAAAAGAAAGGACCAAGGAAAAAATGGAGTCCAACAAAAAGGTCTAAGAGTAAAAAGAAATATGCAAAAAACAAAAAATATAGAAGGATAAATCAAATAAAAAGAATATATTAAAAGGAAATAATCTTATAATTCAATAAAAAGAATAATCAATAAAGTTGAAAGATTCAAGAAGATACAACAATATAAGATTAATGCTAAAGATTAATAATTATAAAAGATTAAAGGTAAGAGATTAAACATAAAAAATCAAAGTTAATGATTATTGATAAGAGATAAAGATTAATGTTAAAGATTAATTACAATCTATACCAAGAAATAAAAGAGGAAATAATTAAAAATGCAAGGAAATAACAAGATTAATCTAATAATCTATAATCTATAAAAATAAATTATAATCTATAATTATACTAAAAGAGCAAGATATTTATAATCTATAATCTATAATTATAAACATAATAAAAAAGAGCAACATAATTAAAATCTATAATCTATAATTATAAATTATAGATTAAAGTTAATAAAAAGAAGAAATAATTATAAATTCTTACAAAGAATTAATGAGATTAATCTTATAATCTTATTAATTCCTAATAAGAATAAACAAAATAAACCTAAATAAGTCAAGCTAACCGTAGACAATATCAAATTAAATGCAATGTCATAAACTATGTGTCATCTAAAAGATAATCGATTTACACTTAACAACCATAAGCTATTAAATCAGCTTCATTTGACATAGTCAATAATGACCATTATCGACGTCTTATTTCATTGTCTTTATCGACTACAAAACAACCTTATAAATCTTCTTTAATTGAATAAGAGATAGTTGAATTCAATAACATATATATATTATGCTAAATATATCATAGATATATAATTAAATACTTACACACACACACACACACACACACACACATATATATATATATCACAAGCCTATAATGTAAGCATACATTCGATATATATATACATATATATGAGTACAGGAAAGATAGTATATAATAAGCACATTATATTAAATGTGTGCATATATATATACCTCTATGTACACGTATGTGTAGGTATATCTATATCGATGCATCCATATGAGCATGTCCATTTGCCAATGTACGCATGTATTGATATACATATACATATGGATATGTGTATATACTATACACATATATATATGTTCACATATGATTCACATATATACATTCACGATTACCATCATATTGATGAGTGTTTACATGTGGTACATCTATACATATGCATATACATGTCGTTAGATCCCATTGACATGCATGTGCATATATATACACATACTTCCACATACGTACCACTTGTCAACATAATTGTAATAGTACAAGAAAGATCTCAAAAGCTCAAATAGATAAACTGTGAACGCCAAACCTGCACAAACTAACATGGGATCAACAAACAAGTGTCAAACATGTTAGAAAGATCAATCTAGTGTTCCCTCTGAAATTCTTTAGCCAAATTCAATAGAAAACATGAAATAGGAAGAAACTTAACAAAATAAAGCATGTAATCTAAATAAAACTAGCTAAACCTCCATCCCATAGGGGGAGTGGTACTCCTTTGATGTGGAAAGAATCACTTTCCCAATCCCTTTGATAAGCTTGATGATTTGTTGATGACCTAAGTATGAAAATGACTATAATCTAGCTAAAAGTGCTTAAAAATGATGAAGATGGTGAAAAGGATGCCTCTATTTATATAAACCAAGGGTTGAAGAATGGAGGAAATTGGTGAATGTGGGATAAATTGAGATCCAATGAATATGTGCCAAGTGTCACAATTCTATTGAATGAGGGTGGAGCACATTTTGGGAAATGTGTGAGTGGAGGAGGATGGAAGAGAAATAAATGTTGTTGGTTGAGAATTTGAAAATGGTGTAAGAGGAAGTGAATGAGATTTGAGAGGATGTAAGAGGATTTGAAAGGTTGTAAGAGAATTTATTGCAAATGTAAGAGGATGTGATAGGTTTTTGAAAACCTTTGGAGGGAAATTGAATGAGAGGTTGTTGAGAGGAATATTCCTTGGAATATGCCTTTGTGAGGATAATTGAGGAATTAGATAAATAGAAGAAATTGATTTTATGTGCAACTTGGTTAGTTGACCATGGTTGATTTAACTCTTGAAGAGTTAAAAGCTAGAGGATTTGATTAATGATGATTAGAAGGTGATTTAGGACTAATTAATTAAAAATGAATTAATTGGAGGAGGTTAGGGGGTTTGGGGTATTTGATTTAATTGATTTTAATCAAATAAGAAGACTTAGGGGGATTTAATTAAATGATTTGATTTAATTAAATATGATGAAAATTAGTTAGAAGAACTTAGGTGAATTAATCAATAAATTTAATTATTTGATTAATAGTTGAATTTGTTGATTTTAATTAAATAATGTTGATTATTCAATTAATTGATCAATTTGAGATGATTTTAGAAGAAACTGTGTTAGTTGATCAGAATCAGATATCCAGTATCAATCAAGACTTTTCATGTGTCTACATTTTTCCCCTCTTTGAAGTGAGGTACCTATTGCATCGGTTCAAATAATAACATTGCCATGATAAAAAAATTCAAAAAATTCCTAATTTTTTGGATGCCCCACTGCTTCCCCAATGGAAGAATTACGCTACCACACTACCCCCTCGAGAGATCAGGTGAAAATTGCAAAATTAGGACGAGCTCGTGAAAAAGGTTCAACAAGGATTCAAATGCGGAAAACAACCCACGAGATGTGAAGAATGATTCAAAATGATGAAAATGGGTTAAAATGGGATTCACTTTGCAGAAAACAAATTAAATGGGTTCAAAAACCCTAAAAAATATCCAAAAAACCTTGAAAATTTTGCATAAATAGGGTTAGAATGGTCATTTTCAAATCATTTTCAACAGTGAGGACCCACCTGGCTATGATGGTGATGCTAGTGGAGAGATGGCGGAGCGAGACTTCATTGTTCCATCTTCTGACTGGAGAGGCCACAATGACATTGGAGGACGTTTGGTGGATCCCTATTCATGGTGAGCACATTATATACAATGTCGATGCTGGAGGTGATGCCATTTTTTAGTTGTTCAGCGTCAACAAGTACATGACTGATAGCGGGAAGCTCAACCTTGACAAATATGTGGGGATTGCCCCAGATTTGACCTTATTCGTTAGTGCTCTGATCTCAAGAGTCCTTGTTCCTTATCGACAAGCCAAAGGTTGCAAGGTGGGATGGGGGATTGTTTGGTCCTGTATGATGGAGGAGATGACTGTCTACACCTAGGGGCCAATTGTCCTAGCCTCATTGTATTAGGATATGCACCAGGTTGTCTACTGTGGGGCCCATAACATTGGGGCCAGAGTTACTCTTCTTCACATGTGGGCCTATGAGCACATTGTCATTTTGAGGCCACAAATAGTAGATGTTCAGACAAATCGCGATGATCCTATGGCTTATAGATATGGGGGATTACCACCCTCCATTATACATGAATTATAGGCCTCCTACACTAGAGGCAGGTTATCGATGAGATGACCATGTTTCGATGGAGACCATGGATCCACTTCCACAGATGGCATGACGATGATCTATAGCTCTTTTACTGTTTCCCGACTAGATACAAGCAAGGGCGAGAGCATCTCATGATTGAGTGGTATCTTCTAGACAGGGTTGCTTGCCAATTTGGGGAGGTGCAGGATGCACCCCATGATACTCAAAGATTCATTTTGCTTAGAGGTCCAGGGAGACAACATGGGGACAAAGGATCCCACCTCAGTAAGCCATCGATGATTTCAGACAGTAGGTGATGGTGTCGTGGGTGTAATTCAACGGTCATGTGGATGCGGGGACCACCTAGGCGTATGATGCATATTAGTGAGCTCATGCCCTGATTTAATTAACTTTACCAGTTGTGCCAGTTGCGACCAGAGGATGGGTCAGAGGACCCCAGATTGGATAGGTACCACAACAGGTGAGACAGGCACAAGAGAGATAGGACAAAGGGGGAGATCATGATGGATAGATCCCACCACTAGTGCCACCCGTCCGATAGAGGCCACTAGTTCAGCCACATCAGCAAATGCCACCCTCGCCACCATCACCTGGTCCCGATCCTAGGGATGGACATATAGTAGCGTTGTAGGTGTAGGTGCAAGTTTTTACAGGGCAGCTCCAGTAGGCCCAAGCTCAGATTCAAACATTGGTCTAGGAGAGGGACCAGGCATGCCAAGAGGTGACGTAGGAGCACCAGATGAGCTAGGAAGCAGACATGGCCTTGGCATTGGAGATAGGATAGAGGTAGTAGCTAGAGGCTGCAACACAACAGATACATGGATAGGCCACAGTCTCGACTGAGATGTATGGTCGAGCAATGCAGGAGGCATCGTACTACAAGGAAGTGTACTACAAAGTTGTGGCCTAGGAGCGGTGTGAGCCAAATTTCTCCCATCTTAGCCAAATTGCTCCTACCAAGACCCCTCGTGCAGGCACATCAAGGAGGCCATCAGAGTCGAAGCAACCATCATGGAGACAGACAGAGCGAGGGTAGCTCAAGATACTGATAGCACACTTGGACACATTTTTTTTTTGTATAGCCTAATTTATGATGTGTATACATTCATTGGATGAGTTTTTGACTAGCCTCTTGTATATTTGATGATGATACTATATATTTGATTCCAATGTATCATGATATTTAGCTTTTTTTGATATATATATGAGATGACTTGCATTGCATTTATATGATGTGATGGTTATCTTATTTTATGTGATGGAAATATATATGAATGGATGCATGCATGCATGCAATGTTTATAGTATGATGCTTTATGTTATGATTTTTTTTGATGCAATGGATCTATGTTATGAATGCACATGGATCTATATGGATGCACCTTTATATGATGGATGATGGATGCAGTTATATGTTTTACTTCTTTTTCAATATCTTTCCTATATGCAATGTATGTATCGATGATGCAACATGTGATGATTATGATAATGCCTATATGATTATGCAATGGATATTTAATGCAAACATGAGTTTATGAGATGCTTAGAATAACCAATCTATATTATGATGGATAATGAATAATAACATGAGATGAATGATGTTTCATTTTATGATGTTTTTATATGTTGTGTAGTATGTTGATGGTTTGTGGATGCAGGATGGATGAATATAGATATTTTTTTGTTTTTGAATGTCATGATACCATATTAGTATTAGTATATGGGAAAGATAGAAGAAAGAGAAATCAACCCTTGAGTTCAAAGTATGATGATGATGACATGATTTCTTATCAAAGATTGGGGACATAAAGAGCTTACTTACCTTATTTTTTATAACACACATAGGTATGATGCATCAAGGTATAAAGAACTAGGATGGTGTTGTACCTTGTGAGATGGACTTTGACTTGACAATTAGATAGGAGTATTCTTGTTCACACCCAACATACAAAACCTTATTACAAAGTACTTCAGATATTTCAAACATCTTAGACCAAAACACAGGAAAGAAAAACCTTCCTAAGTAATAGTCAACAAAACATCTAAAATACCCTCCCTACAAACAAAAAAAAGTAAGAATGACCAAATTATATTACAAAAATATCCAAAAAGCACAACAAACAAAAGATAATGATAAATGCCCCATTCCTTTCTCTCTAAATCATTTTGATTAGACATCATCAAGAGGTCATTGGAATGAGCGCAATAAGATAAATCAAAAGAAAAGATCAAGTACACAAACAAGCCAATGTTCTTCATACCTCTAGCCAAGACAAAACTATAGTGATGCCTGAAGTTGATGTCCATTGTATGAAGGATGCATCCTAGGACATGATGTTATCAGATGATTTTGAGACTAATGAGATGATGGTCTATTAATACCAAGAGTTAACCAAATTTTTTACCTACTGACCTAGACTTGAGATCTTGATGTTTGAGTTTTCACTCTCGATTTGTCAAACTTGTTTCTGATTGTTTCACCAAAGGTTGGGAGTGGTGATCATTTATTATGAGTGGATGTTTATTTCGAATGAACGTGAAGCAAGGTGGATGATTTTGGGGTTTTTTGAATGTTTTTGGTGTTTTGAAATGTTTTGAGGTTGTTTTTGGTATTTTCAAGATGTTTTACAAATGTTTTGATTTTCAAATTTTCCAATGTTTTTGAGTTGTTTAAGATTTTGACCAAGATCCTAACCTAAAGACCTATCCTAGGGGCCTCGGGGGATGATCAAATATTATCCTTTCCTATGTTATACATGCAGAGACCACATAGTTTGACTGACACAGACTCGATTATTGATGAGAAATGAACAAATGGACTGTCAGTTTATTGTGACAGACTCCTAAAGGACTGACCTAATGTGTCTCGGGGCACATCAATGATGGCCCTGCCTATGTTCAGAGCTCAGAGACCTGTAGTTCAACACGACAACTCTATTTTTTGAATTTTTTTTTACTTTTTTGACTTGTTTTTAGATTTTTAACATGTTTTGGATATTTTTGGGTTTTTTTGATTTTATGAATGTTTTTGGATTTTATGATTTTAAGGAATATTTCAAGAATATACACGAATCCAATACAATGTAGGTATAATAACATGCCACCAATGTGATGCGATAGACTACCCCAATATAGGCAAGACAAACTAACCTTAGGAATGTGCCAAGTAGTACTAGGGTGGAACATGATACACACATGATTAAGCTATGATGCAAACACGGATGGGTGATGGATGGAGATATGGAAGTGTGATGGATGAATGATACAGAACAAGTTTTAGAGACCATGGTGGATGGAAAGTGCTTATTTACATGAGGCGCCTATTTTCCAGGTTTTCACCAAGGTACTTGCCCAAAGCGCCACCGAAGTGGTTTTCACTAGAGGACGATTTTTTTTAATTGTTTTCAATCCTTTTTTTGATTTTTTTTAATTTATTTATTTTATTTTTTTTGTATTTTTTGGATTTATACCCTGCAATTTTAGGAATAAAACTTTTTGAGATGGGAGCTATTGATAGGCTCCTATAGGGGTTCACCTTTGGGTGTAGATAGCTGATATACTCCTAATTTGTAGCTTGTTGTGATGATGAAGGATTCCAAACAATTAGGTTCAAAATTTCCCTTGTCTGGATTTGTTACATTCTTTTGATTCTCTTTCAACATGATCTCTCTGACTTGAAAGTTCTGACTCTTGATCTTTTTATTGTAGCTTCATTTGAGACAATTCTAATACACCTACAGATGGTTCAAGGCATCCATGCGCTGCTCATCTAGTAGTTCTAGCTCGTTCAACCATGACACCTGATATTCTTCATTTGTAATGATATTTTGCAATGATATCCTTAAGGATGGGAGCTGGATCTCAATGGGAAGGATGGCTTCTGATCTATAGATCAAGGAGAATGGGGTTGCACCTATTGGTGTGTGGATACTTGTTCGGTATGCCCATAAGGTGGGATTTAGCTATAGGTGCCAGTCATTAACAACTTCATTGATTGTTTTCTTTAGGATTTTCAAGATGGTTTTATTCGTAGCCTTAGCTTGGTCATTACCTTGGGGTAGTATGGGGTGGAGAAGCGATGTTGGATATTGAATTTTTAGCATAGCTCTCAAACATCCTGGTTCTTGAAAGGTGTCCCATTATCTGAGATAAGGGTTTGTGGAACATTGTAGAGGCAAATGAGGTAGTTCAGGATGAATTTGGATATCTACTTCCCTGTGATATAGGTCATTGAGATGGATTCTACCCGCTTTGTAAAGTACTATGTAGTGGTGATAATGAACTTGTGTCCATTGGATGAGGTGGGAGTGATTTTACCAATGAGATTGAGCCCCCATTGTGAAAAAGGCCAAGGTGTTATAATCGGTTGGAGCTCCTAAGCTGGTGCATGGATGAGTTCCCCATGATGTTGACATTGCAAACATCTTTGGATGTAGTTGTAAGCTTCTCTTTCCATTGTATCCCAGTAGTACCCAGTCCTCAATAGTTTCTTGGCCAAGGTCATACCACTCGAATGTGAACCACAAATGCCATTATGTACCTCAATTAAAGCAGTCAAAGCTTCCTCAAGTTTAAGGCATCATAAAAGGGTTCCTTTGATACTCCTATGGTACAAGGTGTCGCCTAAGATAACAAAAGAGAATGACTTCTTGACAAATGTTCTTTTAAGGTTCAAGGTGATATCAACAGGGAGGACTCCTATTTTTAGGTATGTGTATATGTCATGGTACCAAGGATCATTGGGGCCAACGATTTCACACACAAACTCAAACTTTGGTACCTCGAAAGCTAGTATGAGAAGTTTCTCTACCATGAATTCATATTTATGGACATTGCGTGGGATATCTATTAGTGATCCAATTGTTGTCATAGCATCAACTGCTCTATTGTTTTCCCTTAGTATTTGCTCAAATGTGATGTCAATGAAGAATTACTTGAGGCTTTCCATCAGTTTCTTATACGAGGTGAGCTTGTCATCCTTTTTTTGGAATTCATCATTGACCTAATTGATGATTAGCTGAGAGTCCCCATAGACCTTAAGTGTCATAATCTTCCATTGTACTACAATTTTGAGTCATATGACAAGAGCCTCATACTCTGCAATGTTGTTTGTGCAAGGAAAAGACAACTTATATGACTTTGGTATGCAATCTCCTTGTGGTGTGATGAAGAAGACTCTTGCTCCTAACCCATGTTGTGTGTAGGACCCGTCAAAATATACTTTCCAATGATCTACTACACTTAGATTAAAGATTGACTCATCGAGAAATTCTGATACCAATGGGTTTTCTGAATATATAGGTGTCTTTTTTAGTTGGTCTGCAATTACTTGTCATAGATACAATATACCCTAGGAGCTTCCCTGATTGTACATCGAAGACACACTTCTTAGGATTGAGCCTAACCTTGTATTCTTCTAGCTTGTCAAAGACGGAGCTTAGTGCTGCTATGTGATCTCGATGCTTCCTTGATTTGGCTAATATGTCATCCACATATTCTTCCATAGTTTTGTGAATCATGTTGTGGAATATTAACATCATAGCTCTTTGGTATGTAGCTCTTGCGTTCTTTAACCCAAACAACATCATGTTCCATCAATAAGTCCCCCATGGACAAGTGAAAGTTGTCTTGTGTTGATCATATTTGGCTATCATAATCTAATTGTACGCTTAAAACCCATCCATCAATGATAGCATTTCATGCCCTGCCATCATATCCACAATCATGTCTATATTTGGGGGAGGGAAATCATCCTTAGGGCATGCTTCGTTTAGGTCTCTGAAAACTGTGCTGATGCAGATGCCCCCAGTGGATTTAGAAATAGGTACAAGATTTGAAACCCATTCTGGATAATCAATTGGTCATATGAAGCCAACGCCAAGGAGCTTCTGCAATTCAAGTTTGACCAGTAATGTGATCTATAGATGCATCTTTCTTAGTTTTTGTCTTACTGGTTTCACCTCTGGATAGATGGCTAGATGATGAACCACAACTTCTAGATCAATACCAGGCATGTCAGTGCAGGTCCATGCAAAGTTTCCTTTCTTTCTCTGAAAAATGTAGCTAGAAGTTCATGTTCCTCGGTCAAAAGTGATTATGCATAGAAGGTGATATGTGGTGTTTCTTTAGTCCCTAGATTGACTAGGTTGCATTTTTCAGCTAGCACTGTCGATTTTTCCTAATGAACAACACTAAGGGAAAGATTGAATCCCTCATCCTTTGGTGCCACGAAGAGGTTTTCACCATCAGATACGTCCTTTTTTTTTACTATTTTTGAGTCAGAAAGTGTCATAGTGTGGTTTTCACTTAAAGACTTAGATATTACTCTTAAATTTTCTATTTTGCGACTAAGGGATTCAATCATTTCTCCATAGTATGCGTGTATTTTTGGCTCAATATCAAACCCAACTTTATGATCTCCAAATGGTAGATTATCTCACAATCCCATGAATTATGAGAGAGCCTCATCATTTTTGAATGTGTCTAAGATTGGTGGTCCTCGTTGATCATAATTGATGAGTTGGGGTAGACAAGTTTTAGTTCATTGGTCTAGTTACTTGGATCGAAAGATAGGGTATTGACCATGAAGAGGGAGGAATCCTCGAATAAAATGGGTAAGTTAGTGATGGGATCCTATTCACACACATTGGTTCCATCAAAGGTATAATTAATTATCTAAAGGTTAACCTATGGATACCGGTAACTGAGGAGGAGCTTTG
The DNA here is from genome assembly GCA_007258455.2 of Sequoia sempervirens. Classification (NCBI taxonomy): domain Eukaryota; kingdom Viridiplantae; phylum Streptophyta; class Pinopsida; order Cupressales; family Cupressaceae; genus Sequoia; species Sequoia sempervirens. The sequence goes on from VDFB02270651.1 coordinate 40,948,099, forward strand.
AATTTTTTAACCGGGGCACCTTTGCCATGTATGGTTATCATCGAAGGGGTACATACTGTTGACCCCTAAGGAATGTTGGCATTAATGTCAAATGATAAAGTGGTCTTGCAGCTATAGGACTTCTTGGCATGTTAGAGAAATATTCAATTTGTCTATCTATCATATTGGGATAATATGTTTTGATGCATAAGGCTTGTGGTTTCTTGATTAAACTTTGGTGATACTTGGACATTGCTATTTCTCCAAAGGCATAACAGTACTTTACCAGTCTTGGATTAGAGATTGGCTTCATATGTTTCTCAAGGTAATAATAAAGTCTTTTATGTACATCATTCTTGTGAACTCCTAAGGTAATGCGTTTGCAATGACTACTATCAGCATATGAAATTGGAAAAGTATTTATACCATGTATTGCTTCACATGGTCAACATATTTTGCATAAGACATTTGCTCACTTTATACTCCTAATGAGTACCGGGCACTAAAAGTGACATAAAAAAATTCTTTGGGAAAGAAACCTTGTCGGGCATATTAAATATATGTTAAAGTTTATTCTAAGCCGTCGGGTATACTAAAAGATTAAAGCTTATTTTCAAAGATTTGTAAAAAGGAATTTGTTATATCATTTTTTCAAAGCCCTCATTAGGTTACAATAGGCAGAAAATCACATGAAGAGTTTGTTCAAGGTTTGAAATGATTAGGTGGAATGTTGTCGGTGGCTTGAAGTGACAAAGCTCGAATACACTGGGTAACATTATTTTTCAGTTTTCTTCTTATTTGACAATTATTTGTTGAAGGCTTAATCATTCAAAGGTAAACAATTTTTATTTTATTTTTTATGAAACTGTTGATTCTTCAGTTGGTATGTAAAAAGAAAAATGGACATGCAATTTATATGGTTAATTTTTGTTACTATTTTAAAACCCTATCTGGGTTTACAGATGTTTAGATTTGTTTACTTCATAAAGCAGATTTATTTTGATTGTTGTTGGTAATCTTTTCAAAAGAAACAAATTTATTTGTTTCTCTTGTTATTGGTCAGTTTTTGTTCTCTTGCTATGGGCAGTTGCTATAACTGAAAACTATTTCGATTGGAAAAGTAAAAAGATGATTATAAAAAGCAATGTTTTGACACTGTGAAAAAGTTTTTTTTTAAGAAGAAATAAGAGACCATCTATTGAGGCAGGATTTTGTAATTATAATGCAAAATAAGTTGTAAATACATTTAATATTTTGAAGACTCCCATTATGAGTTTTCAGGATGTTAATGTATTAGTTTTCTGAAAGTGATGGTTATACAATGAAACAGAGTAACCCTTTGTATCTTACTTTCTCTATTGTTTATGATTAAAATATGCCAGTGAGGCACAAGTTATCATTGCCAGTGAGGCATTGTTTTATTGCTAGTGGGGCATTTGAAATCTATCAGTGAGATAGTATTGCCAGTGAGGCTTTTGAAATCTATCAGTGAGATAGTATTGCCAGTGAGGCATTTGAAATCTATTAGTAAGATAGTATTGCTAATGAGGCATTGTAAACATAAAGTTTTTTAGATTAAGCCAGTGAGGAATCATTTATGGAGTCATTTTTCTACCCCTAGAGGGTTTTACACTCATCAAATTCTTTGTCTTATGGTCTCATTGCTTTGCTGTGATAATTTTTCAAGATTGTGATGATCTTTGGTTTGCTTTAATATTTCTTATTTCAGTTCTTTAATGATTGCATTCAATTCATGAATGTATTTATCATTGAAATATTAAAATCATAAATTATTCAATTCTTTTTAAGGAAAAAGTTAAAATTTGTTTTAGACACTGATTCACCCCCCCTCTCAGTGTATTCTTCACTCCAACAAGTGGTATCAGAGCCACACCCTTGAATAAACAAGCCTAATCAGCTTAAGGGTTGATAACTAGGACAAGAGTGATTATTTTTATCATGGAAAGTCAAGACAATAACAATAAGCCTCCAATATTTGATGGCACTCATTTTTCCTACTAGAAATTTAGAATGGAAAAATATCTATCTTCTTTAGGTTTTGATGTTTTGGAAGCCATTAAGGTTGAAAAAATTGTTACTGCCCCCTCTACACCTAATGAAAAAAAGTATTTTGGATATGATGCAAAAGCAACAAATGCAATATGTTGCAGTCTAAATAATGATATTCTTGTAAAAAATCATGGATTGAAAAACTGCCAAGGAAGTATGGGACAAATTAGCCAAAATCTATGGAGATGAAAAAGTGAGAGAAGCAAAACTCCAAACATATAGGGTTAGGTTTGAAGCCCTGAAAATGAACGAAGAAGAAAAGATTAATGACTATTTTCTTTTAGTTCAGGAAGTAGTGAGTTCCATAAGAGGTATAGGTGAGGAAATTGATGAACAAATTGTTGTCAAGAAAGTTCTTAGGTCCTTGACACATAAATATGATGCTAAAGTCTCAGTTCTTGAGGATAAAGATATGAAAACTCTATCTCTAGTTGAATTGCAAGGAATATTTTCAGCCTATGAAATGAGAATAGGCAGTGATGCTACCTTAAACAAAGAGGCCACCTTTAAGGCAACAAAAAGGGAGTCTAATGAAAACTCAGACACTGAATTAGACAATGAGGATGAATCTATTTTGGTCAGTAAATTAAAAAGAGGTTTAGGGAGATATAAAGGAAAATTTCCCTTCAAATGCTTTGAATGTGGAAAAATTGGGCATTATGCATCCCAATGCCCCAACAAAGACTCAAATAGTGATGAGGATCACAAGAAAAAAACATTATAAGAAGAAATCCTTCAATGCTAACGACTCTAAAAGAAGAAATAATTTTAAAACAAAAAGGAGCTTGCTTGCAAAAGATGCAGACTTTTTTGGTAGTCAATTTGATTCTCTTGAAGAGTAGGAAGAAACTCTTTTTATGGCCCGAATCACTCCTAGTGATGTGAAAATTCAAAATATTACAAAAGAGTCTGACAGTGAAGAAGGTGAAGTTGATTTAGAAGGTGAGTTGAAATGTGCATTGGGTAAAATAAAAGAACTCAATAAAGAAATCAACAAATATGATCAGTTAGTTGAAGAAACAAAGTTGGAATTGGAAGAGAATAAAATAATGTTAAAGGTTACAAAAAATTAATTAGAAATTAAAGAGAATTAATGTAGTTCTTTAGAAGCTGAAATTATGAAGCTTAGAAAAGAACTTGAGTTAAATAACAACAACAATAAACTTGTGAATATGTTAAGTAAACAAAAGGAACATAAGGACATGACAAGCCTTGGTTTTGCAAAGGGTCAATGCTCCTATGATAATGAACTTAAGAGTGCAAATTCTCAAAAAATTCAAAAGCCTCTTAGAAATAATCTGTCATTTAGATTCTCAGGCTATTGCTTTCATTGTCATCAATATGGTCATAGGGAAAACAATTATAAATTTGTAACAAAAAGGAAGCCAAGCTTCTTGGATGGTAAAGTTTTTATTTTTCTTAACAACTTAAGATGCTACAGCTTCAAAAACCTTAGGCATATAGCCAAGTTTTGCAACTCAAATAATATTGACCATCAAAGGAAAATAAATAAGATAATAAAACATGTCTAGATGCCAAAAGGTGGTAAAAAGGTTGAGGCCATGATAGTTGAGGTTGCACTTCATGCAAAACGAAAGGATATTTGGGTAATTGACAGTGGTTGCTCCCATCATATGACTGGGGACAGAAACAAGTTCACTACATTTGAAAATTGTTCTTAAGGGACAATAAATTTTGGTGATGACTTATGTTTGCAAATTACTAGTAAGGGAACTGTTCTTTTAGAAAATAATACACCTTTAGAAGATGTCTACTTTGTGGATGGTTTAACTCACAATTTATTGAGTGTGAGTTAGATTTGTGATAGTGGTTACAAAGTGATGTTTACTACACATGGATGCAAAATAATTAAAAACTTAGGGCAAGAAATTGCCTCTAGTTTAAGAACAAAAGGCAACATCTATAACTTACATGGATCTGAAAATGATGGCAAGAACAATGTATGCTTCATGATTCAAATAGAAGAAAGTAAGCTTTGGCACAGGAGGCTAGGGAATATAAATTATGAAAACTTAGTAAAGATCAGTAAGAACAAAAATGTAAGAAATGTCCCTATTATATCTAAACTAGAAGGTGATACTTATAAAGAATGTCAAGAAGGTAAACAAACAAGGTCCATTTACAAGACCAAAGAGAATTCATCTACAGAGCCCCTTCAATTGGTTCACATTGATTTGTGCAGTCCCACAAGGACCAGGTCACTGAATGGAGAAAGGTACTTTATGTTGTTCATTGTTGACTACTCAAAAATGACTTGGGTCACCTTTCTTAAACATAAATATGAAGCCTTGAATAGATTTAAGGTGTTCAAGAAAATGGTAGAAAGAGAAACATGATTCAAACTGAAATGCTGAAGATCTAACAATGGAGGCAAATATACCTCTACTGAATTTCTAGAATATTGTGAGAAACATGGTATTAAGAGACAATATTCAACCCCTAGAACACCACAACAAAATGGGGTAGCAGAAAGAAAAAATAAAATAGTTAAGGAGATGGATAGAACTATGCTTCATGATGTAGGTTTGGTAAATACTTATTGGAAAGAAGTTGTTCATACAACAATTTACATCTTAAATAGAGTGCAATTAAGATTGAAGACTAGGTATACACCTTATGAACTCTGGTATGGTAAATTTGCAAATATCTCTTATTTCAAAAAAATTGGTAGTAAATGCTATATTAAGAGGGATGCAGGTAATCTAGGAAGTTTTGATTCACAAAGTGATGAAGGAATATTTCTAGGTTATTCTACACACAACAAGTCATATAAATGTTACAATAAAATATTGAAAAGAATTTTTGAAAGCTCTAATGTCAAAGTTGTTGAAATGTGCAGCAAGCTAAAAATAAGTCTGATGATCAGCAAAAAGAAGAAGGTGACATATTGAATGAAACTGATATAAAAGAGGAATCAAAAGAAGGATCAAAACATGAAGTGCCTCAAGAGACTCCACCAAGTATTAAGACACCAGTAAGTTCCAAAGCCTCTAAAACAACCTCTAAAACTCCTGCTTATACCCCTTCTAAAAAGTAATTAGAAAGAAATCACCCACATGAACATATAATTGGTGATTTATATTCAGGAATACACACTAGAAGGAAGATTAGTGAAGCAAATCATGAGGTTCATTTATCTTTAGTTTCATAGTTAGAATTCAAAACATATGCAGAAGCTAGCCAAGACAAACTATGGATACAAGCTATGCAAGAAGAACTAAGTCAAATAGGAAAGAACAACACTTGGGAACTTGTACCAAGGCCAAAAGATAAAAATATTATTGGGGCTAAATGGGTTTTAGGAACAAGCTTGATGAAAAGGGAAACATAGCTAGAAACAAGGCTAGACTTGTCTGTAAAGGGTAATCTCAAATAGAAGGCATTTACTGTGATGAAACTTTTGCTCATGTTGCTAGATTGGAAGCAATAAGGATATTTCTTGCCTTCTCTATATATACAAAATTTAAAGTTTATCAAATGGATGTTAAAATTGCCTTCTTAAATAGGAATGGAGTGGTGGCAGGTGCGAAATTGTGCGAGAGACCTGGGGCACAGGAGTGCGAGGAGTTAGCCGGCTCGTGGAAGAGGCAAGAGACACCAGGATCCATGGAAGCCAAATGGCTTTGGATATCGAAGAGGCGAGGGGAGAGCTAGGCAACGCAGTTCAGGATTACACAATAATCTCCAAAGACAAAACAGGAGAGATCCAAACTGGAATGGGTGGTTAGGGAACCAATTTGCAGGAAGTCGCTCTCCGCAAACCACAAATGGAGGCAATCAAAAATGGGCGCCATGGAGGCCCAATCATTCCTTGGGCAGGCAAGAATCAAAGAAGGTCGTTGGAAGGGCTGCCAAGGCATGGGTCCCGAAGGCTTCCGCGCAATCGGGGAAAACTTTTGTCCCTCCTGATCACAGAAGCAAGATACTGTCAATTCCCAATAGTTATTTACAACCTCGGTGGGATTATCTGGAGAATTGTGGCCTAATAGTCAAATGGACGGGCAAGGAGGCATCGGGCAAGGAGATCCCTGAATGGCTGGTCAATCATTTTGAAGGTTGGGTTAGAGCTAAAACCCTAGATGAAAATTTCATCTTGGTAGAATGCATAGATTCAGAGACAAAGGAGAGGATTCTAAATGATGAACCTATATTTTTCAAGGGCTTTTGTTTTTACAAAATAAATTGGGAGCCAAATTTCAACCCAAGCAGCCTAAACAAAAACATATCCGCATTAGATAACTTTGGAGAATCTTCCCGCAGAATATTGGAGCAAAGAAACACTAGAAAAGATCGGGGGAGCCCTAGGAACTTTCATTGGCATTGAAGAAGAATTCATGAAGGGGCATTCAGACACAACGAAAATCTTGGTTGAGATCAACACTGAGTTTCGATTCTTGGATAATTTAGAGTTGCTCTCTGGCAAAGGGAAATGGTTCCAGAGGATAAAGGTTGACTCAGTTGGGGGTTGTTGTGTTTTGAGTAAGGGTTACCTCGCGGGCTGCTCGAAGGGCAAAGGGAAAGCACAAGACTTAGTCATGGATGTGGGTTGGTTTGGAAAAAGCTTTCCTCAGACACCAATTCTAGCAAAATCAGCAGAAAAGGAAGCGACTAAGGTTCAGATTATTCCTAGGGCTCCATCTTGTGAAGTCACCTCAAAATCCCATAAGTTGAAGGAAGGGGAAGTGACAACATTAGCATCCAGAGAACATAGTCTGGAAGAGTTGAAAGCGCTAAGAAATGACACCGCATCTTTGGAAAGGGAGATTTGGGATAACATTAGAGCTATTACTGATTTGGGGGGAGAATTACAAAACCTGGTGGAAACGAAGGGTCAGGATCTCGATGGGTTGTCAATTGCCCAAGGGACAACAGAGGGAGTGGTTATAAGCAAAGGTCTTGCTGTCGTTGATCTGGCCCCTAGGAAGGACATAAATGAATGTTTTCTACAAATTGCCATGAATGACGAAGGGAATGGTCAATTGGCGGACTATCCTTTGAATAATGAGGGATTGGATACTGAGGATGTTCACTTTGGGTCAGATCTTCCACTCGAGCAACAATTGATGCTGGCGGCAGCTTCAGAATCTGAGGACGTTATGGAGGAATTTTCTCCCAAAGGATGCTTGGGGGTGTCTCAACAGCCATCAACCAAGCCCAAACCGGATTGTGGGAAAGGCAAAACCAGAGGAAGAAAGTCGATACAAGAGCTAATCTCGATGGCTGGAGATGCGGAAGGTCAACAAAAGTTGACAACACTATTAAAATTGGGGTAGAGCACCCCTCCCCCCGGTTCACCATGAAGTTATTATCATGGAATGTTAGGGGCCTCAATGCCCCTAACAAACAGCACTTGGTCAAATGGAGGATGGTGTTGACCATGGCTGAGATAGTGCTTCTTCAGGAAACAAAATTGAGTAAAGAGGTCTTGGTAGCTTGGAAGAGAAGATTGGTTGGATGGGATGGTGTGGGGGTGCAATCAAGTGGGGCTTCAGGAGGCTTAGCTATACTATGGAACCCAAGCAAGGTCCAGGTGGAGAACATTTTGGAACACCCCTGCTAGCAGAGTTGCAAGATTCAAAGTATACAATCCAAACTTACCTTTGGACTCATCAATGTTTATGCCCCCAATTCATGTATCAGGAAAAGAGGTTTGTGGCAGGAGATAGAGAATTTCCTCAGAGATAAGGATGGAGAAAACTTTCTTCTGGCTGGAGAATTCAATGCTGTGTTGGAAGATGTGGACAAACTTGGTGGCATTCCAAGAGGGAATCAATCCCAGAAAGACTTTGAGGAGTGGGTCACAAGGAATCAAATGATGAACATTGGATTCAAAAATGGATTCTTCACTTGGACCAACAAGCGTGCGAGTGCAGGGATGATAGCAGAAAAGTTGGACAGATCCTCTTTTGGGGTGGCTTGGATAGTTTCCAGTTCACATTCGAGGCCTCAATCTCTCCTAGTGCGGATTCTAACCACCTCCCAATTCAGCTGGAAATTCTGGAGGATAGATGCCCAACTAGATCCCCCTTCAAATTTGAGAAGATGTGGATGAGAGACCCCTCCTTTCATAAATTGGTATCAGAATGGTGGGAAGGAATACAAGTAACGGGTTCGAAGATGTATTGCTTGGTGACCAAATTGAAGTGGTTGAAAAAGAAAATCAAGGATTGGAATTGGAATTGCTTCAAAAACATTTTTGACTCAAAAGAAAACATTGAGATCGAGCTTGCAGCTGTGGAGGAAGAAATTATGCTAAACGGTTTAAATCTTCAAAACTACTACAAAGAAAAAGATCTTTTAGGAAAATATGAGGACATCCTTGCCAAAGAAGAGATATTTTGGAGGCAGAAATCAAGGGAATTTTGGCTTAAAGCGGGTGATAGAAATACTAAGTTTTTTCACAATAGCACAAGGCAAAGGCGTGGGGTAAATAGATTAACCTACCTCAGGAGCTCAGATGGATCTTCAGTGGATGATCCACGAAGTATCGCAGTTGAAGTGGTAAGATATTTCAATCAGCTATTAAACAATGTAGGAGGTTCTAATCTGCAACAGCAACAAGACCTTGTGTAGTTCATCCCGCAGTTGGTCTCTGAGGAATAGAATAAAATGCTAAATCAGAAATTCACAAGCGAGGAAATCAAGGCTGCTCTTTGGCAGCTCCATCCAGAAAAGGCTCCTGGCCCAGATGGACTTCCTGCTGGATTCTTTCAGGAATTTCGGGGGTTACTTGGAGAAGAGTTAGCTGATGCCATTGAGGCCTCTTGGAATTCGGGAAGTTTGCTCAGAGAGGTGAACAACACTTTCATAGCTTTGATACCTAAGAAAGAGGTCATAAATTCACTAGATGACTACAGGTCGATTTCCTTGTGCAATACAATATACAAAGTAATGTCAAAAGCTATGGAAAATAGATTAAAACACATTCTCCCCTCCATAATTGTAGAAGAACAAACAGGCTTTGTTCCTGGTCACGCTATCATGGATGGTATTATCATAATACAAGAAGCAATCCACTCAATTCAACAGAATAAGCAGGCAAGCATGATTATCAAGTTGGACATCAGGAAGGCATACGACACAGTGGATTGGAGGTTTTTGATCAAAGTCCTTGATGCATTTGGTTTTAACAAGAGGTGGCTAAATTGGGTCTTTAATTGCATCTCTACCCCTAGATTTTCGATTCTGGTCAATGGATCGCCAGAAGGTTTTTTTGAAGTTTCCAGAGGTCTCAGGCAAGGAGATCCGATCTCCCCCTTTCTATACATTCTAATGGTTGAGGCCCTTGGAAGAGCCATCTCTCAGGGTTTGAATACGGGCCAAATTAAGGGCATACAGGTGACAAGTGACATTCCTGCTGTCTCCCATCAACAATTTGCAGATGATACCTCCTTGCTGGGAGCTGCTAAGAGGAGGGAAGCTATTTTATTGAACACTATCCTCAAGAAATATGCCAATGCCTCTGGACAAACAGTCAATGAAAGAAAATCGGAGATCTTTTTCTTCAACACATTCGTGCAAAAAGAACAAGAGATTCGAAGGGTGCTTGGTTTCAAAAAAGGTGTGCTCCCCTTCACCTATTTAGGTATTCCTATCTCCAAGGGCCAGTGATCGACAGGGCTTTGGGACCCGCTCAATCTCAGGGAAAACTCAAAGGTCTGTTCCTGGAAGGTCAGGTGGTTAACATGGGCTGGGAGAATAACACTGATTAAGTCGGTCCTATCTGCACTCCCAATTTATCTGATGTCGATCCTTTGCATCCCTTGTGGGTGTGCAACAAAGCTCACCAAAATATTCAGGCAGTTTTTTTCGCAAGGCTCGGATGAGAAAAAGAAAATTGCATTAATGTCTTGGGAGAAATTGTGCAGAACTAAGGATGATGGAGGCTTGGGATTCAAAAATCTGGAAATGCAAAATATGGCCTTAGGGGCCAAATTAGTTTGGCGAATGCACTGTAATCCACAATGCAAATGGGCTAGGATTCTGCATCAAAAGCATGTCAAAAATGACAATAATGGTGATATTCTCACTGTTGCAAATACTCCTGTTGGATCCAAGATCTAGAATTTCATGCTAAAATGCAGGCCTCTCACCTGCAACTACCTCACATGGGACGTTTTGGACGAAGGTGAAGCTTTATTCTGGGAGGACTTATGGGCTGGCTATCCTAGTTTGGATAGTTTAATTGAGGTCGGGTTGGCTAAACAGCTACTAAAAAATTTGTGGGGCGAGAAGGTGAAAGATTACATCTGTCCCAATGTGATTGGATTAGTTTTAGATTGGAAGTGGAAGGATTTTTCTTCCCTTGATTTACCTCCACAGGAGGTACTTCTTCTCAAGGAAGAGCTGAGTAAAAGATATGTATCCTTGCGTTTGGGCAAGGACAAATTGATTTGGGCAGGCTCTAAGACAGGAAGTTACAATACTAGAGATGGGTATAGAATGCTCTACAAGGAAAGGGATCAAGTTGCAACCTTTCTCCCCCTCCACTTATGTTGGAGCAAGGCCTGTATGCCCAAGGCAAGGACATTCGCATGGGCTGCAATCCAGAACAAGATTTTGACAGCAGAAATATTTCACAAGTTCAGCTTCCATGGGCCATCTAGATGTGTCCTTTGCGAAGATGTGGAGGAGACGACTGATCATCTCTTACTGGGATGTCGATTTTCCCAGGTCTGCTGGCAGTGGCTGTGTGCAAGATTAGGATGGGTTTGTGCCATGCCTCTGGAATTACTTAGTTGGTTTCGTTCATGGCCATCTTTGATGAAAAACTCAACATTTGGGGATATATGGACTATCAGCCCATCAATTATAGTGTGGGAGCTTTGGAAGGAGAGGAAGAGGCGGTTATTCCAGGATAAGAAAATGAGCTGGCCCTCCCTGATCAATAAAATTGAGGCCTATTTGATTGAGACCTTGAACGCTGAAATGACTCAAAAAGGAACAAAAGACGTATTTTTTTCGAGTTGGGACGCTCGTCTATGTGCGGCTTGGCCAACTCTCAAAGTCCCTACTTGGGCTGGTCTGGGGGGAAAGGATTCGGAGCAGTCCCGTGCATCTGTGGTGTGGTCTCCTCCTCCTCCAGGATGGCACAAATTAAATTTTGATGGTGCATCGAAAGGTAACCCAGGGCCATCGGGGGCGGGTTGCATCATCAGGGATTCGCAGGGTAACACAATTGCCACTGCTACTAAGAAACTTCCGGAAGGGACAAACAATGAAGCAGATTTTTTTGCGGTGACATACGGTCTAAAGATGTGCAAGGAGTTGGGGCTGTCTAGAATAATGATTGAAGGTGATTCTGCTTTGGTAATCAATGCCCTTAGGAAAGAATCCACTCCCAATTGGAAACTCAATGCCCTTTTATCAAAAGCCATGGCAATGTTAAAATCCTTTGAGGGTTGGTCAATAAACCACATATACAAAGAAGGAAACGTTGAGGCAGATGCCTTGGAAAATGAAGGTGTAGGGAAAGATTTGAATTGGTGCCCATGTGCCAAGTGAGCAGTTTGTCTGTGCCAACATGGCCAGATGGTAAATTGGTGTGTGGGAGGTCGGATGTTGGAAAGAACAGCAACTAATCGCCACCTCCCTTGGTTCGAATGAATTCTAACACCTGTTTTGGCCAGTTCTTTGTATTGAACGAGGCTCATCGCCATCTCTCTTGGTTCGAATGAAATCTAGCAGGGATTTCATGTGGCAGCTGCAGTTTTTAATTAAATCTTGATGCGTCTATTTTGGAGTCTTGAAGATGACGGTGGTGGCATTCTACCAGATGGATATGCCAATTTTGCTACGCTGCTCCAAAATGTAGACAACCTTCTTTTGTATAATAGTGTTTCATCAAATTGCATTTTGATTGGTTGGCTTTCCTGGTTAGGAGGATTTTTGTAAGTTTGAAATGGGCACTCAATGCTAGTTGTTTGATTGCCCCGTTCCCTAGTGGGCTAAACAATCTATAATTCTTTGGCTCTAATTTAATCTATGCAGCTAGGCTGCGTTTTACGAATCAAAAAAAAAAACTGTCTTCTTAAATGGTGATCTTGAAGAAGAGGTATATATGGAACAACCAAAAGGTTTTATTTGTGCAGGGAAATAAAATCATGTATATAGGTTAAAAAGGGATTTGTACGGTCTAAAAAAATATCCTAGAGCTTGGTACTCCAAATTAGAAAAATACTTGCAAATCCAAGGATTCACCAAAGGTGGAGTAGATAGCAATTTGTATTTTATTACTAAAAATGACAATATTCTGGTAGTAGTGGTCTATGTTGATGATATTATTTTTGGTAGTAATGATGAGCAGCTATCTCTTTCATTCCTTGATGTTATGAAAAAGGAGTTTGAAATGTCAATGATAGGAGAACTTACATTCTTTTTAGGATTACAAGTTTCTCAACTTCCAAAAGGAATTTTCATTTCTCAAGTCAAATATACAAAAGAAATGTTAATCAAGTTTCAAATGGATGACAATAGACCTATAAGCACACCAATGGAAACTGGTTGTAAACTAGGTAAGGATGAGGATTCGCCTAATGTGGATCAAACATTATACAAATCCATGATTGAAAACTTACTTTACTTAACGACATCTAGGCTTGTCATAATGCAGGTTGTTTGTTTGGTAGCAAGGTTTCAAGCCTCCCTAAGAAAACCCATTTAAATGTAGTCAAACGTATTTTGAGATATATAAATGGTACAATAGACTACAGTCTTTGGTATCCTAGGAATGATAATTTTACTCTGTTAGCTTATATTGATGTTGATTGGGCTGGTTGCATTGATGACAAAAAAAGTATGTCTAGTGGAGCATACTTTCTAGGTGGAAAACTTGTTGCCAGGCAAAGCAAAAAGCAAGAACCTATCTCATTATCTATTGTTGAGGCAAAATACATTGCTGCAAGTGCCTTTTGTACACAAGTACAATGGATGACACAAACTCTGCATGATATACAGGTTAAGGTATCGAAACCAGTTTCTATTTTGTGTGATAACACTAGTGCACTCAATATCTCCAAAAATCCTGATATGCATTCACGTACCAAGCACATTAAGATAAAATATCATTTTCTAAGAGAAAAGGTTGTTGGATGTTGTGGTTGTGTTGCTGATATGTGGTTGTCTTTGATGTCAACACTATTAGCATTGATGTATTGAAGGCTATATATGTCGAGGATATTGAGAAAATTGTTAAAGAAAGAGTTGCGGGTTGATAGTGGAACAATGAAGTTCATGAAGGTTTCTTGCTCAGTATGTTGATGATCAATCATTGTGGATTAAAGCATTTATTTCTGCGTGTATCTAGTTTATCCACCAAAAGTTTTAGAGGTCCGTGTGAAGATTTAATTGTGTTATGAATAGTTGTGTTCTTGCAGTCTTTCTGTGAATTCAGTTAGTGTTCCTAATTGAATTTGATGTGATTCTAATAATTTAAGTTGCTGCGGATTCTTCTCTATTGATTCATGAAACTTGTGGATGTTTCTAGATCATGCTTTATCTTTGTTGCATGTCCATGTTGATCGGTTTCGTGGTTGGTGATTTTTCTCTTTTGTGTTCTTGGCCGACATGGTGGTTGTAACGTGTTGTGGATCCTTGGAGATTAAAATTTGAATGTTTGGCACACTCGAGGATGTTGTTTTGGGCCACTATATAATATTGGCTAATGGTGTTTCATTCGCATTGAAAATTTACTTGTAAATTTGGGCCGACATTGTGTACATGTTTTATATTTCATATCTTATTCTGGCCGATGAAGTTGTTGATGTAAATCCATGTTGTAGATATATAAGAGCGGTTGTTTGTGCGAAGTTAAGGTGTGTGTGAGAGAAGAGAAAGTGCAAGTGTGGGAACAGTGATCTAATCATTCGATTGTAGAGTAGAGTGTGAAGAAGTTTGAGTGAAGTGTGAAGGAGTAATTATGTGCTTAATCGAAACTGTAATTAGGCTTTTGTAGAAGCTATTTTCTCAGTTCATACCCTGCGGATCTAATCTAAATTTCTGTAAGACAGTGTGTCTTCTTTGGGTAGTGATCCCTCTTGTATTTGAGCAGTGAGCTCTAGGAAGTGTGCCTGAATGCATGTGCATTCCCATTATTTTTCTTTATACTTTTAATAGGGTATAATATTGTGGAATGACATCCAACGTGGTTTTTCCCCTAACAGGGTTTCCATGTAAAAAATCTCGGTGTTCTTTGTGTTTCAAATGTGTTGATTGTCTGTGGTTTATTGTTAATTCATCATATCTGAGATTAAGTAAAGTTAAGTTGAAAATTTTAAATATTTGGAGACAACTGATTCACCCCCCCTCTTAGTTGATTGTCCTTGTTTTTCCAACAATTGGTATCAGAGCAAGTTTCTCTGAAGAAGTTTAAAAGCTTGAGGTGATCCAAGATGACATCATACAAGAAGGATGGAACAAACTTCTCTCTGTGGAAAGCCAGAATGGAATTTCATTTGAGGTGTATTGGTGAACCCTTCTGGAAGATTACAAAGAACAGATATGTTATTCCTAAGAATGGTCCTTCCACTCCTAATGAGATTAAAGAGGCTAAGATTAACATCAGGGCTATTGAAGCTTTGTTGAGTTCTTTGATAGATTTGGAAATGACAAATGTGATGGATCTGAAGACAACTCATGAGATCTGGAAGAAGTGGGAGGCTTTGTATGAAGGAGATACACTTGTGAAGGTCGCTAAGCTACAGAGTTTGAAAGGAAAGTATGAAACGTTGAAGATGGGTGAATATGAAAATATTTATTCTTTTATGCAAAGAGTAAATGAACTTGTGATGGGTATTAGATGTGTTGGTGGTACCTTGGATGAACAAGAAATTGTAGCTAAAGTGCTCAGATCATTTCCTCCCTCTTACAAATTGAAGGCTCATGTTATTGAAGAGATTAGAACAGTGACAAATGTGACAAGAGATATGTTGATTGGTAAACTTGCTACCTTTGAGTTAAGTGAATTTGGTGATTCTGCCCCTAAGACTAAATCTGCATTTAAGGCTTTTGTATCCAGAAGAAACAAGCAAAGATATGATCCGAGAGAGAGTTCTAGAAATACTTTCAAGTATGAGGAAGAGATGAAGCAGCTTGACGATGAAGAAAGAGAGGTAGAGGAGCTAGAAGCAATGATTGTAAAGAAAGAAGACAAATGACAAGGTAAGTATAAAGGAAATTTTCCTATTAAATGTTTCTCTTGCAATAAAATAGGTCATTTTGCTTCAAGGTGTCCTGAAAGAGTTCTTAGGTCCAAGCCTAACAAACCTATATTTCAAAAGAAATGCTATTTTTTTTAAGAAGTTGTGACTGATGAAGAGTCTGATAAAGAAAATGGAAATCAAGATGAATCAATTTTCATTGCTATCAAGGAAAATGGTCTATTGGCTATTGAATCTGCTAAAGTTGAGAAAGATCTTGCAACCCAAATTGAAGAAAAGGATGAGTGGGTTATTGAAAAAAAATGCTCACATCATATGACTAGTGACAAAAGAAAAGTTGTAAGTCTAGAGAAATATGATGGTGGGGTTGTAAGATTCAGAGATAACAGTGCTGGTGTGATTCATGGAAAAGGATCTATTTGTCTTGGTGGTAAACATAGCATTTATGATGTCCTTTATGTTGAAGGCTTGAAGCATAATCTGTTGAGTGTTGGATAGATGGTGGACAAGGGTTATAATTTTTAGTTCAAAGATGGAAGATTTAGGATACTTGGAAGCTCTAGAAATATGATTGCTTCCGGTACAAAGACAAGAGGTAATATTTTTCACTTGAGTGTTGCTAGTGTAAGTTGTTTAATTGCTCAAGTAGATGAAAGTTGGTTATGGCATAGAAGGTTGTGTCATGTGAATTTTGATAAAATTTTCAAGGTAAGCTCCACTCAAGCAGTAAGAGATCTACCTAAGCTCGTGAATCCTACTAACACAATATGCAAGGAATGTCAAATAGGAAAAAAAACTAGAGTTTCTTTTCGGAGAAAACAACATCATTCTAATGGAGTACTAAAGTTGGTGCATACTGATCTATGCGGTCCCTCCAGAATCAGAAGTCTACAAGGAGAAAGGTACTTTATGCTACTTATTAATGATTACTCTAGGATGGTATGGGTTGCTTTCTTAAGAGAAAAATGTGAAGCATTAGAGAAGTTCAACAAAAGTTTCAAACCTACAGTAGAGAATGAGACAGGTCTAAAGATAAAATTCCTAAGGTCAGACAAAGGTGGTGAGTTCACTTCCTGGGAGTTCAATTCTTTATGTGAAGAGCATGGAATCAAAAGACAGTTATCTTCTCCTCGAACCCCTCAACAGAATGAAGTTGTAGAGAGAACAAAACAATTATGGATGTTGCTAGAACAATGATGATAGAAGGAAATTTGTGTCACATCTATTGGAGAGAATCTGTAAACATTGTTGTGTATACTCTAAACTGGGTAAATGTCAATGGTAGTTCTGGTAAGACTCCTTTTGAACTATGGTTTGGTTATAAGCCTACTGTTAAATATTTAAAAATATTTGGAAGCAAGTGTTATATCAAGAGAGATGAGGAAATAGGAAAGTTTGATGCAAGGAGCAATGAAGGAATCTTTCTACGTTACTCTACTAAAAGCAAGGCTTATTGGTGTTATAACATAAGATTGAGAAAAATGGTTGAAAGTACAAATGTGAGAGTTGATGAGGACTCTGCTAGGTCATCCAGATATGTGGATATAATTTAGATGATCAAAAAGATAGTACAGACAAAGGGAAGAATGCTCAAACACAAAATCACGTTCAAATTATTTCGGTAAATCAAGAAAGTCAAGAAGGAGAGACACGTGGAAGTGTAGAAGAAAGAACATAAGAACCAGAAGTGCAAGTGAATCCTAAAACTCTGAGGTATGTGAGATTGAATCATTCAAAGAATCAAATCATAGGTGATAAGAACAAAGGTGTCCAAACTAGGAGAAAATTTGCAGAAGAATATTGTCTAATTTCCAAGATTGAGCCCAACAATGTCAATGAAGCTTGTAATGATGAACACTGGATGGAAGCTATGAAGGAAGAACTGATGTAGATTGAAAAGAATGATACATGTATTCTTGTTCCTAGACCTAAAGATAAAAATTTGATTGGTACTAAATGGGTCTTTTAGAATAAGCTGAATGAACAAGGTGAAGTGGTCTAAAATAAAGCAAGACTGGTATGTAAAGGGTAGTCACAAATGGAAGGTATTGATTTTGAAGAAACATTTTCCCTTTTTGCCATAATTGAAGCTATAATATTATTTATTGCTTATGCTGCATATAAGAACTATCAAGTTTATCAAATGGATGTGAATTCAACCTTTCAGAATGGTGAGTTAGAAGAAGAGGTATATGTTGAACAACTAGATGGATTTCAACTGACTGATAAGGAAGACGTTGTTTTCCGATTGAAGAAGAATCTCTATGGAATCAAGAAAGACCCTAGAGCGTAGTATGCTAGATTGGATAAATATTTACTAAAGCTTGGATTCAATAAAGGTATTGCTGACAACAACTTGTATTTCAAGTTGGATCATGATAAAGAGTTGATTATTGAAGTCTTTGTTGATGCCATTATTTATGAAGTTTGTTGATGAAATGAACAGTGAATTTGAAATGAGTATGATTGGAGAGATGAATTTCTTTCTGGGATTGCAAGTCACTCAGTTAGACAATGGGATTTTCATATCTCTGTCCAAATATGTGAGAGAGTTGCTTAAGAAGTTTGGCATGGAAGACTCAAAGCTTGTTGGTACACCCTTGGTAACCATATGCAAGTTAACACAGAATGATGATTTTCCTAAGGAAAATCAAACAAGATACAGGTCAATGATTGGTGGATTGCTCTACTTAACTTAGACCAGACCAGACATCATGATTTTTGTGTGCATGGTTGCTAGATATCAAGTTGATCTGAAAGAATCTCATGTGACTGATGTAAAGAGAATTTTCAAATACCTGAAAGGAACAGTTGATTTTGGGCTTTAGTATCCTATAAATGATGATATTACTTTGAGTGCCTATATTGATGTGGATTGGGTAGGAGATGTAGATGATAGGAAAATCACAAGTTGTAGTTCCTTCTTCCTAGGGAAGACGCTGGTATCTTGGTTGAGTAAAAATCAAAATTCCATATCTCTATCTACTACTGAGGCAAAGTATATTGCTGCTTCAAATAATTGTACTCAAGTGTTGTGGATGAAACAGATGCTGAAAGACATCAAAGTAGCATATGATGAGCCTATTTCCATATACTATGACAACTCAAGAGCAATAAATATATCAAAGAATCTGGTGCTACACTCTAATACCAAGCATATATCAATCAAGCTTCACTTCCTGAGGGAGAAAGTTGTTGTTCCCTCAACACACACACCCTGTTCGGAATGGGGACCCTCTCTTTCCTTCGCCTTGTTGGGTTGTTTTGTCACCACCTCATTTTGTGTGCCCCTATTTTGGTGTTCAAAATGGTCAATGAGCCCTAAAAGTGTCATCTCAAGTCGACCATGGAAAATGCCTTTGCGAAGATCCCTTGGCATTTTTCCTCTGTCGGCGTCCCTGGGGTCCTCCGGGTCTGCCCTCGCAGGTTCCCCTGGGCGGGTTTCCCTGTTGCATTTGTCATCTCAAATGACCGGTGGACCCCATCTTCCCATGGCCTGGGACTCGTTACTTCAATTGTTGCTTCCCTGTGTTTCAATGACCAAGGCTAAGCCACCATCCTTGAGGCCCTTCAGGCTCGTCCCATCAGATTTCCTCTATCGAGTTTCCACTGCTCAGCTACCATCTCAAAAGAGCCTTTCTCGGGCAGCTTCCCCTCCATTAGAGTCTGGAGTTATCTTCACCCTTGGTTTTCACCAAACTTTGAATGGCCTTCCCCTCACGACATTCCTCTGCTCGGAGTCTAACCCATCCAGCGCCATCCAATCCTCACAAAACTTTGAAATGTCAATCGGCCGTTTTCAAATTTCAATGCACCAACCTCTCAATTTTCTATACATGCATTAATTGTGGGAATTTAATGCCTTAATTTCTATAAATAGTCAAATTTGACCTATCATTTTCATATGTCATTCTAACCAAAGCGAATTAGAGTGGTCAGAAAACTATCTCTGTGCGTCGCCCTCGAGCCTAAAGCCTCCCATCACAAGTCCCTTGCATCTATTGGCTGATTCAACTACTTCATTCATCAAGTTCTAGAGGTAAGTTGGTCATCCACCCTCATCTTGTGCTTTTCTTTGATTTCACAAAAAAGAAATGGATAAAAAAGTATGAAAAATACATGTATCAGATAGAGAGAATTAGTGCGCTTAAAACCCATGTAACAAAATTCTAAAAAACCCTCCAAATCGCCCTTGTAACGGTTGCTGAACTTGCATCGCCCGGTGCCGTTCTTTAGCCAAAGTGTTGATGCTCTCATTTCCAACCTCTGAACAAAACCAAACTTACCAGCGGTGAACCTACCTCGTGGACCCACCATCGTGGAGTGCCACCACCCTTCTGGCCATCGAAACTTGGAAACTCAAATCAAAACTGAGCCCAACACATTACCAGAGTCCGCTCTCGTGGGACTCTGTCCATAGGGTGCCATTTATGGTATGCCATTTCAAATGACATTTCGATCCCCGCTTTCTGGCCCTCAGATCCCATCTCCTTCCTGATCAGTTGACTTTGCAGTAGTCATGTGCCAAGTCCCCTCTGGGTCACGACGCGTAGACCTCTATCCGCGGGCCACCATGATGACACTGTTGTGTCATACGGCGTTCAAGAAACTACCTTCCACCCTCTGGGCCCTGATCATCCCTCAACCACATGAATGAAATGATGAGTTTTAAGTGCTCCAACATTCGGCGAGTCATTCTCGTCGGACTTCCACCATTGGGACTATGTCCTGTCTCGGCTGCTACAAGGGAGAAAACTGCCTTCATCCTCTAGTCGATCTCTGGGGCTCGATCTCCCATTGGCCGATGAACTCATTGAACGAAGAAAAATCTGGAGGCCAAGTCCCTAGCCAGGTCTGATTCCTTGGGTGGCTCCTAGCGGACTTCTGCACGCTATCCGCTGTTTCAAAACGGTGATCGCCCAATGGCTTTCCACTTGCTCTGACCCGAAGTTTGCAAACGCCCATGAGTTGTGCCGACCATCCTCCAGAGTTTTGGGCCTTGCCCAGTGGAGCTCTGCCCCCAAGATACCACCTCACTAGGGCTGTTCCAAATGAAAAACTCCAAATAGACAAGCTCCATCTTGATTTTGATCACCCAAATGATGACCCAAATGCCCTCCAATCGCCAAAAAAACTTCAACCCACATGCCAAAATAGGGCACTCTCCTCATGGGACTTCACAATTTGGTCAAATCCTAGGGCAGGTGGAACCTTGCGGGCCACCCTACCCCATTTTCCCCTCTGAAACAACCTTCCTGCCAGGGAAGTCCAACCTCTGGGGCCCAAATCCTCCAAACTCCCTCCTGTAAATTGCTAATGACAATATTGATTATATGTTAGATTTCTTGAATGTTGAATTATCCAATCTAACTTTGTTGTAGGGAATTAACTAACCTTTCTATGTTTCATGGTTGATTTTACTCACCTCTCCTTTGTCTGTAGAATATATGGAATCAAGTGCAGGACCCTCGGGGGCAACTGTGGAGAAGGAAAAAGGAAAGAAGACAGGCAAGGAACCCTGTGGAAAGGAAGACAAAGACCAAATGAAGTATCAATTCCAAGGGGAACCCCTAAGGTCCAGAATCACCACAAATTGGAAGGAGATATTTGACACAAACATAGGACATGTGGACATTGACGAATTCACACAAAGGGTTAGGATCAACCCTAAAACAGAGAATGCAAGATTAATTAGAGGTAGTGGAATAGCCAAGGTTGTAGGCTTCCTTCCTGCTCTTGTCGCCCCCAAGCTACTAATGGCTTGCAGGGAGGCATACCAACTAGAGACCCGAACAATAGTAGACAGGGACAAGAATATATTAGTTGATATGTCTTCCAAAGCAATAGCCCAGACTTTTCATATCCCTACCTTCAAGGAGATGGAACTACCAACTATAAAATATTGCAAGGTAATGTGGGACAAAGATCCCCTTAAATGTGAGAAACTCATAAATCAGTATTGGCTAAAGGAGAAGAGGAGCAGTGCTGCAAAAGTTCCCCAGGAGCTCTTCCGCAGTGATTTTTACGAAGATTAGCATGATTTGGTAACATTGCTGAGCAGAGTAATGGGCCTTCCTACTACTGCTTACTTCCAAGAATGGATGGTTTACTTTATTGAAGAGATTCTTTGTGGAGAGGATACCTCATTTTACTGGGGTGGGATAATTAGTGATTTCTTTCATGACCAATTCATGGCTATCAAAAAGACCTCTAAATTTTACATGACATCCTATTTGGTCTACTCGTTGGCTAAATAGAGGCAATACAGTGGCTTGTTTTGAGCTCCAGATGAAGAACCTAATAGGGAGCTAAAAGTCTATGACAAGTACCCTCAGTTGCAATTCAGGAATTTCAAGAAAGATTATTGTAGGGTCAATGACATTTTCATAGGCCATATCATCAGATTGCTCGAGGGTGACTTCGAGAGGCGAGTCTCCCATAGTTCCAATGCTTTCCTAAAGTAGTACGCCTTTCTATTCATCCAATATCCAAAGTTTACATACATTCATGCAAAAGACTTCTCAGAAAGACTAAACAAGCTGCCTCGGTATCCTAATGACCGAATAATATTGTTGGAGCTCTCTCGGCAGCTGCGACATGTGCACCCTCTTGAGCAACAAACATTTTGTAAGGATTACTTATCCCCTCTCCTTCATCCAAGGGATGTATGAGCTCCATACCTCACAATGTTCCCACAATTCAGAGAAGGAGCTGGCAGAGTACCATTTGAGGCTCCACACGGCCCGACCACAGATGGATCCCTATGGCCATATCAGGAAGGTGCTTGGACCTGAGTATGACCATCTGCATAGTGTAGAAGATTTTTGGGCTAATTGTAAAGATGACAATGAGGTACAAATGAGGCACTATGTGCGGATGACCACATACTTTATAAAGAGGGTCAACTTGTTCCTAGTGCTTGACCAAGTGGAGGAAGACGAGAGCACAGTAATAGACCCTCGATATAACATAGTTGCTAATCTACTGCTACCCTTGATTGATTGGGATGAACAAGAGATCGACGACCTCGATATCTTGACCAAGCCCATCGAGGCTCGAACGAAGGAATGGATTGATGGGAAAGTTTCCCAACTGAAGCAACAAGGGGTCACTTTGACCTATGAGGGGCTTGAAAGTGAGTCAAGTGGAATAGAGGGTGGGGCAGCTATTGCCTTAATAGGAGAAACTTTGAAATCCCCTCCACTCACTTGGTCAAGGAAAAGAAAATAAATTGATAAGCAACTACCCAATCCAAAGGTATATGCAAGAAAGGCCTCAAAAGGTGAACCTTCCAAGAAACATAAGAAATCGGGCAATGTCATTGAGATGCTAGTTATTCAAGAAGATCCGCTCCATGAGGGAGAGGAAATGGAGACCAAGCAACCAAAATCTCCATCGGTTGTTTCCACTACTATTTCCCCTACATCTACTTCTCAGGCCATGGTGGCTACTTCTCCACCTGCAGTGGACATCTCGGTCCACCTTGCCTCTTCTTCGCCTACTGGACTAGTCGTAATGATTGATTCTTCTTCCACAACCACCTCTACACTTTCTTCTGCTTCCATGTCTCTAACCACGTCTCTTTCACTAGCAACAACAACAATGCCAATACCAACACTCACTTCCAGAGGCATTTTTGCGGCATATGCAAAATGTCTCATCTGAGATTTCTAAAGTATTGATGAATCAGACCATCCAAGCTTCCTTGGCACAGGTTCTTGCCAGTGTTCCTGTTTGAAAGCCTCCAACTAAACCACCAGAGATGAAAGCCACAATGCAAATATATGAGGAGTTGGAAAGGCAAGAAAAGGAAGCAGCGAGGGCATTGGAGGAGGAAGCGGACGACTACCATGAACATCCAGAGCACCAACATCTACAAACTGATAAGGTAGTCCACTAAGGGAAGGAAAAAAAATCCTCTAAGAGTGAGAAAGAAGAATATGTCGACACCAAATACATTGTACAAACCTTTGATGCATATCTTGAAGAAGAGTTGGCCCGACAATTGAAAGATGTCAGAGAGGAAATAGAAAGCCACTCTCCGAGGAAGAAAAGTATTCAAGTGATAAAATGGAAGAAAACACTGAACTTCCAACTGGGGAATAGGAAGAAAGCTCTAATCCAGATGAAGAAATTCCCCTCTCAGTGGAGCAAGAAGAACAAGAAAAGAAAGAGGAAGATGTGCAACCTCAATGTGAGGAGGAGGAGAGTAAAGAAGAAGACAAGCCTGAAGAAGAGGCTGAAACCCATAAGAGTCCGAAAATAGAGCAACCTGAAGAAAATGAGCATGAAGAAGAAGAAAAGGATATTGAAGGGGAAGACAACCCCAAGGAACAACTTCCCACTAAGTCCCCCATCAAACACATAGTTTTCATTCGGGACTCTAACAAAGAAGAAGACACAAGGACAGAGAAAGAAGCTTCTGAGGATAAAGAGATTGAAATCGGGAAGGATGAAGAGAAGGGTGATAGTGAATCACCCAAGGAAAATCCTTATATGCCTGAATGGTTGGAAAAGAAACTGGAGAAGAAATATCCTTCTCCAAGGGATCCAAGAGCAAGGTTAGAGGCCATCTTGGCCCGAGCTCATATCAACACCAAGAAGGAGAAGAAGCCCAAAGTTAGATCCAAGTTGACAATGGACACTTCTGAATCTAGGACCATATAGGTAGCCACATCGGTGGTGGGAGAAGGAATAAGCTTTAATTTCTCCACCATACACTTGGGGACAACATCAAGAGAGTAGAAAATAGATCACCTTCAAGAGTTTGTTGCCACGGTGGTGCATCTGATGCAAAAGGACAAGGTCTCCAAGGAGGAACTCAAGACACGGTTGGCTGATATGACAACCTACATTCAACAATGCTCACCAACAAAAGATCTTCCCACGACATCCTTGGCTCCACCACAAATATTGTCCAAGGAGTAAATCAACAAGCTTGAGAGAAGGAAAAATTGGACTAAGACTATAGAAGATTGGTTCCAGTAAGTCTTGTATGCTAGAAACATGGGCATCAGTCGCGCTGTTAGAACAACAAATAAATTGTTGGAAGTCCAAAAAACCCTTGAGGGCATGAGGAATTTTTGCATTGAATTCCCGGGGATTTATGAATCCACCTACCCTAAAATTGAGGCCATCCTCAAGTTGCCTCCCAAAGTATGGAAAGAATACCTTATGTTCGTAGAGGACGATCATTGGCTGGTTGAACCATGGAAGATGAATTTAGACCACAGGAAAGAGGTGTTGGAGCAAGTCCTTTGCAAGGTAGAGCCAGACATTGATTGGGCCAAGGACATTAAGGCCAATTGTATTGAGTATTTGAAATTGATGACAGGCTATGATCTTCCCGCTATTGAGATCGATCCTGAAAAGGTGAAGCCTTATTTTAGAAAGAAGATGGAAGAAAAAATGTCAGGAGAGCTCACCAAGGATTTCATGAATTTTGCTACTCGGGCCTTTGCCCAATCCGATCAAGTTAGAAATAATACGGCCAAGTGTGATGAAGATTGGGATATGCTTACAGACCGATCTAAACAATGGAACTACCAGGTGCTCCAATCTAGTATAATGGAGATCAAGAAACTTTGGGCACTAACCAATAACTTTATAGAATATGCTACCTTGAAGAAGCAAGAAGGAAAACTGATAATTGATGACAAATTCCTCATAGAGTAGCTACAGTAAAGGAAATCAGATAGAAGACAAAATGCTATAGTGTTTCTACTAGAGGACAAAATAGGGAAAAGACAAAGGATGTATTTTAAATTGTAATATATTTGTGGGTAGCTGAAACCCTAGTTTGTAGTGAATCTTGGCCACACAATGCAAATCAATCTTTTCCATTTTCTTTTTGAACACTATAAATAGGGGGTCTCCTCTCATTTTCAAGAGAGAGTTGAGTTGTTGTAAAGACATGTTGCATAAATTTTAATAGAAATTCATTGACTTTGGTGGATTCTTGAGTTTCTTTGCATGTTTCATGATTCATCTCCCATAGTTAGTTGTGTTGATGCTATTCTTCACATCATGTGTTTCCATCAATGCCAAAGGGGGAGATTGTTGGATGTTATGGTTGTGTTGATGATATGTGGTTGTCATTGATTTCAAGACTATTAGGATTGATGTATTGAAGGTTGTATATGTCGAGGATATTGAGAAAATTATTAAAGAAAGAGTTGCAGGTTGATAGTGGAATAGTGAAGGTCATGAAGGTTTCTTGCTTAGTAAATTGATGATAAACCATTGTGGATTAAAGGTTTTATTGCTAAGTGTATCTAGTTTATCGACCAGAAGTTTCATAGGTTTGCATGAAGATTTAATCGTGTTATGAACAGTTGTGTTCCGATAATCTTTTTGTGGTTTCAGTTAGTGTTCCTGATTGAAGTTAATGTGATTCTAGTAATTTTAGTTATTTTGGATGCTTCTCTATTGATTCATGATCCTTGTGGATGTTTCTAGATCATGCTCTATCTTTGTTGCACGTCTGCATTGATCAGTGTGTTCGTGGTCGGTGATTTTTCTTGTGTGTTTGGGTTTTATGTTCTTGGCCGACATGGTAGTTGTAACGTGTTGTGGATCCTTGGAAATTAAAATTTGAATGATTAGAAAACTTGAGGACGTTGTTTTGGTCCAAAATATAATATTGGTTGATGGTGCTTGAATCACATTGAAAATTTAGTTGTAAATTTTGACCGACATTGTGTACATGTTTTATATTTCATATCTTATTCTGGCCTACGAAGTTGTTGATGTAAATCCATGTTGTGGATATATAAGAGCGGTTATTTGTGCGAAGTTAAGGTGTGTGTGAGAGTAGAGAAAGAGCAAGTGTACAAACAATGATCTAATCATTCGATTGCAAAGTAGAGTGTGAAGAAGTTTGAGCGAAGTGTGAAGGAGTAATTTTGTGCTTAATCGAAACTGTAATCAGGATTTTATAGAAGCTATTTTATCAATTCATACCCTGTGGATCTAATCTAATTTTTTGTAAGACAGTGTGTCTTCTTTGGGCAGTGATCCCTCTTGTATTTTAGCAGTGAGCTCTAGGAAGTGTGTCTGAATGCATGTGCATTCTGATTATTCTTCTTTATACTTTTAACAGGGTATAATATTGTGGACTGACATCCACCGTGGTTTTTCCCCTAACAGGGTTTCCACATAAAAAATCTTGGTGTTCTCTATCTTTCAAATGTGCTGTTTGTCTGTGGTTTATTATTAATTCATCAGATTTGAGATTAAGTAAAGTTAAGTTTGAAAAATTAAATGTTCTGAGACAACTGATTCACCCCCCCTCTTAGTTGACTGTCCTTGTTTTGCCAACAAATGTTCTTGCAAAATGAAGTTCTTCTTGAATACACCTCCACAAAAGATCAGATTGCTGATATTTTCACAAAGCCTCTAACCAAGGACATGTTTGAATATTTGAGAGATCGACTTGGTGTCTTCTCTCTTACTTCTCAGCAATAATGTCTTATATCAACCTGATTTCAAGGGGAGCTTCTCAACATATTTTTTATCCTTGACTCTTGATACTCTACAATTGTTTCATTTTATAACATCTTGTTGTTGATCTCATAGGTGCAAACTATGTTATTACAGTGACATCTCATTTTTGTACATTTTGGTGTTATGCATTGTATTCATCAGTGACAGGGTTGTTCACAGTGATAATGACATGACAGTTTATGTGCATAATTCAGTAACTTCCTCCAATTTTTGGAGTTAGTAGGAGCATCTCATGTTTTATCATTACCCCTTAAGGCATTTGTTGGAATTATTGGTTCCCTAAAGTAATTTTTTGATCCATGGTTATACTTTGTACTTTTATAGATCACATGTTTTCCTCCTTTGGCATTGTTTTCAAAAGGGGGAGAAGTGATGATTTGGTTTTGAGCATATTTTTAGTATTTGAGTATTGATGAGAATTATTGAGTATTGATGCGCATTGCATTGATAGTTGTTGTAGATCATTTATTGACTAGGCATGAGCTGGATGCTTTGATCTTTGCAGGGCAAGGAAGGTATATTGTTTTTTAAGTATGACATATGGATCTATTACTTTTATCTTTTGGATTTGACATCAATGCCAAAGGGGGAGTTTGTTGACCCCTAAGGCATGTTGACATTAATTTCAAATGCTAAAGTACTCTTGCAACTATAGGAATTCTTGGCATGTTAGTGAAATATTTAGTTTGTCTATCTATCATATTGGGATAATATGTTTTGATGCATGAGGCTTGTGGCTTCTTGAATAAAATTTGGTGATACTTGGATATTTCTATTTCTCCAAAGGCATAACATTACTTTACTAGTCTTGGATTAGAGATTGGCTTCATATGTTTTTCAAGGTAATAATAAAGTCTTTTATGTACATCATTCTTGTTACCTCCTAAGGTAACGTGATTACAATGACTACAATCGGCATATGAAATTGGAAAAGTATTTATGCCATGTATTGCTTCACATGGTCAACATCTTTTGCATAAGAAATTTGCTGACTTTATACTCCTAATCAGTACCGGGCACTAAAAGTGACATAAAAATTTTCTTTTGGAAAGAAACCTTATTGGGCATATTAAATATATGTTAAAGTTTATTCTAAGCCGTCGGGTATACTAAAAGATTAAAAGTTTATTTTCAAAGATTTTTAAAAAGGAATTTGTTATATCATTATTTCAAATTCCTCATTAGGGAACGCTAGGTAGAAAATCAAATGAAGTGTATGTTCAGGGTTTGAAATGATCAGGTGGAATGTTGTTGACAACTTGAAGTGACAAAGCTCGAATACACTAGGTAACAGTATTTTTCAGTTTTCTTCTTATTTGACAATTATTTGTTGAAGGCTTAATCATGAAGAGGTAAACATATGTTATTTTATTTTTGATGAAATTGTTGATTCTTCAATTGGTATGTAAAAAGAAAAATGGACATGCAATTTAGATGGTTAATTTTGGTTACTATTTTAAAACCCTATCTGGGTCTACAGGTGTTTAGATTTGTTTACTTCACAAAGCAGATTTATTTCAATTGTTGTTGACCTAATCTTTGCAAAAGAAACAAATTTATTTTTTTCTCCTATTATTGGTCATTTTTTGTTCTCCTGTTGTGGGCAGTTTCTATAATTGAAAACTATTTCGATTGGTAGAGTAAAAAGATGATTATATAAAGCAATGTTTTGACACTGTGAAAAAGATTTTTTTAAGAACAAATAAGAGACCATTTGTTGAGGCGAGATTTTGTAAAATTATAATGCAAAATAAGTTGTAACATACATTTAATATTTTGAAGACTCCCATTATGAGTTTTCAAGATGTTAATGTATTGGTTTTCTGAAAGTGATGGTTATACAATGATGAGTTTTCTTGAAAAGCCAGTGAGGCATTGTTTTATTGCGAGTGAGGTATTTGAAATATATTAGTGAGATAGTATTGCTAGTGAGGCATTTGAAATCTATCAATAAGATAGTATTGCCAGTGAGGCATTGTAAATAGAATTTTTTTCAGATTAAGCCAATGAGGCATCATTTTTGGAGTGGTTTTTCTACCCCTAGAGGGTTTTCCACTCGTCAAATTATTTGTCTTATGGTATCATTGCTTTGATGTGATAATGTTTCAAGACTGTGATGATCTTTGGTTTTCTTTAATATTTCTTATTTCAGTTCTTTAATGATTACATTCAATTCATGAATGTATTTATCATTGAAATATTAAAAGCATAAATTATTCAATTCTTTTAAAGGAAAAAGTTAAAATTTGTATTGATTCACCCCCCCTCTCAATGTCTTCTTCACTCCAACACATACAAGGCCAAGGTTCTTCATGCACTTCTCAGGAATAATGGGTTCCAAAAGGCCGTTATCATTTTTCCCATGCTTTTCATTTTTGTTATAGCCCCATCCTTGCATTAACTGCAGTCCTTTTTTGTCCATGGGAAGATTAGGTATGGTCCTTTCATCTTGATACAATAAGCTTGATATATCCCTTTCATCTACCACTTCCTGACTTAGGTCCCCCCATATTTTTAATATGCAAGGGTTTTCTTTGAAGGTTTGAGTTGGTGTGTCAATCGGTTGGGGTTGCCCATGAGATCGAGGAGATTGAGGTAACTCTCTTATTACAAAGGCACTCTTTTTCATTTTGTATTCCCCACACCCATTATCTTGGATAATGACTTTAATAATAGAGATGTCCAGAATGGAGGGTGTCTTTGTTTCAAAAGTGGAGGCTAGGGTAGATGGGTCTATATATGGAGATATGGGTCCCTCATCATTCTTCAAGACTTGAGGGATCTTGTAGTACTTGGATGGCTTCCATATTTTTGCAATAATAAAATGGTTTAGGATCACCATGGATTGTGATCTCTTGATTTTGATAAGAAAACTTTACACATTGATGGAAGGTGGATGCGACAGCTTGCATCCCAGGAGGATACTGTAAGGTAATTTGAGATCAAGGACTTGGCATGTAGTTTCCATGATTTTTGGCCCTACTTGAATAGGGAGTTGAATGGTGCCTTGAGACACCCGTTCTTGATCATCATATGCCCTAAAAGTAATACCCTTACCTTTTTCAATGACGTCTTCAGAGAATCCTAGATTCTTTATTAGCTTGAGAGTACAAATATTCAACCCTGCACCTCCATCCACCAAGACTCATTTGACTTTATTCTTATGGACTAGGACTTCAAGATGGAGTGCACGGTTATGAGATGGTTGAGTTGGGAAGGCCTGATCAGAAAATGTTAGGAGATGTTGGGTGGTGATATGTCAAACCATAGCTTGGAATTGGTCTTCATCAAGATATGTGGGGACAGTGGATGCAACCAATGCTTTTTCTAGGATTTCCCTATGTGCAGGTGAGATCTTTAACAATACCATGATGGAAATTTGGGTGGGAGTCTTTTTTAGTTGATCTAGGACATTATAACCATTGGGGATTGAATTTTGATTGGTAGCGGATGCCTTGGGTGGTTGGGATGGTCCTGGAATGGTAATTTTTCCACCACATATGGTGACTCCACAGTTGTCTCTAGATCCTTTGATATTGATAACGCTGACCCACTCATCTAAGGATGCAACAACATGGTCGTAAACAAGGTTCACATTATTATACTTTTCCTTACCATTGTTGTTTCCCTTATTGTGATCAAGCATCAAATTCATATATATTTTGAGATCTTGATTTCCTGCAGGTTGTTCAATGGTTATGGTTTTGTCATCAATGAGGTCCTGAATCAGATTTTTAAGTCACATGCAACTGGCTGTCGTGTGTCCTTTAATTTTGTGAAAATTGCAGAAATGTTTCTCATTATACCAAGGTGGTTTAACTTGAGGCTCTTGATAATTTTCATAAATAGGGATCTTGATGAGGTTTGCTTGTACCAACTATTGCATGACATACTCAATTAGTTCCCCAAGTGGTGTGTGTTTTCATTTAGGGGGATACTTGTTCCTTGGGGGTGGTCCCCCTTGAGCATTCAGTTTATTGACTACTTGATTGTTGGGTTGTTGTGATGATGTGTTGGCTTGTGTGTTATTTTGGTTATTGATTTGTGGTTGTTAATATGATTGTGTGTTTTTCCTTGGGGCACTGATTATAACTTTTGCGTCAACCACACCATCGTTAGTAAAAAAAAAATTATTTGCCCATGTGCGAGGTTTTTCATTGTAACTATGGTATGGACGGTTGTCTTGATAAGTAGGTGTACCCCCTTGTGCAATAAGGGCTCTTTCGATGTTGAAAAACTTGGGGATGAACTAGTCATATGTGGTGATGCATTGCATTTTCATATGGAAGGACAAGGTCCCTTCAAGATTGGAAATGATAGTACCAATTTTTTGTTCTTCTCGCATAGTCCATTTGCTCCTATTGGCCTTGGATCACTATCATTGTAAGAAGGATGCAAATGTTTCCCCCTTGGCTTGTTTTAGAGAAAATGGTTCTTCTAGACTCACGTCCATTCCTACGTTGAATGAATAGTTCTGTATGAATAAGTCCACAATTTCTTGGAACTTTTTAATTCTAGGAGGAAGGTGGGAGAACCATTCCATTGCTGGTCTAGCCAAACTCTGAGGGAATAGTCGCATTAAATAAGATTCATCGTATGCAACTTCTATATAGTGGATATGAAATCCCTTGATGTGATATTTAGGGTTGTTAGTCCCACGATATTTGTCAAATCTAAGTATCTCGAACCCGTGTGGGAATGGAACTGTTATCTCATAAAATTGTACCCTTATCAAGTTGCAGAACTTGATACTTTAGAGAAACATGGGATCATTTCAAGGCTATGGGTCACCTAAAGTTGAAATGAACCTCCGAATAAGGCCGGCTCCTAATTGGTAATATCACCTAACTATTGACTTGATGAGAAAAGGGTAAGGAATACATAAACTAAAAACTACTCCTACGGTGTGGTGATAAACCAAATTTGTTCAAACTTGTACAGCTGCCTAACACACAGTTTTCAATGAATCAATAAAAGTTGCTATGCACAACTCAATATTCATATGATAATGCATAAATGTTTCATAAGAAAACTACGATACATATAGTCCTAGAAGGATGATAAATTCTCCTCACAACTAAAATGTGTTTGCATCACCATTATAACCTATCACTGCAATATACATATCTCCTCTGCTTAAAAGTGCTATTAATGAGACATATTAACAAGGAATAAGAAAATTCGCATGTAAATTCATCAATCATTCAACACACTCAATGAAACAGATAACTAAGAAGGAAAAAATTGCTTTCTTTATTGATCTCCAAAGGTGAAACTCTACCATACAATGCCTGTAAATGAGTTACAAAACTCTATATTCTTCTCCAAGGACTCATAGAAGTCACAAAGCAGAAAATACGCAAGTAAGAACTAACTCTAAAAGAGTTTAAAAAGTGATTATATCCTTCATTTTCAAACAATTGCACTAAACAAGGGGCTAGAAGCCTCCTTGACTCGGATGAAACAATAAACCCTACAATATAGCACCCATATTCTCTCCAAAAAGGCTTTAAAATGTTTTAAAAGTCTAAATTGACCAAGTCCACCATAATGACCACAAATTGCCCTAAAAAAGCTCCAATTTTGCCTCAAGAACAAATAAATGCTCCTATTTCTCCTCCAAATGTTTGCAACTTATCTTTAACCTCCCTAAAAACTCTCTTTTGATCCATCAAGCTTATCCAACCATCTTCATTATTCTTGTAGCTTTGAAAACCCCTTTCCTCAATAAACACAATGTAAGGAGTGTATTTATGTCAAATAACAAAATGACTTAATGATTTATAGCAAATATCATTAAAGCCATTTGTTTTACACTTATACATATGCAAATAAAAACACTGAATATCTTTATAGCACGCACAAGCATATATTTACATAATATTTTACCCAGGCTGAGGCGACATTGACTCTTTCAAGGTTTATAAAAACATAAGGCATTATATTTTTGCCTTTAAAGCATAAAATACTTTTCCTTGGGGCCACGAGCTCATGTATTAGTTGCATTTGATTTTTAATAAATCAATGGCATGAATGCCATGTTTTTTCTTGTTGGAACACTTAGGGTAATAAGAAACACTAAAATATAAAGAAATGTGCTTTCATTTCATTTTTTTGACCTTATGAACTTGGGAGAGCGCCGCCAAGGATTTCTTTGAGCTTTGCACAGGTTACTCATGGCAGTTTGATAATCACAGAGGTTTTATACTCCATTTTCTTGTGCAACAAAAGAGTGGTAAGCTTCCCATAATTAAAAATTTTGCATTCCCTTATTTTGAAGAAGACTATGCTCAAACTCGAGCTCATTTATAGGAAACGCATATATATTTTCCTTAATATTTTTTATGCATTATTTGCTACAGTTATTTTTTGGTCCCATAGGTACTAAAAGATGTTTAAGGGGTTATCAAGCACGATTCTTTCTAGCTATCTTAGCTCTTCATGGTCGTGGTTGTATTGATGTTCTAAGGTTCAAATACTTTGTTATTTCATAGGTATCTATGAACGGTTTTGTAAGGCATCTAGGTTTTCTTCATTGTTTATTCCTAGCCGTGGCTATGTCTTCCTCATCTTCTCATTTCTGAACCTCTATATTCGGCCATATGGGTATTACTTTCCCCATTTGTGTACTTCATTCTGTTATAAAATCATTTCATATAGTATATGATTTATACAATGATTCATTTCCTTTGCATAGCGCGGATAAAACCTATATAAAAGCTTAAGAATACCATTAGCCATGAGCTCACTTACTAGCTTTTTTCGTAACACTTTGTCATTCTGAAACCTTTTTTTTATATTGGTGCTTGATAATGGATATTGTAATGTACTCATTGTTGGCTTTCTTGAAACTCCAGATCTTCGTTATCTCAGACTTTTACCTTCTATTCAATGCTGATCATGAAAATAGAATTTTTGTCTCCTCTATAAATTATTATGCATTGTAGAAGATCATATTGCTACTATTAATCCATGGACTGACCTTATACTCCTACAATACATTACCCTTTGCATAGCTATGAAAATGATTCCACTTCTTGTGCATGCTTGCCATGTATTTACTTCTTTACTGTAAAAAATGTCTTTTAGAGAACTGTAACCTTTACAATATATTTCCAAAACAGCATATGTCTGAACTCATGCCCATTATGATTATATAGTAACTATCCTTAACATATGGCTTGCAATATGTGAGTTTTGCTTTTAAATAGAAAAGCAACTGTGTCTTCGCAAATGAAGGATCATTATATTTGTTTTATGGCAATAAAATATCATGATTATCACTGCGCTTGCTGAATAATTCTTTTGCTCTGCCATTTGATATTCAACAATGCATATCTTGGTTCATGATTGTTTCACTTTCTTGATTCGTAACCTTGTATTATGCATAAGGTTTCATGATATTATGCTTCCAGAACATATTGCTTATTTGCAAAATAGAGTTCTCCAATGTTTCATGTTGTTATGATACCTGTTAAATGATCCTCTATTTTATGCTCTTTCATTGCTTCAATAAGCAAGTATCTGTCAGTAACATATTATAATTGCAATCTACATTTCAAAATTTGTTGTTGTAGATTTTAAACATGGAAATTTGTATTGAATGTACTGAAGTGTACTTTAAGAGTTGAGCATAAATAATAAGCTGGGCTCAACCCTCGTGGGAGCCACATTTATCCCAACTCATTTGATCTGAAAATATGATTGCACTTGTAGTTGCACATGAAGCAAACAAGCTAGGAAAAATGACTGTCTTTTGTGTGTACGTTGACCAAATGGCTTTCCTAGACACCTAAGGCTTTCATTGATCTTTGATGCACATGGAGATAAGTTAATGCATGCATAGGTGAATGAAATAAATGATCGTGTATGGTTGTGACCTTTCATTTCTTAGAGTATAACTCTAACACATTGCTTGACTGCTGCAGGAACATGAGCGCATGGAAACTAGGAAGGACAAGCAACGAGGACAACATCAAAGCGAGACAAACCTCAACTAGTCATTCAGGAAATGACTGGTCATCCCTTCTACATGCTTATTTATTTTCCTTCATTTATTCATTTATTCATGTATTAATTTATCTCTATTTGTATCACGGAAAAGTCAGTCTCACGGCTTGCTATGTGAGACACATGAATCTTATCACATTCAATAAAGATTACATTTTTAGAAATATGTGAATTTTTCTCTATTACATGCATGTGTATGAATGTAACGGTCTGTAGTTGTAACCTTTTTTCAGATTTTCCATTTATACTTTTGAATGTGATGAAGGAGGATAGTAGAAATGTACCTTATTTTCCTCTAGTTTAAAACAAATTCTACCCTTTTGAACCAATGAGTGAGAAATGGGTAATAGGAACCATTGCAATTCTTATGTCAAATGGATAGGGGCACAAATTCCCTTGTGTTTTTGTTGTTTTTCCCGATTGTAGGTCTAGCACTTGTTGTGAGAGAAATTTGATTTGTGCAGACACATCATTTTGCGGATTGGGTGGTGGGATGAATGTTTTTTGGGGTGGTTTGATTGCTTGAGTGATGGGTGGGTTGCTTTGTGTGTTTTTGGGAGGTTGTTGCAAGTTTTGTTGTGCCACCAATGCTTGTTGGTATGCCTGCAATTGTTATTGTGCCAACAATGCTTGTTGTTGGGATTGTAACTGAGTTGCTTGTTGTTGTAAAGCTTTCTAAGCTTGTTGTTGTAACAAAGCTTGTGCTCGAGCTTGTTAATCTTGATACTGAACTTGTGCCTAAGCTTGAGCTTGTTGGGCGGCTTGTGCAGCTTGGGTAACCTGTGCGGCTTGTGCAGCCTGTGCGATTTGTGCAACCTGTGTGGCTTGTGCAGCTTGGGTGGCTTGTTTTTGTTGCAATAAAGCATGTTCTTGCACTTGGGCAGCCTATTGTGCTTGTTGTGCTTGTGCTTGTTGAGCGGCTTGCTACGCAACTTGCATGGCTTATTGAGCTTGAAATTGTTGGAATGCTTTTTGATAGGTTTGTTGGGTAGCTTGCAGTGTGATGTTGTATTGATTTTCCATGTTTGGATTTGGTGGTGGTAGTGGAGGATTCAAAATGGTGTGAGATGTTGTGATGATATTTTGTTGAGGTGGTTGTTGAGGTGTTTGAGTGATGACAATGGGTTGTGTGGTAGATGGTGCATTGATATGCTAGGTCCTTGAGAGACCACATTTTGAGGTGTTATAGATGGTGTAGTGATTGGTTCCATTGGTTCCAATATCGGTGGCATACTTGGAGGATTGTTTTGATTTGGTTGATTGATGATTGGTAAAGGGGGTTGCCCTAAACCAAGGATTGGCTTGGATGTTGACGTTGGACAGGGAAATGGTGGGAAGATGGGTGGTGTGCTTTCTTGAGGAAGTGATGATGAGGCATCAAATATTCCCCCTTGTCCAAATAGACCTACTTGTCCTTGTGAAGTCATGGGGAGAGAGACTTGCATTTCAAGAGAATATGTTGGTGATGCAGTGAAAGTGGAAGGATTGTTGGTGTCATGAAAAATGAGTGGAACATATGGATGCTTTAGATCTTGAGGAATGGTATTTGGTATACCCAAGATGGTGTTTGCATCCAATTCTTGGTTATTTACAAGGGGATGTGTTTGAAGAGCGTGAAGCAATGAACTCCCCTTGGTAACCAACCATAGGTTGAATTGGAGCATGAGATGATGTTGGTTGTATGATGGGCTGGATGATGTTTTGGAAAGAAGGTGTGAATGATACCAATGGCATAATCCCAAGAGGTTTTTCCAAAATAGTGCTCACATCATAATTAGAAGTGAGTTTAGCCCCTTCCTTTGCTAATGCTAACATTTATTGTGAAGGATTAAGTCTCATCATTGTGTTGACAATCTTGTGATTTTCAGGATTTTGGACTATCTCCATTATTTCGTCTTGAGTCATTCCTAGGCCATTTTTGGTGACATCCTCCACTTGGAAACCTCCCTCTTGAAGATCTTGTGGTAGTTGAGGAAGGCTGAGTGGGGGATTCTTAGATCCAATGGGGTTGATTTCAGGTGCAGTTTGACTCAAGTCACTTGAAGTGGATGTTTCTTTGTTTGCTTCCATTTTTTTCTTGTGTTGAGATCTAGTTTGGACTATAAAATAAAGATCAAATTTCAGGAATATTGGAGGTAAACCTCTATCTCCTTAGGTTGGTCTAAACTTTAGGTACAAAAAATAAAATCTAAGATGTTGAGGATCAAATGGCGGTGATGAGATAAATGAAAGATGAATGATGTGAATGATTGAACTCTTAAGAAACCTTGGAGCGATACTAGACTTTAGGACTTATTTTTAATTTTTGATTTAATTTGGATTTGATTTGATAATGAACTTATAAACCCCAATATGTTGGATGTTATCTTGGAATAAACTTTTCCACAAGGTGATAATTTAAGTGTATGAATAAGGATTCATCCACACACACTTAGTCAAACAAGATGATTTTTTATTTTGATTAGAAGGATTTTCCAAAAGTCTAGCATGAATTATTTTTACAAGATTCTAAGAGTTGTTTGTGAGATGGGATTTGATTGATGTTTTGGGATGGATGAAAATGTTGATTTTGATCCTAGGTGAACCTAGAGAGACTTTTGTTTACAAGACCTAGGTATTGAAGAACATGCTATACTTCTGAAAAAATTTCAACCCTACAAAGTGAGATACTTGAAACATTTGAAGAGAGCTAGATTTTGACAATAATAGAATGAGTACAAGTTTGGGTTGTCCTTTGATGCACGTTTGTAAAAGTTATAGAGAAATCTTTCTCTAACTTGCTAAAGCATAGACTGGCATTTCTTAAGATTTCTTGGACTAGGACGCTTGTGACGATTGATAGACTTTGGTTTTGGAATTTTGATCTTGCGGGAAATCATTTGAACAAACACATGTGTGGGGTTCAATTGTCTTTTATCTTTGCTTAATGGATTCTTTTTACCACAAGCATTTTCTTGCTTAACTTTTCAAACTGAATGTCTATGTCTTAATTTCTTTTAATCCCACAAGGTCCATTATGTGGAAATCAAGAGAATCAAGGCAATAATTCCCTAATGTTGACTTTAGAGAGAGAAAATTGAGATATAGGCCCAAATATTTAGAATCCTCTAAGGAAGAATCCTTAGGGACAAGCAGTAATACTTGGACTTTTCAAAGGTATTTTCTCTTTCTAAAGGGTTTGAAATTTGATGACCTTGTTGAATGTTTGTTTCCAAGATTTTGGATCCAAGCAAAGTATTTAACTGACTCATAGATTGCACAACCCTGGGATAGAAATGGCTATATTTTTTGAATTCCCACTTGGATTTCTCTAGCTGTGCTTATTTAGAGTGGATGATTAGAAGCTTGAACACATTGGCTCCCCTCCACGACACTCACTTCTATGGGTCAACCAAGCTTTGATTTCTCATGAATCTCCCATGAAAAACTCTTCATCTCTACTAAGAACTGCAAGTATGTGGGATGGCTTCAGAGGTCCGACCTCTTGACACCAACAAATATTAGGGATTTTTGGCTTCTACATAAAGGTTCATAATAAGAGCATCCAATTTAGGGCATGCAATGATAAAATCCTTGTGATAGGTCTCCAAACCCTTAGAACAAGGGCTTTATGCATCATAAAGATACTGGGGGAGAGTTATCATGTACTACTTCCTATTGTTTACGATTTTCATCGAAACCACAAATTTATATAGAAGTTTGGAAGAGCTTGGATTATGCTCGTTACCGCTTGGGTCATTCCCTTGGGGTGAGTACTTTTTCTCACCATGGTAGGCCCTCTAAAGGTGAACAATAGCGAGTAAGTACATCCATAGTTCAATCATCTTTGTTTGCATGAACAAAGAGAGAACACATGCTATGCATTTTCTCACACTAGCATGATTTGTTCAATTTTAAAAAACCTAAATTTGAAGTGTGGAGGCAATCTTTTAGACAACCTAATGTCACTAAAATGTTTTTGATTCTCAAGATCATTGTGAAGTGCAAGAGAAGTGCATACGCATTTTAATGACATGAGTTTGTAAAGAAGATTGCAAAACAAAGCAAACACAAATTCTTTTTAGTCCTCAAAGGAAATAATGAGTTCCTTTTATAGCACCAAAACCAAGTGTTGAAGTTTCTTGTTCAATTTTAGACCGAATTCAAAATTCTATTAAGTGTCTAAGGTTCAATTTTAACCAACTTGAAAAATCTTGGATTGATGGTCAATTTTAAGCCCAAATTGAATCTAGTTGGTCCTAGGAAATGAAATACAAAAATTGAAGCCCAAGATTATCACAAAGAGAATTAAAAAATGCTTTTAAGTCTTCAAATTTTGATCCTCCCCTACTTCCTGCAAATGCGACGCTCTAAAACTGTCAAATGCAGCGCTAAAATACAAAAGTGACGCTCTGTTGAATGCAAAAGTGACGCTCTGCAACAGGAAGAGAGCGTGAATGCGGTGTGATTACAAAAGTGACACTCTACAGTTAGAATTGAAAGAGAAGAGATAGAGAGCGTAAATGTAGCGGTAAATCAGAAGCGACGCGATAGAGGCATGCATATGTGGTGCGATGTAGAGAAAGTGGTGCTATAGAACAAAAGCAGCGCTTTGCAAGCTCACATTTTCAAAAAGGCGGCGCCGCATTCCTATATTTGCAAAAAATAGGAAAATCAAGTAAAATTTAACATGTTAGAATGCTTTGCCCTCCTAGCGCCAAAATGTGAACACCAAACTTGCACAAACTAACATAGGATCAAGAAAAAAGTGTCAAACATTGTAGAAAGATTAATTTAGTGTTCCCT
Organism: Sequoia sempervirens; assembly: GCA_007258455.2. Lineage (NCBI taxonomy): Eukaryota > Viridiplantae > Streptophyta > Pinopsida > Cupressales > Cupressaceae > Sequoia > Sequoia sempervirens. The sequence continues at coordinate 40,987,626 of VDFB02270651.1, forward strand.
ATGAAATTTTTTAGCCAAATTCAATAGAAAACATGAAATAGGAAGAAACTTAACAAAATAAAGGATGTAATCTAAATAAAACTAGCTAAACCTCCATCCCATAGGGAGAGTGGTGCTCCTTTGATGTGGAAAGAAGCCCTTTTCCCAATCCCTTTGATAAGTTTGATGATTTTTTGATGATCTAAGTATGAAAATGACTATAATCTAGCTAAAAGTGCTTGAAAATGATGAAGATAGTGAAAGCTATGAAGTGAAAATGCCTATAACGATAATGCTCTAAGTTGTGGATCCATATTGTGAAAAGGATGCCTCCATTTATAGAAGCCAAGGGTTGAAGAATGGAGGAAATTGGTGAATGTGGGATAAATTGAGAGCCAATGAGAATGTGCCAAATGTCAAAATTCTATTGGATGATGGTGGAGCACATTTTGGGAAATGTGTGAGTGGAGGAGGATGGAAGAAAAGTAAATGTTGTTGGTTGAGAATTTGAAAATGGTGTAAGAGGAATTGAATGAGATTTGAGAGGATGTAAGAGGATTTGAAAGGTTGTAAGAGAATTTATTGCAAATGTAAGAGGATGTGACAGGTTTTGAAAACATTTGGAGGGAAATTGAATGAGAGGTTGTTGAGAGGAATATTCCTTGGAATATGCCTTTGTGATGATAATTGAGGAATTAGATAGATAGAAGAAATTGATTTCATGTGCAACATGGTTAGTTGACCATGGTTGATTTAACTTTTGAAGAGTTAAAAGCTAGAGGATTTGATTAATGATGATTAGAAGGTGATTTAGGATTAATTAATTAAAAATGAATTAATTGGAAGAGGTTAGGTGGTTTGGGGTATTTGATTTAATTGATTTTAATCAAATAAGAAGACTTAGGGGGATTTAATTAAATGATTTGATTTAATTAAATATGATGAAAATTATTTAGAAGAAAGGTGAATTAATCAATAAATTTAATTATTTGATTAACAACTGAATTTGTTGATTTTAATTAAATAATGCTAATTATTCAATTAATTGATCAATTTGAGATGACTTTAGAAGAAATGGTGTTAGTTGATTAGAATAAGATATCCAATATCAATCAATACTTTTTACATGTCTAAATAAACATCACCCAATAATGCATGCAGTAGGAAAAAAAACTCTCAAATGTAGACATATCAGCTAAGGATGACTTACCTACTGCCCACAAACTGACTCAACTCAATCATTCTAATGTGGTGTGTGCATATGCTCAGATAGTTTACTTTTATCGGTTACCCAACCAAGATATTCTCCCGAGTGATACTTCCCCTCCACCTAGAGGAATGAAACACATACTTGCATCCACTAACACATGCACACGTTAGTAAATTGTTCACAACATATGCAGTATACATAAACATCTCCAAAGTTAGAATAATAATTCAATAACCATCTATTTACATATATTCAGTATTTCCCCATGAAATAGCATCAATTGTGATACAATCAAATTAGATAACATCAAATGAGATATCATTCACAATGATAACATGGTACAAGCACAATTTATTTATCTATGAAATTCACATTACATTCACATTTTACCCTACATTGTAATAGGAAATAGTGATTATACAATTAGGGTGTAACAAAAGGAGTAACATGTTCATTTAGCATTTCACAACCAAGATGACCAAATATTCATTCATCTTATTCCCCATTGACCCCCATGTTATCCTCTCATTAATTTATTACATACTAATCAACAAAACATAATTTAAAGAGTATTTTATTAAGACCTTTAATATAATGCACTATATAATTCTAATTATTTCAATCATTATACCCTTATTTATATTTTATAGTTAATGTAATATAAAAGCTAGAGCAAATATAAAATAAGTGATATTTTGTTGTTAAGCTGGTAAGCCCATATAATAAGTAAGAATTGCACTTATTTAAAATAAATTATTAATATATTTAAAACATCACATTATGGCAATAATAGTAATGTGAACATATAAATCCAAAAAATCTTATAAAAAAAAAATTAGGCATAGTTAGGTACTAGAATACAATTATTGAATTGTAACAATTACATATCAAAATACTAATGACAAGTCACAACAAACATACTAATATCAAAATACTAATTACATGTATAATTAGTATGAGATATGATATACAAACATATATGCATTTAAATTTTGTTAAATTAGAACTAACTTATTGTTATAATTAAATCGTAAGTCATATAACTCAAAATTATACCCAAACATCATTTTATCAATGTTAATTTATTTTATTATTTAAAACCTAATTATATACATATACACATATATGTGAGTATATATGTATATGTATATAATTTGATTGTTTAGTTTATTTTCTATTTATTTTTATTATGCTTGTAGATGCAAGGAGACTATCATGGGAGGTTGAGGGCAAGAAAAGACACCAAAAGCACCATAATAAGGTGGAATGTTTAAGAAGGGGTAGAGATTGATGTTGGAGGTACATAGGAAAAGAAGAGAAGGGTATAGTGGTGCCTTGGTAAAGGTAGGGACATATATTTTGAGTAGCCTCCCACAAGGGGTTGTGCCCTTTTGTGAGAGGATTGTACCCCATACAAGGGCCACACCCCTTATAAAAATTGACAAGCGATCGATGTTTTTGTGAGAAGTGCAACTGTCAATAGAGGAGGATGGTTATGGGAACAGAAAAGAAACTTGAGCTAAGCCATTGCTACCAAAAAATGGTTGGAATCAACATGTAAGTTAAGGAACCGATTCTTTAAGAATCAATGTAGTTGGCTCTATGAAAATCAATTCCTTTGAGAATCAACTATAGTGTATACATAACCCCATAACTGTGTATACACAACCCCATAAATGTGTATACACAACCTATATAGGTGTGTGTATACACAACTCACACCACACCTAAAAATAATAAAAACAATTTAAAAATCACATTTCACATAATTTATTTATTTATTTTATTCTTTTTTTTTCTTTCCAACAAGCCCCTAGTCACATGGGCAACTAAGAGGCTTACCTCTAATTAGTCCCTAGTCATAGGAAGTCAAATCTCCCAATCACATGGGGCTATTGTGCAATCCCCACTACCCTAACGTTAGCTCCTGGTCACATGAGTGAACAAGCAACTAGCCCCACCTCACCATCCTTTGCATCTTCTTAATAGAGTTGTCTTACAAAATCTTTAATAATTTTGATGTACTAATCATATTTTTTATTTTTCGAAGGCATTGGAAAATTGACTTGGAGCACTATGTTGTGAACTAGGCCATTTTGCAAATCTATCTCCATCATCAAGTAAAATTCCTCAAAAGTCATGTTTTATTTTTATCTTTAAATGCTCATAACTTTTATATATGAGCTCATTTTTAGTGATTTTTTAAAAATTTATCAGAAACTCACAAGGAATCCATTAGTATAGTTTTTTCTAATTTATCAATATTTTTTTCTATTTTTTACTGATCAATTGAATGCAACATATCTCATTGGGCGAAGACAAAATTTAGAACTACTAATCCTTGGTTTTACAAGATGTATTATTGAAGACTAATTTAGACCTTTTTAATTTATGTTTGTTGTGTTTTCTATATTTTTTTCACCATTAGTATTGGTTAAAATAAACCCTCATATTTCAATTTGGGATTAAAATAAACAAGTGTCTTTTAATCCCCAAGGTCACTTATGTATGCTCTCTTCTCACATCTTAGGGTGATCTTGAGGATTGGAAATGAATGTTTCCTTTTTTTTATTTTCAGGATGTTTTATTGGGGATTTCATCACCCCAAGAGATGACATCGACCACATTTTCCAGGGGAGTATATAAAGGAGGGAGGCCAAAAGTTGTACATCAAAGAGTGAGCTTCATCATGTCTAGCAAACCCTTGAGACCCTTGGTCTAGTGAGACTTGGTGGTAAAGAGAATAAGAGAGACTCTCCTATGTTCATGCATGTAGACATGCCCTTCTTCATGGATTTCCTCTAGCGAGCTTATAATTGTAAGCCTAATTACTTCAACCATCTTCTAGTGGTGTAAGGGATGTGGATGGTACCCTAAAGTTACTCACCAAGTATTGTCATTTTTTGAGATAGTAGTTATCTTTGGTTAAGTCCTTGTCCTTCCAAGGTAAGGGGTGTATAGGTGGTACATGACCTTGCATACCCTAGTTATCCATTCACTTTCACAATGGTATTAGCTTTGATGGTGAGCCCACACTAGGAGTCACTCCCACCTAAATAATTTTAGGATTATTCTTGTGTTTGTTGTTCTTGGTATTGTTAGATTAGAACCTCCCCACTTGAAGCCAAATGAGGAATTTATATTTTTGAGCCCTATATTTTTTAATCTTCTATCTTATTTTTAGTGTAAAATCCAAAAATCTAAAAAATCAAAACATTCTAAAAAAACAAGTCTTTTCTCTTTGTTTGTTTGGATAAGGATTGCCCTCTTGTTGAGGTTTAGGTTTCCACAATTTCCTCCTCATCATCTTGTCTAAAACATTGTTTGGCATCCTTCTTCTAGGATAAAATCATCATTTCAATTCATAACCATAACATCCATCATCATAGCTTGGTCCATCCAATACACATCCATTACCTTTTCTTTAAACTTTCATTCACATCCATAGACACATACTTTCCTCATACATATACATATCCTAGGTTGGAACATCATAACACTCATTTCTTAGTTAATTATTATACATCCATATCTTGAGTCTACACATCATCACTTGCATCTACATCCATAGTTTCATATCACCTATAGCCTAACATCCATAGTCACACATCATTCTCATTAGACATCCATATCTTAGATTAGATCCCCATATACATTCACATCCATAACCTTGAAATCATTGTTATAGACATCCATATCTTAGATTAGACCACCACATAATTTCACATCCATAACCTAAAAAAATCCTTATAGACATCCATATCTTAGATATCTATAACCACATTTCATCCTTCATAGACATTCATATACTAGATAGATTGTCGGCACCATATTTGAACTAATCAAAATTTAAACTTTCTATCAAAATTATTGTCATGTGTCAAGCCTCGTCATGCCAAATACCAAGAGTTAAATTATTTTCCTAGTCAAAAACATTTGTTTACATATGTTCTCACACAAGATTGGTGTTGCTACACACATTTTCACCTTGTCAAATCAAAAAACAATTAAATATCATAAACTGTGTAAGATGGAATAAAATGGTTTTACATGGGTATTCCTAGCATCATCAAATATATTGAGAAATTTTTTCAAGTTGAAATGCTTCTTGGATTGAGAGATTTTAAGAGTTCAAATTCTCGAGCAAATAACTAGAGAAAATATAATGATGGGTTATTCTTTGGGGACATTGCACATAATTTGGTTAAAATTTCATGCAAAAACGAGTCTCCAATTGAGATTTTTAAAATTTTAAAATTTCTCCTTGGAATCATGAACTCTGGTTTTGAAGTTGTAGAATTCTCTAGAAAGTCAAAAAAATTGGTTTCAAAATAAATTGTTTTTGAAAATTCGACGAGGTTAAAATCCTCTATCAAAACTAGACAAGATTCTAATAACATTTTCAGAACCCCAAATCCCAACACCAATTTTTAAAAACAAAAAGAAAAGACCAAAAAAATACTAATTTGTCAGAAGTTTTACAAGGGGAGGTCCCCTCCCCATGCGACCGCTTAGCTTATTTTTCGCTAGCAGCCACTTCTCAACATTTTAAGGAGTATTTTGTGGAGTTGGTGGCTCCATGCTATTTATTTTTAACTATATAATGAAATGAACAATATTAATAATATTTTGTGGAAATAAAAAATGGAGGCAAAAATTGGAGGCAAAGAGATTTGTGGAGCCACATGGGTTTTTTTCAATATGGAGCAGCTGCTTATGTTTTAGCTCACCTATTTTTTCACACCCTATTTTCAATTTTAAAGTAGTAGCTGCTCCACAAAAATAGAAAAAGATTCTAAATTATCCTATTTCTATAAAAAAAAAAAAAAAATCCGAAGACATTCAACTGCTTAATTTTAAGCAGAAAATAGATTTAAGTAACAACATGAAGACAAGGTAAGTAAGTTTTAAAACTCCCATCGATGCCCATAATGATTATAGAAACCACTTAAAAGGCCGAAACATCATTAGAAATGTGTAAAGGAGAGCAAAAGCAAAGTCATTGGTCATGGTGCTTTGTATTGGTTTTAAAACTGGCTTCGGGAGCGAAATAAGTTTTAGAACTTCCACTGTTCGCCGACAACAAGTGTGAAATATTTTGAGCTTACAATGGATGGCCCGTGGAATGAGTTTGTAAGACCTTCGATTGCCACATTGCACCTAAATTCATCTCTACATTGTTGCAAGGAAAATTGTTTTGAGAGAGGTGAACCGTTTCCGTTATTTTAAACAGGGACAATGTTCTCGTGATGCTTAATGAAATAATCTGAAAAATAGGCTTGCATTATAATAATGTGAACTGTGTCAGATATCCAATAATGATGAAGGGATACCCATCAAAGTATAATTTTTCAGTAGATATTGGCATAGCAAGTGCTTCGACTGACATGTATATGAAATATGGGTGCATCGACAAAGCACGCAAACTATTTTGTAATAATTGCAGGATATGCACAAAATGGATTAGTTACCCTGAACTTTATGCAAGAACAAAGGGAGGCAGGCTTTTGATATGGGCTTGTACACATCCGAGAAAATGTTCAGTCAATTGCCTTCTATAGAGGTGAAGGGAATGAAATGCAGTTGCAAAGAATCTTCCTAAAATTTAACTGTGAGTTCAGTGATATTCTGGATCAAAGCAATGCACAGGTGATAGAAGATTCCAAACCATAGAAGTGGTAAAACATCTCTATTGAGATCCATTTCCAGTCTATGGTCTTCTAGTAGAGGCACCATTAAGTTCCACATAAAACAAAATAAACAAGAGCTCAATAGATCAATTCCTGGGGGAGTGACTGATAGTAACCAGATACTTAATGAAGCAAAATCCAGACAGAGGACAAGGAGTAGGAGCTGTTAGAAGCTTTGAGTTGTCCTTTTCCTTCCTCAAGGCCTTACATGGAACCTTTTGGGAACACTGTGTCAGCAACTGCTTTACCCTACATGGATTGAAGATCTTATTAGAGTTGCATAAAGCTTCTTTACCATTTTCATTGCAAAATTCAGCCTCAATAAATTATGGTTATGAACTTGATCATGTACCAAATGAGGATGAAGTTGTAAAGGTATTGAAGCTTGTACGCCTTGGTCATCTATTGAAACATAGTGATGGTTTGGACTCTACTATTGATTGGTCTAAGTGTACTTTCTCTTGGTGAACAACTACTACTTGCATTTGCTCGATTGCTACTTGTACAGCCAAAACTTGCTTTGTTAGATAATATACAAGTGCACTTGATGAGATCAATGAGGCTCATATGTATAAAGAGGTTGAAGCCTGCAATTCACCATGTTCGCTGCAGTGGACTTGTACATAAAAAAAAATCTTGTAGAGCCATAGAAATATATAGTAAAAATGGAGTGGTCTTACAATTCTTGAGAACTCTCAGAGAAAGAGGAAAGTTGTTCTTTCTGCTGACAAATTCACCATTTTATTTTGTAGATGGAGGGGTGTGCTTTATGTTTGAGGAATTGGGGGTTAAGGGGGATTCTTAAAAGGACTTATTTAATTGTTTCATTGCACTTGCTAATAAACCAAACTTCTATATGTCAGATCGTCCTTTCAGTGATTTAAGGGGACCTACAAAAGCTGGATGGCGAACGACTACTATCATTCAAGAGCTTGAAAGGGAAATAATGATTCAAAATGAAGATAACTAGCACTTCCATTTAAAAGAGGTTCAAAGATTATGCTGAAAGAAAACTATATGTATGTTAATATGTTAGAGAGTATGTGTTTATGTGTTTGTACATGGATGCGCTGCAAATTGTAGTTGCATGTAACTGGATTAAACAATTAATAATAAGTGCTAAATAATGGAATGAAATAAACTTAGACAAATCTAGATTTTTTCCTTAAAGAAATTAAGTATTATCTGATTATGAAATATTTGCATACAGATTTAAAACATAAAGCAATGCAAATGAAAAAAGAAAGTTGCCATCAAAATGAAAAAAACACTGCAAATGGAAATAGAATGTTCCCATGTCCAGTTGTCAAATCAATATTTATCTAGATTTTATGTGATAAGTGAGATTTTGGAGGCTTTTATCTGATATTTTGGAGGCTTTTACCATTAAATGATAGCTGATTTATCATTAAATGACAATTGAAACTTGTTTTCCGACGACTCAACAGTGGTTTGCAAGTGTGAGACTTGTTTCAAGCTCAAATCTCACACTATATGTAGCCTATCGGCTAAATATCTCTTTCAACAAGCTAAATTTCACATAGCACAAAAATTTCTAGGAAATTTTCATTTATTGCTAACCAAAAACCCGAGAAGACACCGACAATGTTCTTTTGGATGCACTAAATGAAGAATGAAAGAAGTTATGGTGGGCAATGAAGGAAATATTCAATCCTTACTTCGATGCAACCTTTCTTACAGACTCGGGCAAGGAGTCTGGTTTTGCTTACAACATCCAACAATATGCTAATGTGTGTAATCAGGGTTATTAGATTTTCAAGTTTAAAGCATATTAGATCAATAAACACCAAAAACCCTAATAAACTATCGAGGACAATGAAAGCATAAAAGCATAAAACAAAATGGAATAATATCACTCAATCCTTCATGCATTCATTGAATTATCTCCATAGCTCTTCTCCATTTTGCTACTAAAGGATGTTTTCCCTCAGATTCAAAAATAGCCTAAAGTAAATGATAGCAAAATATCGAAGATTAATTATCTCAACAACATGTAGTTATCAACTCTAGATCCCCGAAAATGATAAAAGACAGCGGTATTTATAGAGAGGTGAATGCGAGATGGACGGTCAAGATTGAAAAGACATTAATTTGATCAACGGATGGAATTAAACGAGACAAGATAAGATAAGATTGAAAGTGAAGGAGAATGAGGAAATTGAATGATTTTTTGACAAAATCAATTAGTTTGAAGAGAAAAATGCATTTTCAAATAATAGAAACATTATTTAAATGCAATAGATTAACACATCTTGTCACAATCAAATGCTTGAAAGGATCATCTCAATGGCGACCATTGGTGATTTTTTTGTTGGTGAGAAGACTGGTTCAGTGGCGGGATTGAGCAATTTGAATTTGAACTCGAGCCCTGGGATTCCTAGAGCATGGCAGTTTGGGTAGGATATAGGTTTTGGTTTATCTGATTCAGCATTTGGCAAGACGGGATCTTGTGGTGCAGATAAACTTTTTTCCCTTGGTGGAGAATCTGGGAAGGATGGGTCGTGCGGTGAAGATGTTGTCAAAGTTGCGCGTTCGGAGGAGAAGTGTGTGGGTGAGACACTCAAGGTGTCTTGTGATGGTTGCCCTTCGGAGGAGTCAGTTCCTAAGTTCCAAGAGGATAAGACCGTGGCTAGTTTTGAAGAGCGGGTCCCATCAGGGGAATCCCATGTGGCTAATCCAAGTACTCCCTAGATTGAGCATGCTCTGGTGGATGAGAATCGGACGACAGGGAAGTCTTCCCTGTTGGGTCAGAAATGGTCTGACCTTTTTTCCTCAAAACTTAAAGGAAAATGCATTGCTTCTGAGTCAGTGTCTTCATCTAATGAGGAAGGTGTTTTCTCATTCTTTGTCTCGAATTCTCTTGTTGAGAAGAATATTGCAAAAATGGACTTCTCCCTAGTGGGTAAGGTGTTAGGTCCTCAGCCTAATATTGAAGAGGTGCATACTTGGGTGCGTAAGAAGTGAGCGCTAAAAGGTCAGGTGGAAGTTGCAGCTATGGCGAAAGGCTTATTTTCCTTTTCCTTCTCCTGTGATGAAGACCTGAGAAATGTGTTTGCAAAAGGGTTGTGGTCTTTTGGGCGTCTCTCAATGGTTCTTCGTCCTTGGGATCCTGGGATGGACCTATCCAAATTTCTCTCTAATTTTGCTCCTGTGTGGGTCAAGCTTCTGAATCTACCATTGGAATACTGGGATGAGGAAGTTTTCAAGGTTGTAGCTAATTCTTTTGGAAGGATTGTTTATATTGATGAAGCCACTCGTTCTAGGAAGCAGTTAGTTGCGGCCAGTTTTTGTGTCATGATTGACCAGGATGTTGTGCTACCTGAGTTCTTCTTCTTAAAATCTAAGGTGGGATCTTGGAAGCAACAGATTGTTTTTGAAAACCTCCCTTTTTCTTGCTTCAAATGTAAAAATATGAGACACTAGGCTAAGTATTGCCCTGTGCCTAGTGTCCCTCCTAAGGTTGTTAAGCAGACTAAGGTTTGGAAGATAAAGGATCCTAAGGAGAATCAAGGTGAATCTACTGTTGGAATTGGTATGGAGGGTGAGGGGAATACTAATATTCGTCCAGTTTCTCCTGTTGAGGTTGGAAAGGCTCTGGAGAATCCTGGTGAAGGGGATGTTGATCTCTCTTTTTCTCGAGATGTGGACCATGCTTCTGAGAGTGTGTTCTATTGTTCCACCGTCTCCTCTCCTGGTAGGTTTGGAGTCGATATTTGGTGAAGGAGCTCTAGTTGTGGCTGCCACTGTGAGCAAAGATGAAGAGGGTTTTACCCAGGTGTGTGGCTGGAAGAAGAAATCTTCTTCTCCCCCCCCCCTCAACCTCATAAGGGCGTCACTATGAGAAGACAGAAGGCAAATTGTGGGTCTGAGTCTAGGGGTCATGGCAGACCTACTTTACAAAAGAGCAGGGAGAAAGAATGCAAAAGGGATATTGTGGAGGGGGTCCAAAAAACCCTCTTTTATCTATGCTCTAAGAGCACCCCCTCTTCTTGCAAATGAAGATCATCTCATGGAATATCAGGGGGTTGAATAACCTACATAAACAGGACCTCCTGAAGAATCTTGTCTGGGACCATAAACCGGACATCTTGTTGATTCAAGAGACAAAAATGCAGATTGAAAAGATGGAGACTTTGAAGAGTATGTTCTTTAAAGATTGCGGGTTCCATGGAGTTAGCTCTGATGGAGCCTCGGGTGGAGTGGCCACTTTTTGGAATGCTAAGCTACTAAATGGTGTCTCGATTGCTGCTAGTTTCAACCATGTTGAGACTAAGTTTGTTTGGATTAGGGATTCTTATTCTTGGATTATCTCTAAGTGTATGCTCCTAACTTAAAGAGGTCCAAGAAAAATCTTTGGGATGACCTTTGGAGTCTTAGTTTTAGCTTTTCGGAGCTCCCCTGGCTTGTTATGGGGGATTTGAATACTCCTCTGTATGACCATGAGAAAGTGGGTGGGTCTCAAGCTAATCTTGATAGTAGGTTTGATTTAAGGATGTTTATTGATGGCAATGCTCTTGTTGATGTTAAGCTTTCTAGGGCCAACTTTACTTGGTCCAATCGGCGGGTTGGGATGGACAATATTTAAGTGAGATTAGATCGATCCCTGACCTTGACTTCTTGGTTTGTGGACTTTGATTGTTCTTTATCCTCCATTACGAGATGTGGATCTTGGATCACTTCCCTATCTCTTTTGTGGCAGATAGGCTTGGGAATAGGAAGAGATTTCCTTTCAGGTTTGAAGCTATGTGGTTAAGTGACCCTTAGCTTATGGGTCGTATTAGGAATTTGTGGCAAGTTAACATTGATGGTTGTACGATGTTCAAAGTTTCCAAGAAGCCGAGTTTTGTTAAGAGGAATCTCGGGAAATGGAATAAAGAGTCGTTCGACCACATCTTTGACTCTAAAAGCTCTGTTCCTAAGAAGTTGGATGAGATCTAGCATGTCATCCAATTGGAGGGCCTTTTGAAGGATCTTCAATTGTTGGAGGATAGTCTTTTTGCGCAACTACATGATATTGTCACCAAGGAGGAAGACTTTTGGAGGCAAAGTTCTCAAGCTATATGGCTGAAGTCTGGAGACTGTAACTCTAAGTTTTTCCATCTCACTGCTCTTAGTCATAAGTCATCTAATCGAATTTCCTCTATTAGAGTTGATGGTTTGTTGTTGGAAGATGAGGAGGAAATTAGAAGAGCGGCTGCTAGGTTTTTTTATCAACTCTTGAAGGATGATTTGGTCTGGGATCAAAGGAGTGTGGATGCTTTTTTCAAAGTTATTCCTAGAATGGTGACGGAGAATTTGAATAAGGAGGTGATGGCTATTCCTTCAGCCTCAAAAGTCAAAGAGGCAGTTTTCTCTTTTGAAGGAAATAAGGCCCCTGGCCTTGACGGATTTCCTTTTCTGTTCTTCTAGTCATGTTGGGAAATTGTCTCTGAAGATGTCATTAATGCTACTAAGGAGTTTTTTGGCTCAAGAAGTCTCCTTAAAGAACTTAATGTGACTTTCATTGTTTTGATTCCTAAATCTTCGGATGCTAAGTCATTTGGTGAGTTTTTCCTGATCAGCCTTTGCAATTCTTTTTATAAAATTCTCTCCAAAGTGCTTGCTACTAGACTACAAAAATGCTTGTCGCTGCTGATTTCTAAGCACCAGAGTGGTTTTTTCAAGGGTCATCAGATCCTTGATTTTATTGTTATGGTTCATGAGCTTTCCCATTCCATTAATGTTTCTAAAAATCCTAGTTTCTTCCTGAAGTTGGACCTTCTCAAAGCTTGTGATAGAGTGAGCTGGAGGTTTCTTTTGAATGTTCTGGATCGGTTTGGTTTCTAAAAGAAGTTCCTCCAACTAGTTGAGCAACTTATCTCTTCTCCCTCGTTTGTTGTCCTAGTGAATGGTTCTCCTTCTCCATTCTTCAGGAGTTCACGTGGGCTGAGGCAAGGTGACCCCATCTCGCTGCTTCTTTTCATCTTGATGGCGGAGGCTTTGGGTCGTAATATTCAGAAGGCGTTCAGGCAAGGGTTTTGACGGGTCTTTCCCCATCCTCTAGATGTGACCCAATTACTCACCAATAATTCGTCAATGATACTATTATGATGGGTTCTTCCTATGTTAAGGAGGTTAGAGCTATTAAGAGGTTGTTGGAAAACTATGAGAAGGATTTTGGTCAAAGGATCAATCTTCCTAAGAGTTGGATTTTCTTCCTTAACACTCCTGAAGCTATGTAGGATAAGCTTGCTAGAATCCTGTCGTGCAACAAAGGTGAGTTCTCATCTTCTTATCTTGGGCTCCCTTTGTGTATCTCCAAGATTCTGGATTCCTTTTGGTTGGGCTTGCTAGATAAATTCAGTAAGAAGTTAACTGGTTGGAAAGGCGTGCTCCTCAATCAGGCAAGTAAAATTTAGCTTATTTCTTCCACTCTCCAAAACCTACCCCTGTATGCTATGAGTCTCTTTAGAGTCCCTGCTAAGTTTCAAGATATGATGGAACAAATTATGAGAATATTTTCGTGGTCGGGGGTGAGTCTAAAGATAGAATTCCCCTTATGGTCTGGGATTCGGTTTGCAGACCAAACAACTGGGGAGGTTTGGGTATCATAAATCTTAAGTCCTTTAATAAGGCTCTTTTGTCGAAGAATGTATGGAGGTTCCTAAATGGTGATGTTGGGTGGACCTCGTTGGTGGGTAACAAGTATCTGTATGATCTGGAGAGATCCTGGAACTTGCTATCTTCTAAGGAGATTCCCTCTAGTTCATGTTTTTGGAGGAATATCATGCTCTGCAGAGACCTTATTGCTAGAAGTGTTAAATGGTTGTTGGGTGATGGTTCTAATATTTTGTTCTGGGAAGATGTCTAGTGTGGTGTTTTCCCTCTTATTTGTCTTCCTTGGGCACCCCCTATTGTCCCCTTGTGCAAGCACTTCTTTGGGGCCAAGGTGGCTGATTACTTTGTTGATGGGGAGTGGAAGAATTTTGAATTGTGGGACTCGTCTCTAAAGGTTCTGAAGGATTTCTTATGTAAGGTCAGGATCCCTTCTTTCCTGAGACCGAATAGAGTCATTTGGGCCCCTTTTTCTAGTGGAAATTTTCTATGGCGTCTGCTCTCTTAAGCTCTTTGGAAGCACCCCCTTCTCACCCTTTTTGTGGGAAGCTATGGAATAAGAAGTTGATTCCCAAAATCAATTTTTTCTTCTGGTTGTTTATGCAAGGTAAATTTCTTACACAAGACAACCTTTGCAAGAGGGGGGTTGCAATTCCGAATAGATGTGTTATGTGTGAAGCTAATAGCGAGGATGCTTATCATATTCTCCTTGAATGTGATTACTCTTATTCTCTCTGGAGTAAATTTCTTAGACTCTAGGACATTGGTTGGGCTTTTCTAGATTCTCTTGCTAAATTTTTTGACCAATGGTCTTGCCCCTCGTCCTCTACCATTTTGAGGTGTCTGTGGGATCTCATGGATCCGCACATTTCTTTGGTATTATGGAAAGAGAGAAATAACAGGATTTTTTGGGAGACCAACCTTAAGGTTGATAGTCTTTTTTATCAAGGTTTGTCGAGCCATTCTTGATAATTTTGCTCTGATTCATTATGATTCTCCTTGTTGTGTCCTGTTGACTTTCCTGGTTGGTTATGAGTTGTTGGTGACCTCTAACTAGAAGATAAGTTCAATTCCTATTGTGAATTCCAAGCCAAGCTCAATTGCTAGATTGAACACTAGATGGAAGCCTCCTCCTTTGGGTTGGGTTAAGGTTAACTTTGATGGGGTAGCGAAAGGGAATCCTGGACCTACAAGATGTGGGGGGTGTTAAGAAATGATGTTGGTAGACTCCTTGGCACAATGGCACTACCATTGGGTACTCAGACCAATCATTGCATGGAGGCGGAGGCGGAGGCTGTGTTCATAAGTGTTAAGTATTCCATCAGCAAAGGGTACTCCAAACTTTGGGTGGAAGGCGATTCCATGAACATCATAAATTATCTACGTGGAACTTATCCTCCGAGCTGGAACGTCGACCAACTTATTAAGGATATGATAATTATATTGCAATCTTGTGATGAGATCCGAGTCTCTCACATTAACTAAGAAGGAAACTCGTTGGCAGATTTTTTTTCCAATGAGGATGTCAGCTTAAATAAATTTTGTTCGTGGGAGGAGGGATCAATCCTTCCCAAGAAAGCTAGGATTTTATTAAGGAATGATGGCGTGGGAAGAGGTGTTGAGACATTTATGGCCTAGTACCTTCCTTTAGTTTGCATGCTTTATGGGCAGTTTTTGGCTCCCTGGTCTTCAGTTGAGTTGTTTTTGCAAGGGTCCTGTGAATTTTGTGTCGGTTGCAATGGGTGGCAACAGGAGTTGAATCGAGCCGCACTCTGTGGTGACATTCGAAGAAAGAAAAAACTTTGGAGTATTTTGAGACATGGGAATTTCACTCCATTCTTGGAGAGATTGCACGAGCATGACCCTAATGCCTCAGCGCAATTTGTCTCTTTCTAGCATAATCATAAGCTAAAGATTAAAGTTCTGGAAGTGGAGGTCAATGAGGACTTGATTGCCACTGTCACGGGAATGTCGACTGTGGGTAGGAAGTTTTTTAAGGATAAAAAAAGCAATGAAGAAGTGATGGTTCAGTTTTTCAAAGATGATGAGAGGAAGCAATTAATCAAACTGGAGAGTTGGGGTTATGAGAGAACTTCCCTCAAGAAAATATGGGTGAGTATTGTAGAGGTCCTGATGCGTTATGTGACCCTGGAAGGGAGGTTTAGGGATATTATTGGTCACCATTTCACGCTCCTCAACCATTTTCAACATGGTTTGTTCATTTTTTTTCCTTTTTTCCTGTTATCTTCTTTGGAGGTCTCGGTGTACGCACATCTAAAGAATAGGAGGGCCCCTGTCCTCCATGAAGGGCTTATCCTTCTTATTATGGAGCATGCCAAGGCTCTCATTCCAGCTTTGGCCATCAAGGGCAAGGAAAAAAAATTTAGTGACCTATCTAGGTCGTCGGGTTCAGAGTCCCCTTCGGAAGAGGACGAGGAATGGAATGAGGATGAGGAGGATGCTTCTCCTACGGCTGTGGCTACATCTTCGAAGAAGAGGAAGGTGGCAAGTGCTAAGTGTAACATGTTGCCTAAGCGGTTGGCCCTTTCTGAGAGTGAGGACACGGAGGTGGGGTTGGGTGATTCTTCTCCCAAGTTCACAGAGGTGGTTGTTGGTGGTGGTTCGGAGGTGGGGACATAGGGTAATGCTAAGGGTTTGGTTGATAAACCGAGGAGGCTGTCGAAGAGAATTTCCAATTTAAAGAACAAGGCTTCTAAGGTTCTAACCAAGGACCCTAGTATGGCTGGTGAGGAAAAGGATTTTGGTGAAAAGACGGTGGCCATTGAGGATTCTCCCATGTAGGACCTACCCAAGGAGGAACAAGACGAGGTAATTAGGGGTCTAGATATGGAAAATGCGGAGAAGAGCAAAGCCAAGAAGAGCCTTTGAAGGTAAATCCTCTTTCTGAGGACTTTTCTTACCTTGATGATGATGCTACTTCCATGTTTGATTTACTCGATATGGCTAGGGTTGGGGCCACTGGTACCTTTAAATTGGCTAAGTGGACTCTTCAAGAGTTTAAAAAAATTGATATTAAAATCAAAGGCTTAAAGGAGAATATGAAGAATGTTCCAAAAGGTTCTATGTCGGACATTCTTATAGATAGAATGGTGGACCTTGAGGGTTCTTATCATGAATTTAAGTCTTTGTGTGAGGAAAGATTGGTGGCTTTGGATGCCAAGGTTTTAGGCATAAATATGAACATCAAGAAGTTAATGCAAGTGTGCCATATCTCGTTCAAGAACAGTGCAAACTTCCTGGAAGTCCTTTTCAGGAAAATTAGCGAGCTCAAGGAGGATCAGGTTTACTTCTTCGAGCTTATGGAGAAAGAGCATGTGGCCAAGGGCAAGGGAAAAAAAGTTCCTAAGGATGACAACAAAGGTCTTGTTGGTAGAGGGTCAACTGATTGGAAGAAAAATTTTGATGCCGAGAAGAAAGAGCTGTTGGACATGGTCGAGAGGCACAGGAACCAGTAGATTGAGGTCACCAACACTCTGGGTGGCTTGATTTAGTGTGTGGTCTTTTATTTCTTGCTTACTATTCCCTGTTGGGGGTTGGTTTATTTTAGGTTGTTTTGTTGTTGTGTAGTTGTTGGGTGGTGATGGTGGTCTTTTTTCTTACTTTTAGTTAAGCACCCACCCATTTGTGTTTTTTTGGCTGTTGGGTTGTTGCTAGTGGTCTTTTGAATATTTTCTTTAGCAGCATTTTGTATCCTCGATCGTAAAGGGTTTCAAGTCCCCTCAAAACCTATTTTTCCCTTTAATCAAAATATTATTTAAATGCAAAAAGAAAAGTCAAGTTATCTTTTTGATTAAATGGAAATTTAATTCAAAAAGGTGATTGAAAAGGAAAGTCATTAATTAAATAAGATTTAATTAATTTGTGTTAGAAAAAACTAAAATGAATAATTAACATAATTATTCAATTATAGTAGAAAATGATAATAATTAAATAAATAAAGTTTATTTAATCATAGAGGAAAAAGGACATTAGTTGAAAGGAAAGTATGGTGCAGAAACACCTTCCAAATGCAAAATTCTCAGGAAAGTAGTGCAGAAAAATTAATTTCACTTAATTTCAATTACAATCATTCAGATGCACACCATTAGAATACGAGAATAGACAATTTCAAGAAACACACAAATTGAACACCAGTTTTACGTGGGAAAACCCTTACGGGAAAAAAACTCACACACCAAGCAAAGTCACTTTGTATTACAATAAATAAATTACATACAGAGTTACAGACTCCACTTTCAGGTGTTAATTCGTAAGATCAGTTCGGAAGCATTACATTCACTCTTCCTTTGAGAAAACACCAACTCAATGCAATACCATTCATCTCTCACTCATTACATTACAGACATCCCATTTTATCTCACTCATTCTTCAGGTTGGCCAAATCTCTCCATGTCGTAGTACTAATTTTCCAACCAATGAGCAATCTAATTTTGTAATGCAGTTACATCATTATCAAGAAATACAGTTGTCAACTTCAGTTTAAAAACTTCGGTCCAATGATCATTAATTCACAACAGCATTGTAGAATCAACAAATGGATCTGTTCCACGTGTCGACACATCACTTGTCCAACGTTGTTGACCATTGCACCATTTGCATTCCACCAGGGCATTCTCCATGAGTTACTGAGTCAACAGACGTACGACGCTCAATCCATTCCGCACACCCCCACAGGAGTCAGTTAGAACCCATCACAATAGGCGCAGAGTTAGTGGGCACCGTTGGATTATTATAACCACAAATTTTGATCAAATAGCACCATGACATCATGTTATCACCACTGACCAATCTTGCACACCTCGCAGGAGTCTATCGAGACTCACCACAAGAAGCACAGGGTTAGCGGGCGTCGTTGGATCAGACTTATTGCAATCGTAGATCAAGTTATATTATCACATCGCAGTGGTCCCCACTGCTATCGTGACATCCAAGTCACACCGACGAGAGTCATCAACATGCTCACCACAACCCATCGGTCTAGCAGGGAGACTCAAGGCAAAGTCCCACCAATAAGGCTAAGTCCCATTGACAATCTTCTTTCACATTCCATTGAGCCATCGAAGAGACCCGAGATAGAGTCCCTACGACAAGAGTAAGTCCTGTCGATGACAACCAAGTCTCACTAATAGAACACACCACACTGAATAGAATGTCATCGGTCCATCGATGGGACTGAGAACAAGGTCTCGTTGATAAAGAAATAAACACAACTGTTGCAGGAAGTCGATCAAGCCAATAAATCTGAGGCACCTTTTCCAACATGTTCGCACTTGACAAAGGACTTACTAGCTTCTTCCAAATGCGAGATTACTAAAAGTTATAGGCCCTAAGGCCCATCAAATTGGAACACCAAATGTATTGGTTTGTGCTCACAGGCTTTGTCAATGCATCAGCGACATTCTCCAAAGTATCCACTTTTTCAAGATTAATGTTTCCATCCTCCACCATATCACGAACGAAATGATACTGAACATTGATATGCTTCGTCCTAGCATGGAAAGTGGGATTCTTCGCCAAACAAATAGCACTCTAACTATCACAACAAATAGTAATCTTCCTTGTATTAAACCCAACATCAAAACAAAAACGTTTAATCCAAATGGCTTCTTTACAGGCATGTGTTGCTTCCATGTACTCCACCTCAATAGTAGATAAAGCAACTACAACCTATTTCTTGCTCATCCAATTGACTGCACCACCGAATAACATGAAGATGTATCCACTCGTGGATCTTCTACTGTCAACATCCCCTGCCCAATCAAAATCCACATACCCATGAATGCTAAGATACCTCTGTGATCCAACCGAATTGACATGATAACACAAAGCATACTCAGAGGTACCCTTCAAATACCTGAAAACTCTTTCCACGGCATCTCAATATGGTCTTCTTAAATTAGCCATAAATCGACTAAGTACTCCCACTACTTGGGAAATGTTTGGCCCGATACAAACCATTGCGTACATTAAACTACCAACTGCACTTGCATAAGGCACCCTAGTCATGTCCTCCATCTCAGTACGAGACTTCAGAAAATCTTCAACAGATAGCTTCATTTCCTGCAACACTGGAACAATTAACTGCTTGCAATCTATCATACTAAATCTCGTAAGGACAATATTAATATACTTACTCTGGCTGAGCCAAAGATTTCTACTTCCCTTATCCCTTCTAATTTTCATACCTAAAATATACCTTGTTGCACCTAAATCTTTCATTTCAAACTGTGCTGACAACTAAGATATTAAATCAGAAATCATATACCCTTACTATTCCCAAAGAATAACATATCATCTACATGCATGGAAATAATAAGTAAACGATCATTTTTAGTTTTATAGTACACACAATGATTTGATTTTGATCTCACAAATCCCAATGAAAACACAATGGTGTCAAACTTTTGATACCACATTCTAGGTGATTACTTTAAACCATACAAAGATTTATTTAGCTTGAAAACCAAACTTTCTTTACCTTTTTCAACAAAGTGTTCAGGCTGGGAAATACAAATTTCTTCTTCTAGATCTCCATGAGGAAATGGTGTCTTCACATCCATTTGCTCAATCTCTAAGTCATACGCAGTTGCAAGTAACAACAAAAATCTGATAGATGTCATCTTAGCTACAGGAGAAAATATTTCTCCATAATCAATTCCCTCCACCTGGGAATAGCCATTCACGACCAATCGAGCTTTATACTTCTAAACACTGCCATCTAGACCAATTTTATTTTTCAATACCCATTTATAGCCAACAAGCTTTTGATCTTCAGGAAAAGGTACCAAATCCCAGGTTTCATTATTTTTCAATGATGTCATTTCCTCATTCATGGCTTCCAACCAAGAATCTGAATCAGACATATTAATAGCCTCTTTTACAATCTAGGCTCATTAGTGCTAGTAATCAAAGCATAAACACAGCTCGAATCCAACATGGAAAATCCATACCTTTCAAGATGTTGCTTCTCATGTGTAGACCTCCTCACTGGCTGAGGCTAAGGTTCTTCTTCCTGTTCAAAATTCTCAAAGCTGGTAGAGCTCTCCTCAGTTTCAGACACACTTTGAATTTGTAGTTCCTCTTTATCTGGAGTTTGAGGAATTTAAACTACATCATCCTTCTTTTATTTTCCTTTTGTCTCTAACTGCAGATCAACTACAAAAGGTTTCAGCTCCCAAAAGATCACACTTTTGTTGTACACAACCTTCTTAGTAACAGGATTCCAAAGCTTGTATCCTTTCACACCAATGTCATAGACGATGAAGATACATTTTATAACCTTTTTTTCCAACTTGGATCTTTTCTCATTTGGCACATAAACATATGCTACGCAGCCAAAAACACGAATATTCCTCAGAGAGGACTTCTTACCATACCACACTTCCATAGGCATTTTGTTAACAAGAGCCGAAGTAGGTGAACGATTAACCAAGTAACATGTTGCAGCTACAACCTTAGCCCAAAACTTCTGCTCCAAACCAGTACTGCTCAATATACTTCTCGCTCTTTCCATTAGTGTCTTTTTTAACCTCTCAGCAACTCCATTCTATTGTGGAGGATAAGGCGTAGTTTTATTCCTTTTAATTCCATGGTCTTTGCAATACCTTTCAAAATCTATAGAATAGAATTCACCGCCATTATCCATCCTTAAGCATTTAATTTTCCTTCTAGTCTGATTTTTTACCAAGTTTTTAAACTCTTTAACACAACTGAACACTTCTAATTTAATTTTAAGAAAGTACACAAATGCCCTTCTCGAATAATCATCAATAAAAGAAACATAATATTTAGACTTCGATAATGAAGGAACATTCACTAGACCAAATACATCAGAGTGAACATAATCCAGTATGCAAGAAGACTTATGAGGACTAGAATAAAATGAAACACGGTGTTGCTTTCCATAAATGCAATGTTCACAAAAATTGAACTCAAGGTTACAATCATCAAGCCCTTCAACTAGGTTTTTATTCTTCAAGGCTTTTAAGCCTTTTTCTCCTATGTGGTTGAGTCTATGATGCCACAGCATGGTTTTCTCTGCTAGGCACCTCCATAGAGTTTGCACCCAAAGGAACTTCGTTCTCCTTCTCTACATAAGCATCTTTGCTTTACTTTATAGAGACGTTGTTACATTGAATAGGACATGCATCCAGCTTGTATAGAGTGCCTATGTGTGCACCCTTAGCTAGCACCATTGAACCTCTAGTCATTTTACAGCCTCCACTTGAGAAGGAAACATGCATGCCAACATCATTCAGCTTACCAATAGAAAGCAGATTATGAGCCAAACCTGGTATGTGCATTATTCCATCAATTCCTTTGATTCTTCCATCAGGAAATTGGATTTTGACTCTTCCATTTCCAACAATTTCAAGAGATGAATCACTTGTTAGGTAAACCTTTCCACTAGCATACTTTTCATACTTCGTGAACCAACCTCTGTGAAATTTCATGTGAAAAGATGCACCTAATTCAATCAGCTAGACATCATCTGATGCTTGTTTCATCAAGCCTGCAATGAAGGCATCTACAT
Source organism: Sequoia sempervirens (assembly GCA_007258455.2). Lineage (NCBI taxonomy): Eukaryota > Viridiplantae > Streptophyta > Pinopsida > Cupressales > Cupressaceae > Sequoia > Sequoia sempervirens. Next base: position 41,009,674 of record VDFB02270651.1, read on the forward strand.
CCCTCTGAGAAGAATCATTGTTTGGAGAGTTCTTCTTCTTCTTTTTCTCCTCTTTATAATCCTTTTAGATATGACCAGTCTTCCCACAATTCCAACATTTCACCTTGGACTTCTTTCCTGGAGACTTAGATCTCCCTTTAGATTTGGATTTAGACCTCTTGTCTTTCTTCTTTCCTCTCTTCGTTGATCTACCCCGAACAACAAGGGCCTCCTTGGCCATCTCAAAAGATTTCCTCTGCATTTTTTTGATAGCAGTGAAGCAACCACATCTTCTATCTTGAAATTGGTTGTTGTACTTCCAATAGCCATCACCAAATGATCCTATGTGTCAGGTAAGGAACACAACAGAAGCATACAACGATCCTCTTCTTCTATCTTCACACCCACAGAGGCCAACTGAGTAACAATCATGTTAAATGAATTCATATGGTCTGAAACATATGCACCTTCTTCCATCTTCAAGGAGTATAACTTCTTCCTCAAGAATAACTTATTTACCAGAGACTTTCCCTGATAGATATCGCCAAGTTTCTAACATAAGGAAGATGCAATCTTCTCCTCATGGATGTTCAAGAGAACAGAATCAGCCAGAAAAAGTCTTATCAACCCTTTGGCTTTTCTATCTGTGAGATCCCAATCTTCTTGCTTCATTCCTGAGGGTTTAGTTCTAGACACAGCAATCCAAAGATCTCTTTCCACCAATAAATCTTCCATTTTTAGCTTCCACAACTCAAAATTGCCACTATTGAACTTTTCAATTTCTACTCTTCCTGATGTGCTTTCCATCTCAATTTGTAACCAAGACAATCAATTTTCTTTGCAAGACTCCCACTGAATAGAATTAGCACAAAAAACTAGCCCTACTCACAAGGATAACACAACTGGCCAAGCTTTGATACCACTTGAAAGGAAAGCACGATGTGGAAACACCTTCCAAATGAAAATTTCTCGGGAAAGAAGTGTAGAAAAATTAATTTCACTTAATTTGAATTACAATCATTAAGATGCACACCATCAGAATACGAGAATAGACAATTTCAAGCAACACACAAATTGAACACCATTTTTACGTGGGAAAACCCTTACGGGAGAAAAACCCACACACCAAGCAAAGTCACTTTGTATTACAGTAAATAAATTACATACAGAGTTACAGACTTCACTTTTAGGTGTTAATTCGTAGGATCAATTCAGAAGCATTACATTCACTCTTCCTTTGAGAAAACACCAACTCAATGCAATACCATTCATCTCTCACTCATTGCATTACATACATCCCATTTTATCTCACTCATTCTTTAGGTTGGCCTAATCTCTCCATGTCATAGTACCAATTTTCCAACCAATGAGCAATCTGATTTTGTAATGCAGTTACATCGTTATCAGGAAATACAACTATCGACTTAAGTTTAAAAACTTTGGTCCAATGATCATTGATTCACAACAGTGATGTAGAATCAAAAAATGGATTTGTACCACATGTCGACACATCGCTTGTCAAAAACTATCGACCATCACACCATTCGCATTCCACTAGGGCATTCTCCATGAGTTATTGAGTTGATAGATGTACACCGCTCAGTCTATTCCGCACACCCCCACAAGAGTCAGTCGAAACCCATCACAAGGGGCGCAGAGTTAGCGGGAACCATTAGATTATTATAACCACAACCATCAATCAACTTGCACCATAACGTCATGTTATCACCACTAACCAATCCTGCACACCCCGCAGGAGTTTGTCGGGACCCACCACAAGAGGTGCAAGGTTAGCGGGCGTCATTGGATCAAACTTATCACAATCGTAGATCAAGTTATATTATCACATTTTTGTGCTCCCCATTGCCATCATGACATCCAAGTCACATCAATGAGATTCACCAACATGCTCATCACAACCCATCGGTCTATCGAGGAGACTCAAGGCAGAGTCCCACCAATAAGGCTAAGTCCAATCGATAATCTTCTTTCACGTTCCATCGAGCCATCGAAGAGACCCAAGATAGATTCCCTTCAATGAGAGTAAGTCTTGTCGATGACGACCAATTCCAACCGATAGAACACACCACACTAAATAGAATGTCATTGATACATCGATGGGACTGAGAACAAGGTCCCCCCGATAAAGAATTGTTCGGCCGATAGAGAAACTATTGAAAATGGAGGTGATTATGTATCTTAATACTTTGTAAAAATCTTTTAGCTATAGATCTAATTGAGTATTCTTTGTTACAAATTCTTTGTTGATGATTATTTGTTTAATTCATTTTACCATTTGTAGAAGTAGACAGAAGATTGTAGAAGAATAAGACCAGAAGAAAGAAGTTACACAGCATATATCGTGGAGAAACACTTTTGGGAAAAAACTCCACCAAGAATCAATAGTGCTTGTATTATTTAACCTTAGAACAAGATTACAATAATTCTTTATCAATCCTTCCTTGAGATGCTTCTTTTGCCTTCAACAATTCTTGTTCACAACCTGCAATAAAATCTAATAAACTCTCAACTTGCTGCAATATATAGACAATAATGAGCCTTGTAAACTCCAAAGAGTTTACAATTACAAAGCACAATGCTTATCTCACAAAACCCGTGCCTATTATTTGCAAGTAGAGTTCTACCGTGAAGAACAATGTCAAAACAAGTCCATCCATTTGGGCATCCCAAACTGAAGTCATAACCCAACGTTGATTCTGAAGATATCTTCTAAGCTTATCCTCAAATTTGGCACCCAAGAATGGGCCCACTTAACTCAGCCTTATAAAATATCTTATCATGCAAAAGTGTTAACACCAAGATGCCAACTTGGGCTCCCAAGGTGGGTCCAAGTCAATCTCTGTTAATTGAAACATCTCTCCACCATTCATGCAAATATCATGCATGATTGATCATCCCCACTTAACTGAATGTATCACCCATTATCTGTCATGTAACTCAAGTCATTAGTCATGCATTCCAAGTCAACTCAAGTCAACTAGCATTCAACTGAAACTAACTACATGCAACTGAAGATAACTGAACCATAACTGAACTAAGCTGAACTGAACTGATCTAAACTAATCTGAACTTAACTGAACTAAACTCCATCCATGTAAACATCAATCCCTAACTTCTAGGATCTTTACATGCATTACTAAAGTGTTATCTTTTACTCCAAACAATTAACTTAACTCAAGGTGAGTTCCACCTTCCATGTGGGTTCCCCATGTGCTCCTATTTTGTAGGAGCTCTTCATGGGCGTCCCCACATGTTCTTATCATTTAGAATTAATTACAAATGCCAATTAACGTTCATTTCATTCAAATTTAATCTCTTTCTAATTCTAGTGTTGGGTAACACTTTCCAAGGACTTAGGAGATACATGAAATATGTTTAGGATTGCAATTAAATGGCATCTTGTTCCCAACATTCTCCAACTTAACATTATACATTACAATTATTCTAAACAAGGAATCATTATTATAAATCAAGTATTGGACTCAAGTCCAATGGCCTTCCTACACCAACTAATCAATCCATGCCAACTTCAAATGCAACCTGCATAATCATGAAGCTCCAAGAAAATGATTAAAACCAAGAGAACTTATCTATAGGAACTGGTTTCATAAGATAATTTGTAGCATTAATTAAAGTGTCAACTTTCTAAATTAATACCTTCCCACTCTCAACCATTTCTCGTACAAAGTGATACTTAACATCAACATGCTTAGTATGAGCATGATACATAGGATTTTTGGCTAAACACATAGCACTCTGACTATCACATTCAAGTTTAACTTAGTTGCAATTAAAACCAATACCTTTCCCAAGTCTATGTATCCAAACTGCCTCTTTGGAGGCATGTGAAACTGCCGAGTGTGTTGAACTCACGTCCAACCAAGGTGTAGGCTTCTCGGTCTTTTCTATTGAAAAATATTTTCTTACAAGTAACCATTCCAACATATATCTCTTACCATAAGATAACTCAAGCCTCACCTATTTCTCCAAGTATCCATGAGGACCTGTAACCAACCAATCCATGTCAAACTCCAAATGCAACATAGCACTATCATGAAGTAATCAAGCAAATGATTAATGTACCCAATACTTAAGAGAACTACACAAGATCAATGTCAAAGCTCCAATCATGAATTAGGAACATAAACACGACAACATGATCTAACCATCTCCTACTAGGAGATCACATGCACCATAACATTTATACATCTCGGTCTCAAGAGAACAAGTACCATGCCAAACTCTAAACGCATATCAAGAGTAAACCATGACATAATAGCGACCACTCTAAACCAAGAAAAAATCATATCCCCAATCACATGAAGATAACCTTACCAATGATGCATCCACGTCACTGCCAACAACTCCCACTAAACCGTGGTACGAGCTACACATGGCATCATGACTACCATCCTCCTCATGAAGATCACTCTTTAACATCAAGCAAAGAGTCATCACTAACATTTTTACATGAAATGATCAAAGCATGATTACCGTAATCCGAGGATTCCTCTGTAGAAGAATCAGAACTCTTTTTCTTGTTCTTACAATCCTTCTTCACATGTCCTAGTTTACCACGGTTCCAACACTTTACCTTACTATGTCCTTATGAATTACCCTTCCCTTCCTTGTCTCCCTTAGGTTCATTTTTCTCAGGCCTACCTTTTACAAACAAAGCATCTTGGATTTTTCGTTTTACACTTCCTCCTCATCTCCTCTTATAGGAGAGTAGGAATTATATTGTCCATCTTCAAATCTGCAACACTACCACTAATAGCAACAATTAGGTTTTCCCAAGATTTTGGTAAAGAACAAAGTAACAATATGCATTTATCTTCATCTTCTAGCTTTACGTCTACAGATGCTAACTAACTTAGAATCAAATTAAAATCATTCAAATGATTTGCAATAGAATCACCATCTTTCATCTTTAAAGAATACAATTGTCTTTTTAGATACAACTTATTAGTAATACTTTTAATTTGATAAATATCACCTATTCTCTTCCACAATTTATATGCAATAGTTTCTTCTGAGACATTCAAGAGAACAGCATCAACAATACATAATCTTATGGTCCCTCTTGCCTTCTTATCAAGCTTATCCCAATCCTCATCTGACATCGTTGTAGGTGAATTTGTCTCATTACCAACAGCTAACCACTGATCTCTCTCTTCAAGGAGATCCTCCATTTTTAGTTTCCACGTCTCATAATTAGATCCATTGGATCTTTCAATATCTAAACAAGAATTAAAACTCATTGTAACAAATTTATTTTCCAAAATCGGAAATAACACAATAGTAAAAGCTCCCACTACAGCCAAAAAACCTTCAAAATTTTAAGAGAAAGGCATCCCAAACTCTACCCCAACCATTAACTCTGATACCAAATGTTGAAAATGGAGGTGATTATGGAGGTGATTATGTAGATTAATACTTTGTAAAACTATTGCAGCTATAGATCTAATTAAGTATTCTTTGTTACAAATTATTTGTTGATGATTCTCTATTTAATTCATTTTACCATTTGTAGAAGTAGACAGAAGATTGTAGAAGAATTAGACCAGAAGAAAGAAGTTACACAAAATATACCGTGGAGAAACCCTTTCAAGAAAAAACTCCACCAAGAATCAATAGGGATTGTATTATTTAACCGTAGAACAAGATTACAACAATTCTTTATCAATCCTTCCTTGAGATGCTTCTTTTTCCTTCAACAATTCTTCTTCACAACCTGAAATAAAATCTGATAAACTCTCTTCAACTTGCTGCAATAAATAGACAATAATGAGCCTTGTAAACTCCAAAGAGTTTACAATTACAAAGCACAATGCTTATCTCACAAAACCCACACCTATTCTTTGGAAGTAGAGTTCTACCGTGAAGAACAATGTCAAAACAAGTCCTTCATCCATTTGGGTGTCCCAAACTGAAGTCATAACTCAACGTTGATTTTGAAGATATCTTCTAAGTTTATCCTCAAATTTGGCACCCAAGAATGGGCCCACTTAACTCAGCCTTGTAAAATATCTTATCATGCAAAAGTGTTAACTCCAAGATGCCAACTTGGGCACCCAAGGTAGGTCCAAGTAAATCTATGTTAACTAAAACATATCTCTCCACCATTCATGCAAATATCATGCATGATTGGTCATCCCCACTTAACTGAATGTATCACCTGTTATATGTCATGCAACTCAAGTCATTAGTCATGCATTCCAAGTCAACTGAAGTCAACTAGCATTCAACTGAAACTAACTACATGCAACTGAAGATAACTGAACTAAACTAAACTAAACTAATCTGAACTTATATGAACTGAACTGAACTAAACTCCATGCATGTAAACATCAATCCCTAACTTCTAGGATCTTTACATGCATTATTGAAGTGTATCTTTTACTCCAAACAGTTAACTTAACTCAAGGTGAGTTCCACCTTCCATGTGGGTGCCCCATGTGCTCCTATTTTGTAGGAGCTCTTCATGGGCGTCACCACATGTTCCTATCATTTAGAATTAATTACAAATGTCAATTAACATGTTCATTTCATTTGAATTTAATTCCTAGTGTTGGGGAACACTTTCCAAGGACTTGGGAGATACATGAAATATGTTTAGGATTGCAATTAAATGGAATTATATTCCTAACAGAAACAAACACAACTGTTGTAGGAAGTCGAACAAGCCAGTAAATCTAAGGCACCTTTTCCAACATTAGTGTCATGATTAAATAAATATAATTTATTTAATTAATCAAGAGTAATGGAGAAAATAATTAAATTAATTAATTAAATAATTACGAATTATTTAATTAATAGCAGAAGTATGACCCTAGATAAAGGAAAAATGGTGTTAGCAAGCCTAGGACATTTTTTAGTGTCTACATTTACCCCTCTTTGATACAATGTAGTTTATCGCGTTGTGTCAAAAAAAAAAGATGTGCCCGAGTGTAAGGAAGAATGACGAGGAGGTAGAGGTATGCCCCCTCGAGAGGACATGCGGGTTCAAAGAACATGAGTGTGCTCTTGAAATAGATGAGAGGAGTAGAAGATGAAGGACAAAAGGATAGAGGAAAATAGATAAGGATGATGAAGATGTAGAATAAGAGCGGAAAAGATGAATGTTAGCACAGTAAAGATGGATGTTGAGATAGTGCTAATTGAGATAATTTGTAGATATGTATTTTTCTATGCAATGATTTTCATTTAATCATCATTGGGTAGTAAAATGTGACAAATGGACAACAAACACCATGGTTTGACATAGACCGAGGTGTGCAAGGTCATCCATCCGTAAAACAGACAGTTGCAGACAAGGAATGTCCTAACTCATACTAAGGATCATGTTGCCCCAGTCTTTTTGTCAATACAAACCATAGACAACAATCAAATAAAAGATGATTCATGAGACATCATCACTCCTCTAAATCCTTCATGGGACATCCTCGAGGTGGCTAGTAACATGACCAAAGTAAATCCAAAAGATAAGACAAAATAGACCAACAAGGTCAACAGTCATTCATATATTATTTTCCAATAAGTGTTTGCCAGTGTGTTAAGGGACAAAGTGAGTGACGGGTGGACTATTTTGACAAGGCCTAGTTTTAGGAGAAGAAACATGTCGTATAAGACATCAAGTCTAGTTTCGATCATGTAACTCCCTGTATAAGGCAAATGAAAAAGTGTGATAATGACAAGGTTTGGTTTCAAGGACACATCCTGTATAAGACCATTGTTTTTGATCGATTTTACCGGTTTGATTGATTTGGAAAATGACTGATTTGACTTGGAGACTTGTTGTCTTGCTTGTCTTGTTGATTCAGGATTTGTGTTTGAAGTTCAGATGATTAGTTCGTTCCCAAGTTGACAATGTCCAATTTATTTTGACTGACCCGACGAACCCTAAAAGACTAACCTAGGGGGCCTCGGGGGCTCATCAACAGATGGCCTTTCCTTTTAGCAATGTGCAGAGACCTCGTAGTTCAACATGACCCTTGACTTTGTTTCAATGACAAAGGACTGAATCATGATTTTATTTGACAACACCTAAAGGACTGACCTAATGCCTTGGGGCACATCGACAGATGGCCTTTCCTACATCTAGTCACAGAGGCAACATAGTTCGATAATGACAAAGACTGACATGACTGACTTTGACTCTGCTTTTGGGATTTTTGAAAGATATCTTAATGTTTTTGGGTTTTGACATGTTTTGGTTTTTTTGGATTTTTGAGGTTTTATGATTTTTTTTGTCTTTTTACGAATATTTGATTTTTTTTGGATTTTGAAGTTTTATGATTTTCTTTTTGTCTTTTTGGTGAATATTTTATTTTTTTGTCTTTTTCAAATATTTTGATTTATTTGTCTTTTTTGAATGTTTTGATTTTTTTGTCTGTTTGTGGATATTTGTTTTTTTTGTGTTTTTGGAATGTTTTGACATCCAATGACAAGTGTAGAATCCAATGAAGCTAGGTGTTAGTAAATTTCCCTAGTCGGGTATAAGACTAACCAATAGGGATGGGATGCAATAGGGGTTTATTATGGACGGAAGATGAAGGAAAAAAGGGAAAAAGATGTCAACCGCTTGGAAGTCATGATAGAGATGACAAGGCCTGATGATGGATGTCAAATGGGAGATGATGGAAGGTAAAGGAATTATTTTGGATTAGGTTGGAAGACTAGATAGAGTGACAGTAGATGACGGAGCAAATATTGACTACACATGACGCCTATTTGCCAGGTTTTCACCATGGTACTTATCCAAAGTGCCACTAACATGGTTTTCACTATTGGACGATTTTTTCTCTTTACTATTTTTATGATTTTTTAATTTTTTTGTTGTCATCAAGATGCCTATTTGCCAGGTTTTCATCAAGGTAATGATTTTTTTAAAAAAAATTGTTGTCACCAAGATGCTTGTTTGCTAGGTTTTCATCAAGGTAATGATTTTTTTAATTTTTTTGTATTTTTTAGGACTTTTTCTCATTTTTTTGTATTTTTTCAGGATTCTTTCTCATTTATTTGTATTTGTTCAGGACTTTTTCTCATTTTTTATATTTTTTCAGGACTTTTTCTCTTTTTTTTTGTGTTTTTCAAGACTTTTAGCCTAGCTCTCTAAAGCTAGGTATAGAACTTGCACAGGTGCAAGCTATTGATGGCATCAAACAAAGTCTCCCCTTTGGGCGTTGACAACTGATAAGCGTCAGAACCAAAGGATGTTGTTATGACATATGGACCCAACTAGTTGGGCTCAAATTTGTTTCTCATGTTCTGCTTGATTTTTTGGATTCTACATCAATGCTAAGTCACCAATGTCAAAACGTCTGACCAAAAACTTTTTGTTGTAACTGTGACAAAGACGGTTTTGGTATGCCTATAGATGATTCAAGTCCTTCTGTTTGTGTTCATCAAGCAACTCAAATTCATGCAATCAGAATATACAGTACTCCTCATCATCAATGAGCCCTTTCATGGAGACCCTTAGGGAGGGGACTTCAACCTCTATAGGAAGGATAGCCTTCAAACTAAAGACTAGGGTGAATGGAGTGGCACCGGTGGGTGTGTGAATGCTCATGCGATACGCCCATAGGGTGGGGTTAAGCTGAATGTGCTAGTCACAACCAGCGTCATTGACATTCTTTTTAAGAATTTTAATTATGGTCTTACTAGATGCCTCAACTTGGTCGTTACCTTGCAAGTAATATGGTGCGGAAAAGTGATGCTAGATGTGGAATTTCTCACATAACTCACAGACATCCTGATTTTTTAAGGGACGACCATTGTTAGTGATGATGGATTTTGGGACACCATACCGACATATGATGTAACTGAGGATGAACTTGGACATTTGTTTACCAGTTATGTATGTCAAGGGAATGGCTTCAATCCATTTCATAAAATATTCAATTGTAGTGATAATGAATGTGTATCCATTAGATGAGGTGGGATGAATTTTTCCTACGAGGTCGAGTCCCCATTTGGTGAAAGGCCATGGCGAAGTGATCGGTTGTAGCTCCTGTGCAGGTGGGTGGATGAGGTTGTTGTGTATCTGGAACTGTCAACATTTCTTCACAAAGTGATAGGCATCTTGCTCCATTGTAGGTCAGTAATATCACACTCGCATGATCCTTTTAGCTAGAGTCGGACCACTAGAATATGCTTTGCATATACATTTGTGTACTTCACGTAAGGTAGTTTATGCTTCATTAGTGTCGAGACATCTGAGTAAGGTATTTTCTAGGCCATGTTTATATAGGGTAATGAAGGGTTTATGATCTGAAAGGGTTTAAATTTTTGAAGATACTAATTCATCCCCCCTCTTAATATTCGAGTGTGTCCAACAATTGGTATTAGATCCAAGTTCCTTTGAAGAAGCTTAACCACTTGAGGAAAGGTCTGAGATGGCCAATGATGGAGCCTACAAAGGTCCTAGGTTTGATGGGAAAAATTAAACCTTTAGGAAATTGAGAATGGAGGACCATCTAAACTCTCTAGGGTTTGGTGTTTGGAAATCTATTAAGGATGGTTATAATGTTATTGTTGCTCCTTCAATAGATCCGGTTGAGATCAAGTTGTATGAGAACAATGGAAAGGATAAGAATTTTATCTTGTGTGGGTTAGTTGATTCAAAAAATTTGTAGGTGGTGAGTTGCAATTATGCTAAAGATGTATGGGAAAATTTGAGCAACATTTATGAAGGTGATAATAAGGTGAAGCAAGCCAAGATACAAAGTTTCAAGAGAAAATTTGAGACACTAAGGATGACAAAAGATGAAGATAATGCTAGTTATATTCTCTAGGTGGATGAAGTAGTTACTGGCATCAGAGGTCTTGGTGGAGAAGTGAAAGAAGATGATACCGTGAAGAATGTTTTGAGATCTCTCCCTAAAACTTATAGTCATAAGGTGTCTACTATTGAGGATTCTAAGTACTTGGATAAGCACACAGTAGATGAAATTTTTTATGCTCTCATAGCCTTTGAAACGAGAGAGTTTGACAAATATGATCCAAAGAAGGAAGCAACATTCAAAACTAGTAAAAAGGAGGAAGATGAAAAATAGATCAAAATGATGACTTTGACGAGGTGGAAGCAAAATTTGTGAGAATATTGAAGAAAGGCACCAAAAAATACAAAGATAAGTTACCTCAAGTGTTTCAATTGTGGAAGGATTGGCCATTTTTCCCCTAAATATCCTTTTAAAGAATCAAAGGATAGCAACAAAAGAGAGAAGTTAAAAAGAAGCCTTTATTCCATGGAGAACATTTGTTCTTCAGAAGATGAGGATCATGATGATTCAGATGATGAAACACTTTTCATGGCCTTGAAACTTGGTGACAAAAAGAGTGATATTGGAAAATGTAAAGAGTTTGGTACCTTGCAGGCTAACAAGGATAATGAAAAATCAATGGTTGTAAGGACTACCTTTCATGGAAAATAAGTAGCAAATGCTTGGGTAATTGACAATGGTTTTTGTAACCACATGACTAATGACAAGGGAAATTTCATCAGCCTTCAGAAGTGGAATGGTGGAGTTGTCAAGTTTGGTGGTGATGAGTGTTGGCCTCCTTTAATGGTTTAATAACTAAGCCTTTAGGGTTGTGACTTAGAGATTGAACTTCGGCACTAAGTAGCTATCTCACTCATCATGAAGGTGTATTTCACTTGTCAACCCAGGGATGTAAACTTGAAATGGCTCATCATTGTATGTGCACTAGGACTCTACTGTAGTCATCCATAAATTACGAAAGAAACAATGATGGAAATAAAGTATTGGAAGGAAATCAACTTAAACACTAAACATAAATACACATTTGCATTAATCATTAACAACTGGTCCATAAATGAAAGATAGAAATGAAAATCTCAGCAAACAGACAGGAAACTACTCTATCTGCCTTGGCTGCAGGAACAGTCATAGAATGGAATTTCAGTGGCTGCAAGAACAGACAGTTGTTAAAACTGAAACTAACTACTGAAAAGAAAATAAATTTTAAACTAATAGGTGGAATTCTCACCAAGTGCCCCTTGGGTGAGTCTCCCTTTGACTAACTCAAATGCAGCAACTAAGAATATCATATTATTTCTTGGAAGCATAAGTACAACATCTCAGCAATAAAACTATATTCCTAAAACTGGAAAATGCGAATACAAACTCAGAATATCCAACCTTTTCAAAAGGAGCATCTGACCATTATTTATAGAGAGAAAACTACAAACTAACCCTAACTACCTAGGCAGTCAACTCCATCAAAATAAGAGGATGCCACTCATTGAAAGCATAGAAAAAGATGAAGGAAGTTATGCATGTGCTAAATTGGTCAAAGCAGACTTGCTTCAATGGGAATCTAGCACAATGCACTCTCTAGATTTGCTCAACAAAAAATATGACCATTAAAAAGGTGGTTACATTCTTTTATTTGAATTATGAATTTCCCTCCATGGAAGTTTTCCCAGTTTTACTTCTTAATGATCAGCTTCTTGACTTCTTGGCAACCGACCAACTAGCAAGAGTTTCTCCCACGTGGTAGGCTTTGTTGACATCAACATTTTAGTGGAAACCTGGACAATAGCATTAGCACGCACAAACAAATGTATATCTATAATTACCTTAGTAACATTCATTCAACACTTGTAAATTCAACATAGATAATTCTCATAGCATGATAATGTCATTAAAGTCACAAAGATAAACTTATGCCCAAGGTCTTATGGTTTTAAGGAAAATATCAACAACCAAGTGTCAAAGTCTATGATAGCAACAACAAATATATATTGAACCCTATCAAAATTGAGCCATTAATTGGGCTCATCATTCCCCCCAACCTAACATTTTGTTGGTCCTCTAGCAGAAGGAGCACTATTCTTTTGCCTAATCAGTGCCCTGAATTCACCAACTGCCAATTGTCCCACATCAGTCTCTGCAGTGTTTGAATTAGGATCCCAGTACAATCCTTTTTGTTCTCCATTATGTTCCATCTTGCCCTTTTTGCAGCTATGTCATACTAGTAAAACTTGTAATCTTGCATAGGCCACAATAGTTTAAGTGGCTGAAATGTTAATGGAAGCCAAAACTGTTGCTTCCTTCTACCAATTTGTATGTACCTGTCAACTCTTTTGCATGTTGTAGCATAGTTCTGTAAAGAGTGAAGTTCAGCTTGTTTTAACTCTTCTGCAAAAACTGTTCCACCTTCGTGCTAAATATCCCATTACTGATTTTCTTGTGGTTTTGGCTACATTCTCATACTCTTTGTAGGTCTCTTCTCTAACAGGCATAATCCTATTCTTGTAGTTGGGGCGGTAAAGAATTTTGTGCCATGTGTGGAAAATATCTCCAGGGTTACTAGATTCAACCCTGAGAGGAAAATGAGTATGAAATTCCCTTTCCCTATAAATTCTATACTGTTGTCCCCAACTAATTTCATTTTGAATCCAGGACATAAATTCCCTTAAATGGAGGTCTCCAATATACAGTAAGGGATTCCAATCATGATCATTAGACAAAACATAATTGTGCAAGTATATTTCACATAACAAATTTTTAACATCAGGAGGGGCAAACTGATAAGCCTGTAAAAATTCAAGTGGAGTGTCAAGAGTAGGACTCAAACCTGAAATAATCCTTGATAGCTTAAAGGAAATATTTTACTCCTTCAAGTGCAAGGAATACACTCTAGGAGGAGTTCTACATGCTAGCATTTTGGGTATTAAATCTACCACATTGTCTACCCTTTCCTTCAAGGTAGCAATTTCTGCATTTTTTTCTTCAATCTCTGCATTTTTCTTTTTAATCTCATTTTGTAGCTTGCACTTTTCCTTTTTCCATTCCTTCTCTTTTCTTTGCATCTCACTCCATAATTTCAAAGCTACATCATTCCATGAGAAGGCGGGAGTTTTATGTGTTCCTACTAAAATCTTCCCTAGCACCGATTCTTGCAATTCAAATGGCACCAATTGCAGTGATTCCAGTTGTTCATCCTACTCTGGCTGCAAGAAATCTAGATTCTCATCTTGTTCTTGTTGCAGGGGTTCTTGAATTTCATCTTGCTCTTGGTTCTCAACTTGTTCTGCAATGGCAGCAAGCTCTGCCAATCTAATATTTGCTTGTTCCTCAAAAATATATTTTTCCTCAACATTCACCTACCCCATTGGGGCTTCCGTCTCCCCCCTAGATGTTTTTTTCTAAATCTATGGCTTCTCTTTGGAGGTACACCAGTGACTGGCCTAGCTGGATTTGGTCTCTTAGGAGGGTTTTTATCTTTTTCTTCGACTACAGGAAAAATAGTGTTATCAGCCTTTTGTTTCCTAGGGCTTAGTGTTTCTTTTTATGTCATTTGCTTCTTGGCCTTCCCTTTTCTCATTTTTGCTTCTTTCATTTGTGCCTCTTCTCTCCTAAGGGAAGCCCTAGTTCAAATTAGGGTTTTGGAAGGGACATTATCATTAGAATCTGAGGATGAACTTTCCTCATCTGAATATTCTAACTCAGAAGAACCAATTTCAATAGCTTGCTCGGCTGCAAGAGGGTTTGAACTAGGGTTTTCACCAGAGGTTGATACTCTAGGAGTAGTTTCAGCAACCCTCCCTTCCCTACTAACCCTACGGGGTTGAGGCTGACCTCCATGATGTACATGTTCTGGTCTAAATTGATCAATATTTATAAAATCCTCCCATGTCATATCAGATACTTCTTGCAAAGATTTTTCCACTAACAATTTTATTAAACAATGGTGAGAGACAAAATTATCCCTACCTTTTTGTGTTTCAGCCACCATGATGGCAAGGAGGTGATATAGCACATTGAGCACGTTCATTCTTCGTCCATGCCTCATATGGTTCAGGAGCTTGAAGTGTACATAATGGAGGCATGACTGGCAGCCCTCACAAGTGATACACTTGACAATGTGGACAACTACTTGTTTCCATAGCTCTGGTAGAGAAGTTATCTTCGTACCTTGTTTATCCACAACCAATGGAGGGTCACCAGGTTCAGTAAATTCAGCCCTAGATGACCTTGCATCTCTAGTAGTAGGGTATGGATCACCATCAACAAGTAAACCTGTTACCTCCACAATTCTTTCCTCAGTAACGATCACTTCCAACCCTTTTACCATTGCCTTCCCCTCAAAGAGTGTCTGTGCAAATTCTTGTGCGATGTCCTCATTGTAGCTGTCGAGTTTCAAGAAATAGTCCAACCGTACGCAATTTATAAACTCTTCCAAAGAAGGTGCATTGTGCATTATCACATCATGAACCATGGGTTCATTCCTAATTAGTTGACCTCCCATTGTTTTAGTTGCCCGCAATCAAACAAGCACTCTGCTAAATTTCCTTTTGCTGCAATCTCTTTCTGAAAACCCCAACTTCTTCTTCATGCAATTATTTCTTTTGTAGTGTTGACACCAATGTCATGCAACTCACCAATTTAATTTTTGGGTGATATTTGAGATTATGACTAGGCAATAAAGATTCATTAATGAAGAGTATCATCAAGAAAAATGGCAGTGGTTTAGTGACATTTCACACATGCAAGCTATCATTTCAATTTATCATTCAAATTGGCTCATTTCAAATTTGTTGATATGGATGACACGTGGACTTGTGAGTTGACACTGCCCCCAACCTAAATTGCAGCATGTGTCCGCACAGGCTGGTTGATAATTACGATTGGATAAGGTGGAGTACAATTTTATGCTATGTGAAATATCTACATTTAATTATAGTAATTAAAGAAATGCACTAAAGATAATAAAGATATAACAAATTGTTTTGCACGTACCTAAAAACTTGGAGTATCTTTGCAAAAAATGTGGAGAAAGTATTGATTACCTTTAAGAAGTATGGTTGAGAAATTAATGCAGTAGTGATGAAATGGAATGATGGTGGAGTGGAGCGATGGTGGAGTTATGGAAGAGAGAGAAGATGGAGATGGATTCCCACAAAACTGGAAGTATTTATTATGAAGTGGTTGCATGTGTACTTGGATCAATCAGAAGGAGGAACACTAGGTCTACTTCCTTCGGTTGTAGGAAGTTCAGAGGTTGGGTGTTGATTAAATTGTTGCATGAATTCTTCCTTGGACGTTGGCTTGTGGTAGAACCTTAGACAGTGACCGTTGACCACAATTTTGAATCTGACAGGGTCAATGGTGGTGAGTTGTACAACTCCGTTGAGAAATACTTTGCAACTTCGTATGGTCCCAACCATCTAGTCTACAATTTACCTGCATTGTCTTGATACCTGGGGTCATAAAGGAGTTCCCAGTCACCAAGTTGGAACTTCTTTTCCTTTATGTACTTATCATGCCATTTGACCCCTTGATTTTGCACTACCTCAGTATGATGCAGGATTGTCTTTCTCATCTCATCCAAAGCATTCAATTGCATGATTCTATCCTTTTGTGCCTCAAAGATGTCCATCCCTAAGACTAGTGTAGTCCTAAGAGTCTTATTCTCAAATTAAATGGGCATCATAGTTTTCTTCCCATACAGTAATTCAAAAGGAGTGAAACCTGTGGTTGTTTTCCAGGTGGTCCTATAGGCCCAAACAGCTTCTGGTAGCCTATTTTCCCAGTCTCTCCTATGAATAGCCACTATTTTGGTCAGCATTACCTCAATTTCCCTGTTGGTCACCTCAGGTTGGTCATTGGCCTGAGGGTGATAGGGAGTAGACTTCTTGTGCCTCACATTATATTCATTAACTAGTGTTGTGACAAGGGTTCATGTAAATTGATCCCCTTGATCAATCACTATCTCCCTTGGAACCCCATAACAAGTGAAAATTTCCTCATAAAGAAATTTTGTAACCTTATTATCTCTAGCATGCTTCATTGCTTTAACCTCAACCCACTTAGTCACATAGTCAGTGCAAACCAAGATGTAGGATTTACCATTTGATGGAGGATCAATGGGTCCTACAAAATGCAGTCCCCATTTATCAAATGGAGTGATTACTACCTGTGGATAAAGGGACATTTCATCATATTTAGTTGGCCTGCCCATTCTCTGGCATCTATCACACTTCCTGGTATATCTGCCTACATCCTTATGAAGTGTGGGCCAATAGTATCTTGTATTAAGAATCTTCATTGTTATCCTTTTGGCTGCAAAATTCCCTCCACGGGGTTCATTGTGACACGCATGCAATATATCATGTGTCTCATCTTCCCTTACACATCTCCTCATGACATGGTCTAGTCAAGTGTAGAAAACATAGCCTACAATCCATGAAAAAGGAAATATTTTCTCAATGAGTACCCTTCTCTCTTTTGGAGAGAAATAAGGAGGAACTCTCCCTGTAACCAGGTAATTGGCTATGTTAGCATACCAAGGGGTATGCACACTGATGGAAAACAATTTTTCATCAGGGAAAGAGTCATCAACGACTTGATTATCTTCTGATGTAGTCAATCTAGAAAGAAAGTTTGCTACAACATTTGTCTTTCCTGGTTTATCAACAATGGTGATGTCAAACTCCTGCATCAGCAACAACCATCTTGCTAGCCTACCTGAAATGAGGGGCTTATTCATGAGGTATCTTATTGCTGCATGGTTTTATGAATAAAAATCCAATACCCTGTTATATAGTGCCTGAATTTGTTAAGGGCATAGATGACTGCCAACATTTCTTTTTCTGTCACTGTGTAATTAAATTCAGCACCTTGAAGGTTTTTGCTGACAAAATAGATTGCATTCTCAATGGTTCCTTCTTTTTGTCCCAATACAACTCCTACAACATAGTTTGATGTATTTGTATGAATGTGAAAAGGAAGCTCCCAATTAGGACCTTTGAGTATAGGAGCATGGGTTAAAGTTTCTTTTAGATCAGAGAATGCCTTGTCACAGTCCTCTATCCACTAGAATTCAGCATCTTTAGTGAGGAGATTGTACAGTGGTGCTGCCATTTTGTTGAAATATTTGATGAAATTCCTATAGTACCCTGCATGACCCAAGAAAATTCTAACATCTTTTTTCTTTGCAGGAATAGGCAGATTGGTAATCACTTCAATCTTGGTTGGGTCTACTTGAATTCCCTTTTTAAAGATGTAGTGTCCAAGGACTACTCCTTCCTGCATCATCATGAAACACTTCTCACTATTCAAGGACAAGTTATGGTCTTCACATCTTTCTAAGACCTTCCTTAGATTCCCTAGAGCTTCTACAAAATCAGCACCATAGGTAGTAAAATCATCCATATAAATCTCCATGCAATCATGTGAGATGTCTGAAAATATACTAATGATTGCCCTTTGAAAATTTGTAGGTGCATTACACAAACTGAATGGAAGCACTAAGTAGGCATAAGTCCCCCATGGATAGGTAAAGGTGGTCTTCTCTTGATCCTCAGGGGAAATTTGTATTTGGTTATAGCCACTGAATCCATCTAGAAAATAAAAATATTGCTTATCTGCAAGGGAATCCAGTACTTAGTCTATGAAAGGAAGGGGAAAATGATCATTTTTTATGGCAGAGTTGATTTCCCTGTAGTCAATACAAACTCTCCACTTCCCTCCCTTTTTAGGCACAATCACCAATGGGGACACCCACTAACTATCTGAGATGGGGTAGATAACTCCTGCATCCAATAATTTTTGAAGTTCCCCTTTGACAATCTCCCTCAATGCAAGGTTGATTCTCATTTGTGGTTGCCTTATTGGTGTGCAATCATCTCTTATGCATATCCTATTAGTACAGAGCTTAGGATCCAATCCTTTCATATCATGGTAGTCCCATGCAAATGCATGTTGGTGGGTCTTCAGTAGGTTTTCCAAGGACAATTGTTGCTCTTGACTCAGCTTTTTGTTAATATTTAAATGTTTTCCTTCTGACACTTGCACTTGTGTGGTTAACTCTATCATAGTTGCTTCACTAATACTTGGCATTTTTAATTCATGTGGCAGTAATGCATGAAGCATATCAATTGTTGTAGGAAGTTCAATTGCAAGAGGAGCGGGTAGAAGTGTCTTCACTGAACTGGCAAAACCAGATTCATGAGTAGATGACTCTTCATGCACCTCATAATAGTTTTGAATTATGTGGGGCAACACTTCATCTTCTTCCTAAAGTTGCATGAAAGAACTTCTACCTAACATCATAAGTTGTGCCACTGAATTGACTTCCTCAACCTCTTCTCCAACATGTGGTCATATGGGGTTATCCATGTCATGGGATGGTTGAGCAGGAGGGTAGAGAACAAGCTTTTTGGTGCTCTTCCCATCAGAAATAGTCATGTCCCCTGATAGACATCCAATGTAAGCATCTATTGTGGCCAACCATGGCCTTCCTAGAATGATGGGATACCCGCCTAGTGTAGCTTTAGGAGAAAGAATAATAAAAAAATTTGGGTACTCCCAAGAATCTAGAGTTACCACGAGGTCCTATACTATACCATCAGGTTTGAAAGTGGAACTATCAGCAAGTTGCAAGACAATTAGAGTAGGTCTCATATTTACAACATTTAGTTGTTGCAGGATATCCTTAGTCATCACATTTATTGCTGCTCCCAATTCAATTAGAGCATTCCTTATTTGGATTCCATTTATGACAACTCCTACCACAGGGCTACCTGGGTCAATGTACTTGGGAACTATAACTTTTCCAAGCATGATGTTTACTAACTGTCCTACCACATGAACCGTGTGGGGTCTTTCTTTTTCCTCCCTGGATTTTTGAGGAATCCTTCTTTGATTGCTTTCCCATATATAGGGACATCTTTTATGGCTTGAAACAAAGGTATCTTGACACATATGTGTTTCAAATGATCCAAGATGTCAAAGGTTGTTCTTCCTTCTCTTCCTTTTGTTTAACAACTTCTAACCTTTGAGGAAATGGTGGATCTTGATCGGTCTGTTGTACTGGTTCAAGATTTCTAGGAACACTAGGATGAATGGGGACATTCAGAGGCTCATCTTCTTCCATAGGAAGCTCGATGATAATAGGATTGGAAAGAGTTGGAAAAGTAGTTCCTGAATGTAGGTGGATGTCACTCACACTCACAACATATGCAGGAAATGGATTAGGATCTACATAATATACTAGTTCTTGTTCCTATGGTTTGTTATTTGGGTTAGGTGTGGGCTGAGATGATAACTAAGTAGGTCTAGGTGTGCTTGAACTTGAGCTAGTAGGAGGAGGAATTATAGCAGGTTGTTGGGGTTGTGAAGGTGGATGCATGTAACTAGTTGTATGGTTTGGCCATTATTGTACTCACCTCCATTGGGATGTTTGCTGCCAGTTTTTTGGAGGTGGTTGTCAATTCCCCTTAAATTGCTACCAATTCTCTTGAGGTTGTTTCCACTGGGGTGGAGATTTTTAGTGATTGGGTCAGGTATTTGGAGGGTTATTCCAAGGTTGAGGTGGATATCCTCCATAGTTGGATGGATATGGGGGTTTCCATTGGTTACCATATGCATAAGAATTGAAATATGGCCCAACAAAAGATAATGGATCTGGTGGCATACCTTGTCTTGGAGCCCATGGTCTCCTTTGTGCAATGTAGTAGACTTGATCATCATCACCCTAGATTGGCTTAAACTCAGGTGGAATCTTCTTGTTGTCAATATTAGCTACCATTTTGCATCTATAGTCCTTCTTTTGTCTACAATGAGGGCAATATACTGCCAACATTGCCTCAGCCTCCTCATGTTTCTTCTTTGCTTGAAGTGTATCCAGCTAAGTAGCCAGATTGTTTATGATGTCTTGCTTAAATTATACCAACAAGTGAGTAATCTTCATCCTTGAAACTCCATTGGTGGATGATTTACCCATAGAGGATTGGTAGCCTCTTCCTTTCTTTGAAGTTGCCCTAGAATAGTTCTAACATATCTTCTTAATATCATCCCAAGGAACTTGGGTGGTATCTCCTCCTTCCATCAGGTCCAAAGCATCAATGCAGCTCTCAGTGATCCCTCTAAGGAAGAGGATCTTTTCAGACTCCTCATTGAGTGTATGATGTGGATATTTTTGTAGACAAAATAGAAACCTTGAAATGTAATCCTCCAAACTCTCATCTTCCTTCTGCTGCATCCTAAAGATGTCATCTCGTCTCATATCACTACCCCTACAATATTCTTTGTACTTCTCAAG
The DNA here is from genome assembly GCA_007258455.2 of Sequoia sempervirens. Taxonomy (NCBI): domain Eukaryota; kingdom Viridiplantae; phylum Streptophyta; class Pinopsida; order Cupressales; family Cupressaceae; genus Sequoia; species Sequoia sempervirens. The sequence continues at coordinate 41,030,752 of VDFB02270651.1, forward strand.
AAAATTTATTTTCATATCATTCCAAGTTTCCACAGTATTCTTACCTAAGATCATAAACCATCTTAATGCAGCTTCTTTCAAGGTGGTAGGAAACAACTTAAGCCTATGAGCATCAGTGGTATAGTCATAGCTTCTACAAAGGATATCAAACTCAAATAGGAAAGTGTCAGGGTCTTCTATGACAAGTCCATAAAACTTAGGAAGGACTAAGGCAAGGATGTTCTTGAGGTTGTCAACTTCATTCTGATGAGTAATAGGAAATGGAAAAGATGGTTGGTTGGGTCTATTTCTATGTCTATTCTCATTATTCTCATCACCCATGCCTACTTGATGAATTTCCAAAGAAAATGGATTCTTAATTATATTTTGGTCTTCAGAGGAAGTGTCAGAACTTGTTAGATTGGGAAATGCATCAGCAAAAGGGTGTTCTTCTTCTTCTTCATCTCTTGGCAGATTTTGATTCTCAACTAGCTGGAATGGATCAGGGTCATTAGGAAGGAATCTCCCATGAGCATCTCTCCTCCTTCCTCTATGCATGCGGTATCAACTCAGTATCGTCCAACTCACACAAAGAATTGGTGAAATAATAGCAGGTCATTACTTTCCTAGGTGAGGGGTATACTAAGAGAAAAATTTCAGAAATACTACAGCAAGAAAGAAACTATCAATGACTCCAAAGAACTTCCTAGTTTGACACCATCCCTGGCAATGATGTTGGCCTCCTTTAATGGTTTAATAACTAAGCCTTTAGGGTTGTGACTTAAAGATTGAACATCTCCACTAAGTAGCTATCTCACTCATCATGAAGGTGCATTTCACTTTTCAACCTAGGGACGTAAACTTGAAATGGGTCAACATTGTATGTGCACTAGGAATCTACTGCAATCATCCATAAACTAGGAAAGAAACAATGTTGGAAATAAAGTGTTGGAAGGAAATCAACTTAAACACTGAACACAAATCAAGATCTACACTAAGCATTAACAACTGTTCTGGAAATGAAAGATAAAAATGAAGATCTTAGCAAACAAACAGGAAACTACTCTGTCTACCTTGGCTACAGGAATAGTCATAGAATGGAATTTTAGTGGCTGTAGGAACATACAATTGTTGAAACTGAAACTAACTACTGAACAGAAAATAAGTTTTAAACTAATAGGTGGAATTCTCACCAAGTGGGCTCCCTTGGGTGAGTCTCCCTTTAACTAACTCAAATTCAGCAACTTAGAATATCACATTATTTCTTGAAAGCATAAGTACACCATCTCAGCAATAGAATTGTATTACTAAAACTGGAAAATGTGAATACAAACTCAGAATATCCAACCTTGTCAAAAGGAGCATCTAACCATTGTTTATAGAGAGAAAACTATTGACTAACCCTAACTACCTAGGAAGTCGACTCCATCAAAATAGGAGGATGCCACTTATTGAAAGCATAGAAAATGATAAAGCAGTTGAATGCCCAAAACTTGAGGAAGAGATTGTCACTCTAAGAAAAGAACTAGATAAAGAAAAAGAAAAAATTGACAAGGGGTTAAACAAACTGAGAGGAGGTTCTGAAATTCTTAATGAGTTGATCAACTCTCAAAAACCATCAAAAGAGAAATCTAGTCTTGGTTTTGAAAAGGGAAAAATTCTTATAACCAATGCATCTGCGAACTTGTATGATAACTTCAAAATAGAAGGAAAGTTTGAAACAAAGGAAAACGCTTGCACTTAAGATTATAAGAAGAATGCCTTTGGAGATGAAAATGTAGATCAAGATAGTAAGAAATAGGTTGAAATCATTCCTATCCAAAAACAAAAAGGATTCAGAAGACATCCACCTAAGAGATAGCATGCTCCTACCAAGTTCAATCAATATTTTTAAGGCTATTGTTTTTCTTGCAATAAATTTGGGAATAAGGTTGTTTGTAGATCTAGAAAAATAAGGAATGATAACATGGGTAGAATATCATTTGTGCCTAAAAGATATAATGGTTATTCATTTCATGGATTTTGCTATCCTTGCAACAATTTTGGTCATAACGCTGTTGAGTGCAGAACCAAGGTGAAGAACAACTTTTTTTCAGAGCACAATATTGTGTGCTACAAATGCAATAAGATGGTACATATAGAAAAAAATTGTACAAGTGGTTTTGTGAAGCCACCAACTCAGAACCGGAAAAAGGATGAAACCCTTAATCAACAAAAGAAGGGTAAAGAAAACATTTGGAAGGAAAAACAAATTCAAAAAATATGAACAAGGATGATTATACACTTGTGCATTGTGCACAAGACCCTACAACAAACTAAGATAGAGCATTATCTCAGAGGGATATTTTATTTACAAATATGTTAGCCCCCTGAAAAGGACAAAATGTTGAAGATTTCAGCATGGAAGGAGAATTGGTTCATTTCTTTTGGTGTGCAGCTTTGTTGGAAAAGAATGAACCTTTTTTATGAAGGTTTTGGTGCAAGTAGATGTTTTACGGAGGTGGGTACACTTTTCTTAATATGTTTCCAATATGCCTATATTTATACCTTACCATTTTGGTGTACAACACATGGAGATAAGTTTTTAAAAAATTTCTAAGGCATTCATAGTGTATCCTCTAAGATAGAGTCATGGTGTTTTGTTTTTTTCTGCATCCTTCTGAAGGGCAAGATTTAGTCTTGCAGTTCAAAAGATAAGTTGGTCAATATGTGAAGGTGTTATATCCAAGATTTCAAGTATTTACACCTTATGAAGTGAAATTTATAAGTGGAGAGTTCCAATCTATGTTTTGGCAGTGTAAAGTAATGATGAAGGCTTGTTGGAATGCTCTAAATTCCTCAGGAAATGAGGATTTTTCCATGCAATTCTATGGACATGTTCAGGAATTTTCAATGCATGTTACTTTGCAATATCAGGTGATTTGGTGGTCTGCAATTTCAATTTTCAAATGACAGTGTGCTACAGATAGTTTTGGTTGCCTAACTGTTTTATACAACATATGTTTGGGCACTTGCGCCAGTTGGAGTATGTACAAATCAATTATATAAGTTTATATGGACATTCTACATGTCTCAGTGTGTTTCAAGTTGTGTGGATGACTGAAGAAGTACCAATGGAAGTGCATTTTTCTTGGGAGACAGATTGGTCTCTTGATTCAATAAGTAGCAAGACTCAGTGTCCTTATCCATAGAAAAAGTTGAGTATATTGATGCAACATCTTGCTCCATCCAGGTGCTTTGGATGAAGCAGACCTTAAAGGATATAAAGGTGGTATATGATGAACCCACTCCCATATTGTGTGATAATATTTCCAATAATCTAGTGATGCATTCAAGGACCAAACACATTTCTATTTGGTATCACTTTCTAAGGGAGAAGGCTACAGAGCAAGAATTCGTAATGGAGTATGTGCCTACTAAGGATCAAATTGTAGATATCTTCACAAAGGAACTTTTAAAGGATACTTTTGAGTATCTCCGACATAAATCAAGGGTTATTGCCCCTTCTTTTTCTAACTATATGTATAGATAGTGCATCTATATAGGGGGAGAAATTCATATCATATCCTTTTCTCTTGGATTGACGTGTGCTACCTCTCAGGGGGAGTTTTTGGTTGTTTTTTGTTGATAGGGGGAGTTGATATAGTTTCTAGAAGAAGATGTTCAGTTGTTGAGCATGTATAGTTGTTTGAAGGAAAAGTGTTGTTGATCAAAGGGGGAGAACTTTTTGATGATTTAATGAAGATCTTTTACCCTTTGTCCTTGATGTCAAGGGGGAGAATGTGCAAATGTGTGTTGCCATCAATGCCAAAGGGGGAGATTGTTGGCATTGATTTTCATTGATGTCAACACTTGAGGAGGTTGTTGTGATTTCAACACTCGGTGATTTTATTGGCATTGGTTTTCAACGCTTGGGAAGATTGTTGCACATGTTTGTGTGATTGTTGTTTGACATTTGTTGTCATTGATGGATATGTCTACACTCATTTTGAGTTGTCATTGGTGCTTTATATTGTGTTGCTTTGAGTTGTATGTTTTTGATACTTTATGATGATTGGTTGGAATGGTTGTATGTCATGCCTTTTCATGTTGTTGATGTTCATGATTCGTTGTCATGCCTTTGTTGATATCAAGTAAAGTAGTATTGAGCATGGTTGTTGTCAGAAGAGATAATATCATGATGATATATTAAGATGAGGATTAGAAGCATTAAGATAAGGATTAGAAGTAATGTTGTTGGTGGAGAGATGTTGTTGATGGTCTCTAGTATGTTTTATGCTCTCTCCTATTTTTTCTGAGGAAGTATGTGTTGTTGCAAGGAAGTTTCGGTCTCCACATGTTGGTGAAAGGTTTTGCTACATAATGTTGCTTGGAAGATTGGTTGGAATAGTGCTCCACATTCCTCCACTATTGAAGATATGGTCTTGTGGTTTGGGATTTAGAGTTTTTCATATGTGGATGTTGCACTCCTATATTTTTCAAGTCACTTGTGTTGTCGAGGAGGTTTTTGGTATTTGTAGTGTATTGATAGTTTTTCTAGTTGTCTACATTGATCTTGAAACTACTTTACATTTCTCTGCATTGATGTTCCTACTCCTACGACTTGTTGGATGTGCTCACAGTGTCTATGCGGTGTCTCGGTTCAATTTTCATATGATGGTGTGTATCGAAAGTTGATTTGTTAATTATCTATCTTATGGTTTTGTATTATGTGCTTCTGAGGTGAAGTACTTTATCTCTATTTAGTTTGTGGTGCATGTTTGTGGCATGATAGTGTGAAAGAATTTTTGGGAAGTATTTTTGGATTTTCATATAACATCTCTTTGTGATTCGCACATCATTGGTTGATCTCTTTGGTGCCACATAATGTGTTGAGTTGGTTTTCAGGTAAATTTTTGGATATCTGGCTGATAGAGCTTATTATCTTGCTCATGCTATGTGCTTGTGGGTCTATACCAACATATGAAGTTGTGTTAATATGTATTTGAGTCTTGACCTATCTTGTTGAGAACCACATTAAGTAAATTTAATTGTGTTTTTTTGGGCCGACTAGTATTGTGCTACATGTTTCATCTACACATTTATTTGTTGTTGATTTGGGTTGATATTTGCTAGCATGTGAGTTGTTTGGGATCACATTGGAAGATGTGATAAGATTTTTTTTCGGTCCTCTCTATCTTCTAGATAGGACCGCTTTATGTTTTTGTGGCTGACTTGTTGAAATCATTGTTTGTATTATTTTTGGTCGACCTAATTGATGTTTTGAGATCTTGCAGAGGACATAAATGCAAGAAAATTTTAGTTACAAGATGAGTGAGGGAGTGGAGATGTGTGAAGATGAATTGAAGCAGTGAGTTGTGAAAAGAAAAGGGAAATGAGATTTAACGCCTCAGTCAGCAGAGTGTATTGTTGATAAATGTTGTAATTCCTAAGTCTTAATGTATCCTAGTCTGAGATAGTGAATCTCATTAGGTCCTTGTAATTTGTATCTTGCCCTAGGGTTGCGTGACTCAGTACTATAAGTGTCTTGTATCTTTCCCTAAAATTGTGTGCCTTAGCCTACAAGTCCATGGGCAGTGAGCCTTAAAATTACAATTATATAAGCAATGAGCTTTTATATTGAGAGATTTCTCTCTATGGTTTTTCCCTTCTTGGTTTTCCATGTAAATTTGGTGTTATCTTGTGTATGTGTGTTCATTTCCTTATCTTTCATTACTGGTGATTAGATTAAATTTTTTTGATCTGTGAATGAGTTGTCGATCTTGCTAAGAGTTTCAATTTGTATATTGTTGAAGGTTTTACGATCTGAAAGGGTTTATGTTTTTGAAGATATTGATTCACTCCCCCCCTCTCAATATCTGGGTGTGTTCAACAAAAATTACATAGATATGGCTTGCCAAGAATAAAGGTGAATTTTCTAAGTCTCAAGCCAAAGGGAGATAGAGAACAACAAAATAGGTCACCCCTAGTCATGTTAGGACGTCGTCATCAACAGTGGTGTCACCCAATGCAAAATAAGGCTGCAACAAGTGGCAATGGAGATGGAGAAGAGCCTCCAAAGAAAAGAGGGATTCTTAGGAAGACATGTGGAGATGGTCCCCCAAAGGATAGTGCTTTGAAAGATCAAGCAAAGGAAGAGAAAGGGAAATAAAAGAAGCAGGAAAATGAACAAGAACAACAAATTGGGGTGATGGAGGTTGATCCTCTTGAAGATCAACTGAATCCTTCTCAAAATGTGACTAAGAAGAGTACACAAAAAATTAAGTCTCCTACTTCCTTTCCATCTAATTTATGGAATGTAACAAAGACTCATCCCTTGAATAGAGCCCTTCAATTCTCAACACTTGAGTCTTCTCAAACTCTTGGTACTACTTCCTATCCTTCATGGTTGGAAAATATATTGTCGAAGAAAAGGAAAACGGTGCCTGTCAGTCTGCTAGATGATAATATTTTTGGGTAGCTATTGCAAAGATCTCCTAAGGCCAAGAAACAAAATACTACTTCAAGGTTAATAGAAGATAGCAACTCAGGGAACTAGTTCATAGAAATTGCTCACCTATCTGTGTGCAAAAGGATCCTAGTCAAGCTATTGTTCTTGACTATAAAATGAAAAAGGTATACTTGGGTCCTCCTAGCAGAGACAGAGATGTTCATAACTTTTAGGTGACTGCTACCAGGTTGGTGGAAAGGAAAGAAAATGACAAGCAAGATAAAAATGAATTGAAGAAGGCAGTAAAGCTACTCTCAAATTGTCTAAAATCATTGATGGACCCTTCTCCCCAACATCTTGGTCAAGTAAGCACTTCCTTTGATTTGAATTATGCAACCGAGAAGGAAATGGTGAGAAAAGTACAAAAGGATAACTACTATGACATAATTGCTCAGGAATGGTTGGGTGATATAAAAGCTAAAGGGCCTCCTTTTATTGATAAAATGAAGAATGTTCATGATGACTTGATCTTATTGAGAAATGTTATTAAAATTAAAATAGCAAATAGAAAATAGCAAACAAGAAGAAGCTTTATGACTACAAACCGGTAAGGAGTTCGGGGAGATCTTAGATATGGCATTAGAGAAATCTATAGAAAAGAAGATCATTCCATCAGCAAAGGACTCAAGGATCATAATGTGGAATAAAAGTATTGAATTAAAACTTTCTTTCCTTAAGAAAAATATGTAGGAGCAAAATAAGGTGTTGAAAGTGTACTCATATAAATATCAATCTTATCATCAAAGAGTTCTCAAACTTTGGATGCCAACTTATGAGAGGTGACAACGGTGGAGTGGCTACTTTGGATGAATTAAAGGAATAATTTTTTAAGGTTGTGGATACACTTTCGGATGAGAAATCTTTTAATAAGGAAACTATGAATAAATTAGCTAGGATTGACTATGCATTATCTTGGTACAAGAACTTTCCAGTCAATCTCACAACCAAAATTGACACCATTTATAGCATCAAAGCCCTTTGGAAGCTAAGAACCAAAAATGTCACAATTCCTCAACACATTGAGATTTCGGTTGTCACCCAAGCTCTCAAAGATTACAAGGCACAAGCAGCGTCCAGTTAGCAAGAACAGGCAACTGATGAAGCACCTGTGGACTCATCTACCCAGCCACCTCAACAATAGCCATGTTTCATTTATATTTTTTTATTTCATATGCTTTAATGAAATCAACTTTATTTTTGTAGTTCTTTTAAAGAATCAGTTTTTCAAGATTTTGGTGGTAATTACTTTTTGATATACTTTAAATATGTAATTCAAATACATTTTGAAGGGTCCAAATTTTTTATCTCCATTACACTATGATGTAAAAGTGAGAATCGATCAAACAAGGATCAATTAAAATTTGTCTAATTTTATATCAAATTATTTGTCTATGCATTGAAATTGAATATAATGTTGAGAGTTTATTTTGAGTCTATGAGCTTGAGTAGGAATTTGAATGTTGTTTTCCTTTGATTAAATAATATTCATTTGGTGTGGTATTTATTTTCTTCTGAGAAATAGCAAAATGATTATTTAAAATTTTACCTAGCTACCATCAACATATTCAATCTTTGAGTTGAAACATTGGTGATACTTGTGCGTTGAAGTGGATATTTTAGAACTTATTTCTTTGAAAAAATATTCACATTTGCATCATGGCTATGAACAAATGTTAGTTGCATTTACTACTTTCTGGTCAAAAGTATATCCAAAAATATCAAAAATCAAAAAAAAAATCATACAAGGGAGTTGTACCTTATTTAGAATTAAGAGGGAAGTTAATTAATAACTTACCCAACTATTTGTTATTTATTTTTCTTCACTTTTGGCATAAAAGAGTCATATTAATCTAATTTTCAAGAAGAAATTATGTCAACCAACATCTTGGAACAAGTTCCCAAGTCTCATTCTTCTCAATTTGGTTCAATTCTTCCTCCATTGCTTTTATCTAAAGTTTACCTTCACTTGCTTCCATGAAAGTTTGGTTCAATTCTTCCTCCATTCTTATGTAGCAATTACTGCCAAACACTCTGAAGTATTTCACTGTAGCAGGTCTTCCCTTCCATAGCTCATATGGAGTTTTATCACTATTCACTCTAATTTATCCTCGATTTGAAATGTGTATTGTTGTGAGCACTGCTTCCTTCCAGAATGAGTGATAATTTGGACTCATTTAACATCGTCCTTTCCATCTCTTATATTGTTCTATTTTCCCTTTCCACAACACCATTTTGTTGAGGAGTTCTAGCTACTAAGTAGTGCCTTCTTATCCCTTGTTCAAAGAACTCTACAAACTCATTTGAGGTGAACGCACCTCCTCAATCAGATCGTAAACATTTGATTTTGAGTCTAGTCTCATTTTCCACTAAATATTTAAATGCCTTAAATTTTTCAAAGGCTTTTGATTTTTCTGTTAGAAAAGCTACCAATGTCATTCTAAAGAAATCATCAATCAATAACATAAAATAATACGCACCTTGCATACTCAACATTTGTGTGGAAAAGCTCCAATGGCCTAGATGTAGAATATTCCTTTGTTTTGAATGTCACTCTTGTCTACTTCCCATACTAACATTGTTTGCAAATGGTTTTGTTGGCTTGTAGATCTTAGGCATATCTCTAACTACCTAATTCTTACTGACCTTCACCAAATTATTGAAATTCATGTGTCCCATTCTCCTGTGCCATAGCCAACTTTCATCCTCCTAACTTATAAAACATTTTTCACCTTTGATCACTTAGGAAATAGAGATTGTTTGCCACTCTATTTGCATCAGCTTCCAGTCTTCTAGCTTTTCTAATTTCACATCCTTCTTCATGGAAAGTTAAAGTGTGACCTTGATCACACATTTGGTTGAAACTTAGCAAATTATTCTTTAGTCCTTTGACATATAAAACATTTTTTTTCCTTGCTCATCCATTATCTAGACTGAGATTCCATGTTCCTGAAATCTTATCCGTTGTGTTGTCCCTGAATTTTATGGTTCCGCCATTTATCTTCTTTAGATAGAGAAATTTTCCTTTATCCTAGGTCATGTGACTTGAGCAGCCACTATCAATATACCATTGATCTCTCTCATTTTTTACATGAAGCGTAGTTTGAACAAGCATGAATCTCTCCTTTTCTTCCCTCTTATTTTGTTTCCACACTTTCATATTTTCCTTAATTTGGCTTGGCTAAGACATCCTCTTTATGATTTGGCTTTGGTGCCTCTACAAAGACAGTTCTACAAAAACATGTTGTATGCCGAAATTATTGCACTTATAGCATTCAACACTGAAGTTCAGGGGAGCAAATGAATGGTAATTCATATTCTCAAATCCATAATAATTCATTAATAATATTTAACAAATGAATGTTATCTATTTGAAGGGTGCAATGTGCGAATGCGAGAAAAAAGACGATGGAGTGAAGGTAAGCGAAGAGTGTACGTGTTTGGATGCAGATGGACGTTGTTTCATTGCTTCTCAGGTGCACAAGGATAAGGTGAAGGATCGTGGCAGCCATGGTCTATCTTCGGCTAGGGTGGGCTCCTCTCCTCTAGCGATTGGTTTGGGTTTTAATTTTCTCAGGGCTCCGTCAGATTCTATCCACCCCCCCGGCTACTTATGTTCCTCTAACGACCTTTCCTCCTGTGGCTCCTTTTTTCGTTGAAGGATGAAAAAATCAGAGCAACCCTTATCATGAGTGCAGCAAGTTCTACAAGTCACAAATTGTTGCGGCAAGCCCTTCTCCGCCACATTGTCCGCCCATGGTGAGCTCTGCTTCACCTTCTTCACAGGAAAAAACCTCTACTTCACCCCTGAAGGGCTTGCAAACCTACAATCTTAGCGATTTTGAGGTTGTGTTAGCGGAAGTTGTTACTGATTTTCACATCCTGAATTCACGCATTGACGAAGCTTCTGCAGACGTTGGGAATCAATCCCTCCTCATTAGATGCATGTGCAAACAACCACCAATTGATTAGTTCGCCGCTCAGATGAAGATTTCTTGGTGTTGTGTCCAACCCAAAAATTGACATTCTATACTTTGGTTTTTCTCCTTCGTTTTGCTTCTATGATAAATTGTAGTTTCACGTTACAAAATGGTCCCTTATTTTTTGGCCAGTAGGGCCTCTTCATTTCACCATGGTCTCCTTTTTTAATCCTACCACTGCTAAAATCACTCACATCCCCATTTGGATCACTGTGTAATCTCCCTCTAATCATGCACAATCCTGGACTCATTAGCAATATGATTGATCAAATTTGTTCATTTGTGAAGCTGGATAGTGATCCAAGGGTGTCTCATCGCAAATTCACTAGAGTTTGTCCTCTCATTGACATATCAAAACCGGTGCACCATTCTATTGTGATTCATGCTTCCCATGGAACTTGGACCCAATTATTAAACTATGACCTTGCTCTTCCCTTTAGATTCTTTCGCTGCAACATGATCGGTCACAAGATTGTTGGGTGTAAATCTGAAGTAGAGAAACTTCGTACTGAAGGTCGTGAAGTGATTGACAATGGTACTCAGTGGACCATGGACCTCCTTCTCACTAGGAGCATGAGGAAGGGGTTAGAAAAAAAGGCTAAATGAGCGGCTCTCGATGGGTGGATGATTTTGTTGGGTTTTTAGTAGCTTAGATCTTGTTCGATCTTTGAGCTCTCTTGGTTTCTTGATCTCATTGTAGGATTTTTATCAAATTATGTATTCTTTGTGTTCCCCATTCGTGGGTCTAAGCCTTCCTTCTCTTTTATTTTCTCTATATGGGAGTGGTCCCTAATCTCCTAGCTTTCCAATTAAAAAAAAATCATAAGAATTTTTATTCCACCCATTATTATAACTCCTACAGTTTATTGCCTTATGACCAAATTTATTGCATGAATAACAATAGCCAAGAAATGAATGATAGAACCTATTTTTGTGAGGTTTTCTTGGAGGAATAGGCTTCCTAATTATGTTTTTTTCTCATTTGGCATATTATCAAACTTTTGGTGATTCAAGCTTTCCTCCTTGCTACATTCTTCTTCACTAGGACTTTGACTGCATTAGCATAGCTTTTTGGTTTTGATTCTTTTAAAGTCTTGACTTTACTTTCCTCATCATGTGCCTCATTAGTTTCTTTGGTTTCTTCATAACCAAGTCATGTCTTTAGCAATAGTGATCTCTATTCACTTAGGATATTCTCCAAGATCTCAATGATTTTCTCAAACTTAATGCTTTTGTTTAATTTGTCAATAGTTTTCTCCAATTCCTTAGAGCGACAATTTCATATTCAAGTTTCTCAGATTCCTTTTCTTTTTCTTTAAATTGAGTTTTTGTCACATCCTCTATCCTTTTGCTTTCCTCTAATTGAATTTTTAAATTTGAGATCATTTGTTCTACCTCTTCATTTTTTTCCTTTCTTCTTCAAACTATAACTTTTGCCTTTGATTTTTCTTTCTCAATTTCTCCTATGAAAAAATTAGTTCTTCCATATCTCATGTACAATAACCTTCAGTGTTTTCTTCCTCCTTTATTTGATTCTTATTTTCTCTGTTGTAAATGTTCTCCATGTTCTCTACTTCTAATTCCATAAAGAGTGTTTCCTCTCTACAAATTTTTGCATCACTTTGTTGGATGAACCAACATCCCTATAGGAGTACAAGATTTTCTTGAAATTCTCTTTTTTGTTTTTGTGATGTTGATTATTTTTGCTTCCCTTCTTAAACTGATAATCTTCTTCCTCTTCACTATCATTGTTCTTTGAATAAGGGGATTTATTTGTAAAATTTCCAATCTTACCACAACTGAAACACTTGAAAGGTGACTTACCCTTGTATTTTTTGGACCCCTTCTTTAGCTTCCTTACAAAGTTTGATTCATCTTTTGTCTCACTATTTGATTTCTCACTAAACTTAGCTTATTTTTGTTGGAATTTTGGGTGCCTTGCAACATGAGCATGAAGTGTACATAGGTTGCTTTAGCCGATCCAGTGTTTTCATTGATGTCAACATTGTGGGAAGCATATTTGGTATACAGTACCATCTATACTGGAAGTTGATCTATATCGAAAGTGTTCTTTGTTGATAACGTTATGGTCCAATGCATTGGTTTTTGGGTCCAGACTTCACCACAAGAAGAGATATGATTCTGCTCTCTCAAACATATCATTATGACTCATTTATGCAATTATATTCAAGATCTTGAGAAGTTTTCTGTTGTGTATAGAAAGTTATCAATGATAGAGTTCAAATCTGTATACTACAGTCATTTTTCTGTTCAGTATACCAGTGTGGAAGACTCCACATTTTTTTGAGAAGGATGTTCTAATGTTGTGGTTCTAAAGTTAGTCTCCCTGATGTTAATGTGAAGAGAAAATGAAATAATATCAGAGAAGCGTCTGTTGGATTGAAGTTTTTGTGGTTAGGTCCTATTCTTGGCCAACCTAATACATGATGTGTCCTAAGAAGATTGATTATGTCTTACGGATATTAGTTGAATTTATTCCAGGTCCACATCAACTTGAAACTTAGCAGTACACGAGTGAAAAGATGTTTTTCTTATATGGTGTCAACAAGAGCTATTTTTGATTGGTTTTGTTTTCATTTAATTAGCTAGACCTAATTGATGAATGAAATATACTTGTATATAGATGAGACAACCTGGGGTTGAAGGTGTGTGAAAGGGTGTGAAAAGAAGATTGAGAGATAAGTTAATGTGCGAGCTTAAATGATTTATCAGATGTGAGTAATGTATGGTGCGAGAAGTCAATGATCATAGCAGAATTCTTATGTGACTGCTAAGTAGGGAAGTATTTCATATTCAAAGCCTCATTGGAATTGTACTCTACACATAGAAGGTGTATTCCATCAGTTCATACTTTTGGCAGTGAGCCATATCATTTTGTATCTTGGCAGTGAGCTATATCTTTTTGTATTCTGGTTGTGAGCCTTTTAAAGATAGTGAGTCCTGGCAGTGAGCCCTCTAATATGTTGTATCCGCGAAGTATTTCATATTCAAAGCCTCATTGGAATTGTACTCTGCACATAGGTGTATTCCATCAGTTCATACTTTTGGCAGTGAGCCATATCATTTTGTATATTAGCAGTGAGCTATATCTTTTTGTATTTTGGTTGTGAGCCTTTTAAGGATAGTGAGTCCTGGCAGTGAGCCCTCTAATATGTTGTATCCGGATATAACATATTGTGAGTTAATCCTCACCGTGGTTTTTCCCATTTTGGGTTTTCCACATAAAAATTTGGTGTTGATGTATTTTGTGGTGTCATGGTCCTTTCAATGTCTTCATTCTTGTTTGCAGTTATATGTGCTTTAATAATCGGGTGGTTTACATCTGAATGGTTTTATGGAATAATTATTCACCCCCCCTCTATCAGCATTCCGGACAATCAACAATTGGTATCAGAGCTTGGTTCCTCTGAAGAAGTCTAACAGCTTGAGGAAGGTCTCAGAATTTGAATACATGGAAGATAAAAGATTTCTTATTCCTCCAGAAGAGATCTCTACTGAGCATACAGAAGAAAATAAAAATTTGAAGTTGAAGATAAAGGAAGCAAATGAGTGCATTAAGAAGCTAAAAGAAAATCACTATGAAGTCAGTAATCAATTAAAGAAGGAATATGAAGACATCACCGGACTAAAAGAACAATTGGAATAAAAGAGGAAAATTGAATACTAGTCAAAAAGTTGAAATACAAAGGAAGATGGGTGAATGTGCAAAGCTTGAACAAGAAGTAGAAATTATAAGATCAGAGTTGGAAAAGACTAGAAGACATGTGACAAGCTCTAAAATGTTGGATGAACTGATTGCAAGACAGAGACCCTCTAAGGACAAAAGTGGTTTGGGATTTGAAGAAGGACAAAGTTCAAAGGAAAATCAACCTCTTGACATGAAGACACAAAGAAATGGTGGACATAGCGGAAGAATTCCTATTAGACAACCTAATGCTCAAAGGTACATATCCTTTAATGGTGTATGTTATTCTTGCAGTAAGTTTGGACATAGGGAAAAAGATTGTGAAAAGAAGGAAAAATAAAATGATGAAATGAATGGAAATGGATGCAAATGCTTTATCATTTTCTAGTCAATGTTTTGAATGCAAGAGGATTGAACAAAAAACTAACGAGTGCAGAAATCAAAAGCTAAATAAGATGATTTATTCATTCAATGGGTATTGTTATCACTGTAATTTATTTGGACACAAGGCTAACCAATGCAAATATAGACTGAGTAGGAGACAATTCAGAAGGAAGAATGTTGTTTGCTATGATTGTAGCAAATCAAGACATTTTGCCAAAGACTGTAGAAGTATAAATATGAGAACTAACAATCTGGTAAACAAAGATGAACCAATCATTAAGATCAATCTAATAGAAGTTAAGAGGGAAATGGAAAGGATTTGGAGAAAGGAAGGAGAATTGGAATTATCAGTTTCATTTGTGTTGTCCTTCGGTGCAGACACTCCCGTCAGAAATTAATCTGGGCAATGGCTAAGGGGGAGTAATAATCAAAAATTTAATAAACCCCTCTTTCAATGTATGATGTCATATCATGGCAGAAGTGCATTTAATAAGGTTATGAACTCAAGATCTCATGTGAAAGGAATTTTCAAACACGCATGTGTGAGGAATGAAGTTCGCATAATTTGAAAGGATGGAAGTGTACACCAATTTCGAGGTGATTTACTTGTGATTTGAAACATTTATTGCAGAAGAATTTGGGATGAAAGAAATAAATTTAGAAATGTTAAGGAAAACGCGTTTAATGAAAAGAATTTCGGAAAGGAGTGGACTCGAAGCGTGCTTCGAAAGTCAAACATCAAAACCCTATTCTTCCCTAAAGAAAATTACAGAGGTATTCCGCTTAAACAATTCTTTTGTAGAATTTTCAAATTTTAAATGCAATGGATGGTTTGAAGGTTGTGAATGTTTCAGACAAATTGCAGATCAAATTAAGGACGTACTCTCTGAAAAAAAAAATCGAAAGATTTGGTGGTGCATTTTCTAGCATTCCTCTTAGACTATTACCTACTAAAGACATTTATGTAAAAATTGAGGAAATGTCATCGGTTCAATTAAGTATTTTGTGGAAAAATGAATTGGAAGAAAATTATGATGCATATAAAATCTTAGTTGAAAAGAAACTGGATGTATGGCAAAAATTCCCGTTGTCTGAATTCAACAAAAAGTACATACGAATGGCATTAAGCAAGATTCATGGTGAATCTATTTGGATTGATGGTGCACACTTGATAACCAAAGAAGCTATAATGAATGTGACTAGATTGTTGTCCTTCGAACCAGTTCCGACACGGAAGACTGTTAATGATCAAGAGATAATAGAGATGAATGGTGTGACTCTTGAAGGAAAAGAACTCATTCTGAGTACAATTGAAGATCTGATCATCTGGTATTTGCAATGCTTATTGGACATAAAATTTGCATACCTGGTAATGACTATATGGTTTCTACTGTTGATGCATACATTGCATTTGATATGGTTAAGAATGATACGGATTATGATCTTTGTGAGCTGCTTTGATTGCATCTATTGAAAAATATGAAAGAAATCAAAAAGAATAAGAAGAGTACATTCTGATACGACACTTTAACAGTGTGCTTACTCTTTTACTTTATGGAGTTACCGGTAATTGGAAGGGTAGAATGGACAAACACATAACTGATAGCACACCAAATAAGGAATCTCATGACAAATCTTAGTGGTTTGGATGCTCAAGAAACTCCTCTTGCGGCATTGTTTGGAACATTTCAGATGAGAATGAATAAGAGGACAAGAATTCCAAAAAACATGGTGGAAAAATACTCCAAAAACATCAATTTCCTTATCTCTACTGATTTATGTTATATGGAAGTAGTTGAATCTATACTTGTATGGATTTCTGAATTAGATTACGAAGTAACTGAGGAAAAAATTGATCATTATGCAAAAGTGCTTCTAGAGAGCCCCAAGAACCCTAACAGGACAAATGTGAAAGCAATTTCTATGACTAAAGGCTCTAGTAGTGCAAAAGGAACCAGAAAGAAGAGAAAAGGTGTTACTATCAAGCAAGAAATCACATAACCAGAAGGAAGGGAATTTGAGAAAGCTCAACATGAGCATGAAAGCACAGACATTCAAGAAGTATTAAAAGAATTACAGGAAGCAATTCTCGGTGCCAGTTTTAATTCATCTATATTCACTGTGGAAAATCTCAGGAGTATGATTAACTCACTAAAAGCATACATCTTCAAACTAGAAGTACTAATAGGAAATGGGTGTGTAGAAGAAAATTTAGAAGACGTCAAGAAGAAATGTGCAGATGCACATCACAAAGTTTTGAAGGAATTAAAACATGTTTAAGATTGTGAAAAAGAAGCTTAGGAGTTAATATCTTTTTGTCTATGTTGGTCTAATAGGACATTAAGTGCAAGAAATTAAATAAGACATAATGAAATTCAGTTGAGTACTCAAGAAGATGTGTATAGCTTGGCAGATGACAGGGACAATCAGAGATGGTCCCACATTGTGCAACTTCAAGACAAATTCTTTTGTCTACAAAATCAGAGAATAGAAGTGATCAAGCAGTATGTCGCGCTTAGAGATTGGGTAAAACTCAAGCATATTCATGTATCCAATGCCCTTGACAGTGTTGGTACTTTATCAGAAATAAATCTCAGCACTAACACTATGAAAGAAGGTATATAGTCTTTAACTAAGCTTGAATTACAATACAAGACTCTTGCAAGTGCAAAAAGTTCGTGGGAAGAAGGCAAAGCTACATGGAAGGATACCCTGAAGAACCTCAAAGTATCTTCTTCTTCAGTTTAATATTTTCAGGTCAATTTTTTATGCACACACATATTCGAGGAAATATACCGGACCCCTGCATGACCTTTGCCATTGATATCAAAGGAGAGATAGTAAGAGGAAAAACTCTTAGTCAAGAACAATTTTGTAAGGGGGAGTATTTAGTTGTTTTATTGGGATAAAAATGTTTTTGATATGCATGTTGCCATCAATGCCAAAGGGGGAGATTGTCAGAAGTTTGGGTGCCTTGCAACATGAGCATGAAGTGTACATAGGTTGTTTTGGTTGATCCAGTGTTGTCATTGATGTCACATTGTGACAACATTGTGGGAAGCATATTTGGTGTACAATACCATCTATACCGAAAGCTGATATATACCGGAAGTGTTCTTTACTAATAATGTTATGGTCCAATGCATTGGTTTTTGGGTCTCTACTTCACCACAAGAAGAGATATGATTCTTCTTTACCAAACATATCATTACGACTCATTCATGCAACTATATTCAAAATCTCGAGAACTTTTGTGTTGTGTACAAAAAGTTATCAATGACAAAGTTCAACTCTGTATACTACAGTCATTTTTCTATTCAGTAAACTAGTGTGGGAGACTCCGCATTTTCTTGAGAAGGATGTTCTAATGTTGCGGTTCTAAAGTTAGTCTCTCTGATGTTAATGTAAAGAGAAACTGAAGTAATATCAGATCTGGAAGGTGTTTACCTTGAGAAGTAAGTGTTGGATTAAGTTTTTGTGATTAGGTCCTATTCTTGGTCGACCTAATACATGATGTGTGCAGAGAAGATTGATTATGTCTTACGAATATTAGTTGAATTTATTTCAGGTCCACGCCGACTTGAAACTGAGCAGTACACTGGTGAAAAGATGTTTTTCTTATATGGTGCAGACAAGATCTCTTTTTTATTTTTGTTTTCATCTAATAAGGTCGACCTAATTGATGAATGAAATATACTTGTATATATATGAGACATTTGGTAGTTGAAGGTGTGTGAAAGGGTGTGAAAAGAAAATTGAGAGATAAGTGAATGTGCGAGCTTAAATGATTTATCAGATGTGAGTAATGTATGGTGGGAGAAGTCAAGGATCAAAGTAGAATTCTTATGTGACTGCTAAGTAGGGCAGTATTTCATATTCAAAGCCTCATTGGAACTATACTCTACACATAGAAGGTGTATTTCATCAGTTCATACTTTTGGCAGTGCGACATCATTTTGTATCTTGGTAGTGAGCCATATCTTTTTGTATTCTGGTTGTGAGCCTTTTAAGGACAGCAAGTCATGACAGTGAGCCCTATGATATACTGTATCCGAATATAATATATTGTGAGTTAATCCTCACCATGTTTTTTCCCATTTTGGGTTTTCCACGTAAAAATCTGGTGTTGATGTGTTTTGTGGTGTCATATTCCTTTCAATGTCTTCATTCTTGTTTGTAATTATATGTGCTTTAATAATTGGGTGGTTTACAACTGAATGGTTTTATGGAATACTGATTCACTACCCCCCCCCTCTCAGTATTCTGGACAATCAACAATTTTCCTTTCAACTTATTTGTAGCTTTGAAAGCAACTTCTTTCTTTGATGGCATCTCCCTTTCTGTCATCATTTCATAGGCAATGAGAATTCCATGTAATTTGTCCATCATTAGAGTATCTAGGTCCTTCATCTCTTCAATTGTAGACACCTTGGCATCAAATATTAGTGGTAAAGATCTTAAAACTTTCTACACTATGATTGAATCTTTTATCTCCTCACTGATTCCCCTCATTGTATTGATAATCTCATCCACACATAGAAAGAAGGTGGACACATTTTCTTCCTCTTTCATTCTAAGACTTTCAAAGTCACTTCGATGAGTTTGCAACTTGGCTCTTTTGACTGTCATCACGTTCATAGGTATTATTTAATTTATCCCACATTTTTTGTTTACTTGCAATGCATGACCTTCACAAATTTTGATTTTGATAATCCACATAGAATCGCATTCTTTGCCTTTGCATTATATTCACATGCCCTCTTCCCTTGCTGATCTATTGGGGGAGTTGCAAGAGGTGTATATTCATTCACCACGAATTGCCAAATATCATATCCTAGAGCATTCAAATAGGTTTCCATCCTAATGCTCCAAAAAGCATAGTTCACTCCCTCAAACAATGGTGCTTTGTTTGAGGAGAAACCGTATCCTTCTTGTCTTGCCATGTGTGCTCATTTTGGATCTACCTTCAAGTGCTTAAACTATCTCCAAAGGAACCCACTTTGATACCAATTGATGAACACACACTTAAACTAAGAGGGGGGGTGAATCAGTATAACCAAACTTTTCCCAATTTAAAACTTTAAATAAACAACAATCATTCAAGATCTAATAATTAAGAACACAATGAGAACACCAAATTTACGTGGAAACCCTTGTGGGAGAAAACCATGACAAGAGACACCAGTCTTTGTAGGCACCAACCTACAAGAGACACCAATCCCCTCTTTTACAATTTGTGAGCACCAACCCATTATAGACACCAATCCCACAATTGAGCACCAACTCAGTACGAGACACCAATCTCTCGTTAAGCCACCAACCTTCTAAGCAATAGGATCACTACCTTCTTGTAAATGTCTTTTAAAGGTTAATGAACAATCACATTCAAATCAACAAGTTCTTTTGTCAATTCTACTTATACTTTTCTCAATAGATCTACCATAAACCATTACATAAATCTTCTATATATCTACACAATTCTCCTCACAAACCTGCTATTAACTGTCCTTTTAATTCTACAATTATCTCTTTATATCTAGATCTGAATGTGTCTGTTATATCTTCCATTTTCACCACACTCTTCACATTTCAAAATGCAATCAATATTTATATATTCATACTTTAATGAGAAGACATACTTCATACTATGATGACCTTATGAAGTGGCATATCCCTTTGTTTACCAAACTAATCATTGTTTTTTCTTTGAATAACCTGAGCACTCCTTTTTATTTGTTAATTATTGCCTTTTGTATATGCTAAAAATTGAAAAATTGATTTAATCTATCAAACCCCAAATCAATATTTCAACATGACATCAATGAAGCATTTCTTAAATAAAAACACCTGCAAAATCCAAACTAAACTATGCAAAAACTAAAGCAAATGCCTTCAAAAGAAAATCAGCTCCATTGTTTTCCTATTCACTATGATCTTTGGTTTATGCATTTGATGCTCTCATTTTTTTATGAGCACAGAGTGCAACAAGAAGCTATGATGAACGGAAAAGAAGATTGATAATGTATGATCAAAATTCAATGTATGTTTTTTGGTGAGAATATGGGCTTTTATAGATGCCCTCATGGGAAAGATCCGTATTTTAGGAAGAATGTGGGATAAATGATTGAAGTGGGAAAATGCATATTGCAATTAATTGAAATGAGAGATAATGGATGGAATGGTTTAATGAAATATGCAATTGGATAAAGATTAAATGATTTAATGATTTGTGAATTTAGATGAATGATTTAATGATTTTAATGCATGGATAATTTATTGATTGTGTAAATGGAGCAATATGAAATGATTTATGGATAAATGGTTGATTATGCAAATGGTTAAATGCTTATAATATTATTGAATGAATAAATGCTTATAATATGGACATGATTTAAATGAATTAATGAATGAATGCAAGAAAGATATTAAATGAATTAATTAAACAGATAACAATATCCATTTAATTAATAGACGAAAAATAGGATAATTATGAGGACAAATTTTGAGTGTCTACACCTTCTATCACATAATTGTTGCTTCTCTCCTAGATTGAATCGTTGCCTTATTATTTCACTTATTTGTTGCTCTTAAACACCTTTTTATATGCATTTTTTGGTAATAAACAATGTATGGTCGGCCAACATATAGGGTCAGCAATGGAATATAATAAATTAAATTAATTTATGTTTCAGAGTGGCACCAAAATCAATAGAGGTCGGCCTCCAAAAAAATATGTTTAATCTTTAATATGAATAACCCTATAAGGGGGTCGACCTCATAAATAAAATATGTTCATTAATACTTCCTTATTGAGCAAATATTTCATGTTCTTTGACATCGACAACAAATAATCTAACATGCTTTTTCCACATGGTTAGCCAAAAATACAAGTTTTTCCATATTTTTCATTATTTGTGGGCTAGTTAAAAAAGTCATCCTAAACTATTTGCAAAAAGTAACTATAAAACATTAAATACCAAAACAAAATGAGCAAAAATAGAGTAGAATATACTTGCCCTAAATGGATTCAACTTGAAAATCCAAATATAACATGCAAGATTTCTCACATATTTGGTTCCCTAAATTGTTGTATAAATTGAGAATAAGAAAGATAATTTTGTGTTTTGTCTCACCAAAATCTCTATGAAAGAGAAAACCCTAATTAATCCATTGTTTAACCATTCATTATTGTTACATAGTCAAAACTTAATCAAAAACATTAAGACTACAAACTCAAGGATAGACGATTTATCAAATAGGGATAATAATATGTTGTACGCACACAACAAATGCATCCACCATTCTACAATTAGTAAAGATTTCATTCCTTAAGATACTCTTTGGTTATAATAGAGCAAGGCAAGTTCCTATACAAGTTGATACTTTCTAAAAAAAGGGCTTAGCCAATGTAATATATTTTTTATTTTCTCAGATTTATGGATTCGATTGCGTAGTAATTTGTGCATCATTAATCAATGTAATATAACTCATGAAGGTTTAGATAGAGGATAATGCCATCATAATGGTTTTAAAACCTTCTGAAGGCATAAAAGACCAATTACAAATGTAAGACAAAATGACAAAGACAAATCTATCAAGAAGTAAAAGTGTAATTACTGAAGTATCAAAAACTCAAAACTTAGAAGAATCGAAGACAAGAAAGCTTAAACCTAAACCTTGGTCAACTAAAGCAAAAATCTCATTTAAGAATAAGTCTCACTAGTTTCAATTCCTTTTTTTAACATCATGGAGTATTTGTAAGATATATAATCATATGTACAAAGGTTCATATGGACTCCCATTCCATTTTCATTTCTCTAGTTGTGTAAATAGAAATGCCCCCTAACTGAGAAATATAATCATATGTATAAAGATTCATACAGATTCCCATTCCATTTTCATTTCTCTAGTTGTGTAGATATAAATGCCCCCTAACTGAGAAATAAGCGTGGAAAGATAATAGAGTGCACATATTGACAAGTGTGTTTACCCATCAATTTGTACAAAATGTATGCTATCATATTAGGCTCTATGTCTAGAATACAAGATGACACCCTACACTTTTATTGTCTACCTAGTGTACCAATGGAAATGCAAGGTACGAAAAAAATTTTAATATAAATTCTCAACTTATCTTGTCATTTCTATAAATAAATTATTAGAGCAATAAAATCTAGATCAAATACATAAAACTGTTGATAATGGAAAATTAAATTCAATGACTAAAGAAATATATAAAATGATCTTAAAGTTACTTTCCAATACATTTTTTGGGAGTTTTTATAAACTTTAATTTCTTTGAAAATTACATATTTTTATCAACTAGTTATAACTACTACTTTAACCTAAGATAATTTTTTGTATTTCTCAATGTTACTTTTATTCAAGCAAAATCTACAAAATATCAATTATGGATTACAAATATAAACAATCATAGACATGAAATGGACAAAAAAAATTACTAAAGGTAAATAGGTTTTAACAAGATACTAAAACCCATTTACCACAAAGTGTCAAAAAAATAGCAACGGACTAACACCCAAACGACGAGAACACAAAAAAAAAGGAAAAAAGAAAGAAAAGAAATGAAGTTAATGCTACCAGACTGTTTTACAACATAACTACAACCAAGCTACCTTTGGATAACAACTACTCAAACTTACGCCATACCTAACCCCTTCATTGCAATAATAACACATAGGAGGGAGCATCCCTAAAGGAGATCACTCGGTAAATAATAAAGGGGCAGCCTTCATCAATGAGGATAATCCAAAGAGCCTCGTCGTGCAAGAAGAAATCACAATTTTAGCCACAAGAGCAGCAATCAAAAGGAGATAGAATATTCACTCAAATCCAATTGAACAATAGCCTTCAAGAAAGAAATAAATTGGCTGATTTGAAAAAGCCTGCAATAGAGTGTTTTTAAATCATTAGCAAAATCTTTTAAACTGGCATTCAAATTTAGGGCCACCAAAGGTAAGAACAAGAGCCAACATGATGGAAAGCTTCTTTATACAGGCGAGAATATTTTTCTACAAAAGAAAAAATGGTGAAAAGAAATTTCCAAGGCCAGTTGTGGTGTCCTCTATGCAAGCAAGATCTTGGATAAAATGACTGCAAAATTTGGGATGATTTGGTCTGCTGATCACCTCAAGCAAATTCTTTATGCTTAGTCATGTAAACTCTGCTCATAGCCCCTGAAACCATTCTAGAATACTCTTCCCATGATGATATGTCAGACTAGTTCATTGGGAAGAATACAAAAAATCTCTCCAGTGAAGAGTTAAGAATTCACAATTATAGGAAAGCGCTAATTGAAACTCGGCCTCCTATGCATGGAACTTTAAAAAAATCAGATTTTGAGGTTTTCATGTAAAGCTATTCTACGAACATCCCTAATGCAAGGATGGGAAGAATTATGTAAAAAGAGAATGTCACAAAGTCATAAACACCCCAACTGGGTAATATTTAGTTTTGACAGCATTTCTAAAGGCATCCCTGGAGTTGCTGCAGCAGATGGAATCTTCATAGAGTAGTTGGGGTAACTCATTCTATATTGTGAGGCATTAGAAAAGCCAACCAATAATATGACCAAACCAAGAGCACTCTAGAGAGGCTTAACAATTGCAAAAGATGAATAGAAATAAGTATCGAAGGAAACATTACTTTAATTGTCAATGTTAACATTAAAAAGAAATACAATTGCAAGTTTGCAACCATTGACAACTACAAAAATTATTTCGAGTCAAATTCTCAGGGGAAATATTGATGTCTACTAACACAAACACAACAGTAATAGATAATCTAGATGCCATTTTTGAAAAAGCCAATTTCGATGAGGTTTGAGAAGAGCTAATCTGGCTGTCATTTCAGAAGGGAACCTTTTCAAATTGATTATCTTGTGTCTTCCTTCTCTCTTCTCGCCTAGGAACCCATATTTTTAACTAGAAGCCCCATCAAGGCATTCACTCCTAATTATTGGTTACAGAAACACATGCACATGCACACACAATATCAGATGAGTTACAAGATAAGAAACAGAAGGGTCAAAGGAGAGGATCAAATCTAGTTAGGTAGGCATGCACTTTAAAGATACCCTACAAGTCCCACCATCCCACAACCCACATGCTAGTTAGCAAGAATTATATCACGGAATATAAGGGATCCGAATAAATGTCATTTTTTGGGACAACCTCTAAGGATCCTATGATAACAATGTAAAGGCATTTAATAAACAATGTTTTTTGCTGACAATGAACTGAACGTAGGTATAAGACCCAAATCGAAGTGAGCAGATTCATATTTCAGCCATGAAAACTTATTTACCAAAAAAGAGTTCCCAAGAAGCATCAAAGAGTTCTGAACAAGGGAAGAAATTGGAGGATCATGGGGAGAAGATAAGTCTACATAGGCATGGACACTGAAGATGCCCTGCAAGACTCGTCATCCTATAACCCATAAGCTGGTCAATATGGATTTTCATTGAAAATAAGGGATCCCCAAAAGGCCATTTCTGGAACTACCTCTAGGAGTCCTATGATGACCAGCATACTGAAGTTTTATTCAAACAATGCTTTTGTTGAAAAAGAATTGAATGTGGATATAAATAAACATCACCGAAGTATCATGTTATTATGTACCATCTCAGTAGCTTTGGAGTGGAGAGATATTTTATAAAGTTCTAGAAGTCTTATTACAAAGGTTTATTCAAATGGTCCTTCTGACATACTGCTTCGAGGTCTGGGATCAATGTTTTGTAATGGCCATTGCTGATGGATGATCACAGTTTGATAGACTTCAGCAATGTTTTAGCAGATTTAGAGAGTCTTAAAACCTGAATGTGAACAAAACTTCTTTTACTTTTTATCCTTAAGAAATGATCCGTAATTTTCTTTAACTTTATAAAATGGAAACATACAAGTCGAATTTTATTAGAAACCCAATACGGTTTTTCTTGTTTACACATTAACCAAAACAAACTGAATATAGGGAACTTATGAGATACATTTCGAGCTGGACACCATCCATGCTTGATAATTAATTTATTACTAATCTAAGAATGGTTTATGCTATGCAATCAACCATTTCAAAGCATACATGTGATCATTCACCACTCACCATACATGCATCACATAGAAAACTAGAGAATTTACTTGCCATTATTTGAAGATTCAAACACAATTATATATTCTCTATTATCAATTACAGACCTAGAGATCTTGTCTCCATTCTCCTTTTGGCTGATAACAATCAATATTTGTTCAGGAAACAATTGAAAATTATATGCTCATAGCGTCAGCCTAAAAGGACTAAATGTACAAATCAAATCAAGTTTATAAACAATCTACATTAGCAGCATCCCATTGATCTTAACTTGATCAAACCTCACAGAAAGACAACTTAAAGTACTTATGAGCTGTTAATTCCTTCATTTGTTTCAAAGATGGAAAGACATTTCATTAGAAATATGTATACAAATCTTGAAGAATCAAGAAAACTACCGAAATTATAGTAAGCCTCAAGAAACATTCCCTGCAATAAATCAAAGTGTACTCGAGAAACATTTACCAAAAAAAAAAAAAAGCATTGTATTGTATGCCTGTCCGCTGCCTCGCCTGAACCCGCATCCAACGTCAGTAAGTAAACCTAGCGAGAACATTGGAGTTAAATGAGAAATATTAACAAGTTGTTTGTTAAATGTAATAAGAAGTTTTAGAAAGTAGCATCAAAGCAGTCCCAAGGAATGGATATGGGAAACTTCGATAGATAGCCTTCAAAAAGTTCAACATTTGCATAAAAGATTTTGAAACATACAAGGATATTCATATTATTATTTTTCCATACCATTAAATTTAAACCATAATCTCTGTAGCATATGCAATGAGCAACAATTTGTTGTGTTACAAATCTAACTCCTAACACTATGTTTTAGAACTCGATTGCAGCTATAAGAACAAAAATAATCAAACAAACTTTAAAAGCAAACTGCTTATGACAAAATGACTTGGGGTGGAAAGTCAGCCTATAATTCCATTACCTCAAATGTGAGTAACTGCTCAATTCAAACTATAATAATTCTTAAAGTTTCCCTTCATGATGATTTATATTTGTGGCACAAAAGGATGGTTAAGTCAAATCCTTTCTAATTATAAGGAATTTAGTTTAAGGTCAATGAATTGCAACCATTGCATACGTATCACCAAACATTAAACAATATAGGATTGTACACTAAGTATTCAACTAAATTTTCCAATAGTCAAAGCCACTCAATAAGAAGTTTTAGAACGTAGCATCAAAGCAGTCCCAAGGAATGGATATGGGAAACTTCGATAGATAGCCTTCAAAAAGTTCAACATTTGCATAAAAGATATTGAAACATACAAGGATATTCATATTATTATTTTTCCATACCATTAAATTTAAACCATAATCTCTGTAGCATATGCAACGAGCAACAATTTGTTGTGTTACAAATCTAACTCCTAACACTATGTTTTAGAACTCGATTGCAGCTATAAGAACAAAAATAATCAAACAAACTTTAAAAGCAAACTGCTTATGACAAAATGACTCAGTCAGCCTATAATTCCATTACCTCAAATGTGAGTAACTGCTCAATTCAAACTATAATAATTCTTAAAGTTTCCCTTCATGATGATTTATATTTGTGGCACAAAAGGATGGTTAAGTCAAATCCTTTCTAATTATAAGGAATTTAGTTTAAGGTCAATGAATTGCAACCATTGCATACGTATCACCACACATTAAACAATATAGGATTGTACACTAAGTATTCAACTAAATTTTCCAATAGTCAAAGCCACTCAATAAGAAGTTTTAGAACGTAGCATCAAAGCAGTCCCAAGGAATGGATATGGGAAACTTCAATAGATAGCCTTCAAAAAGTTCAACATTTGCATAAAAGATATTGAAACATACAAGGATATTCATATTATTATTTTTCCATACCATTAAATTTAAACCATAATCTCTGTAGCATATGCAACGAGCAACAATTTGTTGTGTTACAAATCTAACTCCTAACACTATGTTTTAGAACTCGATTGCAGCTATAAGAACAAAAATAATCAAACAAACTTTAAAAGCAAACTGCTTATGACAAAATGACTTGGGGTGGAAAGTCAGCCTATAATTCCATTACCTCAAATGTGAGTAACTGCTCAATTCAAACTATAATAATTCTTAAAGTTTCCCTTCATGATGATTTATATTTGTGGCACAAAAGGATGGTTAAGTCAAATCCTTTCTAATTATAAGGAATTTAGTTTAAGGTCAATGAATTGCAACCATTGCATACGTATCACCAAACATTAAACAATATAGGATTGTACACTAAGTATTCAACTAAATTTTCCAATAGTCAAAGCCACTCAATTAGTCAAGCCTTCCACAAAGGCTAATCTAGAGAATTATGTTGGAATTGGCATGCATGGGTGTATGTTGAACACATCACTCAGCTGGCATGAAAAATAGAAAACAATAAATAATGAATGATCAGTGCATTTTTAAGCGTGCAACAAAGATTTGATACTGCATAATGGTTTGCCGCCAGGGCTGAGTTTCACAAATATAAGGCCAGTGGTTCCCTTGTGAAATTTTAAGGGCAAGAGAATCTTTATGGATGGCAGTCCCCTAGTCCACAGTCAACCAAATATTTCAAAGCTAAAGTGTTGGCCAGCTTGGCCCAACATTGTAGCATTGAAGTATTAGGTACATTTTGGATGAATGAATGGAGTTAACTGTATAAAATATGATCTTATAAGAAATCCACATAAATATCTCCTGCTACAAAATAACCTGGAAAGCAAATATTTCTATACTACTCCTAAGAAACTACTGGGTCTCAAATTAGTATTGTTTATGGTGTTAATATTCAATATGTATGTCTACTTTAGTCTAGCTTAGATATTTTTGGTTAGATTATTTGATTTATGAAAATAAATTAATTGTAAGTGGACAATTCTGTTAATGTCCTTATCCGGTTAGTCTAGAAGTTAACTCCGACTTAGCAACCTAGTTCACTCCATAATTGAATTCAAAGTCAAATTAGATGACATTTTTCAAAACCCTTCATTTATCTCTCAATCACCATGAACCAGGCGAGTTAACTCAAAATCAATTTGTTAGGATTTCATTGTGGTTGACCTATGAAATGGCATCATTAATTCATTTTTAAGAGGAATTCATAAACTTACAGGCACATTTTGCCATTCTTGCAGTTGTTTCAATGTCATATTGTCAAATTGGCTAGTTGACTCTTTGGTGGGTTTTATATGTCCACGAGGAGGTCCTCAGGTGAATTATTCTATAACAGAATTTAACATGGTATCAGACTTTGCTTGGTACCATTGAACCTCTTTGCGTGCTAATTCTTTCTCATGCCTCTTCTTTCCATTTCATATCTAGATGTGTTGTTTGGCTATCCCCAGTATGGCACCATTCCATTTTTTTTAGATCCAATAATTTTGGAAAAATTGGCTAGGAGACTTTTTGGTGGGTTTTATATGTCCACAAACTCCTTGGGCGAAGTATTAAATTGCAGAATTCAACATGGCATCAGACTTTACTTGGTCCCATTGATCCTCTTCACGTTCTTTCTCCTGCCTCTTCTCTCCATTTGAGATCTAGATGTGTTGTTTGGCTATCCCCAGTATGGCACCATTCCAAATGTTTTAGATCCAGTAATTTTAGATCAAAACATACTTTCCATTGAATTAAGGAATTCCAATAAACATTCATTGATTTCTGTTTAATCAGAAACAGAGCTTGTATGGTGATTCTATCATTTTCACAATTTCTCTATTGTCAATTTTAGAATAACAGAGAAAAAGAGTGTTCCAGGGGAATGCATCCCTGGGGATCTAAATGGGGTCCCCACTGTCCTGGGTGTCTTGGGGACTTGGAGGCGATGTCCCCTTTTTTCACGACTGAACAACCTGCTCCATTTGGTGCATAAAAATAAAAAGAAGCTTTTTAAGGAAAAAAACCTAAAAACCTGAAGGGGGGATGACTTCATTGCAAATGCAGCACATTGTATTTAATTTTTCTAAATTTCACCTACCTTTAGTTTGTTTATGTTATTTGACAAGTGACATATAATCAATTATTAATTGAGTTGTCGATTCTATATTAAATTTTATACATTTTGTGAAAACTATGGTTATTTATACTAGAACCAAACTGTACCAAACCTGCACAAAAGAATGGCGAACCACTGAACTCAAACCCAAACATGCAACATAGCCTAAAATGCAAAGTGTGACAGCTAGGTCAACACAGGGATTACAAAATTAATAGGACAGAACTAAAAGCTAAAAGTTAGTTATTGCAACTGAGCTCCTCATTAAGGAGGATAACAATTGCAAACGAGAAAATTACAAGGAGGTTGAAATCAACAAACATCTAAACAACCTCAACAAAGATGAGGGGCCACACTTAATGAATTATTAATAGTCTTAAGCTAAATTTTAACATTTGATTTGTTTAACTTTCATGTGCCCTCCCCATTCAAGGGATAATATGCAACAATCTTGGTGAGAGTAATAAAAGGAATATTAAGGGGAAGCAAGGAGAAGGTAAGGAGATGTGGCATTCTGATTTGTTTGACTTTCACACATCCTCCCCCATTCAACAGATAATGGGTAACAATCTTGGTAAGGATAATAAAAAGAATATTAAGGGGAGGCAAGGAAAAGCTAAGGAGAAACCGGTGCCCTTCTCCAGAGGGCTTTGTGAAATAAACTTAGTTGACACATCAAGGGGCAATCTTAGTAAGGATAATAAAAAGAATATTAAGGGGAGGCAAGGAGAAGCTAAGAGGAAAGTGGTGCCCTTCTCTAGAGGGCTTTGTCAAATGAATTTTGTTGTCGCATCAAGGGGCATCTTAGTAAGTACTAAGGATAATAAAAAGAATATCAAGGGGAGACAAGGAGAAGCTAAGGAGAAAGTGGTGCCCTTCTCCAGAGAGGTTTGTCAAATAAACTTTGTTGATGCGTCAAGGGGCAATCTGGGTCTTGCTGGTGGAGGATTTGCTATCAAAGACTTGAGAGGTAGCTTCATTTATGGGACATCGCTACTTTTCGGTTTTTGCACCAATAATCAAGTTGAATGGGAAGCATTGCTTGTAGGTGTGCTGCCTGCTATTTCTGAAAATGAGTATATTGTCATACAAGGTGATTCCCTGGTTATAAATGTGCTCAAGGATAGACTCCTAATTGGAAGCTAAACAGGTATGTTGAAGAGGTGCTGGAAAAGAAGCAGAAATTAGTAGATTGTAGCTTCCATCATTGTAGACATATTTTGAATGGAGTGGTGAACCTTTTAGCTAATAAGGGAGATAGCAAGAGCCTGTTACAGCAGTGCATAGCCATCTTACCAATACATGGGAAGATTTTGCCAACTATCTCAATTTTTCCAGCCTCCATAATTCATAGCATGATCACTTCTGGTTAGCTCTTTTGTTGAGCTCAATCTTAAATATCTAATTTTAGCTTTGGTATAGGCTAAGAGTGAGGCGTATATGTTCTTGGTGTCCCTATCCAAACTTCATTATTGCCATTAACATTGGTTTCAATGAATGGGAATGTTTAGAGGTCTTTCTGGATTGGTGGGATGCAGTAGAAACATATGAAGGAATGTCATTTAGTGCTTGTGCATGGCAAGACTTCATATCTAACAATGTGGGAAGAATGTTTCATGTGCAGTTTTCTTAGTGGCTTTCTGTTGTGGACTCTCTGCTCTAGTTTGGCATCAGAGGTTTGATAGTTTTGAGCAAATGGCTAGCAAGAGGACCTTTGGCAAAGGTAAGACAAAACACACCACAATTCAGTGTCCAACCATAGGCTTAGGCAAAATTTGAGTGTATTTCAATTGAGGCACAAGAGTTTGTGAAGAAGGTGATAGGTGATATGGATATGGCAAGAGGCCACAAGTCAAAGACAACTTTATCAGGTAATCTTATAACTAATTTAGCAGAATTCATTCCAAGTGTGGAGGCCCAGTTATGGTTGTTGAAAATCTTTTGAGAGTGCAATATGTTTAATTTGAGTCATTTTATCTCACGTAAGAGTAGAACCTTTTGTGATAATGCTATATTTTGCTCCTAGTTTCACTGTTCTTTATCTTACTATTTTTTATCTTTTCTTTTTTTTTTTTCATTTAGTATCTCAGTTTATTGGTAATGGCTGACTATTGTAAAAAAAAAATTATCTTAATATTAATGTTCTTATTTTTTAGCTTTTAGTTCTCCCCATAGCAGCAAAAATCTTTTGGAAAAAAAATCAGCAAACAAAAAAATCGGTATTTAATCAAAAAAAAAATTGGATTTTCATTAAGTGTAGAAAAATGCACACACAAAAAAAGGGGGAGAAAACCCTACTGTTCTTTAAATTTAAAGTCATTTAAATAGCATAGAGATGTAGAGACCAAATAAAAATGAGAATTTAGCCCATGAATTGTGGAATATAGATTTTCTCGTTTAGCATATCATTGACTACATTGAATTGCTCAATGCATACTGCATAGTGCATAAATGATATTAGATGCTAATAGTTTTCAAATTTTCAATAACAATCTACATTGTACAAAGTCAACCTACAAACCAAGCACAAAGTTCAAAAAAATCAGTCATACCCAATGACTCTTGCTGCTACAAAACAAGCTACATAGGAGGGCTGCAGGTCCTAATGATGAAGCTTTTGGGTCAAACCCTCCACTAAGTCATTCACCATATCACTATCTTAGTTGCACCCCCTAAGAAGATCAAAATCATCCCCATCAGCAAAGACAATATTATTTGCAATCCGCTCAAAATCTAAATCAATCTCATTAAGGTCAATTGGCTTCTCTTCCTCAACAACACCTAATTTTCCAAATAAAAATTAAATTTGGCAATTGAAGGTGAAGCAAAAACAATGATCACAATTCCATGTATTTCAATACTCTAACCTAAAGCATTTTTCAACTTTAGACAAAAGTTGTGGTGAACAAACACCAAGTCATTCATCCATTGTTGTGTTAGACAATTGCTTCCCTTGGAATGTGTGTGTTCAAAAACACTCCAAGTACACTCACAAGCAAATGAACAACATGGCTGGCTCAAAATACACATCATCACCCATTGACTATTTTTGGTTTCTTCACCACAAAAATCTCACAATTGCATCGAAAAACACAAATTATTTCAAAATCATGTAAGATAGACTAAAAGCTTAATACCTTTACCGTGCAATCTACAACATAGAGAGACTATCAAAAGTATATGGAGTCTACTTGGTTTGAAGGTTTTCTTGCCTTGCATAGTAGCCATACTTGAGAAAAAATCCCTTGCCTGCCTATATATTGGCAATTCTAATATAGCTACATTCAATGTTGTTAGAGTAGGGTTTCTCAATGCACTTGAGTAGGCCTTGAGTAGGCCTTGTGTGACCTCAACATCATCTCTAAATGAGGGCTTATACAACAATGATGGATTCAAATAGTATCCAACAACATGGAGAGGGGAGAGCATATTCAATCCCATCTCCTATTGATTAAGTCTTATAATGTCATTTACTTGTCTCTATTCTTTCCATCCTAACCCTCATCATCTCCTTGGCCCTATCCATGGCCTCGTACAAATAGCCCATGGGGGATTTCTCCCAATCCACTAGTTTCAAAACTTTTACTAGAGACATTGAAAATTAGACAACCTATTCTATTGAACCCAGAAACCTCACCAAAAAAAATTGTACTCTACCACTATTTTGCAATTTGTTCAAGTTGTGAAACCAAACTCAATCCGCTCATTTGAAATGAACATTCGCTTCAAATTCTTTCTTATAGGACTGCATCATACACAACACCCTTGTGTGACTATAGATGAACTTCACAATCGGGCAAGCCTTTTACAACACATCATTAACCCATTCAAGTTTTTTGATGTCATCTAGGGTTAGATCAAGGATATGTGTTACATACAGACTACAAAACATAGAGGTATACTTGTTCATTAGGAATCTACCAACAACAACACTATTTGTAATAAATTGATCCAAATTTGGTGGCCCATCATCGATGACCACCTTGTCAAACAATTTATATAGTAAACTACAAACTTGATCATATTTGATACATCCAATAATTTCAAAAAGATTGTGCCAATATCACAAGAAACAATTTGATAAGAGTTCAATTCCTTCTATATTTCCATCCATCTAACATTATTATGCATTTGGTCTTTGCTCACTCTAATCAATGTTTGTTAACATGTTTAATGTTTTATAATGTGTCATTGAGCATATCAACCCTCAATGTCTCCTATGACAGGGCTTTGAACCCAAGACCCACAATACAATAGTATCCACCATACCTTGCCAATATGAAGACCTAGCAACATGGAACTCCAAGGTAGAGTAGAACTAAAAATTCACAATCACCTTCTTCACCTATTCCTAAACGTTCTTCCTCCATCAAATACTCTTCAAAGTGGCTTGTGAAGCAAAGAAAGAATTAATGTTTCTTCCACTTGTGTTTGGGCCACATGTAAAAATAGTTGTCATCCAAGAGTTCCTATAAAACTATTGTGTTGGTTTTCCTGAAGAGCACAAAGATTTACTGAGGGCGGGGGCGAGGGCGGGGGCGAGGGCGGGGGCGGGGGCGGGGGTTGGTGAATCAATAAATCTATACCAACTTTCACTTTTCAACTTTTCAACAACTCTAAACTTTTATCAACAACAACCTTTATCAACTTCAAATTCTTAACACAAATCAACTATACAAGAATATCTCAATATGAACAAGTTGACACCAATATTTTACGTGGAAACCCTTACGGGATAAAACCACGGTACAAACAATGTACTTTATGAATTATATATGCTTTTACAATAAATGTAGGCACCAACCTACAAAGAGCACCAACCCTTAATCCTGATTTAGTAGGCACCAACCTACAAGGAGCATCAACCCTTAAAACTGATTTGGAAAAAGGAAATTTGGAAAATTCAGTCAATAAACTCAAGTTTTTCTATTTGGCTTTTGGTGCTAAAGTGTCAAATGCCAAGTCTATAGTCCTAGGGTGGACAAAAAAAACCCTGATTGGTTTGGTAAATTTGGTTTTCAATGGGGAGGCCCTCACAAACAAGCAAGGTACCTCGGCATTCCTTTTGCAATCAGTCCAAATTTCAAAGATATGTGGATGTGGATCAAGGTCAAAATTGAAAAAAAAGATTGATAACTGGAATAGGCAGTTTTTGCCTTAGCAGGCAAGGTGCAAGTGTGCCAAAAGATCTTATCCTCCTACAGCCTGTATTTTGCCTCAGTTTGGTTATTCAATGGTCATAAAGTGAATGAAATACAAAAAAGTTGAAGGAAATTTCTATGTTCAGATGGTAAGAAACAAAGGAAAAAACACTCAGTCGAGTGGGACTGGTGTTGCTTAGAGAAAAGGCTTGGGGGTCTTGGACTAAAAGACTTAAAGATCCATGGAATTGCTCTGACTGCAAAGTGGGTAATAAAAGCATTAGAGGGCATGGCGCCTTGGAAAATTCTTGTGCAGAATAACATTCAGTTGGTGGTACCAAAAAAAGCTAAATCTTGGAAATTGCTACCATTCTGTGATTTGCTTATTGGGAGTCAGCCTATATCTCTTGCTAGATCCAATGTCTTTAAAACCCTGTGGAAGGCATGGGAGCTTGTCAGAAGCAAAGTGGTCAATGGTCAGTTCACCAAGGATAATAATAATGCACTATTTGTCCATAGGTCCATTCGGTGGAACCTACAGCACAAGGGCAAGCCCCTTGCCCTTCTTCAGGGCTGCTCGGCCAAGAGCTGGGCCCAGAAGGGTATCCAAACCTTCAGTAATATAATTAATAATGGCCAATTAAAGGACAGGCTATCTCTTAGTATAGACTATGGCTTACCTAGCTCCAATTGGAGGACATACTCTATAGTAAGAGAAGCTTGTAAAGAGTTGAACTTCCCTATATCTTGTATTCAGAACAATGAATAGTTTCATGACCTTAAATGGATTGATAATTCTCCTTTAATAAATGTCAAATCAAAAATGATCTACAGCACATTAATAAAATCCAATGTTGTTATTGATCATGGCAACAAGTGTTGGGGTGTCAACATCCCAGAGAAGAATTGGCATAATAATTTTATGAATATCTGATCTAATATCAGTGAGCCTAAGAAGGCATGCTTTAGGTGGTTGCTAACTTTGCAAAGATTACCTTTTAAATGTAAAAATACTGGCATTGAGCTATGCAGCTTGTGCAGGATACCTGAAACGATTAAACATGTATTCTTTGATTGTCTATATGCCAGAGAAATCTGCCACTTGTTTTTTGACAAGCTTAAAATCTGGAATAATCATGGGGGTATCAATTGGATGTTAATTATTATGGGTCCTAATTTTAAATTGGATAAAGTTTATACTATGTTCTGGTTGTGTTTTTCTAATGAAATCTTGTAGCATATGTGGAAGGCAAGGAATGAAAAGAAATATGGAGGATCCAGAAGGGTGCTTACTGAGTACACAAAAGGACTCATCTATTATAATATTGTAATGCAGGTCACGCTAACTATGGAGATATCAAGAGGGAAATTTCCGAAGCTACTAAGCAGTGGTATTATACACATCACTCAGAATGAGATCAAGTTTGGGCACACATGGCAGCAAGGTCAACCCAGTTTAGCTACCTTCATGAAAGCATTGGAACAATTTTAAAAGGATTTTGATGAAAAGGCTGAACACATCCCCATGGAACCCACCGAGGAAGAGTTAATGGCAGCAGAGACCCTGCTCAGCTGGAGGAACATGAACCCAGAAGGAAAAGGTTAATGTGGATATGAAGCTGAAATTGTTTTGTATATCTGTAAGATCGGTTATATACACAGTGACAAGGGATATATCATATATGTAAGCATATAAATATACTGATACTGAAGCTGATAAAAATAACTAGTAGATAGGAGGTAGAAGGATACCAACAAAGTGCAGCCAATGTAAATACTGGTATATAATACCGTATAGAACAGATATGTAACTGTCTCCAATTTTGAGACCAAACTATCATCAATACAAAAAAAAATCATGTTGTACACGAACAATCAAATGCCATCACCCAAGTAGATAAGGCAAATTATGTTTATTTATGAAACTTCATTTTGATGAAACTTTTATACTGAAAAGATTTGCATATGACAAGTTCATAATGTTAATGAAATAGTCAATAAGGGAATATATTTTTAACAACTTTAAATTCATATTAACAGAAAATATATATACCTAAAAACTTAAAACATTTCCACGAAAGCATATTATGGTGGAACTTTAACAGACATTTACCATTGAGAGCAATGTAAAAAAGAATTACTTACAGATTTGGCAAGACGTGTCATCTTTGGGCAAGACAACCTAGATCAAAGCTGTGTCATAAAATACATATCCATGTCATACAGATCTCTTCCAATGAGCTGAAAAATGATTTTGAATTTAGGAGAAAACTTTGCCCTATCAAGCACGCATGGTTTGCATTGAACATTCCATCAAAGCAGCATCACCCTCAGACATTGGTGCTGCATAGATAATAACAAACCATATCAGGTGAAATAAAAAACATTCTCATTATCGCTGATTAAAAAACAATATGAAAGCTCTTTCACCAAATATGTTTGTGACTTGCATCATGCAAATATTGAGAATTGATTACTGATTTACTCAATGGTACAAAGTACAAACAACTTTGAAGACGAACATGGTTCACAAAGTTAAAACATAAACCAGTATAACAGGCTTTGAAAGAAATATTTCAGCTATTCAAACATTAAGCTACAACAGGCAACCCTTGGATCTGCAAATAAGTAGCTAAGATATACAAACCATACCCCTGCAAATAATAAACATGCACAACAGGTGATGGAAGCTATGCAATGGTTTTTCCCTATTTCTATAATACAACAAAATATTATGGAATTTAACAAAGTATATTAACAACAAAAATCGTACCTAGTAAATCATCATATGCCTCTGAAAATGAAGAAAGCTCCATAAGCAAGGGTGGAGAAAGTGGTTGAACTAATTCCCCACCCGTTTTGTCAGCCTCAAATTCTGACAAATAGTCTTCCTGCATCTTGGAACCAACTAATTCTGAATGGTTCATAGATAAATGGCCATTTGATATATGTTCTTTTGAGATGTGCAAATTATGAACAGCAGAACCCCTGTCAAATTGCTTGCCAATTTTATCCTTGTCTGCTACAGAATGATTACTAAGTTTGTAACTATCTTCTAAAGACCTAAACACCCGTAACTTTGATTGTAATCGTGTTGAATTCATATCAACACCACCCTTGGTAAAGCTACTTGTTGATGAAAGTGGTATAAAATAATGTTCCATGTTTTGGTCAACACTTTCCCTCAAAAGTTCCGAATTAATTGCCGGTTTTGAAAGTGCAGCTTCCCGTACTGATTGCCTTAAAAAAGAATGTTCACATTTCTGAATATCTGTAAGGATGTGTAAGGAAACATCAGAACAGTCAGTCTCAAAATTGCCGAATAGAAGAAAATAAATGATGGCAAGCAAGTCTTCAAGCAGATCGAAAAGCTTGAATTTTAAACAAAAAAATTCAATTCTTAAACTTCCATACCTTGAATTTCATCATTTCTCATATTTGGTGAAGGAGAAAGTCCATTTAATTTGTCATATTCAGGAAGAATTTCTAAATTGTTAATCTGAGATGTCGTCACTTGCTGCTTTTGCAGGTAACTGGCTTTTGATGGAGGATTTGGAGATAGAGAAAACAACTGGGGAAGCTTCAATGCAGGAGTTGGTGGAACCAACTCTAACTGTGCTGGCATGGTTTTTGAGTTTGGATCACCATTTCTCTCATTATTAACTTCCTGAGTTTTCCAAGAAGCAATGTTATCACCCAAACTTTATTCATCAAATACATTCTTTTTCACTCAACTCAAATAACTGAAAAAAAAAAAGTTGTATCTATATGAGATCGATGAAGATGCATCCCCATTTCATCAAATAGCATATTCTTTCTTTACCCAACATTCAATCTTCTATATTGAAATTGACATGCCATATACATAAAGGCTTGTTTTTTGTTACCCAAATTTAAGTTACCAGCTGTGCGTGCCAATATTTTCAAATTAGCCTATAAGATCTCAAAATATTTGAACCTAATAATGATAGCAAGACTTAAATAGCAAATATGCATCAAGTGCAATATCCTGCTCATGGTTGTTTCACTAGTCTGTGTGTTGTGACTTCTGTGGAATGGACATAGTAATGGAACCAGAAAGATATGATAACAACGATCGTAATGCTATACAATTAATGTAGATTTTTGTTCTTGTAAAGATAAAGACAATGTACATGATGTGCTTAAAAGCTAAAGCAATAGATGAATCCTAAAGTTGAACAGCATGACATAATTAATGCAATCAAATTAGTATATAACGTATAGCAAATAAAAGGGGTAATTAAGAAGTTCTATGCAGGAGTCAACAAAAGAGCCTGATATGTTAAAAATTGAATTTACACCACTTCATCTTTTTGTAAATGAGTGGCATGCATCCAGCATTTAGTAACTTATGGTCTTGGACAAAGCTTATGAGCTTTGTTTTCTGCAACTAGAAGATGACTTGGGAAGCTGTTATAAAGAGATAGCTGTGGCCAATCCGGTTTTGAATATACACCAATTACCGGTTTGGGTTCAGGTTCGGGTTTGCGGATTCAGCATAACAAAAAAATTGGAGTAGGGTTTGTTTTGGGTTCCTCCATACTAACACATATAAAAATCATATATATATCCTCAAAACATCTATATTTAAATAATAAACCATAAAAACCATTTCCTTAAATAACAAATAAATAAATTATTAAATAATAAATAAAGCCTTATCATCAATTTAATAAGACCAATAGAATAAACTGTTTATTAAATTTCTTTCAATTTAAAATTTAAAGTTTTAAACCTTCACAAGCTTTTATTATTGACTCTGAAGGGTTTCCATCCAGACTCCAAACAAATGTTGAAATATATTCCTCTACAAATATATTGATATAAAATACTAAAATCTCGAGGTAAATAGCCACAGGAGATAGGATAACCAGCTTGTGCCACTACCACCTTCCAGCTCTTCACATTAATCAATCTGCACCACATTAAAACAATTGCCACATGAATCCGGCTCGTCCACTTGGAACAGAAGCAACAGTAAATGCCTAAGAGTGAATGCAGGGTTTCTAGGCAAATGGAACAGCATCATTTAATTCTATTTTATTTTAAATTAAAAAGATGTATTTTCTGAATAGGATCACCTTGGTCTGGGTTTGTCTGGGATGAACCCGCACACATTGTGCTGCCCCCTAGACAACTCCCCAACCACACTGAACCAGATCCCAAACCAGGTTTGGATTGGACCAGGATCCGCGACCTCTGAGCAACAAACCTATATCTAAAAATATATATGTTGGCCAATCCGGTGTCAAATACGTCTGCAAGGCTCTGAGCCATGGATGATTGGTTCTGGAATTGTCAGTAGCTCTTGAGGAAAATTCAGAGTGCAGAAGGTATTGTTTCAGCTGGGAGGTAGATGGCTCCTACCAATGCCATGAGCCCAATTTGTTCAGGCTTCATTGCAAACAGTATGGTCTTCAGTGCAAATTTTGTGGTAGCATACCACTGTCCTGGCATAGGATAACAGGCTTTGAGGAACTCTTGCAAGGAGATGAATCTTTGATAAGACAACAATTGAAGCAATAAGAGAGAACACAGGAGATTGCTGCCACTGTAAATGCTGTGAACCCATTTGAATTATGCATTTATATGATAAGAAATATATACAAAACAGCTTCTAGAAGCAGGAAGCTTCCAAAAGAATAGTAGGTATGCACAGAAGCTTCTTGGAAGAAAGAAAAGGATCTCATAGAGACTTTCGATCGACAGATAAAGTACATGCATTGATAACATTATTAAACTAATCCATATGACAGTCTCTCAACACTTTTTCCTTGCTTAAAGGAAATTGAGCCTTCTAAACAAACAGTATGTGCTGATGGAGTAATTTTATTCCTGGTAATGTGTGTGCAGACATAAAGAAGAATGTGTCCCTCCAAAGGAGGCTAAAAATATGGAAATGTGATAATAGAATGAAATATGGCAACCTTCCGTGGCTCATAGAGTTTAAGTTGATTCACATTTGGAATGAAATATAACAGCCTTTGGTGGCTCAGAGTTTAAGTTGATTCACATTTGCATCATCCAACATACCGAACTGAGGAAGATTCAAAAATCATACTCCACAATCTGCCCCTCAGATCTAAATCTTTGCTTGTTCAAGTTGAGCCAAGCTTTATCACTAGCCTGAAAATGTAGACAAAATCTATGTTGATCTTTAAGCTCTTCTTATTTGGCTTGAATCTTCAATAAAGTATCATGAATAACTACATACACTTTAGCCAAATGCTGAACAAAACAATAAAAAGATGCCTTATCTTTGCCTCTTATGTTGATGAAATAGTTGTCGGAGCCCAAAGAATCCAATGGGGAAGGAAAGGAGACCTATTGCAAACCTCGTACGAAGAACTACCTTAAGGTACAGTCATAAGTCTATTGTAACTATGTTGTGACACATGAGAAAAGTGTCCCACCAATTATTTTGTTTTGCAGAGAGCATTAACCAAGGATAAATAAACTACTTCTGTCTGAATATCAGTTTGTGTATTAAAGCACATAAAAAATCTCAAAACTGACAACCAAAAAGCTTTCACAAAATTTTCCAAAAGTGACTAAGAAATAGAGTTACAATCAGAAACAATAATGAGCACCAAGCAAAAGTGGGCAACAACTCAACATTGTGGAAACATAACAACAGTTTTAGAAGCATCAATAGTTTTGTTGCAAGGAATAAAAATGACCATCTTAGAAACCAACAGAAAAAGCCAAAATACAATCAGGTTTCCTAAAAATTGTCCACAGTCAAGTAATAAAGACCAAGGAGGTGGATTCCAAAGACCTGGAGAGCACAGGAAGCAGATGATATAAATCAACCTTTTTATCAGAAGGCATAAATTGTCTGAATAATAAACAGTATCTACTAAAATCACCCACATGCTTCCTGATAGAAGGCAAAAATAAATACCTATGTAAAAGTCTTTAATGTGCCAAGACCACCATATTATGAAGAGTAAACACTTTGATGAGTGTCACGCATGGCATAATTTCTGCAAGAAACTCTCTCTTATTGTATAACCAAGAAAAGGAGGTTGATCTACCACTGTATGCCGCTGTTAAGAAGTGAGAACTGGCACAAAGTGCAAATCTGAAGAATAAAATAATTTTAATTCTTCATATGCAGCTAATCTAGCATAGACAAAATGCAAAAGCTTGGAAGGAGATCCACTCAACATATCAGCAGCTCTAAAAAAGCCCCCTTTATATACTTAACTACAGGATGAAATTGTTGAATCTAAGAAGCCTATTTAAGGTACCTCTCTTCTTGAATCTTGGATTATGAACCAATAATGTGTCTCCATTGCTTTGGTGATTGAACCAATGCATAAAGTTCTTTGGCATGTGTCGTAGCTCTGGTTTCAGAAAGTATTTCTGAATTATCTGCATTTGTGTGGCCTCCCTACAAAAGAAGTAAAACAAAACCTACGGTATAATCCAAGGCATCTTATTCTATCACATGGGGAGCAATGCAAAGAAATCTTTGAGCTGCTGGAATGCTTTTATGGCTGTCACATTCTATGAGAGATGATTCTGAATAAAGAATGTAACAAGAGAGCGCACAAGAGACTTCTGCAACTCAATTGTATGGTAGGAAGTTTCTACAAGTAGGAAGCTTCTAGAAAATTTACAGAAAGACCAAATTAAAGATATACATCAACTTCATTATTTACTACCACATATGACCCAAGTCTCATCAATCTTAGGAGGGCTGGTTGATTCAAAGTTTACCATACAAACACTAGCAAAGTGGTGTCATTTCATGGACAAATAAAAGTACAGTTGCAATGCCTTATGATACTTCTATTCAATCATTTTTCACTATTTTCCCTTATGGATTTGATTATAAAGCCTGGCCCCATCCTTTATTCTTCCAAAATCTAGATTCATCCTTTATTCTTCCAAAATCTAGATTCATCAAAGATATTTTCCTCAATTGTCGTGATAATGGTTATTCACCTTTGGTCCCCTTCTGAGTGGTGACCCTTCTCAATCTCTTGTTGCAATACTTCACTTCAATTTTAGGGCCACTGATTAACACCATGTGTAGGTTTCTGACTGTTGTACATCCCAATCTATTGTCTTCAACCATGGCAGGAATGACATTGTGGCACTTCCTTGTGGCATTTAGATTTCACTATATCATGAGATGGTGAATTTGAGGGGTTTCGGTACTCCAATGCCTCTCAGATTCCGCTTGACAAATTCAGGATAGAGCTATTTGGAAACAAAGGAGCGATGTGAATTAGGCAGACTAGAGTCAGATTTGTTAGAGTAATAGTAAGAGTTCATACTTTCAGAATTCAGATTGCAATGTGTTTCCTAATGATATGATTCTCTAAGGTTCATGATAGGGATGTAATACAGTAATTGTGATAAGGTTGTTTTTCAAATTAATATTTATCCAATGGTTTAGAGGGAACCATACATTCTCTGAGTCTAAGCGATGCTACTACTAATCCTTAATTTGACAAACTACCACTTAAATAGTGGCTTGGAAAGAAAGGGAAAGCTGCACATGCTAAGTGTGAATAATTTATTAATCCTACAAGTTGCAATTAAGGAGGGGCATTTTGCAGAGTCACACAATGCCTAATCCTAGCTTGAAGGATTTTACAGCATAAACTATGACACATTATTCCCATATTGTACTCTACCTGCAGGAGACCCATGGAAACCTTATTGTGCATCATTATGGGTGGCATATAAGACAGGTTCATTACATAGATGTCAGCTATACTATAAGATCCTATTTAAGAGTCCATGATTAAGGGGGTTGGTGTTATGCCTTACATAGAAGCCTACAAATATAAGTAGCATGAGTACCACCTATTAACCTATCACATAATTAACAAATTGATATCAACCTATGCCCCCATTTTAAGCTCAGTGAATCTCTTTATCTTCATTTTTTTTTTGGATAGATAAGTTGCTACTAAGGGGGTAGCACCC
The DNA here is from genome assembly GCA_007258455.2 of Sequoia sempervirens. Classification (NCBI taxonomy): domain Eukaryota; kingdom Viridiplantae; phylum Streptophyta; class Pinopsida; order Cupressales; family Cupressaceae; genus Sequoia; species Sequoia sempervirens. The sequence goes on from VDFB02270651.1 coordinate 41,074,496, forward strand.
ATTGTATTAACTTAGGAAAATGAGTACATAATGTTTTCAAAGTCAAGGACACGAGTTGCCATACAAACTTACAAAACATCATCCAGCCAACTATGGCTTGTGATGAATAAGAAAACAAAAACCTTCAGCTACTTCAAATACTCTTGTGATCTGCTCAAGGGACAAGATCTCACTTTCCACACCTATGTAGTACTTAAAGGTGTGCATATTACCTCTTTCCACACCTTCCCGGAACAGCGTGACAGCCTACCTGAATTTCTCGCTCTTGGGGGCAATGGCAATTTCAAAAATACCAGCCAAACTGCCAACCTGCCATTCCATGTTGAAAAGCCATAACTGCTGCCTCCGCATTTGTCTTCAGATGGGCCTTTATGACTTTTACTATGCGCTATTTCCACTCCTTTGCCTGGAACACCATTACGAAATTTTCTAGGAAAATGTTCAGCAATATGTTATCGTGGATGTGGGGGCCAGAGAACAAACTAGTGTCGATGACCTTTTAAATTGCCTCCTCATCGGCGAACGAATTTATGTTGAGCAAGCAGCGAAGTTGCACCAAGTAGCCAACCTCCACACACAAGCATGAGATTCCCAAGACCTGCATTTTGACATGCCTTCCAAACCAAGGTGTGGTCATTTAAAGACCTCATGAGGCAGACTCAAGGTAGATTGATATTTTCCATTGAGATTTCATCTTATCCAGAGATCATGCAAAATCCCATAGCACAGTACTTACTATATCAGTCTTGCACTAGGAACCAGATTATGTAATGACCATTGAAACCATGGCATCAACTAGCAGAGAGTATCAACCAACTGTGAAGAGCAATAGGAAAAGAACAGCACAAACTATCTGAAAGGCCAACACCCGTGAGCCGAGCATCGTTCATGACAACTTTCCTTGTCATGTCAGGGTGTCATCCCAATTAGGGGAGCCACCATAAACAACTTCCTCATCATCTAGTTCACATGGCTTATTGGCAAGGAAGTCCGCCATTTTGTTTCCTTCCCGGTAGCAACATGAAATTGTAAATTTCCCCATTGTGTCCAATAACCCACAAATTGACTCTATGATGTTTTGTAGCTTCCAATTTAGAATGTTCATGCTTCTAAAGGAATTTATACATATTTTTCAATCGCCTTCTATGTCCACATCTAATAACAATTTTTCATGGCAAAATTCAAGAACTAATAGGAGTGCTCTAAATTCAACCTCATTATTCGAACCGGATGGTAGTTTCTTCGCAATTGATAAAAGAAGTTCACCATTGTCATTCTGAATTGCAATTATGACACCAAATATGTTGGGATTGCCTTTCGCAGACCAGTCAAAATTCATCTTTAAGCATCACCTAGGCAGAGAAAAACCACTTGACCATAGCCTGCTTGGCATCATTTGGAGTTTTGGTTTTGAAACATTGTGGGATTCGAAGGGATTTCTAGCATTTCATGATCTACCCATCCCATGAGGTGAACAATCTAGGCCCCAAATTCTATATTTTGGATCTTACTACCTCACATATACTTGCCTCAATCCTTTTCAAGACTGACATCACCAACAATTCTTTCTCTTAAAGATTTTATTGTTTCTCTCCTTCCAAATCTCCCATATCAACAATGACGGGCTCGTAACCCATATGCCTTCCCAATCAAATTGTCTCATTTTTGGCCAACCCATAAAAAGTTGGTGGATGTCATTCTAGAGAGGACCTAGCCAATTAAGGCAATTTTGGAGCTATTGCCAACAAAAGCTAGCAAAGGGGCAATTCACTAAAATGTGATCTACAAATTCTTCATTTTCTTTACACAACAAATCTTGAGGGTCCAACAATTCTCAACATTTTGAGGTGATCAACAATTGAGAGTCGTTTATGGATGGCAAACCATGTAAACGCCCCAACCATGGGGAGTGTCCATTTGCTCCAACACAGCTCAGTCGGCCAATCCACAGCATGCTCAAGTACAGTTTGGATTTTGTAGCCCATCTTCATTGAGTAGCTCCCGCTCTTTGAACCAGTCCAGATGGCAATGTCCTCCTTTGTGTTTGGCACCACACTACGTTTGCCAAGTTCTTCCAACAATCTAATTTTGCTATCAACCAGGTTTGTTAGTGCTTCAAGTTTCTACAGATTCCACGATCCCCGAACAAAACAAGGAATTAAGGAGTCCTTAACCTATGCATTTGAGAAATCTAGTATTTGGTCCATAATCGCATTTATAAATGATAGATTAGATAATGGTGGATGAGAGTTTCATGAGTCCACCCAGAATTTCACCTCGGCACCATTGTTGATTACCCAAGATATGTGATGTGTAATAAGGGCTTTGCACTTTAACATGAAATTCCATACTATGATATAAGAGGGATTCGCTGCACACGGGTCTCTCCTTTCTCGAGAGATCACCAAGGAACGAACTGCCCTTATACACCTCAGAATAATCAAACGGTAAAGAGTTAAAACCTAGTTACACTTAGGAGAAAATAATTAGAGGTCCTGCGAGAGCCGAATTAAAGGATTCTCGTACCAGAAGAGAGAGCTCTTGGCCAGAAGACGTCAGCACAGTTCTAGGACGCCAACGCGGCACACTGGCGTCCTGAGCAACAGAGAACTCAGGAACTCCACGAACAAAAACAAATCCTACTTACAGACCAAGGAATAATCCATACGAGGCTATTTAACTGACCAGAAAACCAAATATTGAAGGAAATATTACGATGCTTGGAAAAAGCTTACCTTTTTTTCCGGACGCTCAAGCCTTCACTCCAAGCTCCTTTTCGTGACCTGCACACAAAAGACCAAGGAGAAAGTTGTTGGGTGGCTGTAAGGGGCCTGCCTCAGTCATACCCCATTTTGATGTTCCACCTCCAAGGACAGCCAAGTTGAAAAGGAATGCTAAAGTAGTAAATAAAGCATGTGGTGAAAGCAATACCCACTCGGGGGTAGAACCCGCACCACAATAAAGTAACAAATGCATGTAAAAAGAAAGTGAGAGAGGAAGAGAGAGTGTTACCCACGGGCTAAGACCCTCTCTGAAGCACACGAACGCACCGTTGAGTGCTTGCTTGAGAGCTGCTGCTGCTGCTGCTGGGGGGACCTCAAACCGGCATGGCTTCGCCTATGAATGCACTACTATCAAAAGAGGAGTCTCAAAGTCGTAGCAAAATAGAAAGAGAGCTAGTGTGATGTCTTCCAACCTTCAAATGAGAGGCAAAAAGAGGTTTTTATGCTTGCAAGGGCGGCAAAGAGTCGTTACTTTCGGAGTGTAACTGCTAGGACGTGTGTCTCAAGGGTTAACCTTCAAGATTCCGCGTTTTGAACTCGGGTAACGGACAGGACGCTAGCGCGCCGCACATTCGTCCAAGGCCTATATTCTTGGAAAACGCATCGCCGGGCTTTTGTTGCTCAGCCACTTGTCCACATGGAGTCAAAATCGTGAAATTCCGACCCATGGGATTTTGTCATTAATGTCTTAGGGTGTCATAAATGCTAGGCATAAATGTGAAAACATGGAATTGCCCCTAGGTGCAATTCTGCAATATTACATTTTGCCCCTTTAGTGGGCTCGATTTTGAAAAAATCAGCCTCACTAAAGTAGAAGAAATTTTCAAATTTTACGGATCTGCGTGTCAATAGAGAGAGACCATAGTGGCTACTGCAGCTGAGTTGACTGGAACTGAAGGTGCCCCCAACATCCGAGCTCAACAAACAGCATCCGAATCGGTTACCAAAACTGTTGGAGGTTCTAACCTGCAAAACTCAATTTTTTAGGTCAGCCTTGAAAAATCAAAAGAAAGCTACCACGAAGAGAGGAATGATCAAGAAAAAAGTCGTCGATTCGGAAGAAGAATATGATCAAGAGACGACCTTATGCCCCCTCCTGAGTTTTCCCCCAACTCAGTGGGGCAAATTCAAGAGAAACCGGGAAGCCACAAAGCCTAGGAAAAAATGGGCCCGGGGGGCCTATATATACCTAGGTGGGCCCCTAGAAGGGTCATTTTCACTATTCACCGCGAGCAAATTGTTGACTTTTGTGAGAGAAAAGTCAGCAAGATGCCTAGCAGGAGAGAGTATGAGGAGCCGAGATTGGAGCAACTATGCCAGGACATTGTCGAGGGTCGCGAGGTGGACCAGGTAGGCCACAAACTCTCGGTTTTTGTGATTTTTTATGCATTTTTTCAAGATTTTCCCGTTGGCCAGGTGTGCAGGCATCTTTTTTGTGCGCCTACATCCCAAAAACGCGCTATCGTCCTCGATAAGCACTCTGGTCTCCTGCACACATTGTCGTCTCTAAGGCGACCATGGCGGTGGGGGGCGTATGCACAGCACGCAGACGTCTGCGCATCACGCATAGGTCTTAGTGTTTTTTTCTTACTTTTGATGTAAAATGTTGATGTTCTGATTCAAAAATTTTGTTACTTTTTGGCAAGAGTACCTGAAGATTTGAGAGCATCCTAGAGGGCGAGCATTTCGTCTTGTTCGCAAGCAGAGGGACCGCTTATCCCAAGACGAGGTCACACTCTTGTAGCGCGTCGGTCTCTAGCATGTGTTCACCATGCCAGAGATGAGATATCATGAGTGGATGCTCACGGCCCTCATGGAGCGATGGGACGCCACTACATCATCGTTCCAGCTACCATTTGGAGAGATGACAGTCACTCTCGAGGATGTCTATCGAATCCTCGAACTACCCATCCACGGACGACGGATGGCCCTCGACAATACACGATCGGCACGGGAGCAGTTCGAGGGCGTCCGCTACTGCACAGGGAGAACAGACGGCGACGATGGCACAGGTCACATTTATACGCATTGGTATGACCAAGCGAGGACCACAGCACCCTTGATCCGTCAGGTTATGGTCGTGACTGTTGCCTTTCTGATTACGATTGATGGGCAAGGCTCGCACCTACACGAGGGCCTCGTCCATACTATTAGAGAGATGGTGGAGCACATGACCATCTTCGCCTGGGGGTGCAACATGCTTGCGCACCTTTACCAGGAGCTAGCCCGGTACGTGCACTACGAGTACCGCAGCCTTACAGTGTGCACACTTTTGCAGGTGTGGGCCTTCGCTCACATCATGTGCACTCGACCGGTCGGTTTTCCACAGCGACTGCCATATCAGGTCCCCATGGCCCACTCGTATGACATGACGGGCCAGTGGAGATTCAGAGACCTACAGTTTTGGTGGCTACAGTTTGACACCCTTACAGCAGATAGGGTCTGATGGAGGCCCTATCAATTTTTCAAGTGGGTGGATGACAGCAGGTATTTGAGATACCTGCAGCGAGATCGAGTTTTGATTGGACGTAGGGATTTTATTATTGTACACTACTATTGGAGTCGGTTCATGCGACAGCATGGTCGACCGCAGACTATACTGGCAGATGTGCCCACCTATACTATGTCCCATAGGAGCACGGTGAGGGTTGGCGACCGCCCTCGCCCGACCATTACAGATATCGTCCCTTCTAATGATGATGAGCCCGACCATGATCTACCGCCCGTATCGACGGTGGATAATATCGATGTGGCAACGGACTTCACACGATGGTGGGAGAGGCATCGCCCTACTCTTATGTTTAGCGAGGGTGCTCCAAGAGGGGACCCCGATCCACAGGGGGACTTACCAACCCCGCCACTGTAGGACAAGAGGAGAGGCCGACAGCAGACCGGGGAGGAGGAGGAGGAGGAGGCACCCCAGGAGGAGGAGACGGCACCATCAAGGCCGAGGTGATGGAGGAAGTCAGATCCCCCATCGGCTACCCCTGTCTCTTCAGCACCACCATCTTCTACTGCAGTTGCGTTGCTCGCAATTCCAGGAGCGGCCACCAAGGTCGGCGGCGCAGATCCTAGCACCAACCCTCACCCTAACCCGACATGGTAGCCGGGGGATCTAAGTATACATGATTTGTACTTCCAGTTTTATGATATATGTATCGTATATATGCCATGTGATACTGATGCATTTCCCTTTTTTGTGGTTGCAGAGGACGCACAAGGATGGACTGGGCTCATAGCTCAATGTATTTCAAAGGTTGCCCCTGCTGTACAGATTCAGGGATCAGTCCTCGGGGCGTATCGGACGGTGTCTGCGGGACGTCATGCCCCCAGCTTTGAGCCAGTTGTACGCCTGCAGACTGCATACGAGGAGCGGTGTGCAAAGATCATTCAGCTTACTGCAAAGTTGACGACCATGTGAGGGCAGCGTGACCAACTATCGGGGGAGCTGCGAACAGCACTCGCCGAGCGAGACACGGCAGTGAGGAGGGTTGACGCCGCTGAGCAGGCACATGATGCCCTTTAGAGCCATCTCAATGACCTCGGCGGGCAGCGGGCAGCCGAGATCCCGGCAAATGTTTAGCGACTGTGGGACCACTTGCGGGAGGCAAAGCTGACAATATCTTCCTTACAGGGGGAGATCAAAGGGATGCGGGTAGCGCTGTCCGCATCACGCTCTCATCGTTCGCGCTCGATGACCACCGTTCAGCCCCTCCCACGGCTTCCAGAGCATCCACCAGAGCCAGAGGGCTCCGGGAGCCACGCGCCGCAGTGATCAGAAGCTCATCATCAATTTTTGTGCATATGATTTTTGTAGCGAGATACGTATTAGATCTTTCTGTATAGACATATTCAGCAGCCACTCATTTTTTGTAGTAGTGGCCAGATACATGTACATGACATTGGATACATACATTGCATATATATATATATATATATATATGTATGTATGTATGTATGTATGTATGTATGTATATATACATACACAGATACATCGATTCTGGTTTCATGGCATTGCTTATCTGGATGTGTATGTTTTTTATTCATTTCTCACATGTTTATCCTATGGATGTCATATTCTCATGTGGATGTATGTTTACATTAGATGCTAATATGATTTAATACACACATGACTGTATGTTAATTAAATACAATGATGATCTCATGGAGACACACACACACACATGCACGTGGTCATTCATAACACAAAAATTCTCGTAATGTGTTAATGAACAATGTCAACATATGTACTACTACTACTCTTTCTCGTAGAGAGAGAGCACCACATAGGCGACACATAGGACACTATGCGTAATAACGACGGAGATGCATCACATTAACGGGTTCCTTTAAAGGCATTTCATCCATCGATGTGTTGGTGTTTAAATTCGCACCTCTAGAATGCGGATTTGAAAACGGACAGCTATGCACAGATAAACTGCTCTTCAAATTAGGAGGGGAAGCTCCCTCTTGCTGATGGTGTTTGAAAGAAAGTAAACTAAACTAAGTTGCCTATCTTTTTGATCAGCTTAGAGCACAAGGTTTATTAAACACAAACGCCGCAGCTGAGATTTTCTGATATAAGAAGTTCAACTACAACTAACTTAAACTAAAGACGTTCCTAACCCCTCAGGTAATAGCAGAGCAAGAGAAGCTAGAAATTAACAAGGTAGATTTTCTGACAAAGTACTTCAATAATCTCTCTCTCAAGAAACACCTACACACTTCACTACAAGTTGAAATCAAGATCATAAAAGCAGAACATAAATAACGGAAATCTAAGATTTTGGATCAAGGCAAAGGAGGCTCATGATTTTATTACTCAAATCTCTGGAACAGAACTCCCTTCTAACATGCCTGGAACAAGAGGTTGCAGCTAAAGAGGCTTGCAATCTTGCTCTTCACACAATAGAAAACAGCAATTACACTAACTCCTTGTTGGCTAAAGAGGCTCAACAACTTGCTTATCACAACACAATTGAACAATACTTGAGTAACAAATAGAAGGCACAATAGGCTCAGCGTTTTGTTCTCACTAGCACGGTTAAAAGAAACTAAATGAGCAAAGGCTCTTATTTATAGAGAAGCAGAGGAGTAGGGAACCCTAAAATCTCCTTGCTTTCACAATCTAGGGCTTGCTCAGCAAGCAAACTTTATTACTAAATCTAGAAAGAAGATAACATCTAAAACCCTAGAAAGCAGAAAAAGCGGGAAATGCCAACTATTACATCTTATCTTCTTTCTATCCTCAAAGAATGGATAAGGATCATTCCAAGAATAGAAAGAAAGCGGGAAAGAAAGCTTCTAGAAGAAAGCTGCTTTAAAACTCGATCACATCCGCTAGGAAATTAGAAATGTGTCCCGGTTCTGCATCTATGCCCTCAATAGCAAAACACCGCTTTTCTAGAATATCTTCAAGATTCATATATCTCGTGAAATCTTCGACCTCATTGGCCGCTTTCTCAACTTTGCCGACATCACTAAAATATGGCCTATCCTTCCGCCAACTGGACTCAAACCGCAGACAACACTCTTATGTTTTCCTTTCATTCACTTCAGTACAATCTTCTTGCTGTTTGTCTTTATGCATATTCCATATCCTTTCACATTCACCCTTTGAGAGAGTAACGCTTTCAGTGTCATGGGGGAATGGAAAACACTTCTCAACCACATCGGGCTTTAGATCAAATCAATCATCCGACTGGATCTCCCTAGTAGCCGGGTTGTAATGCTTAATGCAAGCGATTACGAACTCAAGACTCTGAACTGATATAGGAATAGACGCTGCTGCGAGGAGTCCAGAATGTCCCAGGTTCCTGACAGGTGTTGCCTCGCTCTCCAAGGCATGTAGATCGAACACCGGCTTGATATGATGCAAGTCTGTCTCAGCTGTTTTGATGTAATCGTGATAGAGAGCTGATTCAGTCTTGAAAACATTGGGAGTGTACTCCATTTCGGAAAACTTGAAGAATGACTGTAAACTCGCCTTGGTTCTGACAAGTTTTGAGCGAATGCTGATTTTCTTGCTCCAACGGACAAATTTTTGAGAAATTTTCTGAGATATGGGTTTTGCTCGAATTTCGATGCAAGACAACCCAGACCGTCCGTTTTTGAAAATTATGAATTTTTCCTAAAAAAGCAGCAAACCCTAATTTCTTCAATTTTTTCCCAAAAAAAGCTGGCACCTAGGTTTTGTTCAGAACAAGATTAGAAATGGACCCAGTTGATTAGATTTGCAAAATTCTGACGGTTGATCGAAAAAGCAGCCAACCCTAGGTTTTGAAATTTTCTTGAAAAAAAAGCTGTGATTTGGGTTTTCTTCAAAAGACTGATTGGAGAGGACCCAGATGGATGGAAATTGAATGCACTGATGTTTTCACTGACATGCAAAATAAAAGCACTTGCTGCAACTTGATGAAGTTCTTGAAAAATTCTTCAGAAGATTGAGACAAAAAGACCCAGATGACTGAAAAATGGAATGCCTTGGCCTTCTCCTTGAAAAATTTGATCTTCTAGATGACAAAGCTTGAAAAAGCAAGGGTTTATGCTTGCTGATTTGAAACATCTGATGTAAAACCAGCAACTATGGATTCTTAAATCACAAAAATTCTTTAGACTTGCTGCTCCAACTTTCTTCTCTGAAGGCTACCTGCAAAAATAATAAAAAAAATACATTGAAAAGAGGTGTTAAATAGACTTTAGGGCTTTGGATTAGGTTTTGCTTTCTTTGCTTTTATTTCCAAAACCTTAAAACTCAGCTTCATTGCATTTGGACGCCATCCTTGGCAATTTTGAAACTTTTGAAAATTCCGAAAAATTTTCTAAGGCATGAACATTTGGGCGCCCATCTTCACCAGGGGCGCCCACTTCTTCCAGTGTGAGCTTATTTTTTGATTTTTTAACTTTTCACCATTTTGACATGCTACTTCGCCTTTAATTTCCCGTTGACATATTGACCCAACAAGCGAGCTGAAGGTTTCACGACGAAGCTTGACTGATTCTGAGAAAGAAGTTCTGGAGGCACCTCTGACGAAATCCTTCATTTCGACCTCTGAAAACATAAGTGTCTTTTCCTTCTAGGGGCGCCCATTTTGTCCAGAGTTAGCCATTTTCATGACCTTCAAACTTCTTCATTAGCTCCTCTTCTACAGATGATTTCTCTAAATCTGGAGCTCTGGGCATCGGATCAACTGAAGACTATGCTCATCGCGAAGCTGACGAGATATAAGGTGGGGTCTTCTGGGATGAACTTCGTCAAACAATGAATTTAAGGCCTCCAAAAGCTTGGGCGCCCATCTTGGCTGGGGGCGCCCACTTCCACCAGACTTAGTCTATTTTTTGATATTTTTGTGTTTGCTTCTGAAACTTCGTTCTCAGCCTTCGTCGGACCCCCTGTTCAACTCCTCGTATCTGGTGACTGCGGACTCCGATTGACGTGTTGGATGTCTTGCTGGAAAGTTGGATCAATTGTGAAGAGATCATATTAGTCACTCATCTGCAAATTCATCTGTTAGGGCCCTTGAAAACTTGGGCGCCCTTCTTGACCAGGGGCGCCCATCTTCTCCAGACTTAAACCATTTTTTCATGATTTTTGTATTCCAGTCTGAAATCTTCATTCTGGACCTTCGTCTTCGATCTGAATTTGCCGGAAGACGACCAGTCGAATATGCTGACGAAGACAGGCATCGCGAAGCTGGGCAAAATCTGAAGAGATTGGACACTTTGACAAACCCTAACTGCTGAATTAGGCCCTTCAGAAAGCTGGGCTCCCTTCTTGACTGGGGGCGCCCACTTTGTCAACACTTGGTCAATTTTGATATTTTTCAAATTCACTCCGTTTTCCGTGAATCCCTCCTGTTCGTCGTCGAATCCCGGATGACTGAATGATCTGTTGACTGTGCCGTTGGATTCGCTGCGAAGCTGACAGAAAAGTGAGGAAGTCTGACTGGAGGTTTGAAACCCTAATTTTATCATATGATGCTCCAAAAAGATGTGCGCCCTTTCTTCACTGGGGCGCCCATGTCTGGCAGTGTTAGAAAATTTTCATCATTTTTCAACTTCTTCCTCATTCTTTGCGCATGTTCATCATCTTGCCTTCTGCTGAGAGTTTGAATGTTGAAACTGTCGCCTGGCAGCCGACTGACCTCCATTGATTACCTCGGAGCTCCTGATACACTTCTGAAAAGCAGAATAGACCCAGTAGGGCAAAATTGATCTTTTTAAAATTTTGACTGCACCAACTTGATATGGATGTATTTTGAGCCAATCAAAATCAGTTCGGACCCTGTCGGACCAACTTTCTATTTTTAGAAACTTTCTATTTTTAGAAAGTTTTGCCAGTATCCATTTCCAAGAAAACCCAGAAAAACCCAGAAAACGTTACAAATTTTAGAAAATTTCTAAAAATAGCAGTTTTCCTAAAATTTAGGGATGAAAAACTGAGATCTGGGTTTTGTTGATTAAGCTGCTCTTAGCAGACCCAGATCATCAGATTTTGAAAATTTTGCGTTTTAACCCCTCATGCAAGACATGCATACCCAAAATTTGACCTTTTTGACTTATTTAACAAGACTATTACTCATTTCTTCAAAATATCTAAGTGTAACAAAAATTTTAATTTTGGGGTACAACACGATGATAATCCATAGGCGCCTGAGCAATATACAGAAATCATAATGTAAGGGCCTAACCAGTTAGGGGTGAATTTTCCCCTTTGGTCAGGCGGCGCATTTACATTTCTCTAGTTTTCACAAAGAACCCAATCTCCTACTTTAAAGGTTCTAAGAAGAACACTTTGATTGTACTGTCTAGATAATCACCGTTGATAAGCTTTAAGATGTTCGAGGGCTTGTAAACGGCGCTCATCGAGCATCTCCAGCTGATGCAAACGGTTAACTCGATAGGTCTCATTATCAATTAGCCCCTTAAGGGAAACTCGTAGAGATGGAATTTCAAGCTCCAAAGGCATGATGGCTTTGGCACCATACACGAGGTTATAGGGCGTTGTTCCCGTAGCCGTACAAACACTCATGCGGTAGGCCCATAAAGCGTATGTTAGTTGAATGTGCCAATCTTTACCATGTTTGTTAACTGTTTTAGGGAGAATAAGTTCAAGACTTTTATTTGACACTTCCACCTGATCATTAGACTGCAGATAGTATGGCATGGAAAATCTATGCTAGATGTGAAATTTCTCGAGGAACTACTTTACTTCCTTGTTCTTAAATGGTGTACCATTGTCGGAAACAAGTGTAGTGGGAAATCCGAATCAAGAAATGATGTTGTTCATAAGGAAGCTACAGATAGCTTCGACATTCATGGATCGGAGCAAGCCATTATAGGCTTTCCTATAAAGGATGTCAGACAGGATGACGTAGCGAACCGAAAGCTTCCTTATACGAATGCAGTCATTTTTAGTCGCATCATCGGGGAAGTTCCCAGACTTTAGATAGTTATAGATATCAGAAAACCATTCCCCAGAGTCCACATGGGGACACGTAGGGGACTCGGCTTCAGGTTCTTCAGGAACCGCAGGGTTTCACAAGACCTGGACCACGAAATGGTATTCTTTTGTATCTTCTTCGGAAGGTACCAAGGAAGTTGCGCTTGCCATGGCATTAGCATGTCTATTTTCTCTCCTTGGGACACTATCTATTGTAAAAGAAGAATACCGTTTGAGCAAAGACAAGGCAAGGTCCCGGTATCGAGACAACTTACTTTGCTTGGCCTGATAGGTTCCCGTTATTTGGTTTACTATAAGTTCAGAGTCGCCTAGGATACCGAGGTGTTTGATCTTTAGTGCTATCGCGGCACGTAGGCCAGCTATAAGGGCTTCGTACTCAACGATGTTATTGGTAAAAGGAAAATCTAATCGAAAGGATAAAGGAACCAGTTTACCTTCGGAGGATACTAAAACCACACCTGCTCCAGAACCAGTTTGACACCTCGATCCATCGAAATACATTTTCCATTCGGGATCGTGATCGATTGCAAAAATGTTTTCACCGGGAAATAAATCCAAGCCAGGAAAGGAGCGAGATGAGGGGGTGTCTGCCAACTGATCCGCAACCACCTGACCCTTTATTGATTTCTGAGTAATAAACTTTATGTCGAACTCAGAAAGCAACATAACCCATTTCGCTAACCTTCCCGCCAGATCAGTGTTGGAAAACAGATGTCTTAAAAGATCTGTTTTTACTATGACGTGCGTTTCAGCATGGAGAAGATCATGCCTCAACTTTTGTGTAGCGAAAACAAGTGCAAGGCACTGTCTCTCCATGGAGGAATAACGGGTTTCGTAGTCAACCAGGACGCGGCTAATGTAGTAGACTGCTCTTTCCTTTCCAGTGTCGTCATATTGGGCTAAAAGAGCTGCTAAAGCATATGGTGACGCAGCTAGATAAAGCAGAAAGGGTCTATCTTGCATAGCCAACATCAATACGGGAGGTTTGGCCAAATAGGCTTTGATTGACTCAAAGGCTCTTTGACATTCCTCATCCCACATGAAGCAAACATCCTTTTTTAGTAGGCGAGTGAAAGGAAGGGTACGATTAGCCAACTGAGATATGAATCTGCGAATTGCCTGAATCTTTCCTTGCAAACTTTGCAACTCAGTAATATTCTTTGGTGGAGGCATGTTAACAATGGCATCCATCTTTTTAGTGTCAACTTCAATCCCATGATGAGAGACTATGAACCCCAGAAGCTTGTTGGCGTCAACATCAAAGACGCACTTAAGGGGATTTAGTCTCATTTTATAGAGTTGAAGTCTTTCGAAAATGAGACGAAGGTTCTTAGGATGGTCCTAACGAGTTACCGATTTCGTCAATATGTCATCGACGTAATCTTCTAAAATTTTGTGAATAAAGCCATGGAATATTAGGGTCATCGCCCGCTAGTAAGTAGCTCCTGCATTCTTTAACCCAAAGGGCATGACCACATAACAGAAAGTACCCCACGGGGTAGTGAAGGCTGTCTTGAATTGATCATCTGGGTTAATACGGATCTGATTATAACCCGAGAAGCCATCCATGAAAGAAAGCAATGCATGGCCTGCAGTCGAGTCGACAATCATATCTATATTAGGTAGCAGGAAATCATCTTTAAGAGAAGCCATGTTAAGGTCTCAAAAGTCGATGCATATGCGAATACGACCATCAGGTTTGCTAATGGCAACTATATTCGAAATCCAAGGGGAATAATCGATAGGGCGGATAAAGCCTACTTTCAACAGTTTCTCTATCTCAGTCTTAACCATTAATGCCACCTTGGGATTGATCTTTCGGATTTTTTGCTTAACCGGCTTGGCATCGAGACACAAGACGATATTATGAACTACTATAGATTCATCGATACCGAGCATATCCTCATATGTCCAAGCGAAGATGTCAGGATGAGAACGTAAGAGATCGGAGTGTTCGTCTACTTCTTCTGAAGAGAGACACTTCCCGATTTTGATCACTTTTTCGGGGGATGCGGGATCCATAGAGATCTCAACAGTATCCCCTTTTAGGAGGGAATTACGGTCTTTATGATGAGGTATCACAATGTCGTCACTAGTGTTAGATAGAGTGTCCTCCTCATCAGTACTCAAGACAGATTCCCCGAAATACGCTTGGTCATGCAAGCGATACGGGAATCGTCTTCTGTGGTGATAAGGAGGTAAAGGGGAATAGGCGCCTAGAAACTCCTCTAACGCTTCATCTGAAGAGAAGACATTGAGAAGGACCTTCTCGGCTTGCTCCCTTTCCTCTATTAACTCAGGGTGAACAAGATTTAATGGCTCGACCGAAATCATATTAACACTCCACCAAGGCTTTTGCTTAGACTGTTCAACGAAACAGCCTAGTCCCAAATTGCGTCGTCATGGCTTAAGATGGATAGGGACCTGAATTCCTCGCTCGATACGTCCTAGGCCCTTCTGCCCGTAGCCATACCAAGAAGCGAGTTCATATCCGAACCCATAGCGAGTTTTCAAAACTTTAGGGGGCGGCGGATCCACATAGAGCACTTCATTCCACTAATGGATGTTGAACGTCTCTACGGGGGTGTTCCCGCCTTCCCTGTCAGGCTCACAAATGTTGATCTCTTTTGTAGGAGGTGGATTGTTCTCCTCAATGCAGGAAGGAGTGATCTCCTGAACAGGATCACACTTCTTCTCCTTCACGGGAGTATTATCTGTCTTCGTGCTAGGGACGTATGGAAGGTCCACGCAAGAGGGGTCTACCTTATATTCCGCAATGAAGAACTCGGAAAAGTTCAGGGAGCCCCAATCGTCTCCGAGGAAAGCATTCGTTTGACAAGTCGACAAGGGAGATTTAGGGTCTTCTGCCTTAGGCGGTTCTTCATTTCCGACACTAGCCTTGGGTACAATTTCCACAGAGGGTATCGATGAAGAACATGCCATAGCATCGGCAGTCAGAGAAGGAATACAATTCTTGAGAGTACACATAGTTGAAGCATGACCGACAGCGGCCAGTTCGCAGAGGCGAACGCCTTCCAGATTTGCTTTGATTGTAACTACTTGATTATTTGCGATGAATTTCAAGGTACGGTGTAAGGTAGAAGTAACCGCAACCATAGCACGGATCCAAGGTCTCCCTAAGAGGAGGTTGTATGGTAAGGGGTTGGGCATCACATAAACCAACGTGGGTAAGGTAAGGAGGCCTAGCTGCAAAGGTAGTATTATCGTACCTAGAGCTTGGCGGCCAGCGTTATCGAATCCATGAATGTACAAGGAGGAAGTTGCTAAAGAAGATGAATCAACTTTAATTTTAGGTAGTAGGTCCATACCGCAAACGTTGAGAGTCGAACCGGTGTCAACGAGGGTACGCCTAATACCGATGTTGTTGACATTGACTACAATCATCAAAGGTTCTACTTGTTTCTGCACATCTGAAGGCGGGAGTTCTTGCGGGTGGAACGTAATATTCGGCGAATCCACGCAAATATGAGCCAACAACGCATTAACATCCGTGGGCCTAGTGGAGGCAGGCAAGAGAATCTTTTGTAAAGCTTCCTAAAGCATCTCTTGATAAACCGAAGCAGTCTGAAGCAAATCCCAAAGCGAGATCTTAGCCGGAGTAACACGAAGCTGCTCGACAAGATCATAATCGCCTAGTGCCTTGATCGCAGACTTAGGTGCTGCAGGAAGCTTCGGTTGAGAAGGTGGCAAAGAAACAAGTTGCGAAGTAGGAACAGAAGGTTATTGATCCAAGTTTTGTTTATTACTCCTCGTAGGATATGTGTGTCCAATAGCATTGTAAGATGTAGAATCTGTAGCCTTCACGAACTTTGAATACGAGTCAGGTGAATCGCTAGGACATGAGATTCCATAGAGGAAAAGTCAAGTGGGGTTATGTAGATGACGGGTTTCTTAGGGCTCGGAGGAGCCACTGAGGCGACCACCACATTTACCGATCTCTCAGCCTATCGAGAGGAGACTTGCTCAGGAGATTTGCAGATAGGGGAGAGTGCTTCTAAGAAATCATCTAGAGCATCCTCCAACATATCGAAATCTTCCTCAGAAAAGTCATTATTATAAACGTGCAACATTGAAAAGGAAGTTCCGATGTTCATGTCAAGTTCACCAAAATGTGATATAAGAGGGATTCGATGCACACGGGTCTCTCCTTTCTCGAGATATCACCAAGGAACGAACTGCCCTTATACACCTTAGAATAATAAAACGGTAAAGAGTTAAAACCTAGTTACACTCGGAGAAAATAATCAAAGGTCCTGGGAGAGCCGAATTAAAGGATTCCTGTCCCAGAAGAGGGAGCTCTCGGCCAGAAGACGTCAGTGCAGTTCTACGACGCCAGCGCGGTGCGTTGTCGTCTGAAAGACGCACTAGCGTCCTAAGCAACAGAGAACTCAGGAACTCCACAGACAAAAACAAATCCTACTTATAGACCTAGGAATAATCTGTACGAGGCTATTTAACTAACCAGAAAACCAAATATTGAAGGAAATATTACGATGCTTGGAGAAAGCTTACCTTTTTTCTGGACGCTCAAGTCTTCACTCCAAGCTCCTTTTTGTGACTTGCACACAAAAGACCAAGGAGAAAATTGTTGGGTGGCTGTATAGGGGCCTGCCTCAGTCAAACCCCGTTTTGGTGTTCCCACCTCCACAGACAGCCAAGTTGAAAAGGAATGCTAAAGTAGTAAATAAAGCGTGTGGTGAAAGCAATACCCGCTTGGGGGTAGAACCCACACCACGATAAAGTAACAAATGCGTGTAAAAGGAAAGTTAGAAAGGAAGAGAGAGTGTTACCCATGGGCTAAGACCCTCTCCGAAGCACATGGATGCACCGCTAAGTGCTTGCTTGAGAGTTGCTGCTACTGCTGGGGGGACCTCAATCCGGCATGGCTTCGCCTATGAATGCACTGCTATCAAAAGAGGAGTCTCAAAGTTGTAGCAAAACAAAAAGAGAGCTAGTGTGATGTCTTCCAACCTTCAAATGAGAAGTAGAAAGAGGTTTTTATGCTTGCAAGGGCGGCAAAGAGCCGTTACTTTCAGAGTGTAACCGCCAGGACACGTGTCTCAAGTGTTAACCTTCCAGATTCCGCGTTTTGAACTCGAGAAAAGGACAAGACACTAGCACGCCGCGCAAACATCTGTGTCGCATTCGTCCAAGGCCTATATTCTCGAAAAACGCGTTGCCAGGCTTCTGTTGCTCAACCACTTGTCCACATGGAGTCAGAATCATGAAATTCCGACCCATGGGATTTTGTCGTTAATGTCTTAGGGTGTCATAAATGCTAGGCATAAATGTGAAAACATGGAATTGCCCCTAGGTGCAATTCTGCGATATTACACATACATTTGAGCCATGCGAGGGGTTGGGGTTAGTAACGATTCTTTCATAGACATCCTTGTCCATATATGTTTTCCTTATGATTTGACACCATTTTGCAGAGTTGTCTTTATACATCCTCCAGACCAACTTTGCTCCTAGAGCAATATTTTGTTTTTCAATTTCTTTAATTCCAACCCCAACATTCTACTTTCCCTTACAAACAGTCTGCCATCCAATTAGGGGGATTCGCTTTTCCTCGTTTGAGCCTTCCCATAAAAATTTCTTCATTATACTCTCAAATTGGTCTCTATCTTTCCTTGAAATTTGTGCACTTGAAAGTTGATAAATAGGGATGGCAAATAAGACCGCCTTGATCATTTGGATTTTCCCGACAAGTGTGAATCACTTCCCCTTCCAAGGCATAGCTTTATTTCTACTTATGTTGATTGTTTCTTCCCATATGTTGGACTTGATTGCTCCTTTAAACAAAGGTACCCCCAGATATTTACATGGTAATTCTTCTATATTGAAATTCAAAATCACTTTTATTCGCCTTTGTGTTGACCTTTTGGTATTGAGAAAGAAAATCCTTGACTTTTCCTTATTTATTATTTGTCCAGAGGCAGCAACGTAATTTGCCAAGAGGGTTTGTATAGTGGATGCCTCTTGGACGTTAGATTGACCACAGAGTATTGTGTCATTTGTGAATTGTTGGTGAGTAATATTTGGCAGCAAATCTACCACCTTCACACCCATCCAATTGCCCTGGTTAGCACAATTTTTGATAGCCCTCCCTAAAGATTTTGCCATGATAACAAAGAGAAAGGGGTACATTGGATCCCCTTGTTTGAGCCCTCCCGTGGATTCAAAGAAGCCACAAGCAGAGCCATTAACTAGAATTGTGTACCTCACAGTTGATATGCAATTGAATATCCATGATAGACATTCTTTCTTGAACCCATTTTTTTCTAATATTTCATTAGAAATTTCTAGTTAACTCTGTCATAGGCTTTGTTGATGTCCAATTTCACAACCATGCTGCTCTGATTCGTCGTGGTGATGGAGTGGACGAACACTTGTGCGATGATAATGCTATCAATAATGTTTCGACCAGGTGTAAACCCACTTTGCTCCTCTAAAATAATTTTGGGAAAAATTGATTTTGGTTTGTTTGCTATTACCTTTGAGATAGCCTTATACATTGTGTTATATAGTGATATTGGCCGAAAATCTTTGAATCAGGATGGAATAGTTTTCTTCGGGATCAAGGTAATCAACGTGGTATTTGTATCTTTTAATATCTTCCCGAACTTTTGTTGGTCAGCAATGGCCCTCTACAAATCGTCTTCTATTGTATCCCAAAAATCTTGGTAGAAGACCGGCAAGAACCCATCGAGGCCAAGAGCTCTGTCAAGCGCCATGGTGAAAATTGCATGTGCCACTTCTTCCTTTGATATTGGTCCCATCAATCATCAGTTGTCCTACTCTGTGACCAAAGTCGTGATAGCATTTAAAAATTCTTCAATGTCATTCAGTTTGGAAGCATCTGCACTTGCAAGGATGTTATGAAAGTGGTTAACCACTTCAATTTTGATATCCTTCAACTTGTTTAGCTATTGGCCACCTTCCATTTGGATCACAATGATCTTGTTCAAGGCTCTTCTCATCTTTGTGGATTTGTGGAAAAAGATGGTATTGAGGTCTCCTTTGAGCCATGTTTCCCTTGATTTTGACCTCCAATATATCTCATCTCTTGCTAGGATTTTTGAGTGTGTTGTTGTTGGCTCCTTTTCCTTTTCATATTTTACCACTGTCATTCCCCAAGTAAATATTTTTTATTTCGGATCCTGTGGTTTTGTTTCAATTATTTCTTTTTCCTTCAATTTGTTTTTGAAACAACTCTTATTCCATTCCGCGAGCTTCTATTTGATGATTATTAGCTTGTTCAAAAAATCGAACATTTTGGATCCTTTAGGAACCACTGCTAGAGCCCACCAGTCGGCCATTAAACCTTTCAATGATTCATCTTGCAACCACATTTTTTCAAATTTGAATGGGCATTGATCCTAAGCATGGTCGTTTTCTATATTGAGGGTAACCGGGAAGTGATTTGATTCAGAGATCCACAGTTTGCAGAAATCAAGAACCTATCCAGACATTCAGCAATACAAGTGAAGCCATTTCATCTATTTGTCCATGTAAATACCCCATTTTTAGGTTGTATATCGTTCAAGTTGTTGCACAAGAACTGTCTAAAGTCCTCCTGCCACTGGTCCATATGGACGATACCCCCTTTCTTTTCACTTGACAATAAGATTGAGTTGAAATAACCACCTACTACTATGGTGTCGTTATAATTGAAGCTAGAAATTAAATCAGATACATTGATGAGCACAAATGAGAGCACCGATGCGGTATGCATTAAGTAGTGGGCTAGCCATGATTTTACTTCGTGAATGTCTTCCACTATAAACTTCTACGAACACCAAACAGATCCCAAGCCACCCAATGCTCCTTCAGCAGACACAAATCCGTCATCCCAACCATAGAGTTGTTTTGGAAAGGATTTCCCTTCTTCCTTGGTGAATTTTGTTTCTTGCAAGAGTATTAGGTCAGAGTTCATTGTCTACGAACGACGCTTCACCAAGCGTCGTTTGTTAGGGGTGTTGAGGCCCCTAACATTCCAAGTTATTGTCTTCATTCTACCCTAAGGGAGGGGTTTCCTCCCTTAATAGTCAAAAATTTGTTTATGGATGTTTGGCCTTCAGCACCATCGTCTTCCACCCTTCGAGTGGCATTTGGTTTCCTGTCCCTTTGCTTTGCAAATTTCATAATCAATTTAAGAATCTTGGATGTCGATCGGTCCAACGATCTAGGGTCCAAATTTCCAATCTCCTCCTCCTACCCCAATTAAACAGATGGCCAATCTTCAACTTCATTTCGGCGATTGATAGCATTGTCTTCGATGGACTTATTTTCTAACACCACCAGCATCCCCTCCAACCCATTCTCACTTGTGTTTTGTTTTGCCTTTTTTAGGTTGGCCAAGGTATCCGCAATTTTCTCCTACTCTAGCGCATGTTGTGATGATTTGGATCCTTGGTCGAAAGGTTCACTAGCAAGCCCTCCAGATGCTTTACATTTCAACCCTACTTTCTATAATTGACTTTGCCACTGGATGGTAGAGTGGTTCCTCCTTCAACAATTGAGACAGAAGTGTACCTCCTTCTCAATCTCCACGGGCTGAAGCCATTCCCGATTACTCGAGAACAAAGTGATTTGATTTGGTACTATGTTGATCATGCCAATTCTGAGTCTCGTGTAAATGTAAGTCTTTCTCCATGATTTCCTCATCTATGTCAATTAGTATCCCAAGGCTTCTACCAATTTTGATTAGACACTCTTCTGACCAAAATTTCAGTGGGAAATTAGACATTTGTATCCAAATTGGTTTGTTGTATGGTTCGCAATGGAGCGGGTTGAAGCCAGGAACCCATCTCTGCATATAGATCAACATGTTATCCATCCACCAGATTCCTCTTGAGAGGATTGCTTCCAACTCTTCCTTGGATTGAAATATCACAATGAAAAAAAAAAAATGGTATGAAGTTTAGAACAAAATGGCAATCCCAGCTTTTTTTTGGCCACTGTCTAATTGCTCCCCTAGGTTGTTTAGGGCCAATCAACCACACGATTAAAGTTGTTTCCTTCAACATTTCTTCGTCTAGCACAGCTTCATTGGTAACTTCAATGCGTATTTTTGAGTCGACAGCACCCTCATACTCACCAGCATTTGGGGATAGCATTCAAACTCTGTATTCTCCTGCATAGGGCTCCTTTCATTGCACACAATTTCCCACTCATGCATCTGCAAACTACCATCCTCTGTCAATTTTTCACACTTGCTTAATTGCGCCATTGTTTTTCCTCTATCTTCTTTTGAAGGATGCAAAATAATAATTATTCCAAAACCACATGGAATTTTTTAAAGAAAAATTAAAAACAAAGATTCTTCCCTATGTAATAGTGAGTTAAATTTCATTAATGAAAAATTACCAAGGCTTATCACATCAAATGTGTTGGTATTTGTAAGTCATTTAAGTTATTTCACAAGAGTGTTCATTGTCATATGACATGTTCTAACACAAAAAGAGAAATTATATTGATGAGAATGGAAAACCACAAGATGCTAACTAAAAAAGAAAACTCATATATAGAAAATTCAGAACTAGAAGTCTCCATCCCTTGTCTAAACCATGAAAAGCAATAGTAGAGGAATATGCTAACATATATTTACTGATAATGTTTTGTGTTCTTTAGTATGCTACAACTGGCATAAAATGGATCAAATAACAACACTTCAAGAATCACACACCCAGTATTTAATGCAAAGTCAGAAACACACAATTATGGAACAGTGCACATTAAATTATAATCATTATCTTCCAACAAACTTTCTACAGATGTGAATCTAGTTTGGCAGGATTTTCACTGACGACACGTATATACCTGGAGGAACCTTGAGTAAAGAAGAATATTCCAAATGTACATAACTATCAACAAAATCATCATCTAACTCACCAGGTAGAGGCAGAAAAACTTTCACTGCAACATTAAAAATATTTAGACATGCTTCAAACAGAAAAAATCAGATCTCTTATCATTTAAATTTCCTACACCATGAAAACTGAATTTGTGTCTGACCTCATTACGTCGTTCTTGGTCAACGGTTGTTCAACTACCAGGGTCAGTAATCTTCAAGATATAATCCTCTATTCAAAATGTCAACTATTCTGTGTCTTCCACATGTTTAATTTGCAAATACTCTTCATTTAGTTTAAACCAGTGTTGAAAAACTCTAGAGTTACTTGTAGACTTCACGAAGTAATCATAAGTCAAACTTATCGCCAAGTAACTTGCAGAAAAACTTGGTGCTGAGTTCTCTATAAAACTCAAAGCAAGGGTTTACGAAAAACGTGCCATCCTATGCCAAAACTCGCCCAACTTGGCCAAAAAATGCACCCAGTAGTGGAAATAAAAGTCGAGCCACGATTTCAACCTTTTTTTACATGATTTTTACTCATGGTTTTCATTCACATGTGCAGGTTTGCTGTAATGACGCAACTGGTTCTTTGCAGGATTAACAGTATGGTATTTGCAGAATCACACATATCACGTATCACAAACTGGTGAAAATGTAAAATATGATTGATTTCTTATATAAATCTTATATGCTAAACCCAGACAAATCAATATAACTAAATAAAAATACATGACTTCAAAAATCTCTAACATTTGCAATATATAAGATGAAGAAAATATATTCATGCAGTGGTAGTTATTTCGAAAAGGAACCCTTTTCTAAAAAATGAATATAAGATTTGAACCCAAATTTAATATAAACAAACCTAAATTCTCTATTTTCTATTATCTGGTAGAGTGTTGTCTTCCCATGATAGTGATTCTATAAGATATTTTACACAGCATAGTATTTTACTTAGTAAAAAGATTTAGATTGAAGTCAATTTAATTAACATTCAATACTCATGTGATAATCATATAGGGTGTTTTGTTTTTTATAATCAGATCGTGAAAAACAACTGCTTGAATATTTATAAAGCCTTATCATCAAATCCACTGTGTATATCAGATTTACATAAACCACTGAAACCAAGCATCTGCTGCAAACACATTTCTTTGAGGCATTTTGTCAAACAGTTCACATATATTGAACATGCTACTAAATTTTTCAGAATGTCTTCAGGGCAATTGTAGACTCATAACCACAGCTTCTGATGAAATTCCTCCATCATTTAAGCTTGATGGATATTCATACCCCGTTCCAAAGCTCCCATTTTAGCATAGTAAGAGTTAGCATTTTAGGTTAAGGTGTAATGCTTTGTTGATATAAAAGGTCTAGTTAGTGTTTGTCAAACAACTTAGGTGTACTGTTTTGTCATGATGAAAATCTTCTAAATGTTATTCAAAATCAAAGGAGTGCTAAATGTTCATCGAAAACTGTTCCCTTGCCTTGAATGTGTCGAAAATCAGCCATCAAAGACACTAAGATCGACCAGAATATATATATATATTGATTATTGCATATTAAGATGATAAGTGAAAAGCCTCAATCCAACACCAAAGAAGTTAAAACATAAAAAATTATAACAAAGAAAGAATTTAATTAGCATCCCCACATGGTTCATTGGGCCTGCACGTTTTGCAAAGTGGAACTATAGATGATAGAAATGCTAGCATAATTAATAGAATAACATTCTCATGTTGATTTGGACAATTCTTTTTTGATGTAAATAGTAATAATTCAGAGTTATAGATGATATAAATATAATTATATACATTCTAGAACACTTGCAAAAGAAAAAAGAACCACCATGTGTATGGCCAATGCACCTGATAGTGATAACTATCAAATATCAATGACATGCAAATTTTCACAGCATAACAATTAACACACAGACCTATATCTATAATGTTATATATTTTTTCTTTTTGCTTTTATTTTATATAGCATTTTTTGTAAAGGAAAGAATTAAGTTTAGGCTGCTAACTAAGGGTAGTACTGATTTTTTTTCTGTTGCCTCCTTTTTGTTAGGGTTTGTTTCATTTTTCTAAAAAGAATATGGCTTCCACAAATAGAAGAACTAGTGGAAAACCTAAGGACCCTTGCTGGAAACATGGGACACAATGTCCAACACCAAGAGTGATTATTTGTAATCATTATACTAAGGATATGAGAGGAGACATAAATCAACTCAAATATCATTTTACAAGGATCCCTTGCTGAGATATTACACCATGTATAGAAGCTATTATGGAGGACAAGAAGGAGGCGTTGTTGCATATCACCAAAGGCAAGCAAAGAAAAAGAGAACAATAGAGGCAATGACAGCCCCAAATCCAATTTTTAGTTCTACAAGGTCAAAGAGAGATATAAGGGGCTCTTATTCCACTTGGCCATGGATACGAGGATCAAGTAGTGTGGGTAGCCATAGTTCTAACTTTTTTCTTCCTTGTAACACTCCTAATACACAACCTTCATTGAAAGGTACTGCATGGAATAGAGAATTTGAACTTGAGGTGAAGCTAGCACGTGCAAAACTTTGGTAGTACAACAATATTTCACTCAATGTAGTGTCCCACGAGGACGCATCCCCCCCCCCAAAAAAACCTCACATTTCTGAGACGTCCCCAACTCAGAGACTTGGGGGTGCATCCCCTGTAGTCCCACCACCAACACTGCTATCTCCAAGATGCCGTCGGGACATTGGGGCGTCCTTGAGACGTCCAAGGGACTCCTAGGAGTC
Source organism: Sequoia sempervirens (assembly GCA_007258455.2). Lineage (NCBI taxonomy): Eukaryota > Viridiplantae > Streptophyta > Pinopsida > Cupressales > Cupressaceae > Sequoia > Sequoia sempervirens. The sequence continues at coordinate 41,099,404 of VDFB02270651.1, forward strand.
TCGAAGCCCTCCAAACGTCTCCTACAGGCAGACAACCAAAAATCAAATCTTTTTAAAAAATCAAAATTTATTTTGAACTTTGTAAGATGAAAGAGTGAGAATGAAGATCAAGAGGGTTGAGGAGGAGCAAGATGAAGAGCAAGAAGAGGAGTGATGCCAAGTTAATGCTCACTTCAAAATTTAAATGTTTAAAACTAGTTTTCCAAAGTTTCATTTCTAATTATTATACTTATACATCTTATCAGACTTATAACTATTTTTTCAAGTACTATATGTATTTCAGCACTGCTGCCCTGCTGCCACCCAGCCACCATCCCCCTGCCATCCACAAACGTAGGCCCTTGGTCCCCCTATCCCCGAAACCCGTCCCCAAACCTCTGCATCCCCCCGTCAGCAAACTCCATGGAACTATGATTCAATGTTGCCTCAAGTTCTTATTGCAAGTAGTTAATCAATGCATTGGCAATGGCAAGTAAGAGGTTTAAGGCCCCAAATTGTCATAAGTTGAGTGGTCCATTATTGCAGGATGAAATCTAAAACACATATTTACTAGTAGAGAAACAAAAGCAAATGTGGAAAATGAAAGGTTGCACCATTTTATCTAACGGTTGAACAAATGGCAAGAAAAGGACACTCATTAATTTTTTAGTGCCTTCAAGAAGCTAGCTAGTATTTTTAAAGTAAGCTAATGTCTCTAATGAAATAAATAAGTATTGATATCTTAAATGCATTTGTCCAAAAAATGCCAAGAGATATCAGTTTGAAGTTATTATATTTATTTAAGAGTTTTTAAAAATTGTTTTTCTTTATTTACTTTGTTTACTTTAATTTTATTTGAAGAGCTATTTTTATTTACTTGAAAGAGTTATTTTATTTTTTAGAACTATTTAAGAATTATTTTAGTTTATTTACATTGTTTGGACTTTTATTTGAAGAATTATTTTATTTTGTTTTATTTATGTAAGAGTTATTTTATTTTATTTTTTAAAATTTAAATACATGTTGATTGTGTTTTAGTTTTTGTTAACACACTCTCACCATTTAACTCTAGTTTTGATTTATATACAAAGGAAATCAGTATTATGTTCTATAAATTGAATAATATGTGGTTTTCAAAAATATTTTTAAAAACTTATGTATTTTAAAATGTTCAATAAATTTGCCAAGTTCTTTATGGGTCCTGAATTATCAAAAAAAAAAATTGGCCCAGCCAAGCAATTCCCAAGTCCAAGATTTTCAACTATTATTTAAACATTTTAACTGTCATTTTTTACACTTTTTAAGTTTCTTTGTTCAAAATGGACGCGAGAGAGTAACTAAAGAAGCTGAAATCTTGGCAAATTTTCCCATGCATTATATCTAATAAGAAGTTGCATAAAATCAGGCTTTTAATTTAAAAGTAATAAAAGTTTTTAAAAAATCAGTTTTTGACAAATATAGGTTCAGCAAATTAAACAGCAATAAGAAAGCAATTCTTGACAAATATAGGTATAGCAAATAAAACAACAGTAGGAATTAAATTTTGAAGCACATGCATATGTCGAAAATAGTGAAAATTATTAAAACATCTTACCTTCTCAGATCTGTGTGGAGACCCTAATGATGATTGCTGTCTCACTGTTGGAGCACAAGCCACAGCCTTACTTACTTCTTCACGGAGGGTTGATATTGATGCCTCCATTGCTGGCCTAGCGTCCTTGAGCTGACCAATAAGCACCTGTGCCAAGAAGAAACAGTCAAAATTGTAGATAGCAAGGCATGCAAGTTGATAATGTCTGTAATCTACGTTGATCATTTATGAATAAATTAGGAAGACCTAGACCTCTCTGTTTAAGTAATAGTGCCAGTACTGGTTCATAATTCAGAATTTCAACCCTTTTTGCATGATGTTTTCTTCCTAAATGCACAGAATTTAGCTATGTAAATAGTATGTTAAGCCAGATAGCATGCCACAACCCTGGTAAGCTGAAACAATGTTAGCAAACTTGTGAACTTTTTCCTACCAGGTAAACTTAAGTTATTCTTAATTAAATAGCAGATTAAGAGAATTGCATAACAGCTGCAAAATCCATCTACTTTGTTCAGAAAAGCTATATCCTAAGCAGCTATGATTTCTCTCTTTAGCTATTCATGCGAAGTGTCACACAATGCAATCATACCCCAACTGTCTACAATTTCTACTTCGAGCATTACAATGTCAAAATATCATGTTTTAAGATCTGTTAATGATGGACAATCCAACTTATTCCCAGAAGCTCAAAATGAATATTGCAAATTTTCTTTATGCCATATGGCATAGGTTTAGGTTTTTGATATGCAATTTATAGATGTTATGATTTTGGTCCCTTATCATTATGCATTAACCCTAGCAAATGCAAGCAAAATTATATGCTAAGAATTTCCTCTCCTCCATCTTATGAAGTAAGCGCCCTATCTCTAAGAGGGTCCATAAACTGCCAAATAAAAAGAAGTTGTTTTCTCTTCACTATAAAAAATATATTCCCCTATTCTAAGAGGGTTCATAAGGCACCCAAACAGAAAAGAGCTATGCTCTAAGTTTTATAAGGTACCCAGCTATCATGTCCCCTTCTTTGACGTAAAATTAAGAAAGACCCTTAGCCTACTTTCCTCAATCTTCCCATAGACTAATGGGGTGGTAAAACAGGAAATAATTTAAGTAAACTAAATTTAAGTTCTCAAAAATTAACCTTACATTATATTTTTAAAACAAAACTTATATTTAATTATTTAAAAAGGTTGTTATAAATGAGTTAAAAGAGTTGCTAAGCCCAAGGTTCTAAAAGTAAGTGATTAAAAGGATAATTTTATATTTTATAACTTTGAGGGGATAATTAAAATAAAAGAATATAATCAAGGCATCGATGTATCTGAAATTCTCCCTCTTGTTTTCAACTGCAGTTAGAATCAAGGAAGATCTCTTAAGGCCCATCAAACCCCTAAGCAAATGAATGCAATTTCCTCGAATCCTTCTCACAACAGCACACGACTAGAATGTGTATCAATGCTAAAGTACTTACAGATTTAGTGTGATTCAGTACAAATCTAAAACCAGTGATCCCTTGGAAATATATAGAATTCAATCATAATTCAGCATTGGAAAATAAGCCAAAAGGTTCGATCAGAATTCTCCTTAAATAACATTTTATCTATCATCCCCTTGACAAAACAAGGTTTAGTTCTAACCAAAAATGAGAAGGAAATGCCCTTGGTTCAAAGTTTTCCATAAACTCTTTCAAAGACCAAATGGATAAAATGAAATTGTATGAGCTGTGTTGTGCTTCATGGGAGCCAAATGAGGTTTAAGATATTTGCAAAAGTCTTCCAGCAACTTAATCTAGTCAAAAGAGGTAAAGATAGCCTTGGAAATTTCCTAGAAATAAATGTGACTTATTCTAAATGAAACAAACAATTCAATCTATAAAGTTAAAACACACCAAGTTTTAATTCTAATTTGGCATGATCAAGTCAGAGCTAAGTACAGAAACAACAATTGTGACTAATGAGAAACAAATCAGCCATGGTCAAAAGCTTCAAAAGATCTCGGCCAGCATACCTGAATGTTAGCCAGATGCTGACGGTGCTCTGCCAGGGTTGCCTGCAAAGACTCTGCATGCCCATTCTCTCCGGACTCTGATGTATTTTTCAACAGTTCTGGGCCAGCTCCATCATTTGATCTGGCCTATAGATTTAACCCAAGATTGTATCATTTAAATATCAAAACTGAAGAAGTGTAGCTATTAAACTTAAAATGTTTCCTTTCATAAGTCTAAATAACATCACATCTATAAATCTGATAATTGAAAATTGATATCAAAAGTTGCATTTTTTTCAGAAGTTCACCACAAGCCCAAAAATTCAAGCAACAATTCAAGATAAAATCAAGTCAATTAGGGATCAGCTACACATCACCAAAATTTTTTAGCCAAAATAATTTATAGATGGAATTGCAAGAACAAACAATGCATTTCAACAAATTACAGAGTTCGATCTCTTTGTGTAGTATGTAAGTCTGTCACTTCAACATTTTGATCTTTGGCTTCCTAGTATCCAGGCACAAATATCTATCCATTCTAGTCTTATTTTCTGCCACTAGTCTATAAGACAATCATGATGGCAAGTTATGATTCATGCCCGTTTGTGTTATAATCTAGATTTTGCCAGTCACTAACATAACTCCTACCTCGAACCAGCATATCCAAGAAATAAAATTCTAGATAACAGCAATACCACATTGAGCAAAGAAACTGAAACAACATTATCCAATTCTTTGTGATGGAAGCTTAACAAAAGAACCAGTATATTTAATTTGATGGCTATACACAAGTAATGCATTTGCAATAAGCAAGGCTTTGTTGTCATAATCATAACCAACTCAACGAAGTACAAAATCATTCATTAATCTAAGGACTCAAGTATGTACCAGTCTAAGAGATTGTTTATGTATCCGCTGCAAAGCATGTGTCCACCTTCTGAGAATTTCTGCTACATCAACAGCCGGTGAGGCCTTTCCACATCTTTCATCAATTCTAGGAAAACTTTCCTCACTTCCTTGCGTTTCAAGTTGAGGAAAAGATTGATTCTGCCTTTCCCTAATTGTATTCTGGAAAAAACCAGGATGTTTATCTTCCTCAAGCATCTGTCTCTGGCTCAGATCTTCATTTTCAGATGATAAAGAATCCACAGGAGCCACACTTGAGCTGCGGTCAAGTGCTGCACGCAATGTGGATCCAGAAATACGATACCTAAACAAACATTTTCATGTATTAATTTTTGAAAAAAAACACTATTTCCAAGCAGCTTTCCATGCAAATCAAGATCACAATGTACCTATGTTCACGATGTGCAATCAAGTCCTCAATAGGTCCAGAAGCTAGCTCCTCATGTTGGGCTGTAGATCATAACAATCAATATGAACAATATGTGTAATTTGTAAACAACATCCACTTTGTAGAATTCAGTGACAGTAAAATCATAAGAAAACTTAACCTTACAAAAATATGCAATTTATCCCAAAAAAAAGTTCAAATTAAAAATGCAATCTAGGAGACATCCACTTAGCAGGTAGGAGAGGAAGGAGGCAAAGGACATCATTTCAGATAAACTCCCTTACATTAAAAATATATAATTTACACAAAAATAATATTAAAACACAAAGAAAGTTTCTATCAAAAGTGAGATGTTACAAAGATCCGCCAAGCAGGAAAAAAAAGAACAAAACAAAGAGAATATTTCAAATAAATACTATTAGATGCCAACAACTTTAATTTCAGGATTTATTTTTACTGCTAAGATCATTCCATCATATAAGACCAATTTCTTTAGTGGTGTCCCAAGGGTTCGTATGTGTGATAACCCCTCTTAAACTACCTAACTAATTTCGAATTATTTAGACATAAATACTTATTGAATTGGTATAATAAATTTCTAAATAAAATGGACACGCTAAAGAGATTGATTTTATTATTCAACTAAATTTTGTTAGTTTGGACAGTCATCAGATTAACTTAGAAGTAAACAATAGTAATAATAAATTTTAAACTTATGAGGAAGCTATTATAGTGTGGAGTAATTGCTTTATAATTAAATTTTATAATCTTATAGCTTTTATAACTTTTGAAGTTTTTTAATAAATAAGTTAATTAAAATAATATAATAAGATAGTCCTCAAGGGTATACAAGACAGACAAGCCGTTGGAAAACACGGATGATAGTTGCAGGTATGATTCCCCTAGATTTACGCCCGCCTGGGTATAGGGAAGCTGATGTGGACAGAGGTTATAGTGGTGTGTGATAGGACTTCACTTCATGGGTCCCACCAGTTATTGATTCCTTCATTTAAAAATAATAATAATAAAATAAGGTAACTACCTACTTTAACTTTAGATCTAACTGAAAATTGATAAGGAATGGAAATACTTTCAGGAATTAAACTAATAGTTAATTCAAGTAATTTCTGTTTTAATGGTAGTAAAACAAGGGACTTGCAAATTAAAATAAGCAAAAGAAAATTCAAGTTTGCAAAAAGAGGAGGATTTTATCAAATAAAGGGGGAGGAATTTTTGTTTTAGGTTTTTCCCTAGGAAAAACTCATGGAAGTTGAAAAAGAATTAAGAAGCTACAGGAAAAAGGCCACGATCTAAGCAGACAATGCAGGTAAATTTAGCATTAGAATTCAGGCAATGGTTCAAATATATGTCTATTGAATATATTGCATCTTCATTTTTTTCTAATAGTTCCATAAAATTCCAAATGTCTACAAAGGAGTTTATATTGACAAATTTACGCTTGTAAAGGGATAACATATTGTCAGGTAGTCTCCCAGGCTATCATGCCTATATTTATGTATGAATTCTCTCATTTTCGGCATTCATTGGGAGTGCAACACATTGAGACATTTTGTCATATAATTCATACTCTTCCGATTGACTTTTCAGTTTGCATGTACAGCTCTGTGCTTTGTTATTATTTCAGCTGGGACATGTTGGGCATTATTAATTGCTGCATGTCTCCTCTTTTGTGCATTTTATCATTACTCCTTCATGCTACATTGGGCTCCATGGCTGTTTTTCCTTTTGATGTGTTTTGTAAAATTCTTTCTCTCCATTGTCAATGTTGCAAGTTTAGCACGTCAAACCAAAAAAAGAAGGGATGTCATAGTGCTGTTCCAACCACTTAAGGCCACTTTTGCCTTGGTTGGGGTGTCAAAGTTATCTTTGCCATGTTAGACTCATTTTGCTTATGCTGGCTGCCATTTTCAGTGCCATTCTTACTATGTTGGGCTGCCATTTTGCTTGTACTGGGGCTGACATTTTATGCGCCTTTTTTCTTGTGCTGGATCTGCTACTTTGGATGCCATAGTTCTGTTTTTGGTCACTGTGTTTGAACCAGGTTTGCCTTTAATCATTGGTGCAATTTTCTCAAATTCAATTCTTGCATGCTGTATTTTTTCCCGTTGCATGGATTCCCTTGAAGTGTTTGCAACAGCTCACATGCCCCTTAATGGTTTCATATTTTGTTATTTCTTGAGGATTTTTTGCAGACTGGTGAATATGCTTCTAATTATTCCACTTGTTTGCATTTTTGTTGTAGGCATTTTGTCGAATGATTTGCATGCTTGCGGCATACATTCACATTTATGCATTAATTCCGTCTAGTCCTTTTGTCTACTGTTTTCATATCTTATTCTGATTTATATCCCCAATACTTTTCATTTAATCATATGCTAAGATGGTTGCATGCCTTATTCCCAAATAATTTTTTCCTCATGAAATTTTGACAATGTTTGCTTGCAAACTGCAGGCTGCATGCTTGCCCTACTTATTTTACTTCCATTTCGGCATTCTGTCGACAGTTAAAATGCTGATATTTCAATCAAAAATCTACATTTTTAATCGCTATCATTACAGAAATTAATTAGTTTTTCATTTTTATTTAGTCAATGCTATCATGGAATTAAATTTAATATAGTTGCTGAAGTCAGTTGACAACTTTATGGAAATTAATTAGTCTTTCATTTTGAATGTAATCAATGCTATCAAGGAAGCAAATTTAGTATAGTTGATTAAGTTAATAATTGGCAACTTTATGGGAATTAATTAGTATTTCATTGTGAATCTAACGAATGCTATGAAGGAGGTAAACTTAATGTTGTTGTTGAAATTAATTGACTACCTTACAGAATAAAATAGATGTTGAATACAAAATTATATTGATATCCAATTTAGGATTGAATTAAACATTGTTCCTTATTAAAATAAGAATAAAGCCTTTAAATGCTAACAGCCATATGATTCTTCTCCCATTGTATGGTGAAGTCTTTTTGTAAGAAACTGAAAGGATAGGAGATCTACATAGATAGGAGTATGGCTTTAATTTTATCTAAATATACATTATGATCATAGATACCTTATCTCTTCCTCATGCTATAATGAATGACACAATGAGTAGATGAATCCTAGTAAAGACTAAAAATTTGAATGACTCTTTAACTTTATCCTATATAGGATCGAGATTTCATCCCTACTAGAGTTGTCCTATTTAAGTAATAAAAAGGTTAATTGTTTGTGAGCAAATTTTGTGTCTCTTCGTTTAAGGTAGATGTATTTGGGATAAGTGATAAGTGTTTTGTTAAGAAGACTATCGATTGATTGGATTAGGACATGACTCCAATGAATATTGAAATAATATACTAATAAAAGGATCCTAGTGAAGGTGTGATTGTAATATCGTGTTTATGCTATGAAATGATATTATAGTTAACTCTTAATGGTAATCTAATTCATATTCTTACACTAGTTAATGAATTAGAGGATGAATTGGCTGATGTTATATCCTTTACACTATTGCAATTACTTTACAGCAAGAAAGCATTAAATTTAAAACAATGTTTAGAGGCCCTATCATCGAAAAAGTAGATACAAATTCATAGTCAGCAAGTCAACCAAAGAAATAACTTTTAATACAAAATTATGTAACTTGAATCATTGGAAGTTAAATAAAACAAAGCAGCAATAACTTAAATGAGACTATAGGGCACTTAGTTTGTGACATGTTAATCATAAAAAGATTAAGTTAGTAAGTTTAACATAGACAAGTGTATGAACTAAACATTCTTGTAAGTCACTACCTCACCAGGTGGCTGGTTGTTAGAACATAATGTTATTAGGGTTCATACCTTTATAACATTTATATAATGTTCTAATATAAGGTTATTAAACCTTATATATTATATGCTTTATTAAGCATATCCCATTTGAAATAATTATAGTCTAATAACTATTAGATTATTGATTATTTATGAATAGTTATTTTGAATAGGTGTGACTAATACCCCTTGAGGTATTAAGTCACCCTTTCTCCTATATTTAAGCAGGTTCCCTCTCATTTGAGAGGGGAAGAATTTGGAGATTGATAGTGAATTCTATCACTATGCACGTGAGGTATTATTGACCATGTGGAAGTATGGAGAAGTGTTCCCCATATTCGGTCTATGTTATAATAGACCATTATTGTAAGTGTTTTAATAAAATGATGCTTTATGGAGTTTTTTATCCGAAAGGGTTTTTCCTATGTATATCTTGTTTAATGTGTACAATCTATGCTTGTATGATTCTTGTTTTATTTATTTTATATTGTGTTTATAATGATTAGTATCCTCAGATCTTAATTTTTAACAGTGGTAGTCAATGAAGAACTGTCAGAGGAAACAAACACCTTGGAAAGAGTTGCCTACCCACTTTTAACAATCATCAACCCTAAATTCAAGCCCAATCTACATTATATGTATCTCAATTTCATCGGACTCAGACATGTAGGCAATTTGGGTAAGAAAAAGACACTCCAAACTCAAGCTTGAGTGAGTGAGATGAGGCAAGTTTTCAAAAGTCAAACGCAAACTTAATCTTAAAAACCAACAAAACAAACTGTAAAACCCAGAAAATTAAACTATTAGGGATTTTGGTATTCAAAAAAAGATATTGTATGGGTCTTGTCTACTTCATCAAGGTTATAGGACAAATTTTGAGGTGGTAAGCAAATTGTATCGTTGTGTTTATTCTCTAAAAGATAAAGGCCTCAATGCATTTTTTAGTAGTCTCTTCAATAGGTTCATCAGACTCATGAATCCCGACTTAAATCTCCAACCAAAACACTACAACCTATCTCATTTAGACAGAAGAGGAGCTCATAGGTTTTTTTATTTACCCAAGTACCCAATAAACCTCTATTTAGATTAAACTTTTAAAATTGCCTAATACATTTGCCAACTCGCGAAGTGCTCATATTTTTCCTACCAATGAGTTTTTACCAATTTAATGCATTTTTCGGTAATCTCTTCAATGGGTTGAACAAACACATGAGACTCGACTTATATCTCTAGCCAAAGCACTACCACCTATCTCACTTAGATAGAAGAGGAGCTCATTGATTTTCTTATGTACCTAAGTACCCAATGAACCTTTGTTTGGATTAATCATTTAAAGTTTTTAAATTGTTTAATACATTCACCAACTCACCAAGTACTCATGCATTTTTTCTGCCAGCAACATTTTACCACTTTAACTCGCCAATTTCTTTGGTGAGTACTTGCTGAAAACTCGATGAGTCTGATTGTTTAAGTCATCACTCCACCAAACATGCAGAAAACATAGAAAAAACTAGATATGAGTTGGATTTTCGCCTTCAAAATCCCTATTCACACATAAAGAAAACATAGAACAACATTAGAGCATTGTAAAGCAATTTGGAACAACTTTATAGGGGATTTGAAAAACAATTTTCTGAAATTTCAGATTTGCATTAGGTTAGTTCATTTTTTCCATTTTTTCAACTATTTAAAATTTTAAATTAATAATCATTTCTAATTTTTTAAGCATGTAAAATTTACATATTTTATTCCATTGAATTGATTCAATTTATATTAATTTGTTTGTTGATTAAAATTTAAACGATTTACAATTCACATTTATTTGAATCAAATTTTTAATTTTTTCTAAATACAGGGTTTACATTTTTAAGATGTTATTTTTGTCAAAATCATTAATTTGATTACCATATTACCACATTACATTTCAATTTTTCAAATACATTTAAATTTTACATGAGTTTTTTTTTAATTCATGTTCAAATTGTTGAAACTTTTTAAACACTATTATGTTGTTTTATCAATATTGCAGGTTCATATACAATGGCATCCGATTCTACATCAGGTTCAAACTCAACAAGTGGAAGCCATCCTATTGGAATTAAACCTCCTAGAAGCAATGAACCCACCTGGAAATATGTCATAATGAATTTGGTAGCAACAACTATGATTTGTACCTGCTGCTTGAAGAAGCTTAGTCCATTTTTCATACATTCCTAATTGTGATTTCAAGTAGTATACAATGCCCCTAGAAGAGTTGAAACGAAACATGATGGCACTTCTTGCATTACTAGATTAAAAGAAAGTGAAGAGAGTCAAGGTACATGCAACCATTGCTCCTAGTTTGACAACAGAATCCAGTGTAGATACAACAAGCATTGTGAGCTCTAGTCATAGTCCACGCATATAAGGCACATCCACCTCATCCAACTCAAGTAGAGCTCAATCGTAGGGATTTTTTGTGCCTAGAAACATACATGGAGCACAACCTTCATTGGGAGCTACACGATGAAACAAGGAGGCACATAAAGGACATAAGAGATGCACAATTTTTTTGTATTACAACAACCTTCCCTTCGATGTGGCAAGGAATCCATATTAGAAATATTTGGTGACAACATTAACAAATGAAAGAAAAGGGTACAACTCACCCTCTCCAAAAGAGTTCAGTGGCAAGTTGCTCCAAGATGCATTGTGGAAGATCAAAAGAAGTAGTGCCAAAAATTTGGATGCACAAATCTTTTAGATGGGTAGATAAATGGAAGGTATGGCACCCTAATCATTTCTTTTAGTCGCTTCAAATGGTGAGATGATTTTTTTGAAGTCAATTGAAGCCTCCAACAAAAAAAGAACGCAAGAACTTTGAGCTTCATGATGGAGGAGATTGTTTTAGAGGTGGGCATACAAAATGTTGTACAAGTTGTTACTAACAATACAGTGGCATACATGGCAACTGGACGATTGCTTCAAGAGAGGCATCCAACACCCTTTTGGACCCCTTGTGCAGCCCATTGCCTTCACCTTCTTTTGGAGGACATAGGAAAAATTGATTGGATGAGACTGATTGTAGAAGATGCAAAGAATATAACAAAATATATTTATAATCACCCATGGGTTCTTAACTTGATGAGAGATCACACCAAGGAGAAAGAGCTTGTGTTATCGAGCGCCACAAGGTTTGCAACTAATTTTCTAGTATTGCAAAATATTTCTAATTTATCGACATCCTTGAAGCAAACATTTGTGAGTCAGGCATAGCTAGACTCGAACATATTCAAATAAAGTTGATGGAAAGAGGACCAAAAAGACAATCTTTTATGATGTCTTTGCCAAGAGAGTTATAGAGATTGTCAAGGTAACTTCAAACTTCAATTTAAATTTCAAATTAAATCCTTTATTTTTAAATTTTAGAAGTATTTAGCTTCATTGTGAGTTTAATCTGTTTGAACTTTGTAGGTATCAAAGCTACTAGTGAGGGTTTTGCAATTAATAGATGGAGAACAAAACCCAATGGGATACATTTATGAGGCCATAGATAGGGCTAATGAGGCTATTCAAAATTATTACAAGGGGTCTGCAAGTAGATTTGCCCCTATGTGGGAGATCATTCATTAGACGTGAAACAATCGACTCCACCAACCCATTCATATAGCAGGGTGCTACCTCAAACCCAAGTTTTTCTTCTTCGATAGCTTCATGGATGCTAATGAGGAGGTTATGGTGGGACTCTCCACATACATTGAAAGGATGACACTCAAGGTTGAGGTAAGAGACCCCATCATTTGAGAGTTGCAAAATTATAACCAAGCTAGGGGGAAGCTCTTTTCTTTGCCACAAGCTATTCGAGGAAGATCCACCTAGACATTAGGTAAGAAAAAGTGAAGTCTTATCTCTTGAAAGTTACAAATTACAATAATTAATAAAATATTGTTTATTTACAAACACTTGAATATTTTATTTGAATATCCTATCTTTGGTTGTGAGCGCAATTGGAGTTTGTTAGACGCCATTCACACAAAGAAGCATAACAAGTTGATTCATAAAGTAATCATAAACACACATGGAGTAAACTTGTTGAAGACACATCACGCATGAAGCAAACACATAAATATGATGCATACACATAAATACACGCAATACACAAAGCATACACATAAATACGCGTAAGACACGAGGCATGCACATAAATACACATAAGGCACAAAGTATACACATAAATACACGTAAGACAAAAAGCATACATGTGAAAGGTACACACATATAGAAACACACTATTGGCCTACTTAAGAAGAGGGTTCAATGGTTAATCCTAATAAATGGTGGTTAAAGTTGGTTTGTCCCACAAGTTGGTAGGATTAAGGCTCTGATACCAATTGTAATGTCCCCTACTTGGAGGATGCCTGAATTTGCCTTAAGGGACAATTACACAACATAAAATTGTTTTTCAAATAATATTCCATAGTAAATTATATAATAGAGATTGAAATTTAAGAATAAATGAACTATTAACACTTATGAAATAATGAATAACAACTTAAACCTGAACCCAATATATAGACTCTTTTCAATAACCAATCATGGTAGGGATTGGAGAGAAATGCATGATAGGGCACCAGAAAAGTTATTCATCACAATTAAGCCCAAGGGCGTGCTCATACCCCCCTTCGCCCCAAGTGGCAAGAACATCCAACCAAGACAATTTTGTCCAACTTAGAGTGGCGTACTTACATTGTGAGAACCTATACACTATTCATCTCAATTAAGCCCAAGGGTGTGCTCATACCCCTTTGGCCCCAAGTGGCAAGAACATCCAACCAAGACAATTCCATCCAACTTAGGGTGGCGTACTTACATTGAGAGAACCTATGTCACCCTTACCTAACATGTTTCCTTGCCAACCCTACACATGTAGATTATAGTAATATAAATAAATTCACTATTTCCTTTATTTACTAATTTAGACATAACATATCTCTCCTTATTGCATAAAAATCATTATGAAATTAGCTATATACATATCTATATATATATCAAATATTATACACTAAATGCATATACAACCAAATGCATACCAAATACTTTCTTAATCAATTCACTGATTTTTTAAAATGCCAGTTCAGATCTCTTTCTTGATTTGCATAAACTCCCTTTTCAAATCTGATTATAACATATTAATATATCTGCTGCTATAGTCAGAAAATATTCCTTGAATTTCTGTCCTCATTTGCTATTCATGCATTTGCTTTTAAATCTGATCTTGTTCCTTCCTCTTCTTATCTTATTTCTTTTTATATCCTTAAGCTTCTATGAAGTGTGATCTCCTTTTTAAAGGTCATGGCTTTTAGTTAAGAACTAATCGCTGCCTTTTTTGTAATGTGCCCTTTTGGGACTGCCCTAAATCTTGCCCTAAATCTTGCCCTAGAATCACAAGTTTCAATGTAGTTAGGGTTATAACTTAATTAAATGCTTTAAGTAAGATAAATCTTGGTTTAGGTCCTGCAATCATGTTAAATAATATTGGAATATAATTCATATGATCAAACATATATAAATATTTGAAACACGTAAATACATAACTATTAAACTACACCATATCCATACTGCATAATGGGAGTTTAATCATAATAGGAATTGGATGGGAAACATGATAAGTCCGCCCAAAGCTATCCCAGCTAAGCCCAAGAGAGGATATACCATCCCTCTTGGCCCCAAGTGGCAGACCCCCCGTCATCCACATGCAGTGGTCTACTTAGTGGGTAAACTTGTATCTATATTCCCTATCCATGTTGCCTTATCCATCCTCCTTATGCTTGAGACTCCTTGAATCCTTCCCAGCAACCCATCCATGTAGAGATTGGGGAAAGCTACAATAGAAGGCCCATAGATTCCTCTTTTTAAGCCCAAGAGCGGTCACTCGCCCCCTTGGCCCCAAGTGGCAGACCCCTGGCCATCCACATGGGGTGATCTACTTAGAAAGTAATCTAGTATCTGCTCACCTTACTCGTATTTCCCCTTACTTCTACCATGGTTGCTTGGTGGGAATTACAAACACAACAATATATCTAGTTTCATAGAGATTAATAAACATATCATTATTCACAATATACATCATACCACAAGGCTTGCAAAAATATAATCTGCTATATTTTAAGATGCAAGAATATTTACTGTTGATTCTGCCCTCATCTGCTGAGTGCAGATAATTAACTTAGATCTGCTCCAATTGCCTTGCTGTTCGACCTGTTCTTAATATTCAGAAGATATTGCTTAGTGTAAATCAAACAAATAAGAATCTATTATCCATATTCATATTAAAGAACCATAATTACTTATAAGGCTCAATAATTGCTGCAAGCATCATTTTTGCATACTCATGTGTGTATATATATATATTGAACTTACTCCCCTGATTGTTGATTTATCATTTTCCTTCATATATCTCTTATTGGACCATCTCCTTATTCACCCGTATTTCTTCTTGATATCAGCTCAGGATCCAAATGATACTCCACCTTCTGATTATAACATGATAATGTATCTCCTCTTCTTTTCTGCTATAAGTAGATTGATATTACACTCTGTTTGTACCAATAGCTGCTACTTTTCTTCATATAGATTTCTATTTCTGATTGCTTCGATCTGCTCCAATACTCAGAGAAAGTTCCTTCCTTGCTGCCCTTCTACAAATATATTATTTCCAAGCGCTGCCTAATCATTTGCTAATTGTACTTTTACATTATCGCTGCACACGATTTACTTTGCCCATTATTAATCAACCCTTCGCTGATTCTACTCCCTACCAGCGATCATTATCAAGTAGCACAAGCTGCAGGGGTTTGGGATTCGGGGCATGACAATTACTGATCGCTGCCTTTCGATATATTAATATCTGCCTTTAATTGCTGCCTTAATAAAATTGCTCCTTCCTTAACCTTTGCAACCCCCTTAATAACATTCGCTGCCTTTAATATATTAACTTTAGTCGATATAAATTATGTGGTCGGCTAGAAGAGTCTATATTTGGTGATTTCCTAAATATGCGGCATGACAAGGGTGGTCGGCCATGTAAATTTAAATATGCTTTTTATAAAAATCTACAGTAGTTGGATCATGGCAGGGACATGACATTTTTTTCTTTTTCCTCAATTGTTGCCTTTATCTCTTCTCAATCGCTGCCTTTAGAAACATACTAATCGCTGCTCCCTATAGGAATCACTACATATTAATTAGGCATTGGCATTTTTAACTTGGGTGATTAGTACACATTAATATATGTATCTTTGTCTTAGGTGCCAAAGTATGGTCGGCCAAGATTAACTCTGTTTTGCTTAAAGACACCGATAAAAAAGGGAGTCAACCAGCATTCACAATATAATTAACATAAATCTCATAATCAGCGCCGCCACAGATATGAGTCGGCCATCTTTGGAATAATGAGATTAAGGGAATAAAGTGGCTCATTACATAGTATCTTTTAGATTAACCAACGCCCTTGCCGCCTTCATGAAGTTTATGAATAGTATCTTCCTGATTATCTTGACAAATTTGTACTAGTATTTTTGGATGATATTTTGAAATACTGCAAAAACAAAGAAAAACATCTAATGCATCTACAATTGGTTATAAAAAGGTTACGAGAACATAAGTTGTATGGGAAATTGTGCAAGTGTGCATTCTTTCAAAAGAAAATGTTGAATGGGACACATCATATCTTATAGCAATTGACCCTAAAAAGATAAAACTCATCATTGAACGGCCGATTCCTAAAAATGTGCTAAAGGTAGTAGCTTCATGTAGTTAATTGGATACTATAGTAAGTTTGTGGAAGGTTTTCTCAGGTAGCAAACCATATCCTCTTTATAAAGGAAGAATAAGAAACTCTTGCCGATAGAGCAATGTGACATAGCATTTCAGATTTTTAAGGAAAAATTGAAACCAACCCCAATTTTAAAGGTTCTTCACCCAACTGGCCATTCAAGGTAATTACAAATGCTCCCACTCAAGGGCTAGGGAGAAGCCTTCATGTAGGAAGAAAGTATTGTTGCATAGGAGTTCAAGAAATCAAAGACTTAGAACAATGATGTTAACAGAAGCTCATAATTCTCCATACTCAAGGCACCAAAGTGCTAATAAACTGTTTTCAAATCTTAGAAGATGTACTTTTAGCCAAAGATCAAGAGGGGATAGTAAACTTCATTGCCAAGTGTTTAGAATGCCAAAGAGTAAAAGTAGAACACATACATCCAACAAAACTTTTATATCCATACAATATACCTCAACAAACAAAGTGGCAAGACATTAGCATGGATTTAATAAATGAGTTACCAATGTCACCATATAGGCATAAAACAATTTTAGTTGTTGTTGGCAAATTTACCAAGGTAGCTCACTTTATCCCAAGCAACTTGGGCTAATGACACTCCAACTCTAGCAAAAAGATTGTAAAAGAGAAATTTAGATTGTCAAGGATACCAAAGAAAATCATTTCTAACAAAGATGCATGGTTCACTTCAAGGTTTTGGACCACTCTGAGATCTACATTAGGAAACTCGAATAAATTTCAACACTGCCTATCATCCTAAAACAAATGGGCAGACAGAAAGAATTAATTAGATAGTAGAGGATCTTTTGCACATGTATTTCATGGATCAGCAACCTAAGTGGGAGGAATACCCTCCACTAGTGGAGTTCACAAATAACAATTTGTTCCAATCTACATTGGGATAGCTTCATTTGAAGCATTGTAGGGAAGAAAATGCTGAATACCCTTGAGTTGGGATAGTCTAGAGGATGGAGAAGTGATTGGACAGATACGTTGAAGGAAATGGACAAGCAAGTCAAAAACAGCTAGCAGCAGATAAAGGAAGCTTCAGATTGGTAGAAGAGCTATGTAGACAAGAATAGGACTACTAAAAGTTTCTCAGTTGTGAAAAAGGTATTTTCACACGTTAGGCTGCATAAGAGTTCCACATCCTTAGGAAAAGGTGCTAAGTTAGCACCTAGATATGTAGGAACCTTTGAGGACTTAGAGGAGGCTAATCCTGTTGCACACCACTTGGCTCTACCTCCAAACTTGAGCTGAATCCATGATGTTTTCCATGTGTCTTTACTGGAAATATATAAACCTGACAGTAAGAAGAGTTTAAATTGTCATCTTTTACAGGTGCAAGACCCAGGGATAATAACAATCAATCCATTGAGAATCTTGGACCAGCACCAGTACCACTTGCACAACAGAACACTAGATCAATGTAACATCCAATGGGGTCAATACACAGTTTAACAGTGATCTGAGAGATACAGCCGAGATGCAACATCTCTACCCTCATCTATTATAATATGTGGTTAATTCTATTTCTGCATGATACTTGATCTATTTCATTTTTATGATACTTAGTTAATTTTATTTTGCTACTATGCATTGGGGAGATGCAAGATCTTAGAGGGGAAGAATGTCATAACCCCTCTTAAACTACCTAATTAATTACCAATTATTTAGCAGTAAAAACTTATTGAATTGGTATAATAAATTTCTAAATAAGATGGATAGACTAAAGTAATTGATTTAATCATTCAACTAAATTTCATTATTTTAGACAATGATCAAATTAACCTGGAAGTAAAAGACAGTAATAATAAAATATAAAATTAACTATTTAAATTCACCATAATGTTGTATCATCTTGGCTGGTCATATAGAATAGATGTAAACAACCAAATGCTTTGAACATTTCCAAATTTAACATACTTGTGTGATTCATTAAAGAATCCCAAAGGCGCGATGCTCTGGAAACAGATATTCTATGATCTCCAGAACCTGATCTGTCCTTAACATCATCATCAAATTTAGTTCTGGAATTCTTTAAATCCTGAATCTTTTCTAGCTCTTGCTGCAGGTATGCCTAAAAACCATAGCATTTTGTTACTACCATTTACAAACCAAAATTCTAACTGAATGTAATTGATGTCAAGGTCAATAATCAAATAAAGCACTACAAGTAGTTAGTCATTATAAATCACTTAAATGATTCTGCATTAGTTTTTTTTTGGCAGGGAGGGGGAATGAACATGAAATACCTCTTCAGCACAAAGCCCACGAAATTCAGCCGTCATGTCATGAGCTAAGCTTGACCATAATGCCTGTCTACGCACAGCTGTGGCTGCACCCTCTAAAAACCGCCTCCTTTCAAGTGCTATCCTGGCCTGAAAAGGAAACAACATATAAAGCCCAGAATAAATTTCCATCTTTTAAATGAGATATTATTTGCATTGCCCCACACATAGCTTGAACCAGAATGTTTATTTGGAACTTTAAACTTGATTCAAAACAACTGGAAAAAAAAAAGGAAAAAACAGGGACCAAAAAAACTAGGATTTTTTAAGTTAAAAGATGTTGTTTATGGTAGCCTAAAACTTGAAAAACAGCATCATATATTTCAACAATAGCATCAATGAAGATTCATCTTGTTTTTCCTAAGCTCTATTAGTTGTAAAGTATTCACCATGGGCAAAAGAAATTTAAATTAAATCAAGTGATTTTGTATGTTTTTTCTTTTTCTAACACAAATTAGTATGTGTACAAAGATATGAAAGCATAATGGAAAGCAATCTGTTAGTGTACACTGCTTTAATATCACCATTAGAGTGTCATGTTGAATTTAGGCCTTATTACTACACAGGAGTATTATTATACTAAATGATAACTTCAGTTAATCATAATGTACTGAACAAAAAATTAGGGATTGCCTTTGCCAAGCACAAAAGCTGTCGATAAGACCATATAGGGTACATTTGCACCTTTACAAGTACAGATAAAGACTTGATAACACAAATGATTTTTTTTTCTTTTTTAAAAGTCATGGATCATGTTACTAGCAAATATGCAAATGAACACAAGACAGCTGGAATTTAAAATGTTTACAACGACAAGGAACTAAATTCCCTTATGCAAAGAATTTATCGACATATACTTAGCAATTTCCTTTACAGGGTAGCTATGAATAGGTTCAGCCCTATAGGAGAAACATCTCAACAGGCCTTCATGATGGATCAACAATCGAAAGCTTATGTTCAAGACATTGCTATTATCAAGAAAACAAACAAAATCCTTTATCGCATATGATAGTACCTTCTTCCTTGTTCACCATCACAATATCCAGAAATATTTGCTATCCATCTCTGAGGTAATGTCCTATGTATGCTCAATATGTTTAACATCTACAAAACGATAGGCAGCTATTCACTAGATTCCATGCAACTCTCAATTCCATTGGAGTAATCAAGCATCTTCTGATCATGGATTCCACCATTTCTAAATATGGTTTAACACTAAATTAAAGAATATTAAAATTCTGGTACATTATTAGGAGGTGAATTGCACAGGATATAAAAGACCTTGGTCTGTTAATAAATGAAGTTAATTATTATAAATATATATTGATAAAAAGCTCAAGCTTTTTGAGAGAGAAACCCTGCTTTTACTATTATGTTTATTTTGACTTTGTATTCATGAATGATCATTAGTTCTTGTATGCTCAGAGCATTCTTCTTACCTGTTACCAATTAACTTGTGGAGATAGAAATTGGCATTAAGAACATTTACACACTGAATTGTGAAAAGCAAATTGCTATGGTGGTTGTGATGCAATATGAAAGCACAGAATGTTTGAACTTAAGAAATATACAATTCTGGCTTGAGCACTGTTTAGACATGTAGAAACAACGAGACTCACGGTGGTGTATGAGCTGTTGGCCAACTTGCCCTCTTTAATTCATTACAACAGCTAAACTCGCTTGCTGTATGAATAAAATGTACTGTCTTTGGACATTTTCTATAAAGAGAGAGAATTATCTTCATTTTAATAGAATTTTGAATGTTTTGTATTAATATGACCAACGTAGTTTTACTTCAAGTATGCTTAACCTAGAACAGTGCACAGTAGTTGAAATATCAAACAAACACATCCAAATTGCCAGAGAACATAGAAATATTAATCACAAATTATCTTTACACAAACAAAAATTACCACATAACACAGAAATATTAATTATGAACATTATACTTACATGATCAAAAACTAAGTTGAGATCTCCAAATGATTTTGCGTCAAAAATTATCACATTATTAGTAGGATTTGTTTTCACAACAAGAGTGCTATAGCATGTTGCTTCCTACTTGCGTTGTGTTAATTTTAAGCATAAATCTAAATGATAATCAAGATCCTAACCAACTTGGAAGAAATGCAGATGATATTTCCACTATTTGAACAAATGCAATTCATATGTCCAGCAACATCAATAACCAACTTGCTGAGAATCAAAATTTTATCAAATGCTACCTTTGTCACTGCAAGCAATGTTGATGCATGTGAGCTTTGATTAACCACCTCTGTCAAAGATGCTGGTAATGGGTTGGCTGTAACATCAGAAATAAATGTCCGCTTGTGAACCTCACGTAGAGCATGTGTAGAAAGCTGCCACAGTAGCTCCACAAACCTGTCAAAGACTCAAAACACAGTAACTATGATCATTCAGCTTTAAATTTTAGAACCTTGTTCTCACAATTAACCAAGCAAGAGTTACATAAAGCTTTCATTAAAACTGATCAAGGATCCAAAAAGGAAACTAGAGACAAATGCTGAAAAAACTGCAATGGAAATGCAAATATGTCATCACATATGCAACCATGTCACATCAATCCAAAGACCAAACCAATTCAATGGGCTTCATAGTTGCAAGGAATGTGAAATAGTGGTTTCATTTCCATTTTTGTACTTTGAAATGAGCTCACATTTTTAACAGGTCATTTCTCATTTCCAGTGAATTTTTAATTATTTTACAGGTTTTAAAGTCTGCCAAGTTTTTCTGAGTATTTTGTAGTCGCTAATAATATATTTGAAAATTGATAAAAAATTGTTCAAATCCACGGCAATGGAGAAATATTTGAAAATAAAGAATTTACAAAGAAAAACCTGCTGGCTAGAGAGTTCCCGGAGAGTACTACACAAAATTCATCGAGTACTCACCAAAAACTAGGCAGTCGAATTTCTGGTGAGTAGCTCACCTGGAATTTTTGGCTCATAAGTACAAACATTTTTCCAGCAGAGTTTCTGGCAAGTAAATCACCTGGCACTTTTGGCTCACGAGAACTCACAGGATCTTAACCTATGATTAGATTAATTATTATATTTCTGGAAACAGGAATATAAGCAAAACAAACAATGCAAAATCCTAGATAGTGCCCTCCTTATTAATCCTAGTTTTATGAACCAAATTGCTCTGCTATCACGAAAGCAGTCCAATTTCTGAAAACAAAAAAATGCTAATAAAGTTTCAATGATATGAATTAAACAGTAGTTTATGAAACGAACATTCCACGATATTAAAAGAACCAAATAAACTCTATTTTATATTACAACCAAGAATCAGAACAATCCAACCTCTTAGGCGGCCTATTACCTGTTCCAATAACCTACCTCCATTCAACCAGATTACATGTTTTTATTAAACAATGATCTCCATCTTACAATAAGCCTTACCATGCTTATGGAGTGAAAAGTGTCTCCAATCATAACCCTATCCTTGGTCTATCCTCCTAAAGAACTCATTTGACTTTTATTCCACTAAAATATATTAGAATATATGTAATGGTCATAAAATTTGCAGTTAGTTTGTAGTTATAAGATAATTAACAATTAGGAATTAGTTGGCAGATTAAAAATCAGTTACAAATTGTTGGCATTTCAATTCGCACCTCTGGAATGCGGATTGGAAAAACACAGTTATGCACAGATAAACTGCTCTTCGAATTAGGAGGGGAAGCTCCCTCTTTGTTGATGATGCTTAAAGAAAGTAAACTACACTATTTGCCAATCTTTTTGTTCTCAGCTAAGAGCACAAGGTTATAAAACTCTGCGTCGTAGCTGAGGTTTTCTCTTTTTAGAATTTCAACTAAAACTAGGCCTACTCTAAAGACGCTTCTAGCTACTCAAGTAAACTCAAAGCTTGAGAGTTGGAAGTAAACAAGGAATGATTTTAACACAGATACTTAACAAACTTCTTCCCAACACACACCTAAAGACTCATTATACTTTTTGATGCAAATTGAAATAAAGATTATATAAGCAAAACACATAAAACAAAACTTGAGACAGTAGATCAAAGCAGCAAAGCGGGCATAAGATTCCCTTTCTCAAATTTCAAATAACGATTACTTCTACAGCAGGATTGTAGCAATAACAGGCTTCCAGTTTTGCGATCAAACCATAATACACTTGACACAAATAACACATGAACTGAACAATATCTTGCAGCAAAAGGCAGGCATGCAAGTGTGATGAACCCAGCTGGTTCAACTTCAACCACTGATGCTAAAACTGACTGTTTTGTTGTTTTTGCTTGTTTTTGTGAGTTTTTAGGCAATTTTAGAGAAGTGCGCCAGGCATAAAATGATGCTAAAACTAAAATCAAAGCAATAATATGGAGACTGGTATTGTATTGAGTATTAAACAACTGCTACAAATAGATTGTAAACAATAGACATACTCAAAAACCTCCAGATTAATTAAATAAAGCAGATCTATACATGGCAGGCAAGAAATGTGGAAATTGGTGAAAAGCAACCTCCACCTCCAGAATTGGATTTTTCCCTATCAAAAACTGGATCAAAGGCAATGACTGAGCTAGGCGTACAAGATGGTAGCAAGAACAGGCCCCAAAAGGAGGCGTTTCACCTATCTGCTTCACATGCCTTGGCTAGGTAGATACACGCCTTTCAAGGAGAAGTACGGCCCTCTGCTAAAGATGTACGGCTCTTTATTGAATGCTAAAGAACAAACAAAGGAGAAATGGCATTCAAGAAGAATAAACCCTCTCCCTTATTGAAAGTTGATAGATACAAAACACAAAAACTCTGATTAAGCTCAAATAGACTTCTAAATTGAAGCCATCCCTGTAGCAAAGATTCAGCTGGTCTTTCATAGCTTCAAGTTTGCAAAGCACTGAAGATTTCTCGTTCTCCAATGGTAGAAATTCACTATAACCCTTGTCTTAGACAATTGCATAGAGAAATAAAATAGAAGCAATTTCAAATGATCATCAATAATGAGGTTGAATTGCCCCTTTTCTCCTTATAT
This sequence comes from Sequoia sempervirens, assembly GCA_007258455.2. NCBI lineage: Eukaryota > Viridiplantae > Streptophyta > Pinopsida > Cupressales > Cupressaceae > Sequoia > Sequoia sempervirens. The sequence continues at coordinate 41,123,200 of VDFB02270651.1, forward strand.
CCCCAAAAAGGCACGCATATCAAGAAAGTCACGACTTTTTGGCATTTAAAATACATTTAAATGTATTAAAGTCACTTTCAATAGTTATTATTTCACTCAACCAAGTTGGCATACCTTTTAAATGACTTAAGTGATTTTGATTTTCACTTTCTAACTATTAAGTAATTATTTTATAATATTTTAAGTGGCTTTTCATTATTATAAAGTCAAATCATAACTTTATAATATTAAATGACTTAACCACTAGAATATTCATAACTCCCTCAATTCTAAGTGTTTTGACGTGCCGTAAGAAGCTGGCGAACACTGAACTGCAAAGGCCTACACTGAGCCCAACACTAAACTGAAGGGGTGGAAACGACAATATCCACCATACTCTGCCACCGAGATCCCCTATCCAACACACTAGCCTACGAGGATCAAAATAATAGGCTAACCATCACAAAACAAGATCACGCTAAAAAGAGGACATTACAGAAAGCTTGCTCTTACATTAAGTGAACGGAAAAATGAGCAAGGCTGCCCTTATTTACACACAAGCGAGGAGTAGGGAACCCTAAAATCTCCTTGCTTTCACAACAAGACTTGCCAACTTGCAAGCTTTATTTCTAAAACTAAACATGACAACCAACTAACAACCTATTGAATGCAAAAAACAGGGAAAGTTCCAACTATTACAACTTGATATTTCCTATTTCTCAAAGAATAGATAAGCATGAGACAAGAATAGCAAGAAAACTCGAAAAAGGCATCGGGTTAACTATTGCTTTAAATCTATCTTTGGAAATATTTGCTGTCCTAAGAAGATAACCCATTCATGGGTATTTTGGGAAACCAAATCCGCCAAAAAGCTAGTAATTGTCGCTTTATCAAGAGTATTGATACTATCTAGAGCCATATTTCGCTTTTCAAGGATTTCCTCGCCTTCCACAATCGAACTTAGAAAATCTTTGACTTCTTCAGCTAGTTTATCGAATCTTGCTAACATCACTGCAATCTGACTCATCTTTCTGGCAACAAGATCACTGCTAAAACCAAAGTTGGAAAACTCAGACTCGACACGAACTCAGCAGCCCAAAATAGGACTTGGACTCGAGACTCAGCACAGACTCGGGAAAAATCTCGACTAGGACTTGATAAAAGAAGAAAACAATAGTTTTACAAAAAAATAAAATAAATTAATGCAATTAGAGAACATAAGAGCCTAATTTGATTATCAATTTCTCATAATTCAAATATTACACATGTTATATGATCTTCAAACACTCAATATTTAAAATTTCATCATTCATACTCAATCTCATAATTTCAAATTTTCCAATGAAAAAAACAAACAAAAAACAAGTTTTAAACATTCATACTCATTATTTCCAGGCGATGCCAAGAGTCCTAAGTTGGGACTCTGGAGTCTGACTCTAGGACTCACGCGAGTCACTCGCCAGGACTGGGAGTCCTAGCCTAGACTGTCCAGGACTCGGCTCGAGAGTCCCAAGAGTCTTTTCTACGACTCGAAGAGTCCTCAAACTATGGCTAAAACTACCACGAACAAGATTTTGGAATTTTGCTTGTACCTCATCAAGATCGATGAAATCACCATCATCATGACAATATCGACAAAGGATCTGTGAAATAAATGTACTTATGAATCTAAGCACATCAACAACTTTTTGTCTATATTTAGCCAGTTCTTCTGATATTCTCTCATAGGGCTTCACCTTGAAGAGGTGTTCTCTCCAAGCAAGAATCTTCTCTTATACTCTTTTGCAACAATTGAATCATATGTCATCCTCAAATCTGAAATGATAATCTCATGCATCAGTTTCACCTCCACCATACACTGCTCAAACCCCTGAATCCCTTGGCACAAATCATGGGCATTATACCTCAACTGGTACTTCTCTGAAAGCACAAATCTGCCCTTGATGATGAACTCCTCTATCCAATCTCGCATATGCTTCCCATATATAACCAATTGTCTTAACTGGTGTTGATCGGCCGGTGACTCTAGAATCTGTGGAAGCAATTGAGTGGCTTGTGAAGTGCCGTGAAGTAGATTAGAAACATATTGCCGCAGCTACCGATTTTCAGCCTTGAGGGTTGCCTTATCCTCTCCATCCTTAAGAACTCTATCCTCTAGATTTCCTACAGCAACCTCGAAGAGATTCACATCGGTATGCTGGGTGCTTTTACTGAGAATGGCTTTGACAACTGTGCAATCATCAACCTCAATCTCATCAATATTCTTATCCTCTAGAGGCGTAGTGGTCCCAATGATAATTTAACCATCTGAATTCTTCTCCAAGTGAACTTGCTTCTTAGGCTTCTTCACTTGTGTGTCTTGGTAGACGCTGTCAAGCTCTGCAAAGTTCAATTGATACGAGGGCTTCCTCCTTTTCCTTCCCAGGATGTTCTCAAGCCAAGACGAGTTGTCTTTACTAACTTCTCTATGAGGCTCAACTTCAACTTCATCAACCTCTTCAACCTCTGAATCAATATAGATGGGAGAAGACCCCGGCGACGGTGTTGAATAGGGAGACGAAGGCACTGCTTCTTCCTGTGGCACTGGCTCCTCTGGAACTTCTAATACAACTGTCGGTTGTTCCTATTGAACCTGATTAGAGAACTCCAACTTTTTCTTTAAACACTTTGCCAATCTACTGACCTTCATACCTTCTAGTGGATTGCTCATAGCCTTCATTCTCGGTTTTGGTTTGGAAGAAGGTAGGGATGACTGCACTACTGGCGGCTTTGTTGGAATAGTTACCTTACGTGACTTCTTATTGTTTAGGAAAATCCTACTCTTTCTAATAATCCAACCCGTCCTTTCCTCAATTGAGGTGACCTCCTTGATTGACCAATTGACTTGTGAAAGTGATCGGTGCTCAATTTGATCTTTGGCATACATAGGAAGTAGCACTTCTCCAACATCATCAGATAATCCTTCAACAACCTTTGACAGAAAATCAGCCATCTACTGGAGGGTAAACCTGTTGTAACCACGCCTGCACACTTCAAACTCATCTTCGCAATTAGCCCAAAAATCTTCAACTGCGGGCACATGAGCATGATTCTGACCAAGACGAGATGCAAAAACACCATGAGGATCGTATGATCACCTCTCGTTGAACAACTTGAGGCCAAACTTTGACAACTCATCGCCCATCACCTTTGCATCAGCCGACAATCTACATATGTAGATACCCATCTCAAATGGAAAACTAAAAGCAGCCTTCTTTCGATTCTACAAGAACATGTGAACTTCATACACTTGCCTCAGAAACTCCATAAATACCACCTCATCTGTGGGATACCTTGGCAGCATGACTGGACTACTTGAGAAGCCATACACTCTGATGTAGGAGAATGTGGGAAACTGGATGAACCAATCAGCCCACTCCACCGTAGCTGATCTAGCATCTGATGAAATCTGTCCATGCAACTCGTTGTCTAAGTCCCTCACCGTATGCATCAAGAATGCATCATTGACCAACTTGTAATGGTGTGTTGACTTTGAAAACTCCAGCTGTGGGTAATGATGATATATATGTTGAACACCCAGAGTTCCTACAATATTCAAACCTCTAAATTTGCCTTGAAAGGCCATTAGGTAGACAAGGTATGAAATCATGTGAAACTCATGGATTTTGAAATATTTTGTCATCTGATGGTGGAGGCTATCACAGATCAAAGTCGGCCAATCATAGAGTTTTGTCTTATCAATGATATGAGAGATGATATAAAACTTCCAAGGCTGGAATTTATTGGCCTTCGCTTGTCCTGTGACTCGATTGAGCACAGTAATCATGATTGCAAACTCCTCCTTGAATACACCACGTCCGACATTCTTTGGCAAAGTATTGTGTTTCTCCTTCAACCATTTTTGTGCAATTCTCTTCTGATATTTGTCCTTTTGCATGTGCCACACCTTTTCGCACTCTTCAATGGAGATGACCAAATTTTCCGGCCAATGTGGTATTGCAAAGCATTTCTCAACATTTTCTACTTTGTGGCTACAAACAATCTGCCCATCTGTTGCATGGATTTCTCCTGCTATAGGATTGTAATGCTTGACACAAGCAATTACAAACTCAAGGCTCTGCACTGAGACGGGGATTGAAGCGACTACAAGCAACCCGGAATGACCAAGATGTCTGACTGCAACATTTCCTACGTCTTCCAAAGCACGCAAATCGAACACTGGATTTATATGATGCAAATCAATTTCAAAAGTTTTCAAATAATCGTGATACAACACTGGCTTGGTTCTGAATTCCATGGGAGAATATTGCATGTTGAAAAACTTGAATTTTGACTATAAACTTGACTATGTTCGGAAACTTTTTGCACAAACTGCTGAAAATAGAATGTTGATTTCTCCTGAAAAAGCAATTTCCTGGAAAAAGGTTGAGACCTGGGTTTTGTAGAGAATCACGTTTCAGAAAGACCCAGATGATCAAGTTTCAAAAAAGCTTAGGATTTCTCGAAAATGTGCGAAAAAAGCAGATTCTTGAAAATATAAATTTTCCAAAGTTGAAGAGGATCAAAAATCAAGCGGGCCGAGATGAATGAATTTTGAAAAAGATGACCCCTGTCTTTTGAAAAGTGATGCCATGTAAATTTGAAGCATGAAAAAGCAAGCCTCTGTGCAAGTTGATCTCAAAACCACGAAGAACTTTGAAACAGCGCCTCATTTTAACCTTCAAATCTTGTTGTGAAGAAAAATATGTGTTTCCTCCTTTGAATGCCAGCCTGCAAAATATGTGAATAATGGATGCAAAAGCCTTCTTAAATAGGTTTTGAAGATAAAAAAAAGCTTTATTATCCAACTTTAAATCTTTGAAGCCAATCCAAAAGCAAGTATGTTGAATGTGGACACTGTTTTGAATGTCAGATGATGGAAACTAGAAAATTCTCTAAGGAATTGAACTTTGGGCGCCTTTACTCTTCAGAGTTTGGATATTTTTCTGAAATCTTCAAATTTTACTTGATAAAATGCATCCTTTCGATCTTTGTTTCTAGATTTTGATGAATCTTGCGAACTGGCTGACAGATTCATTGTGAAGCCTAATCAAATTAGAGAAGATTGTTCTGGAGGCTGCAACTTCTAAACACTAATTCTAAGCTCTCAAAATCTTGGGCACCCCTGGCTAGCTCGGGCGCCTTTACATCCCAGACTTAGTTATTTTTTATGTTCTTCAGTTTTAATATTTTTTGATCTTCAAGTGAAGTTTCTCTTGAATTCGCAATTCCAGCCATTCAGGAGGTCCGATGAATTGGATGTTGGATTCATTGGATAGCTTGACGAAATTTGAGGTGATCTTCTTGTAGGTGACTAGTCCCGAAAATTGCATCTAGTGGCCTAAATCTCTAGGCGCCCCTGGCTACCTGGAGCGCCCAACTCCTCCAAAGTTTGTCATTTTTTGTAATTTTTCATCATTCAATTTTGACTTTTCATTTTGCACATATTTCTAGCTCTGTTCAATCTGCAATATCTGTCATTTGACAAATCTTTTGAGCTCACTAATGAATCCATTGAAGAGCCTGTTCAAATCTAAAGAAAACTTCTTGGAGGTTACAAACCCTAACTGCAGCTTTTAAGTACTCAAATCCTTGGGCGCCCCTGGCCTGTCCTTACCAAACTTAACCATTTTCAAATATTTTTCAACTTTTTCAACTTTGATCTTCCATGCTTTGTCCTCTATTTTATCTAAAATTGTTGGTGACTGATGAATCTAATGGTCTGAATGAGACATCCACCGAATAGCCTGAGGAATTCTAAAGGAGATGTGCATCCTAGCAAACCCTAATAACTAAATTGGACCTCTTAAAACCCTAGGCACCCCTGGCTAGCTGGGGCGCCCAAGAATCTCAAAGATAGAATATTTTTTATGATTTTCAGTTTGCTTCTCTGATAAAACCTCTCTGTTTGATCCACAATTCTTGGCTAACTGATTGATCCAATGGGCTTGCAGCTAGATTTACTGCGGAGCCTGCAAAAATCTGAGAACAAACTCTTAGGATGGAAAATCCTAACTGCAGCATCTGATACCTTGAAAATTTGAAATGATAGGCACCCCTGGCTAGTGCATTCACCATACGTCGAAGACTGAAAAATGGCTAAGGCATTGATAGCTGGGCGCCTTGACTGGACAGGGGCGCCTAGCATCTCTAGTGTTAGGCAAATTTTCACCATTTTCAAGATTTTCCAACTTCCCTTCTTCGTTCTTCGTTCCTCAAACATCTTTCGCCTTTGATCAATCTGTGCAGCGTTTGAAACCTTGAATCTAACACTTGATAGTTGACCGTCTTCTATTGATGACCTTGGAGCTCCTGTTTTAGCTTCTGAAAAAGTAGAATAGACCCACCAGAGAAAAACTAATCTTTTGATGATTCCGACTAGACCAGCCTGATGAGGAAGTATTTTAAGCCAATCAAAATCAATTTGAGCCCTGGAAGCAGAAATTCTATTTTTAGAAAATTTTGCCAATATCGATTTGAGGATAAGTCTATTTTTAGAAACTTTCTATTTTTAGAAAAATTCCTAAAATTTAGGGCTGAAAAATTGAGATCTGGGTTTTGTAGACAAGGTCACTCTGAGCAAACCCAGATCGTTAGATTTTGAAAATTTTGAGCTTTTGACCAACATGCGTGACATGCAAATTTCCATTTTTTGACCTTTTTGACAATTTTTTACAAGACTTTTACCATTTTTCCAAAATGCTTAAATTTAGCAAAAATTTTAATTTTGGGTACAACACAAATGAAGTGTTGCTCCCTCTTCATTCTCTCTATACCCTAGAGGTCTATTTTATTCATCATTATGGTATCAGAAACCAAGGGTATGGGTACCTTGACTTGAAATTCAAGGATACAATCAGAGTCCTAGTGCTATCTACAGGAGAGAAAAAGAGAGTTGTATTGAAGAATTCATCTTGATAGAATTGGATGGAGGCCTGAACAGATAGTTCTGATTTTCAAGAGATATCACACCTGATAACTGACGACAGAGATGAGTCACACCGACTGACTGGCACTGGCTGACCACCTGCATTGCCAGACCACTGACTGACCAATTATGACTGCAACCGGTATCGCCCATCAATGGCCGATCGCATTTCAGATGCGACTAAAACCCTCAAACCGGCAGCTTGACAAAAAAACTTGCGAGATACATCAAAAATGCGAAACACAAAAGAAAAGGCAAAAAACATTGAAAAAAATAGTCAAACGACTCACGATTTTTCCCTATAAATGCATGAACACATCTCACACTTCCTCACATAGCACTTGGAGAGCAAATAATTTTCATAAAAAAGTGCCAAATACCTAATTTCTCCCTTAAGTGATAAAATTGTGAAATGGTGTACGACAAGAAGTTTTATATGGTTTCAAAGGCCTTAATTTGGGCTTGGTCGCAGGGGCGCTGCCCCTCAACCCCGTTGGGGGCGTTGCCCCCAAACCCCCACAAGGGGCATCATCATCCCTCTACCCCATTGAGATCTTTGCTCCTAGACCCCCACTAGTTATTGGGATCTCTTTTCATATAAGAAATTTGATTACAATGAGGGGATTTGGGAGTGGAGACTGGAATCGACAACTTAGACAATTATCTTTATCGCTACCATTGATTAGAACTTCTCCCCAAGTTTTCACTAGACTACAACAGTGTGCAAAGATTAGAACCTCTACCCAAGTTTTCACTAAACTAGGATAGAGGAAAATGTCAAATGTTGTAATATGCAATTTATGAATTATAATGATAATTTTCAAAGGCAATCATCATAAATTCATGATAGTTGCCAGGTAACTATTGTATCAAGGTTTCGCATGATGATGCAATTTTGTACTCAATTTGTATTCAAATGAATCAAATTTAATAGAAAACACTTTTGTACTCATTTATAGACTCATTTGATATATTTTGTCTTTAAATTTTGCAAAAAAAAGTGTTATTAAAAAAATTTAAGCAATTTTTTAAGCTGCCGAGTTTTTGTTGAGTTTTTGCCAAGTTTTTGCCGAGTCGCAAATTTTGGGTCTGCTGAGTTTTTGCTAACTCTGAGTTTTCCAACTATGGACCAATTAATTGAAAAAACCACAGATTTTTTGGAAGAATCAGCCACAAGTCCAAGTTGCAATTAATTGCACCTTCTCCAGATTACTTCTACTATTACAAACATTTTATTTTGTTTGTACTTTTTAGCAGCACTACTACTTCTATATTTCTATTAACAAACTGTTCTATTATTTAACTGTTCTTAGTCAGTCAATCTCCAGAAAATCTGTTAGTATGGCCTTATTCAAATATAGCAATTTTGCTGATGTTGTAAAAAAGCAGCTTGCAGAAGGGGAATGAGTGAAAAATGATCTCAAGGATGATCAGAATCTCTGAAGAAAAATATTTAGAGGATTTCATGTTCTTGAAATCACTCAGTGACAGCTGAAATGTTGCTTGAAGTTTCAAGATCTAAGGTTGCATTAGAAAGACGAACTTCAAAAATATCAATGTCATACTTTGGATAGGAGGAGGCCTTATATTTGAAGAGCCTATAACTCTATGTCAGATTGCAAGGACAGAATAGATTTTATACCTGTATATTGAGCATACAAAATGACAGAGAGCAACTGGATGTCATTGACATGAAGGTGGAAGGGGATAACATTGTGATGACCCTTAGAAGTTTACCTTCGAAAATTTTGTTGCGACTTGTGATCAAACTTCTCAAGATGCAAACATCCTCGTGCCCTAGAGGGTCCCATAAGCCAAACTGGAAGGAGAAATGTTGGACAAATTGCTTCAAATCCTGTGCATTTATTATTAGGATGAAATTACCCCTCCATGCAAATTGTCAGTTTCTAAAGCACTGCTTCAAGGGAACTGATAGTTTCAAAGTTAACCCCTGAAAGAATGAGAATTTTGTCTTGCTGACAAAATTGTGTGGTTTTTGTGAGCTGCAACTTTTGGAAGTGATTCCTTTGATAAAATTTATGTCTTTTGATCCTTATAGATCATTATCTGATTGCTTTTTATAGTGAGACCTTCACTGCAAGAATCCAGTGGTATCCCATATATAACAAAAAACTTTGTGCGCCATTGTCCAAGCATGTAAGCAATGGACACACTACATATTGTGAAGAGAAACAATGATCTACATAGATCATAGGCCACTACATTTTCTACACACATAAGAAGATTCAATAGGAATATGAATGTTTGTTACACTCAAAAATGCAATTTTATATTATGGGAGGTAGATTTGAGTGTTTTCGAACATGGAAAAGCACAATTCCAATTGTCATTCATCCAATAGAGTTAACATTGTATATGTAACCAAGTGAAACAAGGGGCAAATTGTATTCCACAATATTTTACAGCTCACTTGTCTTTGTCTAGCTTATAAATAAGATTTCAACATCATGGCATTTGCCACTACCAAAGCTGGTTTTACCCTTTTGAGGGGTTTCCAAGAACAATTTGTGTGTCGACTTCTCTCATCACAATATTCTTTCCTTCTAAACTATCATTTATTTTGATTATAAGTAACACAGTCCATTTCTGTATTGGATATTAATTTGTACCACTAGTTGTGGATGAGATTACAGATCAATTTGGTATCAACGCAATGTAATAATCCTTGGGATTGGTTAAAACTTAAAAACAGTGGTGTTTGTACGAAAGTGACTAGGTCTGCAAAGAATAAAAAATTGCAGAGTTGCAATCCAGTCATCTCTCCCCAAAAAGGTGGAATAAAGAGTTGAGAAAGGAGAACCTCAAAAATCTGAACCATGCAGATAGTAATGAAAAATGAGGTGTGATGACCCTCGAGAGCAACACGGAGATAATAATGAAAAATCAGAATTGGACAAGGCAACAACAAGAAAGTATGAACCAACAAGAAGAGCGCATAAGTAAATATCAAACTTCTATGGGTCTCATAATATGAGCTCTTGCCAAGAGATTTTGTACGGTGGGAAGGTTATTTGCCTTCATCCAAATAGAAAAAGAAACCGATTGTGTCTAGATGGGAAAATTTTAAGAAATTACTAGAAAAGAACTTCTGTCCTATTGGGCAAAAAAACAACTAAGAAAATCAAGTAATTGTATCTCAAACAAGGCAAACATTGTGAAGTTTAGAAGACAGAACATGTTATTGGGCATGGACTTGGAGGATGAGGATGTGCTTATAAAGTACCTCAAAAGTCTTCACACCCACATCAAACAAAGGGCAATCACCACCAACCCCCAACACTTGGACTTACTATGTAGAAGGAGAACATATACCATAGTCAACAAAGGTTTTGCTATTGGGAAACCAAGAAATACTTCAAAAGGACATGTTGCTACAAAAAAAACCTATCAAAGGAAACTAGGTCTTGGCAAGTTGAACGCCAACAAAAGACACCAAAGCAAACCAAGTCACCTCAAATGAAGAGGTGGGAAGGCTCTTTCCTCACCTACATGCACTCCCTATGTAGAAGGAGAACATCTACCACCCTCAACAAAGGACTTGCTAGCGGCAAACCATGAAATACTTCAAAAGGACATGTTGTTACAAGAAAAAACTATCAAAGGGAACTAGGTCTTGGCAAGTTGAACGCCATAAAAACACACCAAAGCAAGCCAAGTAACCTCAAATGAAGAGGTGGGGAAGCTCTTTCCTCACCTGCATGCACTCCCTTTGTGTTTGCAATGTATCCTATCTACTATATCTCCTACATGGCGAATGAACATTTAGGTTAACATAGAGCTTCTACTATCACAAGGTGTGAAACACATGTTTCTATGTGGCATAGATGTTAATCTCAAGTCTTGTTGAAGATTAGGATATCATCAATGTAGACAACAACAAATGAGTTGGTGAACAGAAAGAGAACTGCATTCATCATCAACATGAATGTAGTTGCTACATCAATCAACCCAAAGGGCATAACCAAACTTTTGAAGAGACCTTCCTTGACTTTGAAGGCTGTCTTCCAAATGTTTGTAGGTTTAACATGAATTTGAGGACACCCAAACATTAGATCAATTTTGGTGAAGAACTTGGCACCAACAAACTGCTCTAAGAGATCCTCTTTCTAGGGAAGATGATAGGTGCTCTCCATTATGGTCTTGAAAAGTGCTCTATAATCAATGCACAATCGCTACATGTTGTCCTTCTTTGGCACAAGAGCAAAATTGTTGTGTTGCAAAGCGCAGAGCAATCTGTCCCTTGTCCATGAATTCTAGAATTTTTGCCTAATCTCTTCAAGGAATGATCTGGGGTACAACAATGCATTAGATAAGGATTGCCCTAGTATTTAGTCAATCTTATATTTTATGACACAATGTTGAGGAACAATGTTTGGTAACTAAAAGAGATCCTTGTTCCAAAATCTCATTCAATTGTTGTAATTGTGTTGAGGGAGTTGCAATATGAGTTTGAAACTTTGAGCTGCTAAGACACCCTTAATCTCTGGGTTGACCATGAGAAGGACAAACTTCCTCCTAAAGTTAATGAGCTTCTTACATTGCTTGGCACTAGCGGTAGATAACTAAGGGATCTACTTTTGGTATGCAATATATGAATGCTAACCAACATATATGATAGCATTCCTAGGATTTGCCTCATTGGTTGCATGTCATGAAAAAAATGCAGTTGCCCAAATAAAGCATTACATACCTCTAATGGTGAGACATCACAAGGGGCTAGATCTCACAATAGCTTGATTTTGTACACCACATGACACTATTGAACTACCTATTTCTCCAAACTTGAATTTACTGTAATGTCCCCTTTTCAAAATAAGATTATAATAATAACAACTTAAAATATATAAAATATAATATATAATAAAATATAAAATTAAAGTTTAATTTAATTAAAAGTCAAGGGGCATGTGAAGAATCATGACCATTGAAGGAAAAAGATATATAAGAGACACCAACAAGGAAAAGTAGGCATCATACGAAGAATACATCTTTATTTATCTAATAATTACTCCTTTGGAGCATAGAACAGCAGTTCATTTAACTTGAGGACAAAATCCCTCATGACAGAAATTGAAGGACAGAAACCCACAATTTCCCAAGAGTGATTTCACATGGAAATCACCATTGTGCAGATCTGATTAATTTTCAGTTTGTAGTTAATTCATTCAGTTCCAAATAAACATCTGCCCCAAACTATTAATTTGGGTCACTCCTCTAGCAGGTTTACTCAGATCTTCATGACCAATCACAGCACTGTGCAGTGGTAGCAATTCCCTTGGAAGGAGTGCCATGGGGTTTATAGTTACTAGCCACAGCCACAAGCCATCTGAATTGCCCAAAAGTCAACCTACAGACTGGCCATGCCATACTCTCCACCAACCGTGGGTCTGTAATATATTTTGGGATTAGCAAATAAGGAACTGAGCATTGAGGCGGGCTACAAGGGTTATATACAAATCAATTTTATTACTGCCGCAGCATAGATCAGTTCTGCAAGTTACCTAGTGAAGAATTGTAAATGCCAAATTGTATTTCCAAATGTATAAGGGTGCTGGGGGTTATCCATGCAATAATACAAATAGCAGATCTAAACTTCTAGTAATACAATCTGTCTGATAAGTGAGGGATTATCATACTGTTCATTGAATTAGAAGTTCAATACAAGTCTTAATCATTTACTGTTGATTGGTCAGCAACTATATCATTGTCAATTACTGCTTTCAATTTGTATTTTGATTAAAATCTAGAAATAAAATTATAAAATATAGTAAATTAGAAAAAAAAAGGAAATTTTAGAACAGGACATTGCATTGATCCATCCAATGGTGTATGTTTCAAAATAAGGCATTAATGCCAATCAATATGTGAAGTAATTCAGAGGAAATTGATTTATTTTGACTTCCATTGTCAACTATAAGGTGTACTATTAAAGTATTAAATGTAATATTAATGGTCATCTTTGCTTTTATTCAGCTTTTGTTAGTCTTTAGTTGTCTTAGTGTGTTTTTAGTAACCTTTGCACGTTCCTGTTTTTTAGCTTTTGTTTTTGTCAGTTAACAATTGTTTCTTTTAGAAACATCGTCTTGTATATTTTTCTTTATATGGAGATCTCTCCATTTTGTAAATACACACAATCATGAATATCAATAATATTTTCATGGTATCAAAGCTCAGGCTCGAACCTGATTAGCCAAAGAAGGTTTAGAAGAAGAAAAAAAAATCGAAATATTTTGAAGGAGTTTTTTGGAAGATTTTCGTAAGAATTGTTTTTGCAGATTTTTGAAGAATTTTTTAGGGTTTCAGAAGAAAAATATCGCGTCTGAATGTTTCTTGAAGGAAGATCATGGGTTGTTTTCTGTTGAAAATCACAATCTCCTTTGCTAGCATCAAGGGTTTTTTCAGAAAAATCGCAACGCAATTTTATTCTCTGCATTTTCATTTGATTTATATGAGCGATTTTTGAAGGTCCGTCTAGATTTTTCATGGCTTTTCTGCTAAAATCTGCGTGACCAAGGGTTTCTGGTCCGCCACGTTTGAAGAAATCAAGATGCCATCCACCTTCTGACCACGCGACCTTTGGTGTTTGTGGGTATTTTTAAATCGCAATTTTCTGCATTTTTTGGGCATTCGTGGCTGCAACCTAATGATTTTCTTCTACGCGGGACTAGGGTTTTCTGGGTTGCAACCAATCTTCTAGAATTTCTTGACGTTTTTTTTTTCCTAATCATGGGCAAAGTGTTGCAGACATATTTTGACAGGCCTCTGTGTTAGGGCTTTTTTCCTCAATTTTTATGAAAATCGTGCCAGATTTCTGAAGGCGTTTTTTTTCTGAGCTAGGGTTTGCAGATTCGTACCTGTGGGTCTGAGTTTGCAGTTTTTTTATGGCAGCTTGAAAAAAGAATTTAGAGCCAGTTTTGACAGAAATTCTGGGAAAAATAAAAATTTTGTATAGAGTTTTCGAGATTTTTCTTAAAAAATTTACAAAGAGGTTTTGAAAAAATTTCTATAAAAATTTTGCTGTCTTTCAGAAGTTTTTCGAGGGGCTTTTTCTGAAAAAAATCTTACTTTCAAAGTTTTTGAGGGTTTTTCTAAAAAAATCTTACAATTTCTGAGCCTCTTCTTCAAACGAGTTGTGCCAGCTGATTGTCCAATGTTTTGCCAACTAATCACAATGTTACCTCATTTTTTGTGCTTTGGAAAATGGGAGGGATGGCGTCTTTGTCCAATGTTATGTTGGAAAGTTCGCAGAGGTTCAATGGAAAGAATTACAACACATGGAAGCAGAGGATACTTACCATCTTTGAGTACCAGTGTCTGGATGCACTTGTTCTTGGTACAGAAGTTCGTCCCACTGCTGCTGGGAAGGATCAGGACAAGTATGATGGAGGTAATAGTGAGGCAGGTATGCTTCTCAGATTATCTATCGCTGATGAGATGTTACCAAAAATACCATTTGGTAAATTTGTTGCGGAGATCTGGAAGCACTTGAAAGATCTTCACGAGACCTCAGACAAGGAAAGGGCTTTCCTTCTGAAGAATATGCTTTTCTCTATTATGATGGATGACCAAGTGTCTTTGCAGGAGCACTTGATGAAAATAAAAAATATATTCGCGATCAACTAGAGGCCATTGGTCGTAAGATGGAAGAGGAGGATATGGTGGTGATCACTTTGAAAAGTTTGCCACTTTCCTACGAGCACTTCATTGAAACGCTCAACATTACATCCACCAATGTTGACTTGAAGTTTGATGAACTGTACAACAAGCTTTTGCAGCAAGATAGGTGGAGGAAGCAGTTTGGGAGCACCAGTGAGTCTCCCAGTGTTGAACAAGCTTTTACTACCAAGGACATTGGCAAAGTTAAGTCCACTCAGCAAAAAGGATGAGGCAATTCGGAGGAGTGCTCCAAGAAGTCTATTACTTGCCATTACTATGGGAAGATTCGTCATATACAGAGGTATTGCAGAAAGCAGTTGGCTGATAAGAAGTCCAACCAGGAAGCGTCTCACCAAAGTGCTCACATGGCGGAGCAGACTGAGCAGGAGTCTACATACTATGCATTTTGATGACCAGCACAATATGGGTAGACTTAGTTTTTGTTTGTACGATGACCATTAAGGGGGGGTTTTAAAATATTAAATGTAATATTAATGATCATCTTTGCTTTTATTCAGCTTTTGTTAGTCTTTAGTTGTCTTAGTGTGTTTTTAGTAACCTCTGCACGTTCCTCTTTTTTAGCTTTTGTTTTCATCAGTTAATGATTGTTTCTTTTAGAAACATCATCCTGTATTTTTTTCTTTATATGGAGATCTTCTCTCCATTTTGTAAATACGCACAATCATGAATATCAATAATATTTTCATGTACCAACTGTCCATTAACCCTCATTTGAGAGTGGAAAAACCTCTACTTCATCTGAGTCAATGCTTGAGGAGGTAGAAATTTTGGAGTACCAACATTAGGACTTGACTCTGCATCCATGATTTGCTTGCCTTCTATTGCTGTTGCAAGGACATCATATGTGAGGACTAGCAAGTTTTCAACCAAGAATTCACAACAAGGACTATCTTGTGGCATATCCAGTAGAGATCCAATCATGGCCATGGCATCAAGAAGGATTTTCTAGCATGACTATTAGTGTTGTGAACTAAGCACTTGCGAGGACTTCTAGTGTTGTGAACTAAGCACCACTTGTCAATCTTGAATTGTTTCTTTTGGCACATCAAGTGGTGTGTCCTAAGATTGCCACAAAGGTCCTTTTCCTTGTTTAGAACTCTATTGAGATCTAGCCTTGGCATTCTTTCGTCAATTCTTTGTTCTAAGACTTGGACTTTTCTTTCTTGGCCTTCCTGACTTTGGCCTCAAATTTGCAAATGAATCTGTATGATCCTTTAGGGGAGGACATCTAGAGGAAATTCATGTCTAATTGGATGTATGGTCTCAAGTGTTAGTGTTTGGTAGCTT
Organism: Sequoia sempervirens; assembly: GCA_007258455.2. Taxonomy (NCBI): domain Eukaryota; kingdom Viridiplantae; phylum Streptophyta; class Pinopsida; order Cupressales; family Cupressaceae; genus Sequoia; species Sequoia sempervirens. The sequence continues at coordinate 41,139,131 of VDFB02270651.1, forward strand.
CAGGAGATATTTTCTCCTTAATTTATTCTTGTCAAGGCAAGTCGGCCTTATTTTTATAAAGGAAAATTATACATGTTCAAGGTCGGCTCTAGGATGAAGGGTTGCCTAGCTTGTATAAATAGGAGAAGGTGTCTCCTCATTTCACAATTAAATCAAGCAACTCACTCTTCTCTCTTCAAGTTCACACTTCAGCAGTAGCTCGCCAATTTTAGAAGCAGATCTGATTTCAAGAAGTTTCTTCATTTTGTATCAAGGAGAATTGTCTCTACACATTGTATTAAATTCCGCCTTGTGTAGGGCCTGAACTGTAAGCAGATTTCTGCTCTTATTCTTTAAATATATAAGAGATATATTTTGTTGGGTTTTTCTCCCTCGAGAAGGAGGGTTTTCCCAGGGTAAAATGTTGTGTTCTTGATCTGTGTGTTTTCTATTTCTGCTTATTTACATTTCTGGTCTATAAACTAACATGGTATCAAAGCAGGTTTAAGGGAAGTACTGATCAGATTTAAAGCAGAAATATATGGGAATCATCAATGAGAAAAAGAAGGTTGGATTACCGCCTCTATAAGCAGTTGCCTGTAGGAAATTACATTTGGTCTTCAGGTGAAGCCGTTGGAAATAGATGTCTGTGGGATTCTAAAACAACAAAAATTGCTGCAAGCTTGAGGCACCATAAAGGTCATGTCTAATTCAACAACCTGGCAACCCAGCGACCAAGGATATCATCACATCTGAGGGTACCAGGCCTATTGCCTATCATCAAAGTGTTGTTTCCAGCGTTCCTACTACTCCAAGTTCTTTTTTGTAAGGCGACAATCAAAGTCATCAGTCACTACCATACCCAGGAGCGCTTGTTCATGCACACGTCCAGATTAGGATCACAAATCCTTGCACAGCAGCATCAAGTCTGATTACATCAAATGCCCATTTTTTGGTGCATGTACAGTTAGGCAATCAGGCTTGACGGTTAATATGCCTAAAACCCTAGCTGGGTATCATCCATTTCTTCCAGACTGAGTTAAACAACCTACAACTGATCAAGGTCACAAAAATCTGCAATCATTCCACTACAAATATCTGTGGGTCACTGAAATCTTCGAGTTGTGGTTTCAATGGTGGGTGTGAAATCAGGATGAGCATAAATTGATGGCAACATTGAGTGAAGGTGGCAAAGATGAGACACAGCTACAGGTCTAGCTCAACGGTGTACCAACATAAAGAGATAAGTATTTTATACTTGTACCTTGAATAAATTTTATGTAGTTAATAATAATTCATGCAAAACATTGGGAATAGTGAATCTTGTATGCTTCTGGCAACATTGAGTGAAGGTGGCAAAGATGAGACACAGCTACAGGTCTAGCTCAACGGTGTACCAACATAAAGAGATAAGTATTTTATACTTGTACCTTGAATAAATTTTATGTAGTTAATAATAATTCATGCAAAACATTGGGAATAGTGAATCTTGTATGCTTCTGGCATTGGTCTGTATATTTCTGTTCGGGGTAGTTTGATTCTATGAACTATTATTAATCTCTCTAAGATGCTTCCAAGACGGATCAAGGAGCATAAGGACGATGAGAGATTGCATAAGGAATTCAAGGGAAGAAAGAGCTTGATGCATCCTGTGAGGAAGTCATGCCGGCTGAATAAATGAACAAACATGGAGACATAGCTTGCAGCCTTGGGACTGAGTTGGTGGTGCATAACTCTCTTGATTCTTCACTCAAGGGCACAAGGTTGGATCAGCCTTGGATGGAGAATTTGCGATCAATTTCTTCAAAGAGGAGAAAATGACATTCAGAGGGAGTTAAATTCTGAGAATTCAAGACACAAGTTGAGATCATGTCCAAGAAGAGGACGAAGGTTTTGAGTCTCGTCATTGCAGGGCACTTCACTTCCAAAGGATTTATTTGCAATCTCTAAGGCAGGGATCAAGAGGGAGTTTTGTGACTCACTGAGAAGAAGTGAAGGTGTTAGCTAAGTGGGTTGCAGTGTTTGGAAGACCTCTTCAGCTGCAGAGAACAGAATTGCACAAGACAGTCAATTTGGATTTGACATTGGTAGCTCCGCAAACCTATTCAGATTAGGGTGATCTGGGATGAGGTCGAGAAGGACAGTCCTGAACTCTCACATGTCATTAGTGTCGGAAGTGTGCATTGGAAACTGTTCCTCTAAAGCAAGCATTGCAGGCAATCTTGGACGAGGAGGTCAGGAGGTTGATGCAAGTACTTGGAGCTTCAAAGGGAGTCACATCATCATAAAGATTTGTTGTAGTGTATATTTCTCTAAGACAGAGAAATATGAGGTGAAAGCCCTTGTAGTGTATATTTCTCTGAGACAGAGAAATATGAGGTGAAAGCCCTTGTAGTGTATATTTCTCTAAGACGGAGAAATATGAGGTGAAAGCCCTTGTAGTGTATATTTCTCTAAGACAGAGACATATGAGGTGCAAGCCCTTGTTCATCTCTGAGACAGAGATGAGACGTCATGTTGAGAGACTCCATGACGACATCACGTTGAGACTCCGTGATGAACCCTTGTACTTGTGTTTCTTTCCACACATGGGAGTAGCCATTGTGGACGTCATGTTGAGAGACTCCATGACGATATCACATTGAGAGACTCCGTGATGAACACTTGTACATGTGTTTCTTTCCACACATGGGAGTAGCCATGGTGGACGTCATGTTGAGAGACTCCATGACGACATCACGTTGAGAGACTCCATGATGAACCTTTGAGCTTTCCACAAATGGGTGTAGCCATTGTGGGCGTCATGTTGAGAGACTCCATGACGTAGATAGCTGGAAAATACCTCCCTAGCTAAGAGGGAGTGTTAGTGTTTGGTAGCTTCAGGAGATATTTTCTCCTTAATTTATTCTTGTCAAGGCAGGTCGGCCTTATTTTTATAAAGGAAAATTATACTTGTTCAAGGTCGGCTCTAGGATGAAGGGTTGCCTAGCTTGTATAAATTGGAGAAGGTGTCTCCTCATTTCATAATTAAATCAAGCAACTCATTCTTCTCTCTTCAAGTTAACCCTTCAGCAGCAGCTCACCAATTTTAGAAGCAGATCCGATTTCAAGAAGAAGTTTCTTCATTTTGTATCAAGGAGAATTGTCTCTACACATTGTATTAAATTCGGACTTGTGTAGGGCCTGAACTGTAAGCAGATTTCTGCTCTCATTCTGTAAATATATAAAAGATATATTTTGCTGGGTTTTTCTCCCTCGAGAAGGAGGATTTTCCCAGGGTAAAATGCTGTGTTCTTGATCTGTGTGTTTTCTATTTCTGCTTATTTACATTTCTGGTCTATAAACTAACATCAAGCCCAACCTATACTTCAGAACGAGATTATGCCAAAAACTAGAGTAGGGAACATATCCATGTATTCTTGCACAAATTGATCCATGTTTGGCATAGTAAACTTGATGTATCGATCCTCATTGTGCCCAACTAGGTAATAGGTCTCTTTCAAGGCTTCTATGAAAACATTTTAAGTGTCTACAGATTCAGATGCAACATCCTCATGGGGTGCACAATAGTTTTGCCACCATTGCTTAATTAGTAAGAAAATTTTCAAATGAAAGAAGGTAATCTTTTTTCTTTCAAAGAAGTGATTTACCCTGAAGTATGAACAAACAAGATTAAGTTAGTTATCTAAAGCATCTATGTCTATGTTGCCTTCAAGAATAGGGATGTCTATATTGGGTTGTACCTTGTACAATGTGGAACAACTGAAGAGTTTTTGGAGGTAGAGGGTCTCTAGAGGATGTTGCACTCACTCAAGCAGCTATGCAAAATGATTGATGATGCTTGCTCTATCACATGCGTATTGATGGTCAAAATCTTCTTGTTGTCGTCAATATAAATCATCTTTCACTATATAGAGCATATTTGCAGTCGGCATCTTTGAATCTGTCTATCAACTTGGCTCTTTAGATAGCAAGGTGGGCAAAAGGATCAAGAGTCTCAAGCCTCAACTTCCCATAGTTCAACCTCACATGAGCGTGCATACAAGCTAAGACACACTACAGATGTAAACTTCAATACCACTGGACAAGGTTCAAAGCCTATTGCTCTAATACCACTAATCCAACGCCCATGATGGTGGTCAAAGGATAGACACACTCAGCGGACTAAATGTGCTATGGCAGAAGTGTATATTAGAATGGCAAAGGCCAAGAACTATATCAAACTGCAGAAGACTAGGGGAAAGAAGATTAACACAATAATTAGACACTGCAATCATAAACAAAATATGCAATGGCAAAGTTTTATTATGCAATAGGTCTATACAAGATTCAAGAGGTCAGACGTATCAAATGCCTAAGCTATCTTCATGTTCAAACATTGAGCTAGCTAACTAAGTAACTTGTTAACTAAATTCCTTATTGACTATTGCAAAGAATGGTTGTACACTAATATACATGTAAGCGGGTGATGAGAGGCTCAACATTTACACAACTGCCTATTGCTCTACCAAGTTCTGGCTAGTTCCTTTGGATTGTCGTTACCCCGGAATAGCATTGCAAATACTTGTGCAGCACAGATCAGTCAGAACTGTCGTCATCAGAACTTTGCAGCAAGTTTTGAGAGAAGTTAGCCTGTCATGTTATGACCACGTGTTCTACACCTGATGACTAAGCTACTGCCAGAGCCACATATGCCACATGTGAGTGCTGACAGAGTTATGAGCTCCTGAGTGTCCCAAATCCTCTTGCATTAGAAACAACTAGGAAAGAATGGTGAATCTTTGTAAAGTGAATTTATTGCTGATGTCATTGTAGCAAAAAAAATATAATACCTGATGCATTTACCACAAACAATTCCACCTACAAAATAAAAAATGTAAGGTGTTACGTATGTGGCAAGATGGGTAACCTTTATGATGACAGTCGTAAGAGGTTATAGGGAAAGAAAATAAAAACAAACAATTCTAGTCAAATAATAATAAGCCCAATATTGTTGAGTTTAAGGATGAATGTGATGAACATGTTAGTTGTTTCAAGCATCAAAATAAAACTGTAATGCTACTTTGATCTTGGAGCCAGAAAACACAATATAGGATGTATTGGTCTGTACTCTTTGTTGTGGATGATACTTGGTCTGAAAATGTGTTTCTTAATGATGTAAAACAGATTATGTAGAGAGCTATAGAAATGTTCAAATCAAACTGGCAGGAATTAAAGATAATCACATTTCAGAATATTTTCTGTGATCTTGCAATGAGCCTTGTGAAGAAAGCCTTAAGAGGGAACAAAAAAGTGTCTGATTCAATAAATTTTGATGATAAATTAACATTTTGTCACTTAGCTTTGATGACTAGCATTGAATTTGAGCTCAAGCCTAATTCCTCTGATGAAGAAAACAGGATACAAAAATGGGAAAGGGTTATGCAGGTAAAGCATGATGCCATGGTGAAAACAAAACCAAGGTTCTTGATGAATTGCCATCAAAAAGGAATCCCAAAGGGTGGTAAGGAGTGTTTAAGGAAAAGTTCAAGGCTAATGGATCATTGGATAAGTGCAAGCCGAGGTTGGTAGCAAAGAGGTTCCCCCAAGAGAAGGCTATAGGCTACGAGGATACCTTTACTTCATTAACAAAAATGGTGGCAACCAAATTATATGAATATCCAGTCATTGCATCACAATTTGAATGGAAAAATTAAAAGATGGACACGAAGAGAGCATTTCTACATAGGAACTTGGAGGAGGAAATGTATATGACTTGGCTCCAAGAGTTTGAAACTTTGGGCAACAAGACCAACACAATTCAGCAGATAAAATCAAATTTATCCTCTATTTTGACATAACCGATTTAGATTTCTTGAATTAAACAGTAGGGTTTTGGAAAAATAATGATAAAATTTCCCTATCTCAAACAAAACATGCAAAAA
>VDFB02270651.1:41145133-41230252 GCA_007258455.2 Sequoia sempervirens
CAATGAGTTTTAATTCTTGTTTAGATATTGAAAGATCTAATGGATCTAATTATGAGATGTGGAAACTAAAAATGGAGGATCTCCTTGAAGAGAGAGATCAGTGGTTAGCTGTTGGTAATGAGACAAAGTCACCTACAACGATGTCAGATGAGGATTGGGATAAGCTTGATAAGAAGGCAAGAGGGACCATAAGATTATGTATTGTTGATGTTGTTCTCTTGAATGTCTCAGAAGAAACTATTGCATATAAATTGTGGAAGAAAATAGGTGATATTTATCAAATTAAAAGTATTACTAATAAGTTTTATCTAAAAAGATAGTTGTATTCTTTAAAGATGAAAGACGGTGATTCTATTGCAAATCATTTGAATGCTTTTAATTTGATTCTAAGTCAGTTAGCATCTGTAGACGTAAAGCTAGAAGATGAAGATAAATGCATATTGTTACTTTGTTCTTTACCAAAATCTTGGGAAAACCTAATTGTTGCTATTAGTGGTAGTGTTGCAGATTTGAAGATGGACAATATAATTCCTACTCTCCTATCAGAGGAGATGAGGAGGAAGTGTAAAACGAAAAATCCAAGATGCCTTGTTTGTAAAAGGTAGGCCTGAGAAAAAGGAACCTAAGGGAGACAAGGAAGGGAAGGGTAATTCAGAAGGATAGAGTAAGGTAAAGTGTTGGAACTGTGGTAAACTAGGACATGTGAAGAAGGATTGTAAGAACAAGAAAAAGAGTTCTGCTTCTTCTATAGAGGAATCCTCGGATGACGGTAATCATGCTTTGATCATTTCATGTAAAAATGTTAGTGATGACTCTTTGCTTGATGTTAAAGAGTGATCTTCATGAGGATGGTAGTCATGATGCCATGTGTAGCTCGTACCATGGTTTAGTGGGAGTTGTTGGTAGTGACATGGATGCATCATTGGTAAGGTTATCTTCATGTGATTGGGGATATGATTTTTTCTTGGTTTAGAGTGGTCGCTATTATGTCATGGTTTACTCTTGATATGCGTTTAGAGTTTGGCATGGTACTTGTTCTCTTGAGACCGAGATGTATAAATGTTATGGTGCATGTGATCTCCTAGTAGGCGATGGTTAGATCATGTTGTTGTGTTTATGTTCCTAATTCATGATTGGAGCTTTGACATTGATCTTGTGTAGTTCTCTTAAGTATTAGGTACATTAATCATTTGCTTGATTACTTCATGATAGTGCTATGTTGCATTTGGAATTTGACATGGATTGGTTGGTTACAGGTCCTCATGGATACTTGGAGAAATAGGTGAGGCTTGAGTTATCTTATTGTAAGAGATATATGTTGGAATGGTTACTTGTAAGAAAATATTTTTCAATAGAAAAGACTAAGAAGCCTACACCTTGGTTGGACGTGAGTTCAACACACTCGGCAGTTTCACATGCCTCCAAAGAGGCAGTTTGGATACACAGACTTGGGAAAGGTATTGGTTTTAATTGCAACTAAGTTAAACTTGAATGTGATAGTCAGAGTGCTATGTGTTTAGCCAAAAATCCTATGTATCATGCTTGTACTAAGCATGTTGATGTTAAGTATCACTTTGTGCGAGAAATGGTTGAGAGTGGAAAGGTATTAATTGAGAAAGTTGACACTTTAATTAATGCTACAAAATATCTTATGAAACCAGTTCCTATAGATAAGTTCTCTTGGTTTTAATCATTTGCTTGGAGCTTCATGATTATGCAGGTTGCATTTGAAGTTGGCATGGATTGATTAGTTGGTGTAGGAAGGCCATTGGCCTTGAGTCCTATACTTGATTTATAATAATGATTCCTTGTTTAGAATAATTGCAATGTATAATGTTAAGTTGGAGAATGTTGGGAACAAGATGCCATTTAATTGCAATCCTAAACATATTTCATGTATCTCCTAAGTCCTTGGAAAGTGTTACCCAACACTAGGATTAGAAAGAGATTAAATTTGAATGAAATGAACGTTAATTGGCATTTGTAATTAATTCTAAATGATAAGAACATGTGGGGACGCCCATGAAGAGCTCCTACAAAATAGGAGCACATGGGGAACCCACATGTAAGGTGGAACTCACCTTGAGTTAAGTTAATTGTTTGGAGTAAAAGATAACACTTCAGTAATGCATGTAAAGATCCTAGAAGTTAGGGATTGGTGTTTACATGCATGGAGTTTAGTTCAGTTAAGTTCAGATTAGTTTAGATCAGTTCAGTTCAGTTTAGTTCAGTTATGGTTCAATTATCTTCAGTTGCATGTAGTTAGTTTCAGTTGAATGCTAGTTGACTTCAATTGACTTGGAATGCATGACTAATGACTTGAGTTACATGACAGATAATGGGTGATACATTCAGTTAAGTGGGGATGATCAATCATGCATGATATTTGCATGAATGGTGGAGAGATATGTTTCAATTAACAAAGATTGACTTGGACCCACCTTGGGAGCCCAAGTTGGCATCTTGGTGTTAACACTTTTGCATGATAAGATATTTTATAAGGCTGAGTTAAGTGGGCCCATTCTTGGGTGCCAAATTTGAGGATAAGCTTAGAAGATATCTTTAGAATCAACATTGGGTTATGACTTCAGTTTGGGATGCCCAAATGGATGGACTTGTTTTGACATTGTTCTTCACGGTAGAACTCTACTTGCAAATAATAGGCATGGGTTTTGTGAGATAAGCATTGTGCTTTGTAATTGTAAACTCTTTGGAGTTTACAAGGCTCATTATTGTCTATATATTGCAGCAAGTTGAGAGTTTATTAGATTTTATTGCAAGTTGTGAACAAGAATTGTTGAAGGCAAAAGAAGCATCTCAAGGAAGGATTGATAAAGAATTATTGTAATCTTGTTCTAAGGTTAAATAATACAAGCACTATTGATTCTTGGTGGAGTTTTTTCTTGAAAGGGTTTCTCCACGATATATGCTGTGTAACTTCTTTCTTCTGGTCTTATTCTTCTACAATCTTCTGTCTACTTCTACAAATGGTAAAATGAATTAAACAAATAATCATCAACAAAGAATTTGTAACAAAGAATACTCAATTAGATCTACAACTACAAGATTTTTACAAAGTATTAAGATACATAATCACCTCCATTTTCAATAGTTTCTCTATCGGCCGAATAATTCTTTATCAGGGGGACCTTGTTCTCAGTCCCATTGATGTACCGATGACATTCTATTCAGTGTGGTGTGTTCTATCGGTTGGAATTGGTCGTCATCGACAAGACTTACTCTCATCGAAGGGACTCTATCTTGGGTCTCTTCGATGGCTCGATGGAACGTGAAAGAAGATTATCGATTGGACTTAGCCTTATTGGTGGGACTTTGCCTTGAGTCTCCCCGATAGACCGATGGGTTGTGATGAGCATGTTGGTGAATCTCGTTGATGTGACTTGGATGCCACGATGGCAATGGGGAGCACGACAATGTGATAATATAACTTGATGTATGATTGTGATAAGTTTGATCCAACGACACTCGCTAACCTTGCACCTCTTGTGGTGGGTCCCAACAGACTCCTGCGGGGTGTGTAGGATTGGTTAGTGGTGATAACATGACGTTATGGTGTAAGTTGATTGATGGTTGTGGTTATAATAATCTAATGGTGCCCGCTAACTCTGCACCCCTTGTGATGGGTTCCGACTGACTCCTGTGGGGGTGTGCGGAATAGACTGAGCGGTGTACATCTATCAACTCGATAACTCATGGAGAATGCCCTAGTGGAATGCAAATGGTGTGATGGTCGATACTTTTTGACAAGCGATGTGTCGACATGTGGTACAAATCCATTTTTTGATTCTACATCACTGTTGTGAATCAATGATCATTGGACCAAAGTTTTTAAACTTAAGTTGATAGTTGTATTTCCTGATAACGATGTAGCTGCATTACAAAATCAGATTGCTCATTGGTTGGAAAATTGGTACTATGACATGGAGAGATTAGGCCGACCTAAAGAATGAGTGAGATAAAATGGGATGTATGTAATGTAATGAGTGAGAGACGAATGGTATTGCATTAAGTTGGTGTTTTCTCAAAGGAAGAGTGAATGCAATGCTTCTAAACTGATCCTACGAATTAACACCTGAAAGTGGAGTTTGTAACTCTGTATGTAATTTATTTAATGTAATACAAAGTGACTTTGCTTGGTGTGTGGTTTTTTCTCCCATAAGGGTTTTCCCACGTAAAAATGGTGTTCAATTTGTGTGTTGCTTGAAATTGTCTATTCTCGTATTCTGATGGTGTGCATCTTAATGATTGTAATTCAAATTAAGTGAAATTAATTTTTCTACACTTCTTTCCCGAGAATTTTTCATTTGAAAGGCATTTCCACATCGTGCTTTCCTTTCAAGTGGTATCAAAGCTTGGCCAGTTGTGTTATCCTTGTGAGTAGGGCTAGTTTTTGTGCTAACTCTATTCAGTGGGAGTCTTGCAAAGAAAATTGATTGTCTTGGTTACAAATTGAGATGGAAAGCACATTAGGAAGAGTAGAAATTAAAAAGTTCAATAGTGGAAATTTTGAGTTGTGGAAGCTCAAAATGGAAGATTTATTGGTGGAAAGAGATCTTTGGATTGCTGTGTCTAGAACTAAACCCTCAGGAATGAAGCAAGAAGATTGGGATCTCACAGATAGAAAAGCCAAAGGGTTGATAAGACTTTTTTTGGCTGATTCTGTTCTCTTGAACATCCATGAGGAGAAGACTGCATCTTCCTTATGGAAGAAACTTGGTGATATCTATCAGGGCACGTCTCTGGTAAATAAGTTATTCTTGAGGAAGAAGTTATACTCCTTGAAGATGGAAGAAGGTGCATCAGTTTCAGACCATATGAATTCATTTAACATGATTGTTACTCAGTTGGCCTCTATGGGTGTGAAGATAGAAGAAGAGGATCGTTGTATGCTTTTGTTGTGTTCCTTACCTAACACATAGGATCATTTGGTGATGGCTATTGGAAGTACAACAACCAATTTCAAGATAGAAGATGTGGTTGCTTCACTGCTGTCAAAAGAAATGCAGAGGAAATCTTCTGAGATGGCCAAGGAGGCCCTTGTTGTTCGGGGTAGATCAAAGGAGAGAGGAAAGAAGAAAGAAAGAGGTCTAAATCCAAATCTAAAGGGAGATCTAAGTCTCTAGGAAAAAATTCCAAGGTGAAATGTTGGAATTGTGGGAAGACTGGTCATATCTAAAAGGATTATAAAGAGGAGAAAAAGAAGAAGAAGAAGAACTCTCCAAACAATGATTCTTCTCAGAGGGATGTAGATGCCTTCATTGTAGCCTTGGTGAAACAAGCATCAGGTGATGTCTAACTGATTGAATTAGGTGCATCTTTTCACATGACATCTCATAGAGGTTGGTTCACGAAGTATGAAAAGTATGCTAGTGGAAAGGTTTACCTAACAAGTGATTCATCTCTTGAAATTGTTGGAAATGGAAGAGTCAAAATCCAATTTCCTGATGGAAGAATCAAAGGAATTGATGGAATAATGCACATACTAGGTTTGGCTCATAATCTGCTTTCTATTGGTAAGCTGAATGATGTTAGCATGCATGTTTCCTTCTCAAGTGGAGGCTGTAAAATGACTAGAGGTTCAATGGTGCTAGCTAAGGGTGCACGCATAGGCACTCTATACAAGTTCGATGCATGTCCTATTCAATGTAACAATGTCTCTATAAAGTAAAGCAAAGATGCTTGTGTAGAGAAGGAGAACGAAGTTGCTCTGGGTGAAAACTCTATGGAGGTGCCTAGCAGAGAAAACCATGCTGTGGCATCATAGACTCAACCACATAGGAGAAAAAGGCTTAAAAGCCTTGAAGAATAAAAACCTAGTAGAAGGGCTTGATGATTGTAACCTTGAGTTCAATTTTTGTGAACATTGCATTTATGGAAAACAACACCGTGTTTCATTTTATTCTAGTCCTCATAAGTCTTCTTGCATACTAGATTATGTTCACTCTGATGTATTTGGTCTAGTGAATATTCCTTCATTATCGAAGTCTAAATATTATGTTTCTTTTATTGATGATTATTCGAGAAGGGCATTTGTGTACTTTCTTAAAATTAAATTAGAAGTGTTCAGTCGGGTTAAAGAGTTTAAAAACTTGGTAAAAAATCAGATTGGAAGGAAAATTAAATGCTTAAGGATGGATAATGGTGGTGAATTATGTTCTATAGATTTTGAAAGGTATTGCAAAGACCATGGAATTAAAAGGCATAAAACTATGCCTTATACTCCATAATAGAATGGAGTTGCTGAGAGGTTAAAAAAGACACTAACGGAAAGAGCGAGAAGTATATTGAGCAGTGCTAGTTTGGAGCAGAAGTTTTGGGCTAAGGTTGTAGCTACAACATGTTACTTGGTTAATCGTTCACCTACTTCGGCTCTTGTTAACAAAATGCCTATGGAAGTGTGGTATGGTAAGAAGTCCTCTCTGAGGAATATTCGTGTTTTTGGCTGCGTAGCATATGTTTATGTGCCAAATAAGAAAAGATCCAAGTTGGAAAAAAAGGTTATAAAATGTATATTCATCGTCTACGACATTGGTGTGAAAGGATACAAGCTTTGGAATCCTGTTACTGAGAAGGTTGTGTACAACAAAAGTTTAATCTTTTGGGAGCTAAAACCTTTTGTAGTTGATCTACAGTTAGAGACAAAAGGAAAATAAAAGAAGGATGATGTAGTTTAAATTCCTCAAACTCCAGATAAAGAGGAACTACAAATTCAAAGTTTGTCTGAAACTGAGGAGAGCTCTACCAGCTCTGAGAATTTTGAATAGGAAGAAGAACCTTAGCCTCAACCAGTGAGGAGGTCTACACATGAGAAGCAACATCTTGAAAGGTATGGATTTTCCATGTTGGATTCGAGCTATGTGTATGATTTGATTACTAGCACTAATGAGCCTAGATTGTAAAAGAGGCTATTAATATGTCTGATTCAGATTCCTGGTTAGAAGCCATGAATGAGGAAATGACATCATTGAAAAATAATGAAACCTGGGATTTGGTACCTTTTCCTGAAGATCAAAAGCTTGTTGGCTATAAATGGGTATTGAAAAATAAAATTGGTCTAGATGGCAGTGTTTAGAAGTATAAAGCTCGATTGGTCATGAATGGCTATTCCTAGGTGGAGGGAATTGATTATGGAGAAATATTTTCTCCTATAGCTAAGATGACATCTATTAGATTTCTGTTGTTACTTGCAACTGCGTATGACTTAGAGATTGAGCAAATGGATGTGAAGACACCATTTCCTCATGGAGATCTAGAAGAAGAAATTTATATTTCCCAGCCTGAACACTTTGTTGAAAAAGGTAAAGAAAGTTTGGTTTTCAAGCTAAATAAATCTTTGTATGGTTTAAAGTAATCATCTAGAATGTGGTATCAAAAGTTTGACACCATTGTGTTTTCATTGGGATTTGTGAGATCAAAATCAGATCATTGTGTGTACTATAAAACTAAAAATGATCGTTTACTTATTATTTCCATGCATGTAGATGATATGTTATTCTTTGGGAATAGTAAGGGTATATGATTTCTGATTTAATATCTTTGTTGTCAGCACAGTTTGAAATGAAAGATTTAGGTGCAACAAGGTATATTTTAGGTATGAAAATCAGAAGGGATAAGGGAAGTAGAAAACTTTGGCTCAGCCAGAGTAAGTATATTAATATTGTCCTTAAGAGATTTAGTATGACAGATTGCAAGCAGTTAATTGTTCCAGTGTTGCAGGAAATGAAGCTATCTGTTGAAGATTTTCCGAAGTCTCCTACTGAGATGGAGGACATGACTAGGGTGCCTTATGCAAGTGCAGTTGGAAGTTTAATGTACGCAATGGTTTGTATCGGGCCAAACATTGCCCAAGTAGTGGGAGTACTTAGTCGATTTATGGCTAATCCAAGAAGACCATATTGAGATGCCGTGAAAAGAGTTTTCAGGTATTTGAAGGGTACCTCTGAGTATGCTTTGTGTTATCATGTCAACTCGGTTGGATCACAGAGGTGTCTTAGCATTCATGGGTATGTGGATTTTGATTGGGCAGGGGATGTTGACAGTAGAAGATTCATGAGTGGATACATCTTCATGTTATTCGGTGGTGCAGTCAATTGGATGAGCAAGAAATAGGTTGTAGTTGCTTTATCTACTACTGAGGTGGAGTACATGGAAGCAACACATGCCTGTAAAGAAGCCATTTGGATTAAACGTTTGTGTTCTGATGTTGGGTTTAATGCAAGGAAGATTACTATTTGTTGTGATAGTTAGAGTGCTATTTGTTTGGTGAAGAATCCCACTTTCCATGCTAGGACGAAGCATATCAATGTTCAGTATCATTTCGTTTGTGATATGGTGGAGGATGGAAGCATTAATCGTGAAAAAGTGGATACTCTGGAGAATGTCGCTGATGTGTTGACAAAGCCTGTGAGCACAAACCAATACATTTGGTGTTCCAATTTGATGGGCCTTAGGGCTTATAACTTTTAGTAATCTCGTATTTGGAAGAAGCTAGTAAGTCCTTTGTCAAGTGGGAACATGTTGGAAAAGGTGCCTCAGATTTATTGGCTTGATCGACTTCCTACAGCAGTTGTGTTTATTTCTTTATCGGCGAGACCTTGTTCTCAGTCCCATCAATGGACCGATGACATTCTATTCAATGTGGTGTGCTCTATTAGCGAGACTTGGTCGTCATTGGCAGGACTTACTCTCGTCGTAGGGACTCTATCTCAGGTCTCTTCGATGGCTCAATGGAATGTGAAAGAAGATTGTCAATGGGACTTAGCCTTATTGGTGGGACTTTGCCTTGAGTCTCCCTGCTAGACCGATGGGTTGTGGTGAGCATGTTGATGACTCTCGTCGGTGTGACTTGGATGTCACGATGGCAGTGGGGACCACTGTGATGTGATAATATAACTTGATCTACGATTGCGATAAGTCTGATCCAACGACGGCCACTAACCCCGCACTTCTTGTGGTGGGTCTCGATAGACTCCTGTGGGGTGTGCGAGATTGGTAAGTGGTGATAACATGATGTCATGGTGCTAGTTGCGATAAGTCACTCTCGTCGGTGTGACTTGGATGTCACGATGGCAGTGGGGACCACTGTGATGTGATAATATAACTTGATCTACGATTGCGATAACTCTGATCCAACGACGGCCACTAACCCCGCACTTCTTGTGGTGGGTCTCGATAGACTCCTGTGGGGTGTGCGAGATTGGTAAGTGGTGATAACATGATGTCATGGTGCTAGTTGATCAAAATTTGCGGTTATAATAATCCAATGGTGCCCACTAACTCTGCGCCTATTGTGATGGGTTCTAACTGACTCCTGTGGGGGCGTACGGAATGGATTGAGTGTCATACATCTGTTGGCTCAGTAACTCATGGAGAATGCCCTGGTGGAATGCAAATGGTGCAATGGTCAACAACGTTGGACAAGTGATGTGTCGACACGTGGAACAGATCCATTTGTTGATTCTACAACACTGTTGTGAATTAATGATCATTGGACCGAAGTTTTTAAATTGAAGTTGACAACTGTATTTCTTGATAATGATGTAACTGCATTACAAAACCAGATTGCTCATTGGTTGGAAAATTAGTACTACGACATGGAGAGATTTGGCCAACCTGAAGAATGAGTGAGATAAAATGGGATGTCTGTAATGTAATGAGTGAGAGATGAATGGTATTGCATTGAGTTGGTGTTTTCTCAAAGGAAGAGTGAATGTAATTCTGCCGAACTGATCTTACGAATTAACACCTAAAAGTGGAGTCTGTAACTCTGTATGTAATTTATTTATTATAATACAAAGTGACTTTGCTTGGTGTGTGAGTTTTTTTCCCGTAAGGGTTTTCCCACGTAAAACTGGTGTTCAATTTGTGTGTTTCTTGAAATTGTCTATTCTCGTATTCTAATGGTGTGCATCGTAATGATTGTAATTGAAATTAAGTGAAATTAATTTTTCTGCACTACTTTCCTGAGAATTTTGCATTTGGAAGGTGTTTATGCACCATACTTTCCTTTCAACTAATGTCCTCTTTCCTCTATGATTAAATAAACTTTATTTATTTAATTATTATCATTTTCTACTATAATTGAATAATTATGTTAATTATTCATTTTAGTTTTTTCTAACACAAATTAATTAAATCTTATTTAATTAATGACTTTCCTTTTCAATCACCTTTTTGAATTAAATTTCCATTTAATCAAAAAGATAACTTGACTTTTCTTTTTGCATTTAACTAATATTTTGATTAAAGGGAAAAAGAGGTTTTGAGGGGACTTGAAACCCTTTACGATCGAGGATACAAAATGATGCTAAGGAAAATATTCAAAAGACCACTAGCAACAACCCAACAACCAAAAAAAACACAAACGGGTGGGTGCTTAACTAAAAGTAAGAAAAAAGACCACCATCAACACCCAACAACTACTTCCTAGAACGAGTGGCTTCATCAATATAAACAATCCTTCCAAAAGAATTAGCTACAACCTTGAAAACTTCCTCATCCCAGTATTCCAATGGTAGATTCAAAAGTTTGAGCCACATAGGAGCAAAATTAGAGAGAAATTTGGATAGGTCCATCCCAGGATCCCAAGGGTGAAGAACCATTGAGAGACGCCCAAAAGACCACAACCCTTTCGCAAACACATTTCTCAGGTCTTCATCACAGGAGAAGGAAAAGGAAAAGAAGCCTTTCGCCATAGCTGCAACTTCCACCTGACCTTTTAGCGCTCACTTCTTACGCACCCAAGTATGCACCTCTTCAATATTAGGCTGAGGACCTAACACCTTACCCACTAGGGAGAAGTTCATTTTTGCAATATTCTTCTCAACAAGAGAATCCGAGATAGAGAATGAGAAAACACCTTCCTCATTAGATGAAGACACTGACTTAGAAGCAATGCCTTTTCCTTTAAGTTTTGAGGAAAAAAGGTCAGACCATTTCTGACCCAACAGGGAAAACTTCCCTGTCGTTCGATTCTCATCCACCAGAGCATGCTCAATCTAGGGAGTACTTGGATTAGCCATGTCATGGGATTCCCCTGATGGGACCCGCTCTTCAAAACCAGCCACGGTCTTATCCTCTTGGAACTTAGGAACTGACTCCTCCGAAGGGCAACCATCACAAGACACCTTGAGTGTCTCACCCACACACTTCTCCTCTGAACGCGCAACTTTGACCACATCTTCACCGCACGACCCATCCTTCCCAGATTCTCCACCAAGGGAAAAAAGTTTATCTGCACCACAAGATCCCGTCTTGCCAAATGCTGAATCAGATAAACCAAAACCTATATCCTACCCAAACTGCCATGCTCTAGGAATCCCAGGGCTCGAGTTCAAATTCAAATTGCTCAATCCCGCCACTGAACCAGTCTTCTCACCAACAAAAAAATCACCAATGGTCGCCATTGAGATGATCCTTTCAAGCATTTGATTGTGACAAGATGTGTTAATCTATTGCATTTAAATAATGTTTCTATTATTTGAAAATGCATTTTTCTCTTCAAACTAATTGATTTTGTCAAAAAATCATTCAATTTCCTCATTCTCCTCCACTTTCAATCTTATCTTATCTTGTCTCGTTTAATTCCATCCGTTGATCAAATTAATGTCTTTTCAATCTTGACCGTCCATCTTGCATTCACCTCTCTATAAATACCGCTGTCTTTTATCATTTTCGGGGATCTAGAGTTGATAACTACATGTTGTTGAGATAATTAATCTTTGATATTTTGCTATCATTTACTTTAGGCTATTTTTGAATTTGAGGGAAAACATCCTTTAGTAGCAAAATGGAGAAGAGCTATGGAGATAATTCAATGAATGCATGAATGATTGAGTGATATTATTCCATTTTGTTTTATGCTTTTATGCTTTCATTGTCCTCGATAGTTTATTAGGGTTTTTGGCGTCTATTGATCTAATATGCTTTAAACTTGAAAATCTAATAACCTTGATTACACACATTAGCATATTGTTGGATGTTGTAAGCAGAACCAGACTCCTTGCCCGAGTCTATAAGAAAGGTTGCATCGAAGTAAGGATTGAATATTTCCTTCATTGCCCACCATAACTTCTTTCATTCTTCATTTAGTGCATCCAAAAGAACATTGTTAGTGTGTCTTCTCGGGTTTTTGGTTAGCAATAAATGAAAATTTCCTAGAAATTTTTGTGCTATGTGAAATTTAGCTTGTTGAAAGAGATATTTAGTTGATAGGCTACATATAGTGTGAGATTTGAGCTTGAAACAAGTCTCACACTTGCAAACCACTGTTGAGTCGTCGGAAAACAAGTTTCAATTGTTGTTTAATGATAAATCAGCTATCATTTAATGGTAAAAGCCTCCAAAATATCAGATAAAAGCCTCCAAAATCTCACTTATCACATAAAATCTAGATAAATATTGATTTGACAATTGGACATGGGAACATTCTATTTCCATTTGCAGTGTTTTTTTCATTTTGATGGCAACTTTCTTTTTTCATTTGCATTGCTTTATGTTTTAAATTTGTATGCAAATATTTCATAATCAGATAATACTTAATTTCTTTAAGGAAAAAATCTAGATTTGTCTAAGTTTATCTCATTCCATTATTTAGCACTTATTATTAATTGTTTAATCCAGTTACATGCAACTACAATTTGCAGCGCATCCATGTACAAACACATAAACACATACTCTCTAACATATTAACATACATATAGTTTTCTTTCAGCATAATCTTTGAACCTCTTTTAAATGGAAGTGCTAGTTATCTTCATTTTGAATCATTATTTCCCTTTCAAGCTCTTGAATGATAGTAGTCGTTCGCCATCCAGCTTTTGTAGGTCCCCTTAAATCACTGAAAGGACGATCTGACATATAGAAGTTTGGTTTATTAGCAAGTGCAATGAAACAATTAAATAAGTCCTTTTAAGAATTCCCCCTTAACCCCCAATTCCTCAAACATAAAGCACACCCCTCCATCTACAAAATAAAATGGTGAATTTGTCAGCAGAAAGAACTTCTTTCCTGTTTCTCTAAGAGTTCTCAAGAATTGTAAGACCACTCCATTTTTGACTATATATTTCTATGGCTCTACAAGATTTTTTTTTATGTGCAAGTCCACTGCAGCGGACATGGTGAATTGCAGGCTTCAACCTCTTTATACATATGAGCCTCATTGATCTCATCAAGTGCACTTGTATTAACAAAGCAAGTTTTGGCTGTACAAGTAGCAATCGAGCAAATGCAAGTAGTAGTTGTTCACCAAGAGAAAGTACACTTAGACCAATCAATAGTAGAGTCCAAACCATCACTATGTTTCAATAGATGACCAAGGCGTACAAGCTTCAATACCTTTACAACTTCATCCTCATTTGGTACATGATCAAGTTCATAACCATAATTTATTGAGGCTGAATTTTGCAATGAAAATGGTAAAGAAGCTTTATGCAACTCTAATAAGATCTTCAATCCATGTAGGGTAAAGCAGTTGCTGACATAGTGTTCCCAAAAGGAACCATGTAAGGCCTTGAGGAAGGAAAAGGACAACTCAAAGCTTCTAATAGCTCCTACTCCTTGTCCTCTGTCTGGATTTTGCTTCATTAAGTATCTGGTTACTATCAGTCACTCCCCCAGGAATTGATCTATTGAGCTCTTGTTTGTTTTGTTTTATGTGGAACTTAATGGTGCCTCTACTAGAAGACCACAGACTAGAAATGGATCTCAATAGAGATGTTTTACCACTTCTATGGTTTGGAATCTTCTATCACCTGTGCATTGCTTTGATCCAGAATATCACTGAACTCACAGTTAAATTTTCAGAAGATTCTTTGAAACTGCATTTCATTCCCTTCACCTCTATAGAAGGCAATTGACTGAACATTTTCTCGGATGTGTACAAGCCCATATCAAAAGTCTGCTTCCCTTTCTTCTTGCATAAAGTTGAGGGTAACCAATCCATTTTGTGCATATCCTGCAATTATTACAAAATAGTTTGCGTGCTTTGTCGATGCACCCATATTTCATATACATGTCAGTCGAAGCACTTGCTATGCCAATATCTACTGAAAATTATACTTTGATGGGTATCCCTTCATCATTATTGGATATCTGACACAGTTCACATTATTATAGTGCAAGCCTATTTTTCAGATTGTTTCATTAAGCATCACCGTATCTTCACGAGAACATTGTCCCTGTTTAAAATAACAATTGGAATTTTCCTTGCAACAATGTAGAGATGAATTTAGGTGCAATGTGGCAATCGAAGGTCTTACAAACTCATTCCACGGGCCATCCATTGTAAGATCAAAATATTTCACACTTGTCGGCGAACAGTGGAAGTTCTAAACTTATTTCGCTCCCGAAGCCAGTTTTAAAGCCAATACAAAGCACCATGACCAATGACTTTGGTTTTGCTCTCCTTTCCATATTTCTAATGATGTTTCGGCCTTTTAAGTGGTTTCTATAATCATTATGGGCATCGATGGGAGTTTTTAAACCTTACCTTGTCTTCATGTTGTTACTTAAATCTATTTTCCGCTTAAAATTAAGCAGTTGAATGTCTTCGGAATTTTTTTTTTTATAGAAATAGGATAATTTAGAATCTTTTCCTATTTTTGTGGAGCAGCGACTACTTAAAAATTAAAAATAGGGTGGGAAAAAATAGGTGAGCTAAAACATAAGCAGCTGCTCCATATTGAAAAAAACTCATGTGGCTCAGGGCTTAAATTTGACGGTTGACCCTGCCTGCCAAGCAATTTTTTTGTACGGCCATTTATTTGAAGTTGCCTTTCAAATATTAAAGGTTATCTATTTTAAGAAAAATATATGTAGATTGAAAAAACATATATAGGAATAATTACATAGAGATTTTGACAGTTTAACTAAAATTTTTCCTTTCAAGTGATACAGTCTTCCTAAAATTTTAATTGTATTTTACAGCTAAAATGACTAAATACGGCCATACAGCCATCAAATTTAAGCCCTGAATTGTGGCTCCACAAATCTCTTTGCCTCCAATTTTTCCCTCCATTTTTTATTTGCACAAAATATTATTAATATTGGTCATTTCATTATACAATTAAAAATAAATAGCATGGAGCCATCAACTCCACAAAATACTCCTTAAAATGTTGAGCATGTTGAGCAGTGACTGCTAGCCAAAAATAAGCTAAGCAGCCGCATGGGGAGGGGACCTCCCCTTGTAAAACTTCCAACAAATTAGTTTTTTTTTGGTCTTTTCTTTTTGTTTTTAAAAATCGGTGTTGGGATTTTGGGTGGTTCTCATAATCATTTCAAGTTCCAAAAATGTTATCAGAATCTTGTCTAGTTTTGATAGAGGTTTTTTAACCTCACTAAATTTTTCAAAACAATTTATTTTGAAACCAAATTTTTTGACTCTCTAGAAAATTCTACAACTTTAAAACTAGAGTTCACGATTCCAAGGAGAAATTTTAAAATTTTAAAAATCTCAATTGGAGACTCGTTTTTGCATGAAATTTTAACCAAATTATGTGCAATGTCCCCAAAGAATAACCCATCATTTATATTTTCTCTAAATATCTACTCGAGAATTTGAATTCTTAAAATCTCTCAATCTAGGAAACGTTTCAACTTGAAAATTGTTCTCAATATATTTGATGATGCTAGGAATACCCTTGTAAAACCATTTTATTCCATCTTACACGGTTTGTGATATTTAATTGTTTTTTGATTTGACAAGGTGAAAATGTGTGTAGCAACACCAATCTTGTGTGAGAACATATGTAAACAAATGTTTCTGACTAGGAAAATAATTTAACTCTTGGTATTTGGCATGACGAGGCTTGACACATGACGATAATTTTGATAGAAAGTTTAAATTTTGATTAGTTCAAAAATAGTGTAGACAATCTATCTAGTATATGAATGTCTATGAAGGATGAAATGTGGTTATAGATATCTAAGATATGGATGTCTATAAGGATGTTTTTAGGTTATGGATGTGAAATTATGTGGTGGTCTAATCTAAGATATGGATGTCTATAACAATGATTTCAAGGTTATGGATGTGAATGTATATGGGGATCTAATCTGAGATATGGATTTCTAATGAGAATGATGTGTGACTATGGATGTTAGGCTATAGGTGATATGAAACTATGGATGTAGATGCAAGTGATGATGTGTAGACTCAAGATATGGATGCATAATAATTAACTGAGAAATGAATGTTATGATGTTCCAACCTAGGATATGTATATGTATGAGGATAGTATGTGTCTATGGATGTGAATGAAAGTTTAAAGAAAAGGTAATGGATGTGTATTGGATGGACCAAGCTATGATGATGGATGCTATGGTTATGAATTGAAATGATGATTTTATCCTAGAAGAAAAATGTCAAACAATTTTTTAGACAAGATGATGAGGAGGAAATGGTGGAAACCTAAACCTTAGCAAGAGGGAAATCCTTATCCAAACAAACAAAGAGAAAAGACTTTTGTTTTTTCAGAATGTTTTGATTTTTTTATATTTTTGGCTTTTACACTAAAAATAAGATAGAAGATTAAAAAATATAGGGCTCAAAAATATAAATTCCTCATTTGGCTTCAAGTGGGGAGGTTCTAATCTAACAATACCAAGAACAACAAACACGAGAATAATCCTAAAATTATTTAGGTGGGAGTGACTCCTAGTGTGGGCTCATCATCAAAGCTAATAACATTGTGAAGGTGAATGGATAACTAGGGTATGCAAGGTCGTGTACCACCTATACACCCCTTACCTTGGAAGGACAAGGACTTAACCAAAGACAACTACTATCTCAAAAAATGACAATACTTGGTGAGTAACTTTAGGGTACCATCCACATCCTTTACACCACTAGAAGATGGTTGAAGTAATTAGGCTTACAATTATAAGCTCGCTAGGGGAAATCCATGAAAAAGGGCATGTCTACATGCATGAGAATAGGAGAGTCTCTCATATTCTCTTCACCACCAAGTCTCACTAGACCAAAGGTATCAAGGTTTTGCTAGACACGATGAAGCTCACTCTTTGGTGTACAAATTTTGGCCTCCCTCCTTTATATACTCCACTAGAAAATGTGGTTGATGTCATCTCTTGGGGTGATGAAATCCCCAATAAAACATCCTGAAAATAAAAAAAGGAAACATTTATTTCCGATCCTCAAGATCACCCTAAGGTGTGAGAAGAGAGCATACATAAGTGACCTTGGGGATTAAAAGACACTTGTTTATTTTAATCCCAAATTGAAATGTGAGGGTTTATTTTAACCAATACTAATGGTGAGAAAAAATATAGAAAACACAACAAACATAAATTAAATTAGTCTTCAATAATACATCTTGTAAAACCAAGGATTAGTAGTTCTAAATTTTGTCTTTTCCCAATGAGATATGTTACATTCAATTGATCAGTAAAAAATAGAAAAAAATATTGATAAATTAGAAAAAAACTATACTAATGGATTCCTTGTGAGTTTTTGATAAATTTTTAAAAAATCACTAAAAACGAGCTCATATATAAAAGTTATGAGCATTTAAAGATAAAAACAAAACATGAATTTTGAGGAATTTTACCTCATGATGGAGATAGATTCTGCAAAATGGCCTAGTCCACAACATAGTGCTCCAAGTCAATTTTCCAATGCCTTCAAAAAATTAAAAAATCTGATTAGTACATCAAAATTATTAAAGATTTTGTAAGACAACTCTATTAAGAAAATGCAAAGGATGATGAGGTGGGGCTAGGTGCTTGTTCACTCATGTGACCAGGAGCTAACATTAGGGTAGTGGGATTGCACAATAGCCCCATGTGATTGGGAGATTTGACTTCCTATGACTAGGGACTAATTAGAGGTAAGCCTCTTAGTTGCCCATGTGACTAGGGGCTTGTTGGAAAGAAAAAAAAAGAATTAAATAAATAAATAAATTATGTGAAATGTGATTTTTAAATTTTTTTTTTTTTTTTTTACGTGTGGTGTGAGTTGTGTATACACACACTCATATAGGCTGTGTATACAAATTTATGGGGTTGTGTATACACAGTTATGGGGTTATGTATACACTATAGTTGATTCTCAAAGGAATTGATTTTCCAAGAGCTAGCTACATTGATTCTTAAAGAATTGGTTTCTTAACTTACAAGTCGATTCCACCTCTTTGTTATCTTTACTACTACAAACACTACAATTCCTTTTTCTGACCTCGTGTTATCCTTTAAAATTCTTTATTATTTCTTGTTGCAAAATAGTTTAGGCCTTTCTCCAACCGTTTTTTGGCAGCAATGGCTTAGCTCGAGTTTCTTTTCTCTTCCCATAACCGTCCTCCTCTATTGACAGTTGCACTTCTCACAAAAAACATCGATCCCTTGTTGATTTTTATAAGGGGTGTGGCCCTTGTATGGGGTAAAATCCTCTCACAAAAGGGCACAACCCCTTGTGGGAGGCTACTCAAAATATATATGTGCTACCTTTACCAAGGCACCACTATACCCTTCTCTTCTTTTCCTATGTACCTCCAACATCAATCTCTACCCCTTCTCAAACATTCCACCTTATTATGGTGCTTTTGGTGTCTTTTCTTGCCATCAACCTCCCATGATAGTCTCCTTGCATCTACAAGCATAATAAAAATAAATAGAAAATAAACTAAACAATCAAATTATATACATATACATATATACACACATAAATCTGTATATGTATATAATTAGGTTTTAAATAATAAAATAAATTAACATTGATAAAATGATGTTTGTGTATAATTTTGAGTTATATGACTTATGATTTAATTATAACAATAAGTTAGTTCTAATTTAACCAAAAAAAATGCATATATGTTTGTATATCATATCTCATACTAATTATATATGTAATTAGTATGTTTGTTGTGACTTGTCATGAGTATTTTGATATGTAATTGTTACAATTCAATAATTGTATTCTAGTACCTAACTATGCCTAATTTTCTTTTTTATAAGATTTTTTGGATTTATATGTTCACATTACTATTATTGCCATAATGTGATGTTTTAAATATATTAATAATTTATTTTAAATAAGTGCAACTCTTACTTATTATATGGGCTTACTAGCTTAACAACAAAATATCACTTATTTTATATTTGCTCTAGCTTTTATATTACATTAACTATAAAATATAAATAAGGGTATAATGATTGAAATAATTAGAATTATATAGTGCATTATATTAAAGGTCTTAATAAAATACTCTTTAAATTATGTTTTGTTGATTAGAATGTAATAAATTAATGAGAGGATAACATGGGGGTCAATGGGGAATAAGATGAATGAATATTTGGTCATCTTGGTTGTGAAATGCTAAATGAACATGTTACTCCTTTTGTTACACCCCAATTGTATAATTACTATTTCCTATTACTATGTAGGGTAAAATGTGAATGTAATGTGAATTTCAGAGATAAATAAATTGTGCTTGTACCATGTTATCAATGTGAATGCTTTCTCATTTGATGTTATCTCATTTGATTTTATCTCAATTGATGCTATTTCATGGGGAAATACTGCATATATGTAAATAGATGGTTATTGAATTATTATTCGAACTTTGGAGATGTTTATGTATACTTCATATGTTGTGAACAATTGACTGACGTGTGCATGTGTTAGTGGATGCAAGTGTGTGTTTCGTTCCTCTAGGTGGAGGGGAAGTATCACTTGAGAGAATATCTTGGTCGGGTAACTGGTAAAAGTAAACTATTTGAGCATATACACACACCACATTAGAATGATTGAGTTGAGTCAGTTTGTGGGCAGTAGGTAAGTCATCCTTAGTTGATATGTCTACATTTGAGAGTCTTTTTTCCTACTGCATGCATTATTGGGTGATGTTTATTTAGACATGTAAAAAGTCTTGATTGATATTGGATATCTGATTCTGATCAACTAACACCGTTTCTTCTAAAATCATCTAAAATTGATCAATTAATTGAATAATTAACATTATTTAATTAAAATCAACAAATTCAGCTGTTAATCAAATAATTAAATTTATTGATTAATTCACCTTTCTTCTAACTAATTTTCATCATATTTAATTAAATCAAATCCCCCTAAGTCTTCTTATTTGATTAAAATCAATTAAATCAAATACCCCAAACCCCCTAACCTCTTCCAATTAATTCATTTTTAATTAATTAATCCTAAATCACCTTCTAATCATCATTAATCAAATCCTCTAGCTTTTAACTCTTCAAGAGTTAAATCAACCATGGTCAACTAAATCAATTTCTTCTATCTATCTAATTCCTCAATTATCCTCACAAAGACATATTCCAAGGAATATTCCTCTCAACAACCTCTCATTCAATTTCCCTCCAAAGGTTTTCAAAAACCTGTCACATCCTCTTACATTTGCAATAAATTCTCTTACAACCTTTCAAATCCTCTTACATCCTCTCAAATCTCATTCAATTCCTCTTACACCATTTTCAAATTCTCAACCAACAACATTTACTTCTCTTCCATCCTCCTCCACACACATTTCCCAAAATGTGTTCCACCATCATCCAATAGAATTGTGACACTTGGCACATTCTCATTGGCTCTCAATTTATCCCACATTCACCAATTTCCTCTATTCTTCAACCCTTGGCTTCTATAAATGGAGGCATCCTTTTCACAATATGGATCCACAACTTAGAGCATTATCATTATAGGCATTTTCACTTCATAACTTTCACTATCTTTGTCATTTTCAAGCACTTTTAGCTAGATTATAGTCATTTTCATACTTAGATCATCAAAAAATCATCAAGCTTATCAAAGGGATTGGGAAAGGGATTCTTTCCACATCAAAGGAGCACCACTCCCCCTATGGGATGGAGGTTTAGCTAGTTTTATTTGGATTACATCCTTTATTTTGTTAAGTTTCTTCCTATTTCATGTTTTCTATTGAATTTGGCTAAAGAATTTCATAGGGAGCACTAAATTAATCTTTCTAACATGTTTGTAACTTTTTTCTTGATCCTATGTTAGTTTGTGCAGGTTTGTTGTTTACATTTTGGCGCTAGAAGGAGGGAAGAGCATTCCAACTTGTTAAATTTTACTTGATTTTCCTATTTTTTGTAGATATGGGAATGTGACGCCGCCTTTCTACAAATGTGAGCCTGCAAAGTGCCGCTTTTGTTCTATAGCACCACTTTCTCTACGTCACACCACATATGCATGCCTCTATCACATCGCTTCTGATTTACTGCTACATTTATGCTCTCTATCTCTTGTCTTTATATTCTAACTGCAGAGTGTCGCTTTTGTAATCATGTCGCATTCACGCTCTCTTCTTGTTGTAGAGCGTTGCTTTTGCATTCAATAGAGCATCACTTTTGTCTTTTAGCGCCGCATTTGACAGTTTCAGAGCACCACATTTGTAGTTCAATGTCGTATTTGCAGGAAGTAGGGGAGGATCAAAATTTGAAGACTTAAAAGCATTTTTTAATTCTCTTTGTGATAATCTTGGGCTTCAATTTCTGTATTTCATTTCCTAGGACCAACTAGATTCAATTTGGGCTTAAAATTAACCATCAATCCAAGCTTTTTCAAGTTGGTTAAAATTGAACCTTAGACACTTAATAGAATTTTGATTTTGGTCTAAAATTGAACAAGCAACTTCAACATTTGGTTTTGGTGCTATAAAAAGAACTCATTATTTCCTTTGAGGACTAAAAATAATTTGTGTTTGCTTTGTTTTGCAATCTTCTTTACAAACTCGTGTCATTTGAATGCGTATGCACTTCTCTCGCACTTCACGACGATCTTGAGAATCAAAAGAATTTTAGTGACATTAGGTTGTCTAAAAGATTGCCTCCACATTTCAAAATTTAGGTTTTTAAAAATTGAACAAATCATGCTAGTGTGAGAAAATGCATAGCATGTGTTCTCTCTTTGTTCATGCAAACAAAGATGATCGAACTACGGATGTACTTACTCGCTATTGTTCACCTTTAGAGGGCTTGCCTTGGTGGGAAAAATTACTCACCCCAAGGGAACGACCCAAGCGGTAACGAGCATAAGCCAAGCTCTTCCAAACTGCTATATAAATCTGTGGTTTCGATGAAAATCGTAAACAATAGGAAGTAGTACATGATAACTCTCCCCCAGTATCTTTATTATGCATAAAGCCCTTGTTCTAAGGGTTGGGAGACCTCTCACAAGGATTTTATCATTGCACCCCCTAAATTGGATGCCCTTATTATGAACCTTTGTGTAGAAGCCAAAAATCCCTAATATTTTTTGGTGTCAGGAGGTTGAACCTCTGAAGCCATCCCACATACTTGCAGTTCTTAGTAGAGATGAAGAGTTTGTCATGGGAGATTCATGAGAAATCAAAGCTTTGCTGACCCGTAGAAGTAAGTGTCGTGGAGGGGAGCCAATGTGGTCAAGCTTCTAATCATCCACTTTGAATAAGCCCAGCTGGAGAAATCCAAGTGGGAATTCAACAAATATAGCCATTTCTATCCTAGGGTTGTGCAATCTATGAGTCAGTTAAATACTTTGCTTGGATCCAAAATATTGAAAACAACATTCAACAAGGTCATCAAATTTGAAACCCTTTAGAAAGAGCAAATACCTTTGAAAAGTCCAAGTATTACTGCTTGTCCCTAAGGATTCTTCCTTAGAGGCTTCTAAATATTTGGGCCTATATCTCAATTTTCTCTCTCTAAAGTCAACATTAGGGAATTATTGCCTTGATTCTCTTGATTTCCACATAATGAACCTTGTGGGATTAAAAGAAATTGAGACATAGACATTCAGTTTGAAAAGTTAAGCAAGAAAGTGTTTGTGGTAAAAAGAATCCATTAAGCAAAGATAAAAGACATTTGAACCCCACACATGTGTTTGTTCAAATGATTTCCCGCAAGATCAAAATTACAAAACCAAAGTCTATCAATCATCACAAGTGTCCTAGTCCAAGAAATCTTAAGAAACATCAGTCTATGCTTTACCAAGTTAGAGAAATATTTCTCTATAACTTTTACAAACGTGCATCAAAGGACAACCCAAACTTGTACTCTTTCTATTATTGTCAAAATCTAGCTCTCTTCCAATGTTTCAAGTATCTCACTTTGTAGGGTTGAAATTTTTTCAGAAGTATAGCATGTTCTTCAATACCTAGGTCTTGTAAGCAAAAGTCTCTCTAGGTTCACCTAGGATCAAAATCAATATTTTCATCCATCCCAAAACATCAATCAAATCCCATCTCACAAACAACTCTTAGAATCTTGGAAAAATCATTCATGCTATACTTTTGGAAAATCCTTCTAATCAAAATAAAAAATCATCTTGTTTGACTAAGTGTGTGTGGATGAATCCTTATTCATACACTTAAATTATCACCTTGCGGAAAATTTTATTCCAAGATAACATCCAACATCTTGGGGTTTATAAGTTCATTATCAAATCAAATCCAAATTAAATAAAAAATTAAAAATCTAGAAGTCCTAAAGTCTAGATCCCTCCAAGGTTTCTTAAGAGTTCAATCATTCACATCATTCATCTTTCATTTATCTCATCACCACCATTTGATCCTCAACATCTTAGATTTTATTTTTTGTACCTAAAGTTTAGACCAACCTAAGGAGATAGAGGTTTACCTCCCATATTCCTGAAAGTTGATCCTTATTTTATAGTCCAAACTAGATCTCAACACAAGAAAAACATGGAAGCAAACAAAGAAACATCCACTTCAAGTGACTTGAGTCAAACTGCACCTGAAATCAACCCCATTGGATCTAAAAATCCCCCACTCAACCTTCCTCAACTACCACAAAATCTTCAAGAGGGAGGTTTCCAAGTGGAGGATGTCACCAACAATGGCCTAGGAATGACTTAAGACGAAATCATGGAGATAGTCCAAAATCCTGAAAATCACAAGATTGTCAACACAATGATGAGACTTAATCCTTCACAATACATGTTAGCATTAGCAAAGGAAGGGGCTAAACTCCCTTCTAATTATGATGTGAGCACTATTTTGGAAAAACCTCTTGGGATTATTCCACTGGTATCATTCACACCTTCTTTCCAAAACATCATCCAACCCATCATACAACCAACATCATCTCATGCTCCAATTCAACCTATGGTTACCAAGGGGAGTTCATTGCTTCATGCTCTTCAAACACATCCCCTTGTAAATAACCAAGACTTTGATGCAAACACCATCTTGGGTATACTGAATACCATTCCTCAAGATCCAAAGCATCCATATGTTCCACTCATTTTTCATGACACCAACAATCCTTCCACTTTTTCCGCATCACCGACATATTCTCTTGATATGCAAGTCTCTCTCCCCATGAATTCACAAGAACAAGTAGGTCTATTTGGACAATGGGGAATCTTTGATGCCTCATCATCACTTCCTAAAGAAAACACACCACCCATATTCCCACCTTTTCCCCCTCCAACATCAACATCCACGCCAATCCTTGGTTTAGGGCAACCCCCTTTACCAATCATCAATCAACCAAATCAAAAAAATCCTCCAAGTATGCCACAAATATTGCAACACCGGGTGGCACCAATCCAAACAACACAATCAATCGCTACACCATCTATAACACCTCAAAATGTGGTCTCTCCAGGACCTAGCATATCAATTGCACCATCTACCGCACAACCCATTGTCATCACTCAAACACCTCAACAACCACCTCAACAAAATCTCATCACAACATCACACACCATTCTGAATCCTCCACCACCACCACCAAATCTAAACATGGAAAATCAATACAACATCACACTACAAGCTACCCAACAAGCTTATCAAAAATAATTCCAACAATTTCAAGCTCAATAAGCCATGCAAGTTGCGTAGCAAGCCGCTCAACAAGCATAGGCACAACAAGCCACACAACAAGCACAACAGGCTGCCCAAGTGCAAGAACACGCTTTATTGCAACAAAAACAAGCCACCCAAGCTGCAAAAGCCGCACAGGTTGCCCAAGCTGCATAAGCCACATAGGTTTCCCAAGCTACACAAGCCGCCCAACAAGCTCAAGCTCAGGCACAAGTTCAGTATCAAGCTCAACAAGCTCGAGCACAAGCTTAGCAAGCTTTGCAACAATACCAAGCACAACAACAAGCAACTCAGTCACAATCCCAACAACAAGCATTGTTGGCACAACAACAATTTCAGGCATACCAACAAGCATTAGTGGCACAACAAAACTTGCAGCAACCTCCCACAAACGCACAAAACAACCCACCCGTCAGCAATCAAACCACCCCAAAACACATTCATCCCACCAACCGATCTGCAAAATGATGTGTTTGCACAAATCAAATTTCTCTCACAACAAGTGCTAGACCTACAATCGGGAAAAATAACAAAAACACAAGGGAGTTTGTGCCCCTATCCATTCGACATAAGAATTGCAATGGTTTCATTCCCACACGGGTTCAAGATACCTAAATTTGACAAATATCGTGGGACTAACAAGCCTAAAGATCACATCAAGGAATTCCATATCCACTATATGGAAGTTGCATACGACGAATCTTATTTAATGCGACTATTCCCTCAGAGTTTGGTTGGACCAACAATGGAATGGTTCTCCCACCTTCCTCCCGGAATTAAAAAGTTCCAAGAAATTGTGGAGTTATTCATACATAACTATTCATTCAACATAGGCATGGACATGAGTCTAGAAGAACTATTTGCTCTAAAACAAGCCAAGGGGGAAAAAATTGCATCCTTCTTACAACGATAGTGATCCAAGGCCAATAGGAGCAAATGAACTATGCCAGAAGAACAAAAATTTGGTACTATCATCGCCAATCTTGAAGGGACCTTGTCCTTCCATCTGAAAATGCAATGCATCACCACATATGACTAGTTGATCCCCAAGTTGTTCAACATCTAAAGAGCCCTTATTGCACAAGGGGGTACACCTACTTATCAATACAACCATCCATACCACAGTTACAATGAAAAACCTCGCACATGGGCAAAGAACAAAAATGTTACTAACGATGGTGTGGTTGACACCAAAGTTATAATCAGTGCCCCAAGGAAAAACACACAATCATATCAACAACCACAAATCAATAACCAAAATAACACACAAGCCAACACATCATCACAACAACCCAACAATCAAGCAGTCAATAACCTGAATGCTCAAGGGGGACCACCCCCAAGGAACAAGTATCCCCCTAAATGAAAACACACACCACTTGGGGAACCGATTGAGTCTGTCATGAAATAGCTAGTACAAGAAAACCTCATCAAGATCCTTGTTTATGAAAATTATCAAGAGCATCAAGTTAAACCACCGTGGTATAATGAGAAACATCTTTTCAATTTTCACAAAATTAAAGGACACACGACAACTAGTTGCATGTGACTTAAAAATCTAATTCAGGACCTCATCGATGACAAAACCATAACCATTGAACAACCCGCGGGAAATCAAGATCTCAAAATATACATGAATTTGATGCTTGATCACAATAAGGGAAACAACAATGGTAAGGCAAAGTTTAATAATGTGAACCATGTTTACAACCATGTTGTTGCATCCTTAGATGAGTGGGTCACCGTTGTCAATATCAAAGGATCTAGAGACATTTATGGAGTCACCATACGTGGTGGAAAAATTACCATTCTAGGACCATCCCAACCACACAAGGCATCCGCCACCAATCAAAAGTCAATTCCCAATGGTTATAATGTCCTAGATCAACTAAAAAAGACTCCCACCCAAATTTCCATAATGGAATTGTTAAAGATCTCACCTGCACATAGGGAAATCCTAGAAAAAGCATTGGCTTCATCCATTGTCCCCACATATATTGATGAAGACCAGTTCCAAGCTATCTATCATCGGAAATATCACCACCCCACATATCCTAACATTTTCTGATCAGGACTTCCCAACTAAACCATCTCATAATCGTGCACTCCATCTTGAAGTCCTATTCCATAAGAATAAAGTCAAATGAGTCTTGGTGTATGGAGGTGCAAGGTTGAATATTTGTACTCTCAAGCTAATAAAGAATCTAGGATTCTTTGAAGATGTCATTGAAAAAGGTAAGGGTATTACTTTCAGGGCATATGATGATCAATAACAGGTGTCTCAAGGCACCATTCAACTCCCTATTCAAGTAGGGCCAACAATCATGAAAACTACATGCCAAGTCCTTGATCTCGAATTACCTTACAATATCCTCTTGGGACGCCCATGGATCCATGGGATGCAAGCTATCGCATCCACCTTACATCAATGTGTAAAGTTTGCTTATCAAAATCAAGAGATCACAATCCATGGTGATCCCAAACCATTTTATTATTGCAAAAATCTGGAAGCCAAGTACTACAAGATCCCTCAAGTCTTGAAGAATGATGAGGGACCCACATCTCCATATATAGACCCATCTACCCTAGCCTCCACTTCTGAGACAAAGAAACCCTCCATTTTGGAAATTTCTGATATTAAAGTCATTATCCAAGATAATGGTTGTGGGGAATACAAAATGAAAAAGAGTGCCTTTGTAATAGGAGAGTTACCTCAATCTCCTCGATCTCATGGGCAACCCCAACCGATTGACACACCAGCTCAAACCTTCAAAGCAGACCCCTCCATATTCAAAATATGGGGGGACCTAAGTTAGGAAGTGGTAGACGAAAGGGATATATCAAGCTTATTGTATCAAGATGAAAGGCCCGTACCTAATATTCCCATGGACAATGACAACAAAGGATTGTAGTTAATGCAAGGATGGGGCTATAACAAAAATGAAAAGCTTGGAAAAAATGATAATGGCCTTTTGGAACCCATTATTCTTGAGAAGCGCATGAAGAATCTTGGCCTTGTATGTGTTGGAGTGAAGAAGACACTAAGAGGGGGAGTGAATCAGTACAAATTTTAAAATTTTCCTTTAAAAGAATTGAATAATTCACGCTTTTAATATTTCAATGATAAATACATTCATGAATTGAATGCAATCATTAAAGAACTGAAATAAGAAATATTAAAGCAAACCAAAGATCATCACAGTCTTGAAACATTATCACATCAAAGCAATGACAACATAAGACAAAGAATTTGACGAGTGGAAAACCCTCTAGGGGTAGAAAAAACACTCCAGAAATGATGCCTCACTGGCTTAATCTAAAAAAAATTCTGTTTACAATGCCTCACTGGCAATGCTATCTTACTGATAGATTTCAAATGCCTCACTTGCTTTTCAAGAATGCCTCACTGGCATATTTTAATCACAAATAATAGAGAAAGTAAGATACAGAGGGTTAGTTTGTTTCACTGTATAACCATCACTTTCTCTAAAAACCAATACATTAACATCTTGAAAAATCATAATGGGAGTCTTCAAAATATTAAATGTATTTTACAACTTATTTTTCATTATAATTTTACAAAATCCTGCCTCAACAAACGGTCTCTTATTTCTTCTTAAAAAAAAACTTTTTCACAGTGTCAAAACACTGCTTTTTATAATCATCTTTTTACTCTGCCAATCGAAATAGTTTTCAATTATAGAAACTTCCCACAACAGGAGAAAAAAAAAAACCAATAACAAGAGAAACAAATAAATTTGTTTCTTTTGCAAAGATTACCAACAACAATCAAAATAAATCTGCTTTGTGAAGTAAACAAATCTAAACACCTGTAGACCCAGATAGGGTTTTAAAATAGTAACCAAAATTAACCATCTAAACTGCATGTCCATTTTTCTTTTTACATACCAACCGAAGAATCAACAATTTCGTCAAAAAGAAAATAACATATGTTTACCTCTACATGATTCGGCCTTCAACAAATAACCGTCAAATAAGAAGAAAATTGAAAAATACTGTTACCCAGTGTATTCGAGCTTTGTCACTTCAAGCTGTCGACAACATTCCACCTGATCATTTCAAACCCTGAACATACTCTTCATGTGATTTTCTGCCTAGCGTGCCCTAATAAGGGCTTTGAAATAATGATATAACAAATGCCTTTTTACAAATCTTTGAAAATAAACTTTTAATCTTTTAGTATACCCGACGGCTTAGAATAAACTTTAACATTTATTTAATTTGCCTGACAAGGTTTCTTTCCAAAAGAAATTTTTTATGTCACTTTTAGTGCCCAGTACTCATTAGGAGTATAAATTCAACAAATTTCTTATGCAAAAGATGTCGACCACGTGAAGCAATACATGGCATAAATACTTTTCCAATTTCATAGGCCGATTGTAGTCATTGTAATCGCATTACCTTAGGAGGTAACAAGAATGATGTACATAAAAGACTTTATTATTACCTTGAAAAACATATGAATCCAATCTATGATCCAATACTAGTAAAGTAATGTTATGCCTTTGGAGAAATAGAAATATCTAAGTATCACCAAAGTTTAATCAAGAAGCCACAAGCCTCATGCATCAAAACATATTATCCGAATATGATAGATAAACAAACTAAATATTTCACTAACATGCCAAGAATTCCTGTAGTTGCAAGATCACTTTAGCATTTGACATTAATGCCAACATGCCTTAGGGGTCAACAAACTCCCCCTTTGGCATTGATGTCAAATCTAGAAGATAAAAGCAATAGAGCCATATGTCATACTTAAAAAACAATACACCTTCCCTGCCCTGCAAAGATCAAAGCATCCAACTCATGCCTAGTCAATAAATGATCTACAACAACTATCAATGCAATGCACATCAGTACTCAATAATGCTCATCAATACTGAAATACTAAAAATATGCTCAAAACCAAATCATCACTTCTCCCTCTTTTGACAACAATGACAAAGGAGGAAAACATGTGATGCATAAAAGTACAAAGTATAACCATGCATCAAAAAATTACTTTAGGGAACCAATAATGCCAACAAATTCCTTAAGGGGTAATGATAAAACATGAGATGCTCCCCCTAACTCCAAAAATTGGAGGAAGTTACTGAATTATGTACATAAACTATCATGTCATTATCACTGTGAACAACCCTGTCACTGATGAATACAATGCATAACACCATAATGTACCAAAATGAGATGTGACTATAATACCACAGTCTACACCTATGAGATCAACAACAAGTTGTTATAAATTGAACAATTGTAGAGTATCAAGAGTCAGGGATAAAAAATATGCTGAGAAGCTCCCCCTGAAATCAAGCTTATATAAGACATTATTTTAGAGAAGTAAGAGAGAAGACACCAAGTTGATCTCTCAAATATTTAAACATGTCCTTGGTTAGAGGCTTTGTGAAAATATCAACAATTTGATCTTTTGTGGAGGTGTATTCAAGAAGGACTTCATTTGCAAGCACCTTTGTTGGCAAAACAAGGACAGTCAACTAAGAGGGGGGGTGAATCAGTTGTCTAAGAATATTTAACTTTTCAAACTTAACTTTACTTAATCTCAAATCTGATGAATTAACAATAAACCACAAACAGTCAACACATCTAAAACATAAAAACACCAATATTTTTTACATGGAAACCTTGTTAGGGGAAAAACCACGGTGGATATCAGTCCACAATATTATACCCTATTAAAAGTATAAAGAAGAATAATGGGAATGCACATGCATTCAGACACACTACCTAGAGCTCACTACTCAAATACAAGAGGGATCACTGCCCAAAGAAGACAAACTGTCTTACAGAAATTCAGATTAGATCCGTGGGGTATGAATTGAGAAAATAGCTTCTACAAAAGCCTGATTACAGTTTCGGTTAAGCACAAAATTACTCCTTCACATTTTGCTCAAACTTCTTCACACTCTGCTCTGCAATCAAATGATAGATCACTGTTTGTACACTTTCTATTTCTCTACTCTCACACACACCTTAAATTCACACAAACAACCACTCTTATATATCCGCAACATGGATTTACATCAACAACTTTGTCGGCCAGAATAAGATATGAAATATAAAACATGTACACAATGTCGACCCAAATTTACAAGTAAATTTTCAATGTGAATCAAACATTGTCAGCCAATATTATATTGTGGCCCAAAACAACATCCTCAAGTGTGCTAAACATTCAAATTTTAATCTCCAAGGATCCACAACACGTTACAACTACCATGTCAGCCAAGAACATAAAAACCCAAACACACAAGAGAAAAATCACCGACCACGAACACATTGATCAACATAGACGTGCAACAAAGATAGAGCATGATCTAGAAACATCCTCAAGGATCACAAATCAATGGAGAAGCATCCAAAACAATTGAAATTACTAGAATCACATCAACTTCAATCAGGAACACTAATTGAAGCCACAAAAAGACTGTCAGAACACAACTGTTCATAACACAATTAAATCTTCATGTAGACCTCTGAAACTTCCTGTGGATAAACTAGATACACTCAACAATAAACCCTTTAATCCACAATTATTGATCATCAATGTACTAAGCAAGACACCTTCATTACCTTCATTGTTCCACTGTCAACTTGCAACTCTTTCTTTAATAATTTTCTCAATACCCTCTACATATACAACCTTCAATACATCAATGCTAATAGTCTTGACATCAATGACAACCACATATCAACAACACAACCATAACATCCAACAATCTCCCCCTTTGACATTGATGGAAACACATGATGTGAAAAATACTATCAACACAACTATGCTTACTCCTCCTTTAGGTTCTGACTCTTCTCCTCAACTCTTCCACATGATCTTCTTATCACAAAGCTCTTTTCCCTAGATAATCACCATTTTTTCACATTACTCTTCTCCCCCTTTGACATCAATGGAAAAGATAAGCATTATCTTTCCACATACAAGCTCTGAACCACATATCTGCACATCTGACTACTCCCCCTAAGTAGCAGCCATGGAAACATCAATCTGAATCAGAATATAGCTATGAAACACATGTATTGATGCAAGTAAATGCATCTCTAGTTCATATCAAGAGGGATAATCACCCCTAACATCCCTCTGAGATACTCAAAAGTATCCTTTGCCAACAACTTGGTGAAAATGTATACAATTTGTTCTTTGGTAGGCACATACTCCAATCTAACTTCTTTCTCACTCACTTTTGTTGATGTGGTGTTTTAGCACTTTCTCAACACAAACAGTGCATAAGTGTACTACCTCTCTTGAAAGGTAGAAATTTGCAAGAAAGTTACCAATCACTACCCCAAGGTCTCTCAGGTGTCAAGTCATGACATGCATGAAATTTCTTAGTTGATGTTTGATGTGATTTTGCTAGTAATCATGGGGAAGACTTACGTATTTTGGTCGGAGATGAAGTGGATCTTGAAAATGAAGTTCCTAAGATGGGAAGTTGATGTGCAATTTGTTGCAGGTTCGAACAACAATTTGGAACTCCAATGCTATCTTAAGGTTTTTCTTTACAATGTGAAATGAACCTTATCATAGGTTGCTTCTTAAAAAAAAGGAAAAAGGCCAGGAAGAGAAGAGGTTCTTGGGTCTAAAACTAACTATGAACAGTGATAATGGAGGGTTCCATTGTGGACAACTTCCTTCAAATAGAATTTCACTTAACCAGAAAACTCACAGTATCATGAAACTTGTGTTATCTTCTAAGGAATGCAAATGTTCTACCATTCATTCACCATAAACATGTATGAAAAAAAGATAAAATTTTGGAGCAGCTTTCAATTTAAGTCCAAACTAACTTTACACAGCTATCTACCATCAGTAAACAACAAAAAGTATGGACAAGAAAGGAATCAACACAACAAAGATCTTCATAACCATTGAACAACACTAACTAATCTATCTAAGTAATCTAAAACCAACTGAAACAATAAAGTAAATCTAACTAAATCAACTAACTATGGGAGATGAATCATGAAACATGCAAAGAAACTCAAGAATCCACCAAAGTCAATGAATTTCTATTAAAACTTTTGCAGCATGTCTTTACAACAACTCAACTCTCTCTTGCAAATGAGAGGAGACCCCCTATTTATAGTGTTCAAAAAGAAAATGGAAAAGATTGATTTTCATTGTGTGGCCAAGATTCACTACAAACTAGGGTTTCACCTACCCCCAAATATATTACAATTTAAAATACATCCCTTGTATTTTCCCTATTTTGTCCTCTAGTGGCAACACTGTAGTGTTTTGTCTTCTAGCTGATTTCCTTTGTTGTAGCTACTTTGTGAGGAACTTGTCATCAATTATCGGTTTTCCTTCTTTCTTCTTCAAGGCAACATATTCTATAAACTTACTGGTTAGTTTCCGAAGTTTCTCAATCTCCATTATACTGGATTGGAGCACCTGGTAGCTCCATTGTTTAGATCGGCCTGTAAGCGTATCCCAATCTTCATCACACTTGGTTGTATTATTTCTGACTTGCTCGGATTGGGCAAAGGCCCAAGCAGCAAAATTCATGAAATCCCTGGTGAGCTCTCCTGACATTTTGTCTTCCATCTTCTTTCTAGAATAAGGCTTCACCTTCTTGGGATCGATCTCAACAGCGGGCATATCATAACATGTCATCAATTTCAAATACTTAGTACAATTGGCCTTAATGTCCTTGGCCCAATCAATGTATGGCTCTACCTTGCAGAGGACTTGCTATGTTTTAACCAACCAATGATCGTCCTCTACAAACACAAGTTCTTCTTTCCATACTTTGGGAGGCAGCTTGAGGATGGCCTCAATTTTGGGGTAGGTGGATTCATAAATCCCTGGGAATTCAATGCAA
The DNA here is from genome assembly GCA_007258455.2 of Sequoia sempervirens. Lineage (NCBI taxonomy): Eukaryota > Viridiplantae > Streptophyta > Pinopsida > Cupressales > Cupressaceae > Sequoia > Sequoia sempervirens. Next base: position 41,178,864 of record VDFB02270651.1, read on the forward strand.
AACTTCCTCATGCCCTCAAGGGTTTTTTGGACTTCCAAGAATTTATTTTTTGTTCTAACAGCACGACTGATGCCCATGTTTCCAACATACAGGACTTGCTAGAACCAATCTTCTGTAGTCTTAGTCCAATTTTTCCTTCTCTCGAGCTTGTCGATTTACTCCTTGGACAGTAGCTGTGGTGGAGTTGAGGACGTCGTGGTAAGATCTTCTATTGATGACCATTGTTGAATGTAGGCTGTCAGATCAGCCAACTGTGCCTTTAGTTCCTCCTTGGATACCTTGTCCTTTTGCATCAGATGCACCACCGTGGCAATAGACTCCTGAAGGTGATCTATTTTTTGTTCTCTTGATGTTGTCCCCAAGTTTATGGTGGAGACATTGTAGCTTACTCCTCCCACCACTAGCGTGGCTACCTGTATGGTCCTAGATCCAGAGGTGTCCATTGTCAGCTTGGATCTAACTTTGGGCTTCTTCTCCTTCTTGGTGATGATCTGAGCTAGGGCCAAGATGGCCTCTAACCTTGCTCTTGGATCCCTTGGAGTAGGAGCTTTCTTCTCCAGCTACTTTTCCAGCCATTTAGGCATCTAAGGCTTTTCCTTGGGTGATTCACGATCACCCTCCTCTTCATCCTTCACGATTTCAATCTCTTTATCCTTAGGAGATTCTTTCTCTGTCCTTGTGTCTGCTTCTTCGTTGGAGTCCCGGACGAACACTGTGTGTTTGATGGGGGACTTAGTGGGCAGTCATTCCTTGGGGCTGTCTTCCCCTTCAGTATCCTTCTTCTTCATGCTCGTGTTCTTCGGGCTGCTATGTTTTCAGACTCTTATGGGTTTCAACCTCTTCTTTAGGCTTGTCTTCTTCTTTACTCTCCTCCTCACATTGAGGTGGCACATATTCCTCTTTCTTTTCTTTTTCTTCTTGCTCCACTGAGAGGGGCATTTCTTCATCTAGCTTAGATCTTTCTTCCTATTCCCTAGTTGGAAGTTCAGTGTTTTCTTCCATTTTATCACTTGACTCTTTTTCTTCCTCAGAGAGTGGCTTTTCTATTTCCTCTTCGACATATTTCAATTTTTGGGCTAACTCTTCTTCGATATCTACATCAAAGGTTTGTACAATGTATTTGGTGTCAGCATCTTCTTCTTTGTCACTCTCAGAGGATTCTGTTTCCTTCCCTTTGTCGACTACCTTATCAGTTTGTAGATTTTGGTGCTCTAGATGTTCATGGTAGTCGTCCACTTCCTCCTCTAATGCCCTCATTGCTTCCTTTTCCTGCCTTTCCACTCCTCAGATATTTGCATCATGGCTTTCATCTCTGGTGGTTCAGTTGGAGGCTTTGCGACAAGAGTGTTGGCAAGAACCTGCGCCAGGGCAGCCTGGATGGTTGAATTCATCAATACTTCAGAAATCTTGGTCAAGACATTCTGCATATGCCGCCAAAATTCCTCTGGAAGTAAGAGTGTTGGTATTTGCATTGTTGTTGTTGCTAGTGAAAGAGACGTGGTCAGAGACATGGAAGTAGAAGAAAGTGGAGAGGTGGTGACGGAAGAAGAATAAATCATTACGACTGGTCCAGTAGGCGAAGAAGAGGCAAGGTGGACTGATATGTCCACTGCAGGTGGAGAAGTAGCCACCATGGCCTGAGAAGTAGATGTAGGGGCAGTAGTAATCGAAACAAATGATGGAGATTTTGGTTGCTCGGTCTCCATTTCCTCTCCCTCATGGAGTGGATCTTCTTGAATAACTAGCATCTCAGTGACATTTCTCGATTTCTTATGTTTCTTGGAAGGTTCACCTTCCGAGGCCTTTCTTGCGTATACCTTTGGATTGGGCTATTGCTCATCAGTTTCTTTTCATTTCCTTGACCAAGTGAGTGGAGGAGACTTCAAAGTTTCTCATATTGAGGTAGTAGCTGCCTCGCCATCTGTTCCACTTGGCTCATCTTTGAGCCCCTCTTAGGTCAAAGCGACCCCTTGCTGCTTTAGTTGGGCAACTTTCCCATTAATCCATTCCTTTGTTTGAGCCTTGATGAGCTTGGTCAAGATATCGAGGTTGTTGACCTCTTGTTCATCCCAATCAATCAAGGGTAGTGACAGATTAGCAACTGCGTTATATCGGGGGTCCATTACTGTGCTCTCATCTTCCTTCACCTGGTCAGGCATTCGGAACAGGTTGAACCTCTTATAAAGTATGCAGTCATCTGCATATAGTGCCTCATTTGTACCTCATTGTCATCTTTACAATTAGCCTAGAAATCCTCTATGCTATGCAGATGGTCATACTCAGGTCCAAGCACCTTCCTGATATGGCCATAGGGATCCATCTGTGGTCGGGCCATGTGGAGCCTCAAATGGTACGTTGCCAGCTCCTTCTTTGAATTGTGGGCACATTGCGAGGTATGGAGCTCGTACATCCCTTAGCCGAAGGAGAGGGGATAAGGAATCCCTACCAGATGTTTGTTGCTTAAGAGGGTGTACACATGTCATAGCTATCGAGAGAGCTCCAACAGTATTATTTGGTCATTAGGATATCGGTGCAGCTTGTTCGGTCTTTCTGAGAAGCCTTCTGCACGAATGTATGTAAAATTTGGATGTTGGATGAACAAAAAGGCATACTGCTTCAGGAAAGCATTGGCATTGTGGGATACTTTCCTCTCGAAGTCACCCCTGATCAATCTTATGATATGGCCTATGAAAGCGTCATTGACCCTATAGTAATCTTTCTTGAAATTCCTAAATTGCAGCTGAGGGTTGTTCTCATAGACTTTTAGCTCCCTGGCAGGTTCTTCAACTAGAGCTCGGAACAAGCCACTGTATTGCCTCCATTCGGCCAACGAGTAGACCAAATAGGATGTCATGCAATCACTAATTATCCCAACCTAGTAAAATGAGGCATCCTCTCCATGAAGAATCTCTTCAACAAAGTAAACCATCCATTCTTGGAAGTAAGCAGCAGTAGGAAGACCCATTCGTCTGCTCAACAATGTTACCAAATCATGGTAATCTTCGTAAAAATCATTGCAGAAGAGCTCCCAGGGAACTTTTGTAGCACTGCTCCTCTTCTCCTTTAGCCAATACTGATTTATGAGTTTCTTACATTTAAGGGGATCTTCGTCCCACATTGCCTTGCAATATTTTATAGTTGGTAGTTCTATCTCCTCGAAGGTAGGGATGTGAAAAGTATTTGTTATTGCTTTGGCATACATATCAACTAATATATTCCCATCCCTGTCTACTATTGTTTGGGTCTCTGGTTGGTATGCCTCCCTGCAAGCCATTACTAGCTTGGGGGCGACAAGATCAGGAGGGAAGCCTACAGCCTCTGCTATTCCACTGCCTCTAATTAATCTTGCATTCTCTATTTTAGGGTTGATCCTGACCCTTTGCGTGAATTCGTCAATGTCCACATGTCCTATGTTTGTGTCAGATATCTCCTTCCAATTTGTGGTGATTTTGGACCTTAGGGGTTCCCCTTGGAATTGATACTTCATTTGGTCTTTGTCTTCCTTTCCACAGGGTGCCTTTCCTGTCTTCTTTGCTTTGTCCTTCTCCACGGTTGCCCCCGAGGGTCCTACAGCTGATTCCATATATTCTGCGGACAAAGGAGAGGTGAGTAAAATGAAGCATGAAACATAGAAATGATAGTCAATTCCTTGCAAATGAAGTTAGATTGGATAATTTAGCATTCAAGAAATCTAACATATAATCCAAATTATCATTAGCAATTTATAGGAGGGAGTTTGGAGGATTCGGGCCTTAGAGGTTGGACTTCCCTGGCAGGATGGTTGTTTTAGAGGGGCAAACAGGGCAGGGCGGCCCACAAGGTTCCACCCACCCTAGAATTTGACCAAATTGTGAAGTCCCACGAGGAGAGTGCCCTATTTTGGCACGTGGGTTGAAGTTCGTTTGGCGATTGGAGGGTGTTTGGGTCATCATTTGGTCGATCAAAATCAAGATGGAGCTTATCTATCTAGAGTTTTCCGTTTGGAATGACCCTAGTGAGGAGGCATCCCAGGGGTGGAGCTCCACCGAGTGGGGCCTACAACTCTGGAGGATGGTCAACACAACTCATGGGCGTTTGGGGACTTCGAGTCAGAGCAGGCAAAAAGTCGTTGGGCGATCGCCGTTTGGAAACGGCAGAAAAAGTGTGAAAGTCCACTAGGAGCCATCCAAGGAATCAGACCCAGCCAGGGACTTGGCCTCCAGGTTTTTCTTCGTTCATTGAGTTCATCGACCAATGGGAGATCGAGAGGATGAAGGCAGTTTTCTCCCTCGTAGCGGCCGAGACAGGATGGAGTCCCAACGGTGGAAGTCTGATGGGAATGACCTGCCGAAGGTCGGAGCACTTAAAACTCATCGTTTCATTCATGCGGTTGAGGGATGATTGGGGCCCAAAGGGTGGAAGGAAGTTTCTTGAAAGCCATATGACACGATGGTGTCATCATGGTGGCCTGCAGATAGAGGTCTCTGCGTCGGGACCTAGAGGGGACTTGGCACATGACCACTGCAAAGTCAACTGATCAGGGAAGGAGCTAGGATTTGGGGGCCAAAAAGTGGGGATTGAAATTTCGTTTGAAACAAAAAACCATAAACGACACCCAAGGACGGAGTCCCACGGGAGCGGACTTTGGAAATGTGTTGGGATCAGTTTCGATTTGAGTTTCCAAGTTTTGATGACCAGAAGGGTGGTGGCACTCCACGATGGTGGTTCCACGAGGTAGGTTTGCCACTGGTAAGTTTGATTTTGTTTAGAGGTCGACGATGACGAGACCTGGGCCTATAGAGCATCAATGCTTTGGCTGAAGAATGGTGCCGAGCGGTGCAAGTTTCATGACCGTTACAAGGGCAATTTGGAGGGTTTTTTAGAATTTCGTTACATGGGTTTTAAGTGCACTTATTCTCTCTATCTGATGCATGTGTTTTTTCATACTTTTTATCCATTTCTTTTTCGTTGAATCAAAGAAAAACACAAGATGAGGGTGGATGGCCAACTTACCTCTAGAACTCAATGAATGAAGTAGCTGAATCAGCCAATAGATGCAAGGGACCTGCGATGGGAGGCTTTGGGCTCGAGGGCGACACATAGAGATAGTTTTCTGATCACTCTAATTCACTTTGGTTAGACTGACATATGAAAATGATAGGTCAAATTTGACTATTTATAGAAATTAAGGCATTAAATGTCCGCAATTAATGCATGTACGAAAAACCAAGAGGTTGGTGCATTGAAATTTGAAAACAACCTCGGTAGGGCCGAAACTTGATGGGCGGAACTCTATTAGCTGATTGACGTTTGAAAGTCTCATGAGGATCAAACGACATCAGATGGGTTGGACTCTAAGCAGAGGAACGCCGTGAGGGGAAGGTCGTTCAAAGTTTGGTGAAAACCAAGGGCGAAGATAACTCTGGAATTTGATGGAGGGAAAGTTTCCCGAGAAAGGCTCTTTTGAGATGGTAGCTGAGTAGCGGAAACTCGATAGAGGAAACCCGACAGGATGGGCTAGATAGGCCTCAAGGATGGTCGCTTAGCCTTGGTCGTTGAAACACGGGGAAGTGATGATTGAAGTAACAAGTCCCAGGCCATGGGAAGATAGGGTCCATCGGTCGTTTGAGACGACAAATGCAACAGGGAAATCCGCCAAGGGAAACCCACGAGGGCAGACCTGGAGGACCCCAGGGACGTCAACAAAGGAAAACTGCCAAGGGATCTCCGCAAAGGAATTTGACTTAGAAATTTTGAGGGGGTGAAACATGGTTGACTTGAGATGACACTTTTAGGGCTCGCTGACCATTTTGAACACCAAAACAAGGGCACAAAAAATGAGGTGGTGACAAAATGACCTGGAAAGGTGAAGGAAAGAGAGCGTCCCCATTCTAAATAGGGCGTGTGTGCTAAGGGCACAACAACTTTCTCCCTTAGGAAGTGAAACTTGATTTATATATGCTTGGTCTTAGAGTGTAGCACCAGATTCTTCGATATGTTTATTGCACTTGAGTTGTCATAGTATATGGAAATAGGCTCATCATATGCTACTTTGATGTCTTTCAACATTTGTTTCATCCACAACACTTGAGTACAATTATTTGCAGCAACAATATACTTTGCCTTAGCAGTAGATAGGGATATGGAATTCTACTTTTTACTCAACCAAGATACCAACTTCTTCCCTAGGAAGAAGGCATTGCCACTTGTGATTTTCCTATCATCTACATCTTCTGCCCAATCCGAATCAGTATAGGCACTCAAAGTAAGATCATCATCTATAGGATACCAAAGCCCAAAATCAACTGTTCCTTTCAGGTATCTGAAAATTCTCTTTACATCAGTCACATGAGATTCTTTTGGATCAGCTTGATAACTAGCAACCATACACACAACATTCATGATGTTTGGTCTAGTTTGAGTTAAGTAGAGCAATCTAAAAATCATTAACCTGTATCTTGTTTGATTTTCCTTAGGAGAATCACCATTCTGTGTTAACTTGCATTCGGTTACCATGGGTGTACCAACAAGCTTTGAGTCTTCCATTCCAAACTTCTTCAACAACTCTCTCACATATTTGGACTAAGATATGAAAATCCCATTGTCTAACTGAGTGACTTGCAACCCCAGAAAGAACTTCATCTCTCCAATCATACTCATTTCAAATTCACTTTTCATTTCATTAGTAAACTTCATACATAGATCATCTCCTCCAAAAATAATGGCATCAACAAAGAATTCAATAATAAACTCTTTATCATGATCCAACTTGAAATACAAGTTGCTGTCAGTAGTACCTTTATTGAATCCAAGCCTTAGTAAGTATTTATCCAATCTAGCATACTAGGCTCTAGGGGCTTGCTCGATTCCATAGAGAGTCTTCTTCAATCAGAAAACCATGTCTTCCTTACCAGTCAGTTGAAATCCATCTGGTTGTTCAACATATACCTCTTCTTCTAACTCACCATTCAGAAAGGTTGAATTCACATCCATTTGATAAAATTTGTAGTTCTTATATGCAGCATAAGCAAGAAATAATCTTATAGCTTCAATTCTGGCAACAGGGGAAAATGTTTCTTCAAAATCAATACCTTCCATTTGTGAACATTGTTTACATACCAGTCTTGCTTTATTTCAGACCACTTCACCTTGTTCATTTAGCTTATTCCGAAAGACCCATTTAGTACCAATCAAATTTTTATCTTTAGGTCTGGGAACAAGAATCCATGTGTCATTCTTTTCAATCTACATCAGTTCTTCCTTCATAGCTTCCATCCAGGGTTCATCATTACAAACTTCATTGACATTGTTGGGCTCAGTCTTGGAAATCAGACAATATTCTTCTACAATTTTTCTCCTAGTTTGGACACCTTTATTCTTATCACCTATGATTTGATTCTCTGAATGATTCAATCTCACATACCTCATATTTTTAGGATTCACTCACACTTCTGGTTCTTCTATTATTTCTTCTGCACTTCCACTTGTCTCTCCTTCTTGACTTTCTTCATTTACCGAAACAATTTGAACTTGATTATGTGTCTGAGCATTCTTCCCTTTGTCTGCACTATCTTGTTGGTCATCTAAATCATATCCATAGTATCTAGATGACCTAGCAGAGTCCTCATCAACTCTGAAATTTGCACTTTCAACGATTTTTCTCAATCTTCTATTATAGCACCAATAAGCCTTGCTTTTAGTAGAGTAACCTAGAAAGATTCCTTCATCGCTCCTTGCATAAAAATTTCCTATGTCCTCATCTCTCTTGATATAACACTTGCTTCCAAATATTTTGAAATATTTAATAGTAGGCTTATAACCAAACCATAGTTCAAAAGGAGTCTTACCAAAATTACCATTGACATTTACCCGATTTAGAGTATACACAACAGTGTTTACAACTTCTCTCCAATAGATGTGAGGCACATTTCCTTCTATCATCATTGTTCTAGCAACATCCAGATTTGTTCTGTTCTTTCTCTCTACAACTCCATTTTGTTTAGGGGTTCGAGGAGCAGACAATTATCTTCTAATACCATGCTCTTCACAAAAAGAATTGAACTCCTAGGAAGTGAACTCACCACCTTTGTCTGACGTTAGGAATTTTATCTTCAGACCTATCTCATTCTCTTCCATAGCTTTGAAACTTTTGAACTTCTCTAATGCTTCACATTTTTCTCTTAAGAAAGCAACCCATATCATCCTAGAGTAATCATCAATAAGCAGCATAAAGTACCTTTCTCCTTGTAGACTTCTAATTTTGGATGGACCGCATAGATCAGTATTCACCAGCTTTAGTACTCCATTAGAATGATGTTGTTTTGCTCTGAAAGTATGACCTGTTGACGTGCGCATATTGTGTTAGTAGGCTTCACTAAGCTTAGGTAGATCTCTTACTACTTGAATGGAACTTACCTTGAAAATGTTATCAAAATTCACATGAAACAGCCTCCTATACCATAAGAAGCTTTCATCTACTTGAGCAATTAAACAACATACATTACCAACACTTAGGTGAAAAATATTACCTTTTGTCTTTTGCCAGGCGATGTATTTCCGGGCTTTGGAATCTACATCTTCCATATTTGAACTGCAAGGTCACTAACCCTTAATCCACCATCTATCAGCGCCAGCAGTTATGCTTCAAACCTTCAACATAAAGGACATGTGTGCGTGCGTTTACCACCAGGGTGAATGGTCTCTTGCCACAAATCCACACCACATTATGTTGTATACGGAATCTTACAACCCATAGTCATATTTCTCTGAACACAAATTTTCTTTTGTGGGTCAGGACAACGACGGCGACATCAATAACCCACTCATCCTTTTCTTCAATTTGGGTTGCAAGAGTTTTCTCAACTTTAGCAGATTCAATATCCACTAGACCATTTTCCTTGATAGCAATGAAAGCCCATTCATCTTCATTTCCATTTTCTTTATTAGACTCTTCATCAGTCACACCTTCTTCAGAAAAATAGAATTTCTTTTGAAATCTAAGTTTGTTAGGCTTGAACCTAGGAACTCTTTCAGGACGCCTTGAAGCAAAATGACCTATATTATTGCAAGAGAAACATTTAATAGGAAACTTTCCTTTATACTTACCTTGTCCTTTCCCTTCTTTCTTTACAATCAACGCTTCTAGCTCTTCTAATTCTCTTTCTTCATCTTCAAGTTGCTTCATCTCTTCCTCATACTTGAATGTATTTCTAGAACTCTCTCTCAGATCATATCTTTGCTTGTTTCTTCTAGATACAAAAGCCTTAAATGCATATTCAGTCTTAGGGGCAGAATCACCAAATTCACTTCACTCAAAGGTAGCAATTTTACCAATCAACATATCTATTGTCACATTTGTCATTGTTCCGAGCTCTTCAATAGCACAAGCCTTCGATTTGTAAGAGGGAGGAAATGATTTGAGCACTTTAGCTACAATTTCTTGTTCATCCAAGGTACCACTGACACATCTAATACCCATCACAAGTTCATTTACTCTTTGCATAAAAGAAGAAATATTTTCATCTTCACCCACCTTCAAAGTTTCATACTTTCCTTTCAAACTCTATAGCTTAGTGACCTTCACAAGTGCATCTCCTTCATACAAAGCCTCTAGCTTCTTCCAAATCTCATGAGTTGTCTTCAGATCCTTCACATTTGTCATTTCCACATTTGTCAGAGCACTCAACAAAGCTTCAATAGCCCTGATGTTAATCTTAGCCTCTTTAATCTCATCAAGAGTGGAAGGACCATTCTTAGGAATAACATATATGTTCTTTGTAATCTTCCAATAGGGTTCACCAATACACCTCAAATGACATTCCATTCTGGATTTCCACAAAGAGTAGTTTGTTCCATCGCATCTAGGATTGTCCTTCTTGTATGATGTCATCTCAGATCCCCTGAAGCTTTTAAACTTCTTTAGATAAACCTGCTTTGATACCGATTGTTGGAAAAACAAGGACAGTCAACTAAGAGAGGGGGTGAATCAATTCTCTCATAATATTTAAACTTTTCAAACTTAACTTTACTTAATCTCATATATGATGAATTAACAATAAACCATAGACAATCAACACATTTGAAACATAGAGAACACCAAGATTTTTTACGTGGAAACCTTGTTAGGGGAAAAACCACGTTAGATGTCAGTCCACAATATTATACCCTATTAAAAGTATAAAGAAAAATAATGGGAATGCACATGCATTCAGGCACACTGCGTAGAGCTCATTGCTCAAATACAAGAGGGCTCACTGCCCAAAGAAGACACACTGTCTTACAGAAATTCAGATTAGATCCGCAGGGTATGAACTGAGAAAATAGCTTTACAAAAGCCTAATTATAGTTTCGGTTAAGCACATAATTACTCCTTCACACATCGCTCAAACTTCTTCACATTCTGCTCTGCAATCAAATGATTAGATCACTGTTCCCACACTTGCACTTTCTCTTCTCTCACACACACCTTAACTTTGCACAAACAACCGCTCTTATATATCTGCAACATGGATTTACATCAACAACTTCATCTGCCAAAATAAGATATGAAATATAAAACATGTACACAATGTCGCCCCAAATTTACAAGTAAATTTTCAATGCGAATCAAACACCATTGACCAATAGTATATTGTGGCCCAAAACAACATCCTCAAGTGTGCCAAACATTCAAATTTTAATCTCCAAGGACCCACAACACATTACAACCACCATGTCAGCCAAGAACATAAAAACCTGAACACACAAGAGAAAAATCATCAACCACGAAACCGATCAACACGGACATGCAACAAAGATAGAGCATGATCTAGAAACATCTAGAAGAATCATGAATCAATAGAGGAGAATCTGCAACAACTGAAATTACTAGAATCACATCAACTTCAATCAGGAACACTAACTGAAGCCACAAAAAGACTGTTAGAACATAACTATTCATAACACGATTAAATCTTCACACAGACCTCTAAACTTTTGGTGGATAAACTAGATACACTCAGCAATAAACCCTTTAATCCACAATGATTGATCATCAACGTACTGAGCAAGACACCTTCATGACCTTCACTGTTCGACTATCAACTTGCAACTCTTTCTTTAACAATTTTCGCAATATCCTCGACATATATAGCCTTCAATACATCAATTCTAATAGTGTTGTTGACATCAATGGCAACCACATATCAGCAACACAACCACAACATCCAACAACCTTTTCTCTTAGAAAATGATATTTTATCTCAATGTGCTTGGTATGTGAATGCATAACATGATTTTTGGAGATATTGATTGCACTAGTGTTATCACAAAAAATAGAAATTGGTTTGGATACCTTAACTTGTATATCCTGCAAGGTTTGTGTCATCCATAGTACTTGTGTACAATAGGCACTTGCAGCAATGTATTCTACCTCAGTAGTAGATAATGAGACAAATTCTTGCTTTTTGCTTTGCTAGGCAACAAGTCTTCCACCCAAAAAGTATGCTCCACTAGACGTACTTTTTTGTCATCAATGTAACTGACCCAATCAACATCAATATAAGCTAATAGAGTAAAATTATCATTCCTAGGATACCAAAGACCATAGTCCATTGTACCATTTATATATCTCAAAATACGTTTGACTACATTTAAATGTGTTTGCTTAGGTGAGGCTTGAAACCTTGCTGCCAAACAAACAACCTACATTATGTCAGGCCTAGATGCCATTAAGTAAAGTAAGTTGTCAATCATAGATCTGTATAATGTTTGATCCACATTAGGTGAATCCTCATCCTTACCTAGTTTACAACCACTTTCCATTGGTGTGCTTATAGGTCTATTGCCATCCATTTGAAACCTGATTAACATTTCTTTTGCATATTTGTCTTGAGAAATGAAAATTCCTTTTGGAAGTTGAGAAACTTGCAATCCTAAAAAGAATGTAAGTTCTCCTATCATTGACATTTCAAACTCCTTTTTCATAACATCAGGAAATGAAAGAGATAGCTGCTCATCATTACTGCCAAAAATAATATCATCAACATAGACCACTACTACCAGAATATTGTCATTTTTAGTAATAAAATACAAATTTCTATCTACTCCACCTTTGGTGAATCCTTGGCTTTGCAATTATTTGTCTAATTTGGAGTACCAAGCTCTAGGAACTTGTTTTAGACCGTACAAAGCCCTTTTTAACCTGTATACATGATTTTATTTCCCTGAACAAATAAAACCTTCTGGTTGTTCCATATATACCTCTTCTTCAAGATCACCATTTAAGAAGGAAGTTTTAACATCCATTTGATAAACTTTAAAGTTTTTTATATACAGAGAAGGCAAGAAATATCCTTATTGCTTCCAATCTAGCAACATGAGCAAAAGTTTCATCATAGTCAATGCCTTCTATTTGAGAGTACCCTTTACAGACAAGTCTAGCCTTGTTTCTAGCTATGTTTCCATTTTCATCAAGCTTATTCCTAAAACTCATTTAGCCCCAATAATATTTTTTATCTTTTGGCCTTGGGACAAGTTCCCAAGTGTTGTTTTTCCTATTTGACTTAGTTCTTCTTGCATAGCTTGTATCCATAGTTTATCTTGGCTAGCTTCTGCATATGTTTTGAATTCTAACTGTGAAACTAAACATAAATGAACCTCATGATTTTCTTCACTAATTTTCCTTCTAGTTTGTATTCTTGAATCTAAATCACCAATTATATGTTCATGTGGGTGATTTCTTTCTAATAAATTTTTAGAAGGGGTATAAGCAGGAGTTTTAGAGGTTGTTTTAGAGGCTTTGGAACTTACTGGTGTCTTAAGACTTGGTGGAATCTCTTGAGGCACTTCATGTTCTAATTCCTCTTTTATATCAGTCTCATTGAATATGTCACCCTCTTCTTTCTGCTGATCATCAGACTTATTTTCAGTTTGCTGCACATTCTCAACAACTTTAACATTAGAGCTTTCAAAAATTATTTTCAATCTTTTATTGTAACATTTATATGCCTTGTGTGTAGAATAACCTAGAAATATTCCTCCATCACTTTGTGAATCAAAACTTCCTAGATTACCTGCATCCCTCTTAATATAGCATTTACTACCAAAATTTTTGAAATAAGAGATATTTGCAAATTTACCATACCAGAGTTCATAAGGTGTATACCTGGTCTTCAATCTTAATTGTACTCTGTTTAAGATGTAAACTGTTGTATGAACAACTTCTTTCCAATAAGTATTTTCCAAACATACATCATTAAGCATAGTTCTAGCCATCTCCTTAACTATTTTGTTTTTTCTTTCCGCTACCCATTTTGTTGTGGTGTTCTGGGGGTTGAATATTGTCTCTTAATACCATGTTTCTCACAATATTCCAGAAATTTAATAGAGGTATATTCACCTCCATTGTCAAATCTTAAGCATTTTAGTTTGAATCTTGTTTCTCTTTCTACCACTTTCCTGAACACCTTAAAGCTGTTCAAGGCTTCATATTTATGTTTAAGAAAGGTGACCCAAGTCATTCGTGAGTAGTCATCAATGAACAACATAAAGTACCTTTCTCCATTTAGTGACTCGGTCCTGGTGGGACCACAAAAATCAGTGTGAACCAATTGAAGGGGCTCTATAGATGAATGCTCTTTGGTCTTGTAAATGGACCTTGTTTGTTTACCTTCCTGGCATTCTTTACAAGTATCACCTTCTGGTTTAGATATAACAGGGATGTTTATTACATTTTTGTTCTTCCTGATCTTTACTAAGTTGTCATAATTTATATTCCCTAGCCTCTTGTGCCAAAGCTTACTTTCTTCTATTTGAATCATGAAGCATACATTGTTCTTGCCATCATTTTCAGATCCATGTAAGTTATAGATGTTGCCTTTTGTTCTTAAACTAGAGGCAATTTCTTGCCCTAAGTTTTTAATTATTTTGCATCCATGTGTAGTAAACATCACTCTGTAACCACTATCACAAATCTAACTCACACTCAATAAATTATGAGTTAAACCATCCACAAAGTATACATCTTCTAAAGGTGTATTGTTTTCTAAGAGAATAGTGCCCTTACTAGTAATTTGCAAACAAAAGTCATCACCAAACTTTACTGTCCCTTCAGAACAATTTTCAAATGTAGTGAACTTTTTTTTGTCCCCAGTCATATAATGGGAGAAGCCAATGTCAATTACCCAAATATCCTTTCATTTTGCATGAAGTGCAACCTCAACTATCATGGCCTCAACCTTTTTACCACATTTTGGCATCCAAACATGTTTTATTATCTTATTTGTTTTTCTTTGATGGTAAATATTATTTGAGTTGCAAAACTTGGCTATGTGTCCAAGGTTTTTACAGCTGTAGCATCTTAAGTTGTTAAGAAAACTAAAAACTTTACCATCCAAGAAGCTTGGCTTCCTTTTTGTTACAAATTTACAATTATTTTGCCTATGACCGTATTGATGACAATGAAAGCAATCGCCTGAGAATCTGAATGATAGATTATTTCTGAGAGGCTTTTGAAATTTGTGATAATTTGCACTCTTAAGTTCATTATCATAGGAGCATTGACCCTTTGTAAAACTAAGGCTTGTCATGTCCTTATGTTCCTTTTGTTTACTTAACATATCTGCAAGTTTATTGCTGTTGTTATTTAACTCAAGTTCTTTTCTAAGCTTCGTAATTTCAGCTTCTAAAGAACTACATTAATTCTCTTTACTTTCTAATTGAGTTTTTGTAACCTCTAACATTATTTTATTCTCTTCCAATCCAACTTTATTTCTTCAAATAATTGATCGTATTTGTTGATTTCTTTATTGATTTCTTTTATTTTACCCAATGCACACTTCAACTCACCTTCTAAATCAACTTCACCTTCTTCATTGTCAGACTCTTTTGTAATATTTTGAATTTTCACATCACTAGGAGTGATTCGGGCCATAAAAAGAGTTTCTTCCTACTCTTCAAGAGAATCAAATTGACTGCCAAAAAAGTCTGCATCTTTTGCAAGCAAGCTCCTTTTTGTTTTAAAATTATATCTTCTTTTAGAGTCGTTAACATTGAAGGATTTCTTCTTATAACGTTTTTTCTTGTGATCCTCATCACTATCTGAGTCTTTGTTGGGGCATTGGGCTGCATAATGCCCAATTTTTCCACATTCAAAGCATTTGAAGGAAAATTTTCCTTTATAACTCCCTAAACCTCTTTTTAATTTACTGACCAAAACATATTCATCCTTGTAGAAAATGAAAAATGTCCTAAGCTTGCGAATGTCATTTTTCTTCATCCTCATCCTTCGATAATTGAATAATTTTAGTTATTCAATTATGTTTGATCATATTCCTCTATTAATTAAATAATTTTTAATAATTATTTAATTAATTCACTTTCTAATCTTTATTCTATCCTGATCAATTAAATAAACTAATTGCGTCACTAATTTTTCTCTTGGTTAAATAATTATTATTTATTTGAATTATTTTGTCACCTTTCATCTATGGTTAAATAATTACCGTTGTTAATCATTTGTGTTAATTCTTTATAGTTAAATAATTATTAAAATTATTTAACTATCTCATCTCCACCTCCTATTAAATAATTAATCTAAATTAATTATTTAAGGTCTAATTTTCATTCTCCATTTTAATTAAATTGATATTTTTAAGTTATCTCTCCAAATAAATAGTTTGAATAAATTTTTTCCACTTGTCCATTTCTTCCTCTGTCCATTTTTGAATAAATAATTTAAAAATAAATTATTTATGCACCACCTGGTCAAAGATGCTCTGTCATAATCCCCTGTCATAACATTCATTTCTGTCATAGCTTGCATGTCTGTCATAGTTGTTAGGCGTCATAGTCATCGGCGTCATAGCTTTTCCATGCATGGCATATTTTTGGTGCATCAATTATGGACCGTTGATCTTGGCATCTTTTCGGAGGCTTAATCTCAACCATCCATTTCGTAACATCCCTCTCATGCATTCCCATCCATTGATCTTGGAATCTTTCTAGAAGATTAATCTCAGCCATCCATTCGAAAGGTTGTCTATAAAAACAACCTTCTCCATTTTCAGCTTAACAGCTAATTGTCTCCAACTTTCTTGCTACCATTTGCAGGTTTTGCACAAGTATTTCAACAAATCTGAGGGCAAAGTTGCATAACAAGAAGGAGAGCAAGAGAAGGAATCAACTACAATATGGGAAGTACTTTATTTTGTTTGCTTTCATTTTGATATCTCCATTTTATTTGTTTTCTCTTGTTTGGATGAGGTTAATAGTTTAGAAGTGTTGGTTGTCACTTTATCTATGCTATTTTATTTCTAACCCCATCTCACATTGGTGAACCCGACGTGAATCTTACAATTTTGCAGAGAAATTGGTTTGTTTTCTTGTTTGTTTTTGTTGTTTTGCGAGTTACAGCCAAGAATTCATATGAAATCAAGTCATATTATTTTGAGCACAAAAAAAGGGAAAATAAAATCTTTTAAAACCATTATATGGGTTTTGTAGGTCTCGTTCTTAGCTTTCCAGAACTTCAAACAGTTTAAAATTTCTTTAAGATTTGAGAAAGTTATGGTCGTTTTAGTGATCATGGTTTTTTAAAATTTAACTGTTAAAACCTGAATTTTCTTTTGTTTATAACACTTTTCTCTTGCGGGATTTTGCAAAACGTTTTCTATGTTTTGAAGGTCTATGTCCTAGCTTTCCATAGATATCTACGGTTTAAAATTTTGTTTAGTTTTGAGAAAGTTGTCACTATTTTAGTTTGTTGTTTTCATTTAAGTTTTTTTTACTAATCTTTTGTTTGTAGCGTGTGGATTTGGAGTGGGGCTCCCAAAAACTACTTCTTTTGGAGCAACAAAAAAATCGAGCTCTTAGTTTTTAGTTTTCTTAGTTTAGTTTAGTCTCTTCATTTTCTAGTTTAGTTATTTACTGAATTTTAGTTTAGTTTTTAATCTCTTGTTCTAACTTAGTTTTTTTGCAGCTCTCTCGTTGGTCCAAGACATTTATGAAATTACTAACATGTGGGTTTGCAACGCTCGTGAGTCAAAGACATATATCTAAACTACTAACATATGATTTTGTAGCTACGCTTGTCAAAGACTAATCTTTCAAACCATCTGTTTGTGATTTTTAGTTTAGGAACACTTCTTTTGGTGCACTAAAATGAACTGCTTGTAGGTGTTTGACTGTGCTTGATGTGGTAGGTGATTATGCTCTCACCCTGTGAAAACTTGGTGATCAGGAAACCAGACCCACTTTATTTTTTGTAACCTTTAAGACTTAGTAATCGAAGTATCCTCTCCCCTTGCGCTTTTGGGCAATCTTGGGTGTAAGAGAAACGGTTACTGACTCTAGAACTTGGGCTTGTTCTAGTGGGAAAAAGTACTCACCCCAGGATGATTCAAACCGGTAGCACCCTGAACCCGAGGGACTTCCAGCCGGTATATAAAAGTGGATTCTTGGGGAAAGCCCAAGAATCATGCGTATGGTTCCGATGAGATGGATCCGAAAGGGGACTCTCGCCGCATGGATCATGCCCTACGAATGGAATGCCCTTACTAGACACCTTTTGTTTTAGAGGCCAACCATTTTCATCCATTGATTGGTATAGTGCAGGTTTTAGTATCATGCCCAAAGATACTCACTACCGATCCCCTTGAGTAGAGATAGCAGTTCTTGGGAAGTGACTACCCAAGAATCCAAAGTTGGTGTGCCTGAATGACGTTAATGAGCCATGGAGGGGAGCCAGTGCCACCAAACTTCTAAGCTATCCGCTCTCGAGAAGGAAAGGTGTTTAGCACCAATCCGGGGTATATTGGTGGGCTATATCAAGTATACAAACCCTTGGCCTATTGGCCTATTAGGATTGTGCTTGTCTCATGTGTGTTTGCATACACCAAAACATCGTGCTTGTCAAGTGTTTTCTAGATTTTCAAACAATATACACAACATTCACAAATCTATACACAAACAATCAACCTCAGACAACTCAAACTTTTCAATAAAACATCAAAACAACAGTCTCAGCCTGCTATCAAACATTTTTTTTCTAAGAGGTCTCTGTTAGAAACCAACTTTGAAATTGCTCAAAATCTTTATTATTCAACCATTAGTTTGTATTCTTGACCATAGGTTTAATCTTTCAAATTTTAGTTGCATGCATTAGGCTTCATAATCATAAATTCTGGCATTAGCTTGACCCTAGGTTTTCATCTTTGCATACTTTGGATTAGGTTAACCTCATCACAATTTGCAAAATCATTTCTTTTGAAACTAGGTTATCGTGGAGAATTTCTAACTCAACAGTCTAGTTAGGAAACCTCACTAGTCATCTTGAACTTGTCACTTTGTCATTTTCAACAAGTCCTTTGGTAACCAAAATAAAAAAACAAAGACTAAGCTTAGAGTGTTTAGGTATCCCCTTTCTCCAAATTGCATTCTAGTTTATATCTTGCATACTTTATTCCCAAAAAATACAAAAACATTATTCATCCTAGTTGTTATTTTGAACCTAGACTTTGCATTAGTTGCATATTTAGTCGACATAATCATCTTAGTCCTTATTTTTCACCTTGTCATCAGTGTCATCCTAGTCATAATCCTCACTTTCACTTTTCAACATTTCACATTTCCTTAGGTACACATTGTCATCTTGTTGCATTGTCATCCATTATCACACAAAAAAGACAAAAAAATAGACTAGTGTCATACTTGCATTGTCATCATCTTCATTTGAGCAATCTCTTTGATGGTGGAAACAAGACTTCAAAGAAAGAAAAGAAAAATGACAGACTTTGGACAAGACTTTGACAACACCAACAACAACACCAATCCCAATGACTGGATCTTTGATGACCCATTTGGAAATTTGAACACACAATCTTCCATGAACATGTCAACTTCCTTTCAAAATCCACTTTTTGAACAATTCATACAAAGAGATCAAAATGGACAAGTCTATGTTGAAAACTTAGAGGCAGCAGCCCAAAATGTTGAAGTCGCTTCGTTTGTAGAAGAATTGGTCTTGAACGATCCCGACAGATACCTTGCTATGCTTTTAGACCAAGGCGCAAGATTACCAAAAGGCTTCGACATTAATACCATACGACCTATCTCTCCTAACAATACGACACAAAACACAACATCCCAACATGGCAAGAACAATACCTTGATCAATAACATTGTTGTTACTATGCAAGTTGCCACTACCACTATTAATGCGACATCTAGTGGCACCATAAATCAAAACACCTCCTCTTCAATCAACGCAACATCTACTGGAGGAACATCTACTATGACCATGCCTACAACATCCACACCATCTTCACAAACAATAGGAGCTACCTTTTCACAGACCATGCCTACAACATCTACATCATCTTCACAAATGATAGGAGCCACCTTTGCATCTACATCAGTAGGCACCACTTCCTCAAATCCCATGTTCGACTCTTCATCTATGACAATGGGGGCATCTTCATCACATCCTTACGGTGGAACCTCATTTAATCCCTTTGGATGAAACTCATGACACGTTTTCATTCAAGGCCCTCAACACAACATTAACACATCATCGCAAATGAACATCCCACATGGACAAGGGCACAATACACATATACCACATGGACACTTCCAAGGAACAAACACCAACATGCTACATGGACAATTCTTTCAACAAGGACAAGGAACTCAAATGACGCAACAAATGTGTAACTTTGGCAATCAAATGAGTCAGGGATTTTAGATACCTCAAATACAAACAAATATGGTTGGGTCACATATTCCCACATACTCATCCCAGATTCATACTCAACAACAAATTCCCACTCACAACTGGCAATATCAACAAACACCTAATCAAAACATACCTTACTTTCAAGCAGCCAATGATCCCATTGTACATGCCTTGCTAGCAAGAGTGGATGACCTTCAAAAATAGATGGAAAATATGAAAAATTCTGACAAGAAGATGCAAATTCCATACGACTTATGTCCATATCCTTTTGATACAACGTTGTACATGCCACCATTTCCACATGGTTATGTGGCTCCAAACTTCAACAAGTACAAGGGTAAAACAAATCCACTTGACCACATCAGAGAGTTCGTAACAAGTTGTGTGGATATTGCTCATGAGCACACATATCTAATGTGACTATTTCCTAAAAGCCTCGTAGGACCAGCCCTAGAATGGTTCTATACACTGCAACCTAGAATAAAATCATGGAAAGAACTTGCTGAAAAATTCATGAAAAATTACACATACAACATTGACACAGACACCTCCATTACCATTCTCTGCCAGCTCACACAAGAAGATTTAGGTGAAACCTTTTTACCATCCTTTCAAAAATGGAGGGGCCTAGCGAGTCGCTATCATATAGACATACCCGAAAAGGAAATATTCGGCATGTTCGTACAAATTTTATTAGCCCCACTGAAAAATGGTTTGCGTGTTCATTGTTGCACAACTTTTGCGGACCTAGTTGAACAAGGTGTCCAAGTTGAACAAGCCCTCATAGCTGAAGGAAGACTAAAATACTGTCCTAAAAACACAAACGCAAACCCTCCTTCTACTGAAAAAACTAAATTTTGGGTTAAGAACAAACATGTTACCAACGATGGTGTAGTCGATGCTAAGGTTGTCAACGCTATGGGTCCGATGATAACCCTAAAAGGGACACAATCACAAAACACACAGATGATGACACAAACCTATGCTGCTAATGTTGTCTAGAAAAATTAGAATAACCAAGGCAATCAAAACAATCAAATTCAAAGACAATTCCCTAGAGGTCGCACATACACCCCTTTGGGTGAACCTATTGAAGAAGTCCTTAAGAAATTCCTTCAGAATGGTGTCATCACACTTCAGGACCCCAAACCATACAACCCTGGGCAGTTTAAACCATCTTGGTGGGATGATAATGCATTTTGTGACTATCACCAAATAAAAGGACACAAAACTTCTTCCTGTAAACAATTGAAAAATCTGGTATAGGACCTTATTGAAAAGCGCATCATTGAAGTTGGCGGACCACAGTTTGCTTCTAATGCGGATCATACAATACACAAAAACCCACTGTAGGATCATGGTTCTGGAAACCCTTCTACATCAAGTACAAATAATCAAGCCAACCATGCTCGTATTGGATACGACTATTCCAAGGAACCTATCATACATCACATTAGAACAACCGATGACCATGTCTGCACAGTCACTGTTAGAAAGGCTCCTGAATGCAATGTCACCACCCGCAGTGGAAAGGTCACCATAGCTGGCCCTCCTCTCCCTAGATAACCAAAGGTAACAATAGCTAGCCTGTCCACTTCGCAGTCGCAATCGTGTCCACAAAGCAAGAAGTCCCAACCTAAAGGAAACTTTAACCTTATTGACTAGCTTGGAAGAACACCTGCACAAATCTCTATTCTTGAGTTGTTACGCATCTCACCTGCCCATAAGGCCATCCTAGAGAAAACATTGCAAGAATCCTCTGTGCCCCAAGATATTGATGTCAGCCAATTTGAAGCCATGGTCGGATATCTCATGACTCCCCACCATATTACCTTTTCTGTCCAAGACTATTCATCATCCAAATCCAACCATAATGATGCCCTTCATATCGAAGTCCTTGTTCATAAACATAAGGTCAGACGAGTCTTAGTAGATGGCGGAGCAGGATTGAATATATGTTCTTTAAAATTGGTCAAGGCACTAGGATTTTTTGATGCTTGCATAGATGCCACAAGAAGCATTGTTATCAAGGCATATGATGATGAAAAACGTTCCTCTCGGGGCGTACTTACACTCCCAATTCGAATCCGTCCAGTCATTGTCAACACCACTTTTCAAGTTTTGGATTTGGACCTCCCATACAATATTTTACTCGGTTGACCTTGGACCATGCACTGAAAGTCGTCCCCTCCACGTATCACCAATGCTTGAAGTTTCCTTTTGAAGGCATTGAGATTACCATATACGGAGACCCTGATCCATTCCAATATTGTCCCAACTTACGAGGTGTCTCAGAATGCCAAGTCCCTATCAATAGGGAAGCTTCGATGTCTTTGTCTTCTAAATTCATTGACCCCTCAGCACTCATGAAGCCTTCCACCTCTTCATCTACCACATCCATTTCTGCTTCTTCGACCACCACGATCATCTCCCTAACACCTTCCATTTCATTTATCACCCCAAATGTTGACCCGAGCTTCCAAATTCAGGACCAAGGATGTGGAGAGTACAAGCTGAATATGGCCTATTGCATAACCAAGATGCCCAAGTCTCCCCAAGTCTATGGAAAACCTTGTTTTAGAATACAATCAAAAGAAATTTTCAGGGTTCCTCCAAATACAATTTTCATAAAGTGGGGTGAAATGAGTCAAGAGGACACAAATGATATACTATCTTGGATTTATAGAGAACCACGAGACTTAACTCCCTTTCCAATAACAATATATGGAAAATTATACAACATGATAAAAGAAAAAGGTTATGATGGAAAAAGTGGTCTTGGCAAGGATAAAAATGGAAGGCGTGAGCCACTATCAGTTTTAGAAAGACGAAAACATCTTGGGTTAGGGTTAGGTCCACGAGAATCTGGCGATCCAAGTACCAATGTGCTTCCATGTGAGTTAGTATATGCTTCATACTGTGTTGAGACAACTGAGGACACCTCCTCTGAAACCGACTCTCACGAATGGGAATTTGGCTCTCAGCAATCCTTAAGTGACTGTTGCCTAGATGAATTGTTCCTTGAACCTAGCGAGCCTACATTTGAGGAATGACTTTGGCAAAGGTTTAAGATCGATACAACACCAAATGATGTCAAGTCCATATCATATTCTATTCCCATTTGTCCTAGCCCTGACATACCAGCCCATTCATCCCAACTAATGACCATCATTCAGAATCACTTGAGCCTTCACTTGCCACTATTGATCTTGACCCTAATGCTACTCCCTTTGTCCCTTACTTCGCTAGTGAGTATGAAACAAGTGAAGGAGAATACTGGATAGAATCTGACATAGAGCTAAATGATGACAACTTCATTTTTAATATCTCGACATCCATTTGCATGCTCTCCACGTCATCTCCTCAATTTGCAAATGTTGATGATGGAATATCCTTAGTTTACCCTGACCTAATTGACTGGAACCAACAAGGCCTACCAGTAATGGACACTTTTCAAAATGATGAGGCTTTAGCAGAATTTCTAGGACTACGTGAGGGCATTCCAAATGGGGATCACAAAGCTGGATTTTCCATTGACTTGGATTGTGCTGCTTATTTCGGGGAGACTGCGCCATCCTCTAGTCATAAAATTAAAAAGAAAAATAAAGCAAAAAATGACACGTCTCTAGGTGAAAACCGAAAGGCACCTTCTGACGACAAAATAGTAAAAATAAAGGACGTATTCGAGGGTGAAAACCTCCCTGAGGCACCCAAGGGTGGAGGATTGGACTTTCTCCCTGTAGACAGAGAAAAATCAGCAATGCTCATAGAAGACACCATACCAGTTAATATAGCTACCGTAGAGGACCCCAAAATGGTTATCTTTGCGACATCATTGACAGAAGCTGAACACCCAGAATTTCAAAAGTTTTTCTCAGAACGCAAGATAAACTTCACATGGTCTTATGCCGACATGCCAGGGTTAGATCCTAAGTTAGTATTACATCACTTGCCATTATTTCCAGATGCCAAGCTAGTAAAACAAAAGCTAAGAAAAATGCACCCGCAAGTTGCATTGTTGGTTAAAGCTGAGCTCAAAAAGTTATTGGATGTAGGTTTTATCAGGTCAATTGACTATGTTGAATGGATATCCAACCTCGTCCCTGTCACCAAGCCTACTAGACAGATTTGCATATGCACATACTTCTGAGATCTCAATAAAGCATGCTCTCAATAAAGCATGCCCTAAAGATGATTTCCCTCTGCCGAACATCGACATTATTGTGGACCTTGCAGCTGGATATGAGATGTTGTCCCTTATGGATGGTTTTTCTGGTTATAATCAGATTCGTATTGCCCCTGAAGACCAACACAAAACTGCTTTCACATGCCCTTTGGGGTACATACTGTTGGACTGTAATGTTGTTTGGTCTTAAAAATGTAGGCGCTACATATCAAAGGGCAATGACAACAATATTCCACAACATGATGCACACATTAATGGAGGACTATGTGGATGACCTTCTGGCAAAGTCATTGACAAGAAAATACCACCTTTCAGTATTCGACAAAGTTTTCAGGAGGATGGAAGAGTATAAGGTCTGGTTAAACCCAAAAAAGTGTGTTTTTGGTGTAACGTCAGGCAAGTTGTTGGGATACATAGTCTCCCATAGAGGCATTGAAGTTGACCCCGCCAAAGTCAAAGCTATATTGGATATGCCTCCTCCTAAGGGAATTAGTGACCTAAGAAAGCTACAAGGCAGGCTTCAATCTATCAGACGGTTCATCGCTCAACTCGTGGATAGGTGTCAACCATTTCAGTATCTTCTATGCAAAGGGATCCCCTTTGTGTGGACAGATAAGTGTCAGGAAGCATTCAACCAGATCAAACAATACTTATTGTCACCTCCAGTTCTCATGCCTCCCATATAAGGAAAACCATTAATTATGTACATCTCTGCAACTACTTCAGCACTGGGGGAATTACTAGCACATAATGACTATGAAGAAAAAGAATGAGCCATATATTATATCAGTCGAACATTGGTGGGATATGAGCTAAATTACACACCCGTTGAACGTGCTTGTTTGGCAATTGTATTCGCAGCCCAAAAATTAAGGCATTACATGTTAAATCACAAGACACACTTGGTAGCCAAGATCGATCCCTTGAAATACCTCTTGAGTCGAGCAGCATTGACAAGACGTTTAGCAAAATGGGTCACAGTCCTCAGTGAATATGATATTCAATATGTCGAGCGGAAAGCCATCAAGGGACGGGTAATAGCAAACCAGCTTGCAGACACACCAATACCAGATAACCATCCTCTTACAACAAAATTTCTAGATGAGTTTGTATTTCACGTGGAGTCCCAACAGCTTTGGCAATTATACTTCGATTGATCTCACACTAATCATGGCTCAGGAGCTGGAATACTATTCATTACTCCACAAGGAGATTCCATCCCAAGGTCATTCTGCATTGCATTTCCATGCACTAATAACATGGCAGAGTATGAAGCACTAATTACAGGACTCTAAATGGCTATCAAGTGGAAAATCAGGAATTTGCAGGTCCTCAGCGATTCTCAGTTAGTTATCAACCAAGTCAATGATGAGTACAAAACCAAAGATGAGAAGCTAATCCCTTATAAATGGATGGTTGATAGTTTTCTAACATATTTTCATAGGCTATCCTTTGAATTGATTCCAAGAACACAGAACAAGGCTGCCAACGCTATGGCAACAATTGGATCTTTGCTTGATATTCCCAGCAATGTCCCACAATTTGAGTTTTTGGTTGAGCAGTTATTGGTTCCTTCTTATGATGTCCTCAAATCCGAAATGGTTTGTGAGCTTGTTGGTTCCAGTTCCCCCTGGTATAAGGAAATTTTTGACTACCTTCATTTGCAGATCCTTCCTCAAAACCTTTCCAATAACCAAAAGAAGTCCTTTATCCGCAAAGTTGCATGTTATACCATCATCAGCGACACCCTTTACCGTCGTAGCTTCGACAATACCCTTCTTCGTTGTCTTAACACTAATGAAGCAAAAGCGACCTTACAAGAAGTACATGAGGGTATATGCGGGTCCCATTCGATTGGTTTGACCTTAGCTAAAAAGATTATGAGACTTGGTTACTATTGGCCAACACTAGAAAAGGATGCATTGGAATTTGTAAGAACATGTCACCAATGCCAAATTCACAGTGATTTGATTCACGCTCCAGCACAAGAGTTGAGGTCGATCACTTCTCCCTGGCCTTTTGCACAATGGGGACTTGATCTCATGGGAAAGATTCACCCTACATCCTCCAATGAACAAAAATTCATTATCACTGCCACTGAGTATTTTACTAAGTGGATCGAAGCCATCCCACTCACTTACATTGATGGAAAACAGATCTCCAAGTTCATCCTCAATTACATCATTTGTCGATATGGCATTCTGTAATCCATCATTACGGATAATGGTCGTCCCTTCAAAAATCAGGAGGTTCGTGAACTATGCCAATGTTTCCATATCAGTCACCGCTTTTCCATGCCTTATTACCCACAGGGAAACGGTCAAGCTGAGGCATCTAATAAAATGATTATCAAAATTCTTAAAAAGACTGTCAATGACGCTGGCCATGACTAGCACATCCAACTCAACCCTTCTTTGTGGGCATACCGCACGAGCATTCGTACTCCCACCGGTGCCACTCCTTTCGCCCTTGTCTTTGGAGCCGAAGCCATCTTGCCCATAGAGGTCAAAATTCCATCTTTACGAGTCTCCATGAAAGGCCTCATCACTGATGAAGAATACAAACAGTCAAGACTGCATGAGTTAGAAATGCTAGATGAATGCAGACACAATGCATTGAATCATTTACAAGCATACCAAAATCGTCTTTGCAGAAGCTATAACAAAAGGGTGATGACTCGATAGTTTGACATTGGCGACCTAGTTCTCATGCAGAATCCCAAGAATAAGTCAAATAGGGAGAAGCTAGGAAAATTTGAGCCAAATTGGCTGGGCCCTTACATCGTCATAGCATCCTTTGGTTCTGGAGCATATCAGTTAACTACTCCTGAAGGTGAATAGTTGACAGAGCCAATCAACAGTCCACATTTGCACAAATTCTATGCATAGCATCAGAAAGCCTGTTTGAAAACTAGTAAAAATACAAAAAAAAATGAAAAATGCAAAAAATTGTCACCTTGATGAAAACCTGGCAAACAGGCATCCTGGTGACAAAAAATAAATAAATAAATAAATAAATGACAAAAATAAAGAGAAATAATTTGTCCAATAGTGAAAACCTGGTAAACAGGCGCTTTGGATAGGTACCATGGTGAAAACCTGGCAAACATGCGCCATGTGTAGTCAGTCATTGTTGTGCCATCTACTGTCACTCTATCTACCTATGTCCCTAGGGAACATACTTTTTTCTAGCATTCATCATAACACTTCACCTCGACATCATGACATTTTCGTCCATGGATGACAATGGTTGAAATCAAGTCTTACGTACTGTCCACTGTCCATGCTAGTCATGCCTTTTCTTTCCATTTCCATTTTTCCTAGCTCATTCTCAACTTGACTAGGGGAAAAAAATTATCATGAGACCACAGTGGGTACCGCACGTGATCCTAAAAATTGAAAAATGTCCTAAAAAAAGACCTAAAAATTAGAAAATGTCTTGAAAAAATACCTTAAAATCAGAAAATGTCCTAAAAAAAGACCTAAAAATCAAAAAACGTCTTGAAGAAAACACAAAAATTCGAAAAAACAGAGTCATGTCAGTCAAAACGGTCACACCAATTCAAGTCTTGATTAGTCTTCATCATTGTCTGAACTACGTTGTCTCTGCGCATTTGCTATGTAGGCAAGACTCATGTTTGAGTCCCCGAGACATTAGGTCAGTCCTATTAGGTTTGTCAAAATAAATCATGACTCAATCTTTGGTCAACAAGACAAAGTCATTGGTCGTGTCGAACTACAAGGTCTCTAAGTGTATGACGTAGGCAAGGCCATCTGTCGATGAGCCCCCGAGGCCACACTAGGTCAGTCCATTAGGGTTCATTGCACAATTTTCTCACACACATGAAACAATCTTTAAATTTATCATGGTCTTTGTCAAAATTCGAACGAACAATTTACCCAAGCGAACTTCTACAATCTTTCAATCAAGCACGACAATCATCTTGGCATATCAAAATCGGTCAAACTCAGTCAAACTAAGTTAAACTAGTCAAATCTTGCTTACTCTACAGATGTGTTCTTTTGAAGGGTAGCCCGCCATTTAATCATGCCCTACGATGTGTCCTTCTTAGGCATCATCATAGACATCTGGCATTTTGAGGATTCTCACGACATTAGAGATACATTCCTCTTGATATCGACATCATTCGGGATGTGTCCTTCCTGAATTCGACAACCTTTACATCGACATCGTTTGGGATGTGTCCTTCCCAAACTTGACATCAATTTGGCATCTTGACACCGACATTGTTTAGGATGTGTCCTTCCTGAACTTGACATCAATTCGACATCTTGACATCGACCTCGTTTGGGATGTGTCCTTCCCGAATTTGGTATCCCTTTGGCATCGACGTCATTCAGAATGTGTCCTTTCTGAATCTAACATCTCGACATCGTTCAGGATGTGTCCTTCCTGAACTCGACACCAATCTGACATCTTCATATCGTTAACCCTAGCATTTTGACACCAAGACATCCGACATTCCGCCACACTTGACAAACTTGACATTTTGACATTAAGACACTTGGCAAACACTTGACATTTAATTTTATGATGTTTGTTTTTTCTTTTGACAATCTTGATGCTAGTTCCTCGAGGATGTCCTGACAACAGGATTTAGAGGAGCAATGACGTTTCATGATTTGTCTTGCATGTCTTTACTGTTTGTGGTTGATTATGACAAAAAGACTAGGGCAATCATTCTCTTAGTATGAGTCATGATCATCCTTGTCTGTGATTTCTTGTCTCATGTGATGGTACAACCTTGCACACCTTGGTCTACGTCATATCATGGTGTTTGTTGGCCATTACAATAATCTTCCCAATGATGATAAATATAAAAATGTAAGCATGAAAGTTGGTTCCCTTATCATTTTTTGTCTAGATTTCCATCTTCATCCTCCCTTCTCTTCCACGCTAATATCCATCCCCTTCCAAGCTAACATTCCTTCTATCCTTCATCCTCTAGTCTTATCATCCATTTCGAGAGCACATTTGTGTTCTTTGAACTCACATGTCCTCTCGAGGGGGCATACACAACCCTCCTCGTCATTCTTCTTTCACTGGGGCATAGTTTAGAATTAAATTTCTTTGAAACAATGAGATGAACTGCATTATGTCAAAGAGGGGCAAAATGTAGACAATGAAAAATGTCCTAAGCTTGCGAATCTCATTTTTCTTCATCCTCATCCTTCGATAATTGAATAATTTTAGTTATTCAATTATGTTTGATCATATTCCTCTATTAATTAAATAATTTTTAATAATTATTTAATTAATTCACTTTCTAATCTTTATTCTATCCTGATCAATTAAATAAACTAATTGCGTCACTAATTTCTTCCTCTTCTTCAATAGTTAAATAAATTATTATTTATCTAATTATTTTGTCACCTTTCATCTATAGTTAAATAATTACCATTAATTATTTATCTATTCATGGTCCTTTAATTATTCTATAGTTAAATAATTATTAAAATTATTTAACTATCCCATGCCACCTCCCCTATTAAATAATTAATCTAAATTAATTATTTAAGGTCTAATTTTCATCTCTCCATTTAATTAAATTGATAAATTTAAATTAAATGCTCATCTTTTCATTTTCTCCAAATAAATAATTTGAATAAATAATTTATTTTCCACTTGTCCATTTCTTCCTTTGTCCATTTTTGAATAAATAATTTAAAAATAAATTATTTATGCACCACCTAGTCAAAGATGCTCTGTCATAATCCCCTATCATAACATTCATTTCTGTCATAGCTTGCATGTCTGTCATAGCTGTCAGGCGTCATAGCTTTTCCATGCACGGCATATTTTTGGTGCATCAATTCTGGACTGTTGAGCTTGGCATCTTTTCAGAGGCTTAATCTCAACCATCCATTTCGTAACATCCCTCTCATGCATTCCCATCCATTGATCTTGGAATCTTTCTAGAAGATTAATCTCAACCGTCCATTCGAAAGGTTGTCTATAAAAACAACCTTCTCCATTTTCAGCTTAACAGCTAATTGTCTCCAACTTTCTTGCTACCATTTGTAGGTTTTGCACAAGTATTTCAACAAATATGAGGGAAAAGTTGCATAACAAGAAGAAGGAGAGCAAGAGAAGGAATCAACTACAATATGGGGAGTACTTTATTTTGTTTTCTTTCATTTTGATATCTCCATTTTATTTGTTTTCTCTTGTTTGGATGAGGTTAATAGTTTAGAAGTGTTGGTTGTCACTTTATCTATGCTATTTTATTTCTAACCCCATCTCACAATCCTCATTGTCTAATTCAGAGTCTGAGTTTGC
Organism: Sequoia sempervirens; assembly: GCA_007258455.2. Lineage (NCBI taxonomy): Eukaryota > Viridiplantae > Streptophyta > Pinopsida > Cupressales > Cupressaceae > Sequoia > Sequoia sempervirens. Next base: position 41,209,040 of record VDFB02270651.1, read on the forward strand.
ATTAGACTCCCTTTTTGTTTCCTTAAAGGCAACCTCTTTGTTTGAGGTAGCATCACTGCCTATTCTCATTTCATAGGTTGAAAATATTCCTTGCAATTCAGCTAAAGAGAGAGTTTTCATATCTTTATCCTCAACAACTGAGACTTTTGCATCATATTTATGTGTCAAGGACCTAAGAACTTTCTTGACAACAATTTGTTCATCAATTTCCTCACCTATACCTCTTATGGAACTCACTACTTCCTGAACTCAAAGAAAATAGTCAGTAATCTTCTCTTCTTCGTTCATTTTCAGGGCTTCAAACCTAACCCTATATGTTTGGATTTTTGCTTCTCTCACTTTGTCATCTCCTTCATAGATTTTGGCTAATCTGGCCCATACTTCCTTGGCAGTTTTGCAATCCATGATTTTTTACAAGAATATCATCATTTAGATTGCAACATATTGCATTTGTTGCTTTTGCATCATAGCCAAAAGCCTTTTTTTCATCAGGTGTAGAGGGGGCAGTAACAATTTTTTCAACCTTAAAGGCTTCCAAAACATCAAAACCTAAAGAAGATAGATATGTTTCCATTCTAAATTTCTACTAGAAAAAACCAGTGCCATCAAATATTGGAGGCTTATTGATATTGTCTTGACTTGCCATGATAAAAATAATCACTCCTATCCTAGTTATCAACCCTTAAGCCAATTAGGCTTGTTTATTCAAGGGTGTAGCTCTGATACCACTTGTTGGAGTGAAGAAGACATTGAGAGGGGGGGTGAATCAGTGTCTAAAACAAAATTTAACTTTTTCCTTAAAAAGAATTGAATAATTTATGCTTTTAATATTTCAATGATAAATACATTCATGAATTGAATGCAATCATTAAAGAACTAAAATAAGAAATATTAAAGCAAACCAAAGATCATCACAGCCTTGAAACATTATCACATCAAAGCAATGCGACCATAAGACAAAGAATTTGACGAGTGGAAAACCCTCTAGGGGTAGAAAAACCACTCCAGAAATGATGCCTCACTGGCTTAATCTGAAATTTTTTTTGTTTACAATGCCTCATTAGCAATACTATCTTACTAATAGATTTCAAATGCCTCATTGGCAATACTATCTCACTAATAGATTTCAAATGCCCCACTGGCAATACTATCTCATTGATAGATTTCAAATGCCTCACTAGCAATAAAACAATGCCTCACTGGCTTTTCAAGAATGCCTCACTGGCATATTTTAATCACAAACAATAGAGAAAGTAAGATACAAAGGGTTACTCTGTTTCACTGTATAACCATCACTTTTAGAAAACCATTAACATCTTGAAAAATCATAATGGGAGTCTTCAAAATATTAAATGTATTTTACAACTTATTTTGCATTATAATTACAAAATCCTGCCTCAACAAATGGTCTCTTATTTCTTCTTAAAAAAAAACTTTTTCACAATGTCAAAACATTGCTTTTTATAATCATCTTTTTACTCTGCCAATCGAAATAGTTTTCAGTTATAGAAACTGCCCACAATAGGAGAAAAAAATTGACCAATAATAGGAGAAACAAATAAATTTGTTTCTTTTGCAAAGATTACCAACAACAATCAAAATAAATCTGCTTTGTGAACTAAACAAATCTAAACACCTGTAGACCCAGATAGGGTTTTAAAATAGTAACAAAAATTAACCATATAAACTGTATGTCCATTTTTATTTTTACATACCAACTAAAGAATCAACAGTTTCGTCAAAAAGAAAATAACAACTATTTACCTCTGCATGATTAATCCTTCAACAAATAATTGTCAAATAAGAAGAAAACTAAAAAATACTGTTACCTAGTGTATTCAAGCTTTGTCACTTCAAGCTGTCGACAACATTCCACCTGATCATTTCAAACCCTGAACATACTCTTCATGTGATTTTCTTCCTATTGTAACCTAATGAGGGCTTTGAAATAATGATATAACAAATGCCTTTTTACAAAGCTTTGAAAATAAGCTTTAATCTTTTAGTATACTCGATGACTTAGAATAAACTTTAACATATATTTAATATGCCCGACAAGGTTTCTTTCCCAAAGAAAACTTTTATGTCACTTTTAGTGCCTGGTACTCATTAGGAGTATAAAGTCAACAAATGTCCTATGCAAAAGATGTTGACCATGTGAAGCAATACATGGTATAAATACTTTTCCAATTTCATATGCCGATAGTAGTCATTGAAAACACATTACCTTAGGAGGTAACAAGAATGATGTACATAAAAGACTTTATTATTACCTTGAGAAACATATGAAGCCAATCTATAATCCAAGACCAGTAAAGTAATCTTATGCCTTTGGAGAAATAGTAATGTCCAAGTATCACCAAAATTTAATCAAGAAACCACAAGCCTTATGCATCAAAACATATTATCCCAATATGATAGATAGACAAACTGAATATTTCTCTAACATTCCAAGAAGTCCTATAGTTGTAAGAGCACATTATCATTTGACATTAAATCCAACATGCCTTAGGGGTCAACAGTATGTACCCCTCCGATGATAACCATACATGGTAAAGGTTCCCCAGTTAAAAAAATTCAAAGCTCCTCCTCAGTTACCAGTATCCACAGGTTTACCTTTAGATAATTAATTATACCTTTGATGGAACCAATGTGTGTGAAGAGGACCCCATCACTAACCTACCCATGTTATTCGAGGATTCCCCCCTCTTCATGATCAGTACCCTATCTTTCAATCCAAGTAACTAGACCAATGAACTAAAACTTGTCTACCCCAACTCATCAATTATGACCAACGAGGACCACCAATCTTAGACACGTTTGAAAATGATGAGGCTCTCTCAGAATTCATGGGATTGTGAGATACTCTACCATGTGGAGATCATAAATTTGGGTTTGATATTGAGATATACATACACACATACTATGGAGAAATGATTGAATCCCTCAGTTGTAAAATAGAAAATTTAAGAGTAATATCTAGGTCTTTAAGTGAAAACCACACTATGGCACTTTCTGACCTGAAAGTAGTAAAAAATAAAGGACGTATCTAATGGTGAAAACCTCTCTATGGTGCCAAAGGATGTGGGATTCAATCTTCCCCTTAGTGTTGTTCATCAGGAAAAATCAACAATGCTAGCTGAAAAATGCAACCCAGTCAATCGAGGGACTAAAGAAACACCACATATCACCTTCTATGCAGAATCACTTTTGACCAAGGAACTGGAACTTCTAGCTAGATTTCTAAGAGAAAGAAAGGAAACTTTGCATGGACTTGCACTGACATGTCTGGTCTTGATCTAGAAGTTGTGGTTCATCATCTAGCCATCTATCCAAAGGTGAAACTAGTAAGACAAAAACTAAGAAATATGCATCTATAGATCACATTACTGGTCAAACTTGAATTGTAGAAGCTCCTTAATGTTGGCTTCATACGACCAATTGATTATCCAGAATGGGTTTCAAATCTTGTACCTATTTCTAAACCCACTAGGGGCATCTGCATCTACACAGACTTCAAAGACATAAACAAAGCATTCCCTAAGGATGATTTCCCTCTCCCAAATATAGACATGATTATGGATATGACGGCAGGGCATGAAATGCTATCATTGATGGATGGGTTTTCAAGGTACAATTAGATTATGATAGCCAAAGATGATCAACACAAGACAACTTTCACCTGTCCATGGGGGACTTACTGATGGAACATGATGTTGTTTGGGTTAAAGAATGCAGGAGCTACATACCAAAGAGCTATGACATTAATATTCCATGACATGATTCACAAAACTATGGAAGACTATGTGGATGACATATTAGCCAAATCAAGGAAGTGTTGAGATCACATAGCGGCACTAAGCTCCATCTTTGACAGGCTAGAAGAATACAAGGTTAGGCTCAATCCTAAGAAGTGTGTCTTTGGTGTACAATTAGGGAAGCTCCTAGGGTATATTGTATCTATGAGGGGAATTGAGATAGACCCTGCCAAAGTCAAAGTGATTCTCGAGATGGAAGCACCAAGAACATTGAAGCAGTTAAGGGGTTTGCAGAGAAGGCTCCAATCCATTCGTCGATTCATAGCACAATTAGCAGATAAGGCTATCCCATATTCTCATCTACTCCACAAGGGGCTACTATACAAGTGGGACGAGAAATGCGACTAGGAATTCAACAAAATCAAAGAGCACTTGTTAACACCACCGGTCCTCATGTCGACAATCCAAAACAAGCCATTGATACTCTACATATCAACAATAGCAGCAGCCCTTGGCACTCTCTTAGCTCAACATGATGAAATAGGAAAAGAGAGAGCCATTTACTATATCAGTAGAACCATGGTGGGAAATGAGCTGAATTACACATTCATTGAGAAGGCTTGCCTAGCAGTAGTATTCATTGCCCAAAAATTCAGGCACTACATGTTGGCTCACTAGATTAAGCTCATCTCCAAAATAGACCCTCTCAAGTATCTTCTTTCAAATGCAACACTTAAAGGACGAATGGATAAATGGGTTATGATCCTAACATAATATGACATTGAGTATGTAGAACGAAAAGCCATCAAAGGACAAGTAATTGTAGACCAACTAGCAAAAACACTTATATATTCAGAAAACCCATTGGTATCAGAACTTCTCAATGAGTCAATCTTTAATCTGAGTGCAACAAATCATTGGAAAGTATATTTTTACGAGTCCTACACACAACATGGGTCAGGAGCAAGAGTCTTCTTCATCACACCACAAGGAGATTGCATACCAAAGTCATATAAGTTGTCTTTTCCTTGCACAAACAACATTGCAGAGTATGAGGCTCTTGTCATAGGAATCAAAATTGTAGTACAATGGTAGATTATGACACTTAAGGTCTATGGGAACTCTCAGCTAATCATCAATTAGATCAATGATGAATACCAAACAAAGGATGACAAGCTCACCTCGTATAAGAAACTGATGGAAAGCCTCAAGGAATTCTTCATTGACATCACATTTGAGCAAATATTGAGGGAAAACAACAGAGCAGTTGATGCTATGACAACAATTGGATCACTATTGGATATCCCATGCAATGTCCATAAACATGAATTCATGGTAGAGCAGCTTCTTGTACTAGCTTTCGAGGTATCAGAGTCTGAGTTCGTGTGTGAAATCCTTAGCCTCGGTGATCCTTCGTACCATGACATATACACATACCTAAAAATAGGAGTCCTCCCTGCTGATATCACCTCGAACCTTAAAAGAACATTTGTCAAGAAGTCATCCTATTTTTTTTATCTTAGGTGACACCTTGTACCATAGGAGTATCAAAGGAACCCTTTTACGATGCCTTAACCCTAAGGAATCTTTGACTGATTTAACTGAGGTACACGATGGCATTTGTGGTTCACATTCGAGTGGTATAACCTTGGCCAAGAAACTGTTGAGGACTGGGTACTACTGGCCTACAATGGAAAGAGAAGCTCACGACTACATCCAAAGATGTTTGCAATTTCAACATCATTGGGACCTCATCCATGCACCAGCTTAGGAGCTCCAACTGATTATAACACCTTGTCCCTTTTCACAATGGGGGCTCAATCTCATTGGTAAAATCACTCCCATCTCATCCAATGGACACAAGTTCATGATCCCCACCACATAGTACTTTACAAAGTGTGTAGAGGCCATCTCGATTACTTATATCACAAGGAAGTAGATATCCAAATTCATCCCGAACTACCTAATTTTCCTCTACGATGTTCCACAAACCCTTATCTTAGATAACAGGACACCTTTCAAGAACCAAGATGTTTGAGAGCTATGCTAAAAATTCAATATCCAACATCACTTCTCCACCCCATACTACCCCAAGGTAACGACCAAGCTAAGGCTACGAATAAATCCATCTTGAAAATCCTAAAGAAAATAGTCAATGAAGTTGTTCATGACTAGAACCTATAGCTAAATCCTGCCTTATGGACCTACCAAACAAGTATCCACACACCAACAGGTGCAACCCCATTCTCCCTGGTCTATAGATCAGAAGCCATCCTTCCCATTGAGATCGAGCTCCCATCCTTAAGGATATCATTGCAAAATATCATTACAAATGAAGAATATCGGGTGTCACGATTGAACGAGCTAGAACTACTGAATGAGCAGCATATGGATGTCTTGAACCATCTATAGGAGTATTAGAATTTTCTCAAACGAAGCTACAATAAAAAGATCAAGAGTCAGAACTTCCAAGTCGGAGAGCTCATGTTTAAAGAGAATCAGAAGAATGTACCAAATTCAGACAAGGGAAAGATTGAACCTAATTGGTTGGAATCCTTCATCATCACAACAAGCTACAAATTAGGAGCATATCAGCTATCTACACCAAAAGGTGAACCCCTACAGGAGCCTATCAATAGCTCCTATCTCAAAAAAAGTTATTCCTAAAATTGTAGGGTATAAATCCAAAAAATAAAAAAAATAAAAAAATAGAAAAATGATTGAAAAAAATAAAAAAAAAATTGTCCTCTAGCGAAAACCACTTTGGTGGTGCTTTGGGCAAGTACCTTGGTGAAACCTAGCAAATAGGTTCCTCGTGTAAATAAGAAATTTTCATCCACCATTGTCTCTACGGATTGTTCTACATCATTCATCCATCACACTTCCATATCCCCATCCATCACCCATCTGTGTCTACTTCATAGCTTAATCTTGTGTGTATCATGTTCCACCCTAGTACTACTTGGCACATTCCTAAGGTCAGTGTCAACAAAACATCTAAAATACCCTCCCTACAAACAAAACAAAGTAAGAATGACCAAATTATATTACAAAAATATCCAACAAGCACAACAAACAAGGATACTCCTATCTAATTGTCGAGTCAAAGTCCATCTCACTAGGTACAACGCCATCCTAGTTTTTTATACCTTGATGCATTGTACCTATGTGTGTTATACAAAATAAGGTAAGTAAGCCCTTTATGTCCCCAATCTCTGATAAGAAATCATGTCATCATCATCATATTTTGAACTCAAGGGTTGATTTCTCTTTCTTCTATCTTTCCCATATACTAATACTAATATGGTATCATGACATTCAAAAACAAAAAAATATCTATATTCATCCATCCTGCATCCACAAACCATCAACATACTGCACAACATATAAAAACATCATAAAAGGAAACATCATTCATCTCATTTTATTATTCATTATCCATCATAATATAGATTGGTTATTCTAAGCATCTCATAAACTCACGTTTGCATTAAATATACATTGCATAATCATATAGGCATTATCATAATCATCACATGTTGCATCATCGATACATACATTGCATTTAGGAAAGATACTGAAAAAGAAGTAAAACATATAACTGCATCCATCATCCATCATATAAAGGTGCATCCATATAGATCCATGTGCATTCATAACATAGATCCATTGCATCATAAAAAATCATAACATAAAGCATCATACTATAAACATTGCATGCATCCATCCATTCATATATATATCCATCACATAAAATAAGATAACCATCACATCATATAAATGCATTGCAAGTCATCTAATATATATATCAAAAAAAGTTGAATGTCATGATACATTGGAATCAGATATATAGTATCATCATCAAATATACAAGAGGCTAGTAAAAAACTCAGCCAATGAATGTATACACATCATAAATTAGGCTATACAAAAAAAAATGTGTCCAAGTGTGCTATCAGTATCTTGAGCTACCCTCGCTCTATCTGTCTCCATGATGTTCTTGCATGAGGGGTCCTGGTAGGAGCAATCTGGCTAAGATGGGAGAAATTTGGCTCTTGTTGCTCCTAGGCCACAACTTTGTAGTACGATGCCTCCTGCATCGCTCGACCGTACATCTCGGTTGGGACTGTGGCCTATCCATGTATCTGTTGTGCCGCAACCTCTAGTTGTTTCCTCCATCCTGTCTCCAATGTCAAGGCCATGTATACATCTTGCCTCATCTGGCACTCCTACGCCACCTCCTGTCGTGCCTGGTCCCTCTCCTAGACCAATGTTTGAATCTGAGCTTGGGCCTACTGAAGCTGCCTTGTCAAAACTTGCACCTGCGCCTGCAACACTACTATATGTCCATCCCTAGGATCGGGACTCGGTGATGGTGGCGAGGGTGGCATCTGCTGATGTGGCTAAACCGGTGGCCTGTGTCCAACGGGTGGCACCAGTGGTGGGATCTATCCATCATGATCTCCCCCTCTGTCCTATCTCTCTTGTGCCTGTCTCACCTGTTGTGGCACCTATCCAATCCTGGGTCCTCTGACCCATCCTCTGGCCGTAGCTGGCACAACTAGTAAAGTCAATTGAATCGGGGCATGATCCCACCATTATGAATCATATGCCTGGGTGGTCCCCACATCCACAGGACCATTGAAGTACACCCACAACACCATAACCAACTGTTTGAAATCATTGATGGCCTGCTGAGGTGGGATCCTCTATCCCCATGTTGTCTCCCCAGAACTCTGAGAAAAAATGGCTCTTTGAGTATCATGGGGTGCATCCTATACCTCCCCAAATTGGCAAGCAACCCTATCTAGAAGATACCACTCAATCATGAGATGCTCCTGCCCCTACTTGTATCTATTTGGGCGGCAGTAAAAGAGCTATACATCATCGTCATGCCATCTATGGAAGTGGATCCATGGTCTCCACCGAGACATGGTCATCTCATCAATAACCAACCTCTAGTGAGGGAGGCCTGTAATGCCTGTCTAATGGAGGGTGGTAATCCCCCCATATCTGTAAGCCATAGGATCATCACAATTTGTTTGAATGTCTGTTATCTATGGCCTCAAAATGATAATGTGCTCGTAAGCCCACACGTGAAGAAGAGTAACTTTGACCCCAATCCTATAGGCCCCACAATAGACAGCCTGGTGCATATCCAAATACAATGAGGCTAGGACAATTGGCCTCCAGGCATAGATAGTCATCTCCTCCATCATACAGGACCAAACGATCCCCCATCCCACCCTGTAGCCTTTGGCTTTTCGATCAGGAACAAGGACTCCTGAGATCAAAGCACTGGCGAATAAGGTCAAATCTGGGGCAATCCCCACATATCTGTCAAGGTTGAGCTTCCTGCTATCAGTCATGTACTTGTCGACACCGAACAACTGAAAAATGGCATCACCTCCAGCATCGACATCGTATATAATGCGCTCACCATGAATAGGGATCCACCACACATCCTCCAATGTCACTGTGGCCTCTCCGGTCGGAAGATGGAACAATGAAGTCTCACTCCACCATCTCTCCACCAGTGTTGTCATCATAGCCAGGTGGGTCGTCATTGTTGACATCTATTCAATGTGCCTGAATCTAATCAAACCAAGAAAGTATAGCATGTCATCGGTCAAGTGGCTCGCCTATCATAAAATCCTACCTCTATGCTCCTTCGAGTTGAGCACCCGAAGGACCTCCTGCACTCAAAATTCCCATGTCATCAAAATTAATCACCTTGGCGTGTTTTTGAAATTTAAAAAATCCTTCAAAAGGAAAAAGTGCGTCGGCATAGCAAAAGTGGGCCGGTTTTGCAAAAGCAACGCTTTGTCGTTTTACAAATGGGACGCTAAAATCAAAAGCCATGCTATCCTTCAAAAGCAAGTTGACATTTTCAAGCGACACTAAACTCTCTTAGGGTCATGCGACACAATCTTGCAAAGGCGAGTCAACATTTTGTACCCGACTCTGGAACCCTCTAGCATCGTGCGACGCTATAATGCAAACGCAGGCCGATATCTGCAAATGTGACGCTGCCCATAACAAATGCAATGCCCTAAAGGACCGCTTTTGGTTGACCTAAATGGACCCTAATAAATGCACCAAAATTACGCAAAACGAGAAAAGTTTCGAAAGGAATACTAGGGGTCTTGCGTCTTGAGGCCACTGGAACTTGCAAACCCGATCCATCCAATGTCTGGGAAGCACATGAGCCGCCATTTTGTCAGCACCCAGAGCAAAAATTCAAGGATTCTAGAAGGTCAAGTGTGAAAATGATTTGAAAATGACCATTCTAACCCTATTTATGCAAAATTTTCAAGGTTTTTTGGATATTTTTTAGGGTTTTTGAACCCATTTAATTTGTTTTATGCAAAGCGAAGCCCGTTTTAACCCATTTTCATCATTGTGAATCATTCTTTGCATCTCGTGGGTTTTTTTTTGTGTTTGAATCCATGTTGAACCTTTTTCACGAGCTCATCCTAATTTTGCAATTTTCACCCGATCTCTCAAGGGGGTAGTGTGGCAGCGTAATTGTTCCACTAGGGAAGTAGTGGGGCATTAAAAAAATTAGGAAATTTTTGAATTTTTGATCATGGCAGTGTTATTATTTGAACCAATGCAGTAGGTACCTCACTTCAAAGAGGGGAAAAATGTAGACACATAAAAAGTCTTGATTGATACTGGATATCTAATTCTGATCAACTAACACTGTTTCTTCTAAAATCATCTCAAATTGATCAATTAATTGAATAATCAACATTATTTAATTAAAATTAGCAAATTCAACTATTAATTAAATAATTAAATTTATTGATTAATTCACCTAAGTTCTTCTAACTAATTTTCATCAGATTTAATTAAATCAAATCATTTAATTAAATCCCCCTAAGTCTTCTTATTTGATTAAAATCAATTAAATCAAATACCCCAAACCCCCTAACCTCTTCCAATTAATTCATTTTTAATTAATTAATCCTAAATCACCTTCTAATCCTCATTAATCAAATCCTCTAACTTTTAACTCTTGAAGAGTTAAATCAACCATGGTCAACTAACCAGGTTGCACATAAAATCAATTTCTTCTATTTATCTAATTCCTCAATTATCCTCACAAAGGCATATTCCTCTCAACAACCTCTCATTCAATTTCCCTCCAAAAGTTTTCAAAAACCTATCACATCCTCTTACATTTGCAATAAATTCTCTTACAACCTTTCAAATCCTCTTACATCCTCTAAAATCTCATTCACTTCCTCTTACACCATTTTCAAATTCTCAACCAACAACATTTATTTCTCTTCCATCCTCCTCCACTCACACATTTCCGAAAATGTGCTCCACCCTCACTAATAGAATTGTAACAATTGGCATAGATTCATTGGCTCTCAATTTATCCCACATTCACCAATTTCCTCCATTCTTCAACCCTTGGTTTCTATAAATAGAGGCATCTTTTTCACTATCTTCATCATTTTCAAGCACTTTTAGCTAGATTATAGTCATTTTCATACTTAGATCATCAACAAATCATCAAGCTTATCAAAGGGATTGGGAAAAGGATTCTTTCCACATCAAAGGAGCACCACTCCCCCTATGGGATGGAGGTTTAGCTAGTTTTATTTAGATTACATGCTTTATTTTGTTAAGTTTCTTCCTATTTCATGTTTTCTATTGAATTTGGCTAAATAATTTCATAGGGAACACTAGATTTATCTTTCTAACATGTTTGACACTTGTTTGTTGATCCTATGTTAGTTTGTGCAAGTTTGGCATTCATAGTTTATCTATTTGAGCTTTTGAGAACTTTCTTGTACTATTACAATTATATTGACAAGTGGGACGTACATGGAAGTATGTGTATATATATGCACATGCATGTCAATGGGATCTAACAACATGTATATGCATATGTATAGATGTACCACATGTAAACACTCATCAATATGATGGTAATTGTGAATGTCTATATGTGAATCGTATGTGAACATATATATATATATGTATAGTATATACACGTATCCATATGTATATGTATATCGATACATGCGTATATTGGCAAATGGACACGCTCATATGGATGCGTATATATATATATGCACACATTTAATATAATGTGCTTATTATATACTATCTTTCCTATACTCATATATATGTATATATATATCGAATGTATGCTTACATTATAGGCTTGCGATATAAATAAATAAATATATATATATATATATATATACATGTAAGTATTTAATTATATATATATGATATATTTAGCATAATATATATATGTTATTGAATTCAACTATCTATTATTCAATTAAAACAGATTTATAAGGTTGTTTTGTAGTCGATAAAGACAATGAAATAAGACATCGATAATGGTCATTATTGACTATGTCAAATGAAGCCGATTTAATAGCTTATGGTTGTTAAGTGTAAATCGATTATCTTTCAGATGACACATAGTTTATGACATTGCATTTCATTTGGTATTGTTGTCTACGGTTAGCTTAACTTATTTAGGTTTATTTTGTTTATTCTTAGTAGGAATTAATAAGATTATAAGATTAATCTCATTAATTCTTTGTAAGAATTTATAATTATTTCTTCTTTTTATTAACTTTAATCTATAATTTATAATTATAGATTATAGATTTTAATTATGTTGCTCTTTTTTATTATGTTTATAATTATAGATTATAGATTATAAATATCTTTTTCTTTTAGTATAATTATAGATTATAATTTATTTTTATAGATTATAGATTATTAGATTAATCTTGTTATTTCCTTATATTTTTAATTATTTGCTCTTTTTTTTTTATTAGACTGCAGGAATCGGGTAGCACGACCCCCTATAAACTGCAATGCGCCTGGTAAACTTTTTAACGTGACCGGTGGCGCTGGCGCGACACACCCTCCGGTACCACGGGGGTGGGGGAGACTAGACCTCGTGACCAACCTCCTGCAACAGGAAAGATTTAGCCAACTGAGCTAGGGCCCCAACCCTTAATTATTTGCTCTTTTATTTCTTGGTATAGATTGTAATTAATCTTTAACATTAATCTTTATCTCTTATCAATAATCATTAACTTTGATTTTTTATCTTTAATCTCTTACCTTTAATCTTTTAGAATTATTAATCTTTAGCATTAATCTTATATTGTTGTATCTTCTTTAATCTTTCAACTTTATTGATTATTCTTTTTATTGAATTATAAGATTATTTCCTTTTAATTTATTCTTTTTATTTGATTTATCCTTCTAGCTTTTTTGTTTTTTCATATTTCTTTTTACTCTTAGACCTTTTTGTTGGACTCCATTTTTTCCTTGGTCCTTTCTTTTCTTCTTGTATTCCTTTTTCTCTATCCTAGTCATCCTTATCCTTGAACTGTGTGCCTCCTTCCTCCTCTCCTCTATCTCTCTCTTTTTAGTTGATCTTAGTCTACAACAATTCATTTTCTCCTTCAGCTCTCTTTCATCCTGATGATGGATCACATAATGTGATTCAAAACGTTGATGACAAAAAGCATCTACACAATCGAATCCATAAATCTTATTCATATAGCTTGACTTGGTCTACGTTGTGATAAAGAGCAACTTTGACTTTGTCTAAATGCCTTTAAATGTTTAATAGACTCATTCCTTAAATTCAGTCGATATGTGCTAAGTGTTACAGATTTACTATTGATTGTTTCTCTCCATCAGAAACCACACCGACTTGATAATAGAATAGAGGCTTTGGCGCCACCTCTTGAAATGTTCTTTTGTTGATGTCCTTGTTGGAGTATAATTCAAATTCTCCATGTGCATTTTGAATTAGTCTTTGGATTGCTATCAAGGAAACAAGTCGATCTGTAGGAGGTTTTGCTGAGTTTGAGCTTATTTGATCACCACCTTATTGTTGATTTTCATGTGTTGCTTTGCATGGAGCTTTCTATCCATTTACATTCCTAAACTGTAGCCTTTGAGGTTGCTTGGTTGCTCTATAAATAGCTGAACCATTTCATTTGAGAGGGACACATTTCTTTCAAGAGATTGCACATATTTTGCAATTCGTAATTCAATATTTTCCCAGCCATAATTTGTTTTGCATTGAGAGAGTGAAAGGAAGTAAGTTCATTTAGTTGTGGGGAGATTATATTTTGAGAGAAGTAAGCTATCAACAAGTGAGATAGAGATATTGTGATATACTTGAGAAACTGATTATCAAACTATTGGTTGTTGGAGAGGGTTGCATTGTTGTATTTAGTTTGGATAAAGCGACAACGTGCATTAGGATATCTTCTTCTTTGTTATTTTAGAATGGTGTATTTTGCATGCATGGTTGAGATGTTTTTTCCAGTATATGCATTAGAGAGTATAGGTATTATATACTAGGTATGATTGAACATGAAAAGCACATATGGTGCATTTAGCTAAGTTATTGATTTAACTAGGAAAGCTTGTGTTTACTCCTAGGATAGACAATCCAGTATGGGAGGGAATTTAAGTACTTACATGTAAGTAGGGTTATCCAAGTATATAGGTTATCTTTGGAATGATGGACTATCCATAGAAGGAAATACCTAACTTGTGTACTTACTAATTAAGTAGGTTTATTCCAAGTAGATTAATATGGTTGTAGGTTATCTGGGATGATGGACTATCCATTGAAGGAAATACCTATACGTAGCTTAAGATAGCCTTAAGTTAAATCGTCTTTGAGTAGTGTATGTGATAGATGACTCTTAGTAGGAATACTGAATGTAACTCTTTGATCAAAGTAGTGTAATGTCTGAGAGTCCACTCTAGATTGTGTGACTACCAAGACTAACATTGTTAGTTCACTGTGATCCAGTATTACATGCTAGACAAAGATTGTGGGATTACAAGTTCTACTTATGTAGGACACATCGCGATGCTCAATTGGTTTTCATTATCGATTACTCTACCAATCTCTTTGTCGAAGGGAAGGGTCATCTATCGAATGATAGATGTGTGGGGGATCACATTATGAGTCCATGGTTGGTGGAAAAGCGCCTGAGTAATGCTTCTCCTCCACAACAGGCGACAAAAGAACCAAGATTTGAAAGGAAGGATCTTGGACCGTCTTACAACTATTTGTTCTAAAGCTCATTGGAGCTATGTATGTAAATGTATGTATTCTTGTATTGTTGTAACTTGTGAAGTTATTGTAATGAAATGGAATCTTTATTGTAATATGATATGACATCTTGATCGCATATTCTCAATAAAAGAAAGAAATTTTTTATTGTAATGACTTGTTACCTAATTTAATTACTCGCAAGGTGTAAATTTAGAAATTTTTACTGCATTGAAGGGTTGGCATGTTACACCTTTTTTCATTGTAGAGGATGCTTGATGAAAGTTATGACATATTATTTTGTGAAACTAATGATTAAATCTTATCAAATCTATGGGTATGTGCAAGATCATGATGGGCCAAAAAGTGGCAATGGGAAAAAAATTACATTTTGCATTGACCCAAAAACGTGAAAATCCTGAGTTGACTTTTTTTTGGCTTGGGTGTCAGTACATTGCTCCAAAGCAATGCCCAAACCAAGATTTACATATCGGATATTCAATTTGGATCGGATATCCGATTTGAGCTGCCTATAAATACAAAACAATAGGCTTTTAAAATCATTTTACTCATTTTGAAGAGGCTGCGAGCGCATAGTGAGAACAATTCTAGATATCAGATATCCGATTTCAAAGGTAAGTTTTTGGATTTTTTTTTGTTTTAATCAATTTTTCAATTAGATTTGTATAATTTTAAGTAGTTTTTTATGGATTTTTTTTTAAAATTAGGGTTTTTTATTGATTTTTATTAAAAACTAGAGTTTAGAATGAATTTTTATTAAAAATTAATTTTTTTTATGGATTTTGATTAAAAAATAGTGTTGTTTATGTATTTTGATTAAAAATTAGAGTTTGTTATAGATTTTTGTTAAAAAGTAGGGTTTTTTTTGGATTTTTATTAAAAACTAGGGTTTTTTTACAATAATTTCATTTATATTGTGTAATTTCAATTAGATTAATTAGGTTTTAACTTTAATAAGATATTATGGCTTAGAATTAAAATGCACAAATTCTAAATGATCCACCAGTTGAGAATGAAAATGCACAAATTCCAAACGATTCACCAGCTGAGAATGAAAATGCACAAATTCCAAATGATCCACCACCTCCACACCCATCAATTGAAGACTTAATTGGTGAAAAATTGGAGCAATTGAGGGGCATTTGTGATGTTTATAAGACAATCCCTCGATTATCCCAGATGACAAACACATTGAAAGAAATAATTAAAAATATAGAAACCCTCTCCACCCAACATAATTCCTTTCATTCATGGTGAGAAAGCGTGAGGGAATATTACTCATGTGGATTGTATTACGATGATGTGAAAGATCTCCAAATAACAAAAGCCCAAATAGCCTATTTATTTGTTAACCCCCGCAATGGTTTTCTAGTTAATGTTAATAAACCAAAACTTTCTATAAAATGATGCATGCATAAGGACATAGTAGATAACTTTTGGGATCGTTGGTGTATGGTTTTTGATAAACCACCCAACAACAATAGTGATATACCATTTTATTTTATTAAAAAATTATATACGTTGAGTTTGTGTTAGGGTATCATGTCAATTACTTTGACATTAAACCCTTCTAGGGCATCGGTGGAGGTATGCCCCAGGATAGACCAGGGGAAATTAGAGTAGTCAGGCACCCATATGTTCCCCCTCCTCCCCTTCCTCCAACACCTCCAGTACATCATCCAGATATTATCGAGGATGCAACCACACAAAGTATTCAAGCTATTCACTCTTTGAGTGGTCTTTTGGTTTCCCATGCTTCTACAGTAGCTCAACCACATTCTGGTGATGTTGACGATGGATCCAGTGTTGTTGCATCATCCTCCTCAGGTCCACATACTTGTGTGCCACATACTTGCACTATGTGCCAAGAGATATGCTTGGGTCCTCTTGTACAGCCCGTTGAGCATCCCTTGAACACTTTTGATTATGGCATCTAGGATGTGGACATTATAGGACATCAAACGCAGGGGAGTGGAGCACACCCTATAGATTCCTCTCCTTCTAGAGAGGGGGACGCTGGAATAGTTACACAGGTAAGATTTAAGTTGTAAATTCATAACTTGCATTTATATTAATAAGAGATAGTATCAAGTACTAATATTTATTTGCATGGTCTATTTAACAATTGATGTCTGAGGAGGAGCTCACACAAGTGACTGATAGCACCCTTAGGGCCATTTCATTTGGCCTCGACATGCACACAGTATATATTTTTGCACTCACTTGTTTACATTTTTTTATTATATACTTTCTTGTCATTTGAATTGTCATTAATGAAAATTATATATTAACTTATATGTTTATCTTATTCTCTACTTGTAAGAAACACCTAGTGTGAGCGAGGTGCAGTGCTATCCAAACTATGGAGGCACAATGTTAGATAAGGTAAAGGTAATTGAACTCAAATTCGATTGAATTAATATTTTTAAGATCTTTATTAATTATACATACATCGACATAGATTGGTAGTTTCATATGTACTTGTCATTTTTATGTACAAGTAGTTATGAGCTATACACCATTGTTGATAAGTGTCACAACACCTGAAGGAGTAAGTATTGGAACACCTCAAGGAGTAGGTGTTGAAACACCTCAAGGAGGAGGTGTCGAAACACCTAAAGGAGATAAAGAAAAAGATCAACCTAAAGAGGTATGTGTTTATTTTATTTTGTGTTTGGTAAATATGTTCCTATTATTGACAATTGAATGCTAACTTGGATCAATTTTATGTTTTTGTTCACATATATAGATTGACATTATAAAAGTTGGTTTTGGTTGGTTCTTTGAGAGGGGCATATTCTAGGACTCCTGACCCTTTGAGAGAGAAGTATATTTTTTTAGGAAATCAAGATTTCAATTTTAGAGTTCAATTATAATTCAATGTATATTGATTTTGATGTTAATTATTTGATTTTAAATTATATAGTATAACTAATCTCAATTGTGGTTTGAATTTTTCTTGTGCAACTACCTTCAAAGCCAATGAGTGCTTCAAAGAGGCTCCATTTTGATGATCCACCAGTAGTTTAGGATGAGATAGACATTTTGGCATGTAAATTTTGAATAGATATTGAGATGGCATATGCCACATTTTGTAAAACTTTGTTTGAGTTGGCATTGATGCCATTTTTTCATATGGACATACACTTGATTATTGGATAATTTGATATATAGAAGTTGACAATCGAAATTTAATTTCTTCCTCATGTGCATGATTAAACTCTTTGAAAATTTAATCAAGTGAGCAATGGTTAAATATCAATGTACAATAGCATAAAAAAGAATGGTCATATTATGTAGTTTATATTCATATCACTGATTACATTGCATTGCACATATTTCAAACTCAAAGCATTACTTCACATTGCATAACTAACAACTAGATGCTAATAGATGAAAAAATTTCAATTACAATATAGTTTTTACAAAGTCAACCTAAGTAGTTATGCAATTACTTCACATTACATAACTAATAACTAGGACTAGTTGTCAATTGCATTTGCTTGTTGTGGAATTCTATGAGACCACATTTTTTTGAGGCATTTTTTCAAACCGTTCACTGCCTTGTCTATGCTACCACATTTTTCATACATGTGTACCAAAGCTTTTTATCAAACAGTTCACTGGCTTGTTGTTATGGCTAAAAGCCTAAAACAAGTGCTTTCAAACAAGCTATGGATTGATGCAAAGTGGGGGTGGAAACCATTCAATCTACCAAACCAATGAGTATCAATCAAAATTTCAAAACAAAATCAGATGATCTACTCAAAACTCCAAACCTTACTATGCTTTCCCTTGTAGCACTGGCAACCTAGTTTAAGGGATTCTTCAACCCAAGTTTCCAAGACACCACAAAAAAAAATAGTGAATCAGACACCCTTTTCAGAGTTACAGAACATATGTGAAAACTACCCTTGACTCCTTTCGACCAAATTTGAGAGCCAATAGCATACCCCTGTCCTAGGCTAGTGAATTAGCCCTCTTTTACAAAGTGAGTGCCCTTTAAACACTTGATCTTCAAAATAACACTCCAAAAATTCTTGAGTTGTGTCATAAAACAACAAATTCTAAGATTATTCTGCACCTACAGGTCCTTTAGCAGGCTGTCCCATCAAACCCCCCATTTACCATGTAAATGCATAGGGTTTATTGAAAGTCCCATTTCACAACTCCCCTGACCATACCACCAACTCATACACCTCTATTATGACCCCAATATGCTTAAACATTAAAGAGATTTCCCCACTCTCATTGATTTTAACAAACCCTAGGCTAAAAGCTCTATTTTCATGCAATTTAAGCAATGTTTTGCTTAGGACAACAACTTCAAGACTCACAAATCATTTCCCCTACCTTAAATGGACCTGCACACATTAAAATCATATTGTACACAACTTCTCCACTAAGCCACATGAAAAGTACAGTAGGTGGAGGGCTTCAATAATTCATAATTTACTTAAAATGCAAAATCTGGGTTCACTACCCACCTTGAGAAAACTTGGCACAAAACTCACAAAAAATGAAAAGAAAGCACTCAAACCAACTTTAAAGGGGTCTTAGGCCTGCTGCCCCCTCATTCCACACACTATGCAGCCATTTACTTGTTGTGTAGGGGCCATACAATGGAGAAAACACATATTTTTTATGTAGAAACCACATTTTTTGCAAGGTGACTCAATATGATCTTATTGATTCTTCACAAAATTACTTTCATCAATCCCCAAAATGAGTTCCTCAACCTTTTTTAAGACTCTCCCCCACACAAAATAGCCGACCAACTCCCAATAACTGACTTACAAACTAAGTTACTGGTTCGATTTCGAGGGTTTGGTTCTCTGGTTCGGCTAAAAAAAAAATTTGGGGGGGGGGTTCAGTTCGTTAGTACAAAAAAAATGTAAAAATTATATATATATATGCAGCCTAGAGTCATGAATTAGGATTAGAATATCACATAATATTAGATAAACAACAAAACCACCATAAACTTGAATGTCATTTAAAACATGCATGATAAATATTCATCGTTGAAACTTGAATTGTGGTAGCTTGATATACAGAGTCTATTGATGATAGGGTTTAATTTGTATGATTTTGAAAAAAGAAGCCAAATGAGTAGAGTTATCAACATTCTTTAGAAATCATAAGAATTTGTTTAGTACACTAGCCATTTTGCTATCTTCTTGCAGTCTCAAACGTTATTTTGTATCATTGTTACATTGGTCTTGAGAGTGGTAGCTTAATATAGCCCCACAATACAAAATATGGTTTACCTCTACAGTGTAATAGTGGCATAGGCAAATTTTTCTTTGAAAGAACCAAAGGGTGACTACACAATTGAAGTGTATAAACACATCTTTTTGTAATATCAAGGATACTTTTTGAATTTTCCATGCATTGCTAATCTAAAAGGAAAGGTCTTTTGCCTAATCTATATGTAGCCATGCTTTTGACATTGTCAAAAAGAGCAAAACTTCCCTAATGATGCAAAGGCATGGCCAAGCAGTTCTAGCTCTCCACATGAGAGAATAGAGATGTTGGAGAGTACATCAAGTTAGTGAGAACAAAAGTGTAATGTGTTTTAGTTTGTAGTACTCTTTTGTTTCTCTACAGATGTGTGATAAATTCTTAGTTCAATGATGCAGAATAATTTTTGAAAAAAGAAAGTTGTGTCACAGTTTGATTTCACAAAAATGAATGAAATTACTTCAAACCAAGTTTGTAAAGAAGTTAACTCTGCTACCCACTAGTTTCCATTAAAAAGAAAGCAACAAGCTATGGTCTCATGGCTTTTTTTCACACGAAAATCAACATTGGAGTTCGGTTGGAGGCTGAAAACTACTTGTAAGGGCATAAATAATCTTGTTCTACAACTTGTATGACCAAATCGACTATTCCATCACGTTCAGATGGTTATGTTTAGGTTAGGTATGGTCCCCTTTCGCACCCAAATAGGCTAAAACAGTTTGAGCTACGTTCAATCGGCGAAATCCCTTAAGAGTCCAAAGTGCAAAAGGGCAACAATCTTTGACATACTATTTCTCGAAAACTATGATGCCTAAAAATTTTTTGTTTGAGGCTACAAGATCATGTTGGGCCCCTCTACAATAACCTCTCTCAGTTTTTGCTATCTTGGAGGCGTTTTACCATGGTGACAAGTTTTCAGTTGAGGGAAAAGTTGTCAGATGCAAGCAATGGAAAGTTGCAAAATGGTGCAACTTTCATTTTGCAACTCGTACGACCAAATAGATTGTTCCAACACGTCCGGATGGGTACGTTTACACTAGGGATGGTTCTCTTTTGCACCCAAATACGCTGAATCACTCTGAGCTACATTGGACCAACGATTTTCCTTAAGAG
>VDFB02270651.1:41230272-41336127 GCA_007258455.2 Sequoia sempervirens
GTGGGAGAGAGAGTGTGAGAGGGTGGGAGAGAGTGGGAGCGAGAAAGGGTGGGAGGGAGTGGGAGAGAGTGGAATAGTGGGAGAGAGTGGGAGAGAGATAGAGGGAGTGAGTGAGAGAGAGAGAGAGAGACTTGAGAGAGGGAGAAGACCAGTAGGAGGGACAGAGAGAAAGGGTAGAGGGTTTAAGGGCTCAAGGTTTAAGTGTTAAGAGTATCTAGGGGAAAGTGATAAAGGGAGTGAATCTAAGAGAGAGACTTGACAGAGGGAGAGGGGTTAGGAGGGAGAGACTTGAGAGAGAGAGGGAGTGGGAGAGAGATAGAGGGTATATATGGTTAATGGTAGATGGTAGAGGGTTTAAGGGTTTAGGGTTTAAGGTTAAGAAGGTTTAGGGTTTAAGTTAAAGAATTGCCAGGGGAGATATAGAGGAGTGAGTGAGAGAGGAGCTTAGAGAGAGAGAGAGAGGGGGTTAGGAGAGGAGCTTGAGAGAGGGGAGAGAGATAAGAGTGATTGAGTGAGAGACTTGGGAGAGGGAGAGAGGGAGAGATGGAGAGAGAGGGAAATAGATAATATTTAAATATTTAATATATTAGTAATATATATATATTTTAAGTATTTATACATTAACTAAAATATTTAAATAATATTTAAATATTATACATAATAATATAATATATTATATATTAAATACATAATTCGATAAGAGATTATCATAAATTGTATATTATATATTACATTATAAACTATATTGTATATTATATATTAAATTATAAAGTTTATTGCACTTTTTAAATCATATATTATAAATTGTATAATATTTTTTAAATTCATATCTAAAACATATTGGATATCTGATATGTCTGACACAAAATCTAATGCTTAGGGATTAGCCTCGGGCTTGCTTTGGAATTTGGTTCAGACCTGCCAATCCTAAGAAGTCAACACAAAAAACGTGTTTAACAACTTACCTTGTTTTTTCAGACTTCGCCCATGTGGCTAACAACTTTTTTTTTACCCAGAATTGATGAAATGAAAAGGTTTGTAAAGGAGCTATAGGCCTTCTACCAATATAAATTATACTTAACTCTGTATTAGAATTCTGACCTAAGTCACGATTGACTGATAGATTGAAAACTTATAGCTTTCAAGCGGTATAGCATTTTGAATCCCAAAGAGCATGGCATATTAACATTCTATGCTTCACATACTATAGGATTAAAAAAAGTTGAGATTTCATGAGGTTTTGATTAAGTTAAGGTGAGTGAGACATGGAACATATTTTTTTAAAATTGTAATAAAAGGAATTTATAATTAATTATTTACTTGGAAAAAAATTGCAAAAGAAAAATGTAAATACATCTAGACATGAGTCATCTACTTATATCTAAAAATCTTATTAAAAATATTATCATTTTATTATGGTTAGAATTGGTTGAAACCCGTGACCTACCACTTCTTATTTTTCTGAGAATTTAAAGATTATTGCATTGAAATTTCAATTTTTTCCACCATATAGATTTTTTTTTTTTTTTAAAAAAAAACCTAGTAGTTTAGAAACTACATTCAATTTTCCACAGATTCTATTCTTACATATTTTTGAAATAATATAGATAACTTATTCAAATTTTTACGTCAAGTTGCCTAACTCTGATTTTTCTAAATTTTCATTGCCACTTAAGGGTTTGTTTTTTCCATGATGATCCTGCACATACCCCTATATTTGTATCTAATTGTTAACATGTCTAAACATTTGCTAGTGTTTTATCTTTTCACTTATTCTTGGTGCGAGTAAAAATAAAATAAAAAAATAATCATGTTAACTTATGATTCCACTTCTTTGCAAGAAGGAAATGTTGGTATATGTGTAAGTGTAGGGAGTAGTTTGGTTTCATTGCCTAATTTAATTATTCAATAAAACTGCATTAGTTAATTGTGGGGTTAGGCATAGCCCTCACCCATCACACATAGAACTTTGGAGGGATGGTCACCATGAGAACGCCATTCCTTTAAAACATTAAAGACATTGGTGATTCATCCTTCCCATAAAACTCTCATCATCATGTAGGTTGTGTCACCTACAGATACCCGCCACTCAATGGTCCTTCACATTACCATTACATTCCTTCCTTTCCTTATGCATTATCAACACATTATTTTGTACAAGTTTGGTATTTTGTGGCGACAACACATGCATGTGTTGTGCATTGTAACTATGTAGTGCTTTATGTTGAAACAAAATTTAGTTGTGTTGTATGTTGTTTGCCCATGGTAGACTTAGTCATGAACAAACCAAGTGGTCCACATTCAACCCACTACAAAAGTAACTCCTTCACAATTGTAAGGTAACTCTCATTTGACTAGCTTAACCCCTATGATTAAGGGGTCCAAGTGTAACTCCCAAGTGCCTCAACATGAGGCAATAATTACACTTAACATTTCTTACACACGACTATAAGTAGTTAGTCAAAGAAGTTGGCTAGACCACCTAGTAACCCTATTAAATGACTTCTTGCATTTGTTACGAGACCCATTACCTCTGACATATGGCGCCCTTTTTTATATAGATATATTATTTACAATATTACAAAATATTAAATAATTACAACTATACTCAAAACTTGCAAGATGTACAACAATATATAATCCTCTAATCCTTGCATTTAACACGTTGCCCTAATAACCCAAACTCATTCCTACACTTGGAAACATCATTTTAGCTTTACTCAAAACAATCTCTATCTCTTAAATCATATTTTCCGTTGATTCGTTCTAAACCACATGCATGACCTTGACCTAAATTAGAAATTAGGTTGAACCTAGATTAAATAGTTATTTAGTTTCCTTAAACTATTAAAACTTTGAATGCTGTGAGAGACATTCTTAAATCAAGTCCTAAAAAAAAAAATCCTTTAAATGAATCCAGAAACGTGTGCACTAAATTTTTTGTCGTGATTGCAGGGGCAAGTTAATCTTCTGATACCCGCTTTCTTCCGAGCTTGACGCCGACTGAAGGTTTGGGAATGTTCGAGGGCTGAGGGCTGAAGCTGCGTTCGAGGCTGCGTGGGTCAATTTGAAGGCTACGTGGTGAATCTGAAAGCTGCGTTCGAGGCAGGCGAATCTGTGGAAGGCTGCGTTCGAGGCAGAGTGGGGGCTGCATGCGGGGAAAGTACAAGTAGTGGGGTCATGCAAAGCAGTGACTGGCGCTAAGCGACGAAAGTGGGCCTTTGAGGGTTCTGTATGCAGCAGTGAGGTCAAAACAAAGCAAAAGTGGGGCACACAAATTCCGGGTGAGTGTCAAAACTCACTTAACCCTCTTTTATTTCAACAGTCTTTCCTCGTTAAACTGTAATCGGCACTTTTTTAAAACTGGGCAACTTGTTAGCTCTAAAACAAACCACCGAAAACATCACACAGTCAGTGGCTTACCAAAAGGGATATTTTGAAATTGCTAAACTGGTCAACTCATTAGTTTTAAAACAAACCACCGGAAAAAAGTCACAGTCAGTGGTTTATCAGAAGGGAATATTTTAGCTGCAAAGTGGGAGCAAAGGGGTGGGCCCAATGGACAGTAACGCGGGCATGCTGGTTCCTTATGGCATGCTCGACAATCAGGACAGCTCTACAAAAGGCTGTTTCATTACCACAGGAGCTCTGGAATCAATATTGCTACAATATCAAAAACAGAATCAAACTCAACCAAAAGAAATGGGCATGGGGTCAAACCTGACATTTGTCAATGCCAAACAGTATAAAAGGATCTTGCAGCGTAGGCAGGTTAAAATTGCAAGGAAGTTAAAACGGTTGGGAAGCAAAAAATTTGTAGCTATACTTCCCAAAGTAACCTACAGCACTCAAGTTGCTTCAGTGGAAAGCATACATCAAGGTAATGCGATAGCTCAGGATGAGAATAAAGTGAAGTCAAATCTGTTGGGAGCAGGGAAAGAAATACAAATCGATGCATCAATAAGGCTGGCAGAGGAATCGAGGCAGCAGGGGTCCAAGGGGTGCTTTGAGACCATCTTAAAAGAGGGAGAGGACAATCAGGACAGTCAGGGCTTATACAGCCCCATGTCAACCCCTTTAACGTGGTCCTCTGAGCTATATGTTAAGGAACTATTGGCCTTAAAAGGGAGGCTGGCCATGCTGGAAGAGAGAGCACAGGTGAAGGATAATGAGTTACAGCTGCTCTCAGTAGCCAACCAGCAATTAGTGCAAGAAAATAAGTTGTTTAGGGACCAACTAAACAGCTTTCAACACATTATGGAAACAGGGCAGCGAGAGGTGTTGGCTTTAAAATCTGAATTAAGCCAAATCAAATATAAAGACAAGGTTCAAGCTGATGAAAAACAAGATTCCCATAATTCCAGAGAGTCTGCAGCAAATCTAGCAGTAAGGAGGCCAAGGAAAAGGCACAATTGGAAAATTTAGAAGGGGTCAAATCATGGGCACAAGCGACAAAGGGGTCGATGGAGATGCAAAGAGAGGATATAAGGAAACAAATCAAGCTACAAATATGGGAGGAAAAAGAAGAGCAGAGTAGAGCAGCAAACATAATAGTTAAAGGGTTGAAAGAACATGGTGAGGGGGAAGTCACAAGCAGGCTAGTAAGGAACTTTCTTTTGGACAAACTTCAGTGGGGAGGACATATCCTTCAAGCAAACAGAATTGGAAAAGCAAATAGAGGAGAAAAGGGCAGAAATATAAGGGTAACCTTGAAGTGTGTAGAAGATAGAAACAAAATTTTAAGAAGCAAAAGGTCCCTTCAAGGCACGCCATTTTATATAGATGAGGATCTAACACCATTGCAGCTAGAGGAAAGAAGGAAAGAATGGGAGAAGGTTATAACAGCAAGAAAGGCAGGGAACGATGCTTGGTTGTACAGAGGTAAGGCCCAATTCAGGGACAACCCAAATCATAACAAATAGGAAAGCGGGGGCCCCCAGGATCACCTCTCAATGGTTAGCTGGAACTGTAGGGGCTACCCTTGGAGGAGGGGGCCTGGTTTGGGGCCCATAGCAGAGGGAAAAGATATTATTGCTCTCATGGAAACACATGAACATGAGGGCTGCAGGATACCTGAATTTGAAGGCTATAACAAAGTTTCAGTTTGGAATGAGTTAACGAAAAGTGGCAAGGGACATGGCGGGGTGACAATCTTGGTTAAGAAAGAATGTGAAAAATTCATAAAAATTGAAAAAAAAGACCCAAATAACCAATACATTTGGATGAAAGTGGCAGATGGGGAGTCTACAATTTGGATCGCAGCTTGCTATTTCGCCCCTTATGGATCTAAAGTGTACAAGAAGAGGAGCCTAGATAGAGAAGATCCATATTAAGCATTAAAAATAGACATGACAAAGTATGGTGCTACAGGCAAGATCATTTTGCTTGGAGATTTTAATGCAAGAACAGCAAATAACCAAGCTTTATGCTTTAGTAAAGAAGAGAGGCAGAATAGTAATCCGTTGTGGTTAGAGGAAGAAGAAAATCAGAGGTGGAAAAGGATATCTCAAGACTCAAAAGGTGGTGTTTCGTCTTTCGGTGCAAACTTGTTGGGGTTTTGTTGTCTTCACGATTTAATCATATGTAATGGTATAAATACATTGCCGAGGTCAGGGGCCTTCACATGTCACACTTATAATGGGCAAAGCGTGGTGGACTATGTCATTGGTTCACAAAGTATTATACCAAAGATAATTGAGGTTGAAATAGGGGGCTGCCCATTAGAGCTAAAATCTGATCATAGTCCTATTTACATTAAACTTGGAATGGAAAATGATATCCAGCCGAGAACTAGTTCGCAACCTGACAAAAGAAGGGATCTCCAAGATAAAATTCTGCTAACCCGCGAGAATCAAGACATATTTAGAAACATGCTCGAAAAACAATTAAAAGAAATAAAAAGCAGTGGCAGCCCCAACAAAAACCAAAACTTTATAAACAGCAGCAAGTTGATGTCAATCATTCACAAAGCTCTCACATCATGCAAAAGAGCTAAGGGTAGAAGAAATTCCAAATGCAGTTTTCCAGCTAATCCATGGTATGACGAAGAGTGTAAGGCAGCTAAAAGGGGTTTGAAAATTTCCGGAAAGGAACATGCAAACAAAAAATTGTATGAGAAATTAGTAAGATTAAAAAAAGAGGAATTCATGATAATAAGAAGGAAAGAACTAATTTCTCTTGGAAGGCACAACCCGAAGGGTTTTTGGAGAGAATTGCAGCAGGCTAGAAGTACAAATGAGAATAACATCACAGACATTCAATGGTTAGAATATGCAAAAATATTGTATGAAAGAGACCAAGAAAAAACCTTACCTCCAGCAATAAACATTAATGATAAACTTTTCACCACAAAGGATATCAAGGTTGGTATTAAAGCTTTGGCAGTGGGGAAGGCTCGGGACATCGATGGTTTACAGGCTGAATATTTGAAATGGGGTTTAGAGATCTTGGCACCGCATATCAAGAAGATTTTCAATAGGATCATTCAGCATGGGTTTCCAAAAAATTGGACAACAAGTGTGGTTATCCCTCTTCACAAGAGCGGGGATGTCAACAATCCGTCAAACTACCGCACCATAATGATTAATCCCCTTTTTGGGAAGCTCTTTGGGAGCATGGTGGAACGTAGAATCAGTTGTTGGGCTGAGAAGGAAGGTAAAAGGGCAAAAGGGCAAGCTGGGTTCAGACCAAAGCATTCTACAATTGATCATTGCATCACTCTCAGACATATGGTAGAAAAAGTTTGGGATAAACAAGGTAGTGAGGTTTTTTGCTGTTTTGTTGACTTCAAAAAGGCTTTTGACACAGTCCCTAGAAGCAAACTTTGGGACAGAATGGAGCAACTTGGAATTCCGGAAAAGTATAGGGCTGCTGTTCATAGGCTTTATGATCAGGTCCACGCCAAAATCAGAACAAAGGCGGGTCTTTCAGAGTGTTTTGGGAGTGACATTGGGGTCAAGCAAGGCTGCCCTTTATCTCCCACTTTATTTGGGCTGTACATAGACAAGTTAGAAGAATGGTTAGACAAGAGGGGGGGCGATGGAGTGTTCTTAGCCACTTATGTGGTTAAATTGCTGCTATACGCAGATGATCTTACCTTAATGGCAAATTCAGAGAATGGTCTTCAAGAACATCTAAAAGCCTTAGAGTTGTTTTGTCGGGATGTAGGGATGCAAGTGAACATCAGCAAAACCAAGGTCATGATTTTTACGCTGAAAAGAGCTAAGAAACAATTGAACTTTATATTTGAGGGAAGCTCTTTGCAAGTGGTAAATGAATACAAATATTTGGGTCTCGATTTTTGCAGCAATCTCAGTTGGGAGACTTGTAGGGCAAAAAGGATTCAAGGGGGCTGGAAAGCCCTATACTTGCTTCAAAATAGATGCAGATCAGCTGAGCTATGGGACTGGAAAACAAAGAAGAAATTATTTGGGCTGCTTGTCACTCCAGTAGTATTATACGGCTGTGAAGTTTGGGGCTGCAACACTTCAGCTCTAAAATGGAGGCAAATAGAAAGATTACAAAAGCATCTAATCACCAGCAGTTTTAAAATAAAAAGTACAGTCCCGTATGAGATTGTCCTAGCTGAAGCGGGGGCTTTCCCAATGGAAATGGCAGCATTAATCCGTTTATTAGGTTATTTGAAGAGAATTGAGAATATGAGGGAACACCGGTGGCCCAAAATTGTGGTGGAAGAAAACTTAACTAGAAGGAAGAGCACGTGGATGAGGCAAAATACCAAGTGGATGGAAAAATGGGGGATAAGCATGCAAGAGTGTCCAAACACCAATGTAGAAATTAAAAGGTTTGTGAAGGAGAAAGCCAAACAAATCTTGTGGTCAAAACAACTTAGTAGAAAAAGGGAATATTATGTTTTGCACTTTAACCACACTTGTGATCACGGGCAAAAGTATTACGTGGGGGCAGATATAGAGTGGAAGGCTAAAATGTTGATAGCCCAGCTGAGAACTAGCTCTCATCGTTTGAGATGTGAAACGGGGAGATGGACAACACCCAAGGAGGCATGGGCTGATAGGATTTGTTGTTTCTGCTCTTCGGGTTTGGTGGAAACAGAATGGCATTACATCATGCAGTGTAAAGCGTACGAGGACATTAGGTGCAGTTACTTGGATCTGTTTAAAGTCAAATCGTTAGAGGATTTGTTCGAAGAGGAAAAGATCGTTGAAACGGCAGGTTACTTGATCAAAATACACAGCAGAAGAAACAAAATTAGTAAAGAGTTAAAGGGAAACATAAGTACTCGGTGAGGTCGGCGGGTGCTCGGTTTGTATCAATTTGTGGTTTCAGTTCTGTTTTGGGGTCCCATAGGCCAGCTGGTCTCGTGGACGTAATTAAAAGCATTCATTCATTCATTCAATCCATAAATTGCAAAAGATCTGAATCAATCGGCAAACTTTTTCGCACGTTTGAAGATAATGATAGGAAAGCTCCTGATGCTTGTAGATCACATGTTTCAAACCCCTGATAACTTGCCTCTATGCATCACGGAAGGCCACATTTGACACGACGTCGCCGCCGTTAAATATGCGCTGGACCTTCGCTGCTCCTCCTACAGAAATTAAGAGAGATGTTGCCGATATTGTTGGCCGTTTGCTACTCGGCGGTGCCGCTGGCGCTGTATTTGCCTCCGAGCAGGTACTTCACAGAGCTGGTGTGGAAAGTGGAGTGCATGATGAATGAGATACGGATGTGTTTCGCGAGGGCCTATCCACGGATTCGAAATGCCCTCGTTCGCCTCGGCGTTTTTCGTTTCATCCGTCTCCTACTCCTCTCTGACTCCCGTTAAATCGAAATATCAAAATTCCAGTTTTAGTTTGGCCGAAATGTTGATGCCGCTGCCTATGTGTTGGCTGACTTCAGGACGATGAGGGTTTGATCTCCGCAGTCATGGCTGTGAGTTTATGGACGAGCTTTCAATGCGGATCGGCATATTCTGCGCAAACGTTCACGGAAAATTTAGGGCATTTATTTGTTTATTTTTTCAATGCGGAGAACAGGTTAATTGTATTGTATGGCTACAAAATTAACTCCACATTCAACCATACAGCCCAAAACAAAATAAACTCCTTCAGTATTATAATGTAAATCTTTACAGCACACAATTTGAGTGAATATTTGAATTGGTGAACACCAATAAAATTAAGTTCATAGTTTTAAATTAGAAGAAAAAAAATCATTGGAATTTGTTTTTCAAGGCAGCTCCTTGTAAGTGGTTAATGCTAATAAATATCTTGGTCTTGATTTCCACAATAAGTTTAATTGAGAGACTTGTAGAGTAAAAAGGATACAAGAAAGATGGAACTTTTTTATACTCATTTCAAAATAGATGCAGAAGGGTTGAATTTGGGATTTGAAAACTAAGAACACTTTTTTCAAGTTGCTAATTGTGTCGATGGTGCTATTTAGATGTGAAGTTTGGGGTGTAAACACATCAACAATGAAGTGGAGGCATATAGAGATATTACAAAAGCATTTAATCACAAGTAGCCTCAAAGTAAAATCGTTTGTTCCCTATGAGATTGCATTAGTTGAAGTTGGTGCATTTAATGTGGAGACATTGGCTATCATTCAATTGCTAAGTTGTTTAAAGAGGTTAGAAAACACGAAGCTGCCTCGTTGGCCCAAAATGACAGAAGAAGATAAAGTAGAAAGAAAGAAGCGTCAATGGATGAAACAAAATGACAAGTGGGTGAATAAGTGGGGTATTAGCATAAAAGAATGTCTAAATAACAATGGGGCAATTAAAATGTACATGCAAGAAAAAGTCAAAGAAAACATGTGGACAAGGCAACTTGGGAGAAAAGAGAACACTCTATCAAGCATTTCAATCCTTTATATGACCATGCACAAAAAAACTCTATAAGAGTAGAAATAAAATGCAAAGTTAAAATGTTAATGTCTCAGCTAAGAACTAGTTCACACTAGCTCAGGTGTGAAATCAAAAGGTGGATGGTACCTTAAAAAAGAGTGGACAAATAGAATATGTTGTTTTTTCTCTTTGGAGCTAGTGGAAACGAAATGAAAGTACATCATGGAATGTCTAGTTTATATAGATATTTGAGCCAATTACATCAAGATTTTAAATGTGGGCTCTTTGAGTAACCCGTTTGAAAAAGAAGGGATAACAAAAATCACAAATTACTTAACCAACATACATAGCAAAAGATCGAAGATCCAAAAGGAAAGAGAGATCGATTAGGTGTGGTGTTGGCGATCTACTTATTTTAGGCTTTTGTGTTTATCCATGCTATTGGTGATTTGTAGGTCCTATAGACTATTTGGCCTCATGGACGTTATTAAAAACCTTCATTCATTCATTCATTCAAGTGCTTCAACATGAGGCAATAATTACACTTACACATTTCTTACACGCGACTATGAGTTGTCAATCAAAGATGCAAGTCAATCCACCTAGTAACCCCTATTAAGTGACTTCTTACAATTGTCAAAAGACTAATGAAACATGGACGAGAATACCAACTATCAAATCTCAAGTTCCATCCAATAGCGACACCCTTTTCCATGTGGGTTCATTATTTACAAAATATTAAATAATTGTAAGTAGAGCTAAGATTTGGAAGGTGTACAACAATATCTAGTCTTTTAGTCCTTACACTAAATATAGTCATCTTGCATTTGCAAGAATAATAAAAACAAATAGAAAATGAATAAAACAATCAAATTATATACATATACATATACACATACTATATATAGTGAGGTTTAAAATAATAAAATAAGTTAATATTGATAACTGATGTTTGAGTATAATTTTGAGGTATATGACTCACGATTTAATTATAACAATAAGTTAGTTTTAATTTTATGAAATTTAAATGCATATATGTTTGTATATCATATGTCATACTAATTATATATGTATATACATTTGTTGTGGCTTGTCATTAGTATTGTAATATGTAATTGTTACAATTCAATAATTGCATTCTAGTACCTAACTATGCATGATTTTCTTCTCTATAAGATTTTTTGGATTAATATGTTCATTGCTATTATTGTCATAATGTGATGTTTCATATATTAATAATTTAGTTTAAATAATTACCACAACTCTTACCTATTATATGGGCTTACCAACTTAATTGTAAAATAGCACATTTTTTGTATTTGCTCTAGCTTTTATATTACATTAACTATAAAATATAATATACGGGTATAATGGTTGAAATAATTAGAATTATATAGTACATTATATTAAAGGCCTTAATAAAATACTCTTCAAATAATGTTTTGTTGACTAGTATGTAATAAATTAATGAGAGGATAAGGTGGGGATCAATAGGGAATTTAATGAATGAATATTTGGTCATCTTGGTTGTGAAATGATAAATGAACAGGTTACTCTATTTTTTAGAGTATGAGGTTGCTTGATGAAAGTTATGACATTTTATTTTGTGAAGTTAATGCTTAAATCTTATCAAATCTATATTTGTATCTAATTGTTAACATGTCTAAACATTCACTAGTGTACTATCTTTTCACTTATTCTCTGTTTGAGTTAAAAAGAATAAATAAATATAAACATGTTAACTTATGATTCCACTTCTTAGCAAAAAGAAAATGTTGGTATATGTGTATAAGTATAGTGAGTAGTTTGATTCCATTGCCTAATTTAACTATTCAATGTAATTGCATTAGTTAATGATGGGGGTTAGGCATAGCCTTCACCCATCACAGATAGAACTTTGGAGGGATGGTCATCATGAGAATGCAATTCCTTTAAAGCATTGAAGACATTGGTGACTCATCCTTCCCATAGAACTCCCATCATGATGTAGGTTGTGTCACCTAGAGATGCACACCACTCAATGGTCCTTCACATTACCATTACCTTCCTTCCTTTCCTTATGCATTATCAACACATTATTTTGCACAAGTTTGGTATTATGTGATGGCAACACATGCATGTGTTGTGCATTGTAGCTATGTAGTACTTTATGTTGAAACAAAATTTAGTTGTGTTGTATGTGTTTTTCCCATGTTAGACTTAGTCATGAAAAAAACCAAGTGGTCCACATTCAACCCACTACAAAAGTAACTCCTTCACAATTGTAAGGTAACTCTCATTTGACTAGTTTAACCCCTATGACTAAGGGGTTCAAGTGTAACTCCCAAGTGCCTCAACATGAGGCAATAATTACACTTGAACATTTCTTGCACACGACTATAAGTAGTTAGTCAGAAATTCTAGCTAGTCCACCCAATTATCCTACTAAATGTCTTCTTACATTTGTCATAAGACCAATGACATATGACATAGGGCACCCTTTTTCATGTGAATACATTATTTACAATATTACAAAATATTAAATAATTATAACTAGACTAGAGACTTGCAAAATGTACAACAATATATAATCCTCTAATTTTTAGATTTAACACATTGTCTTTATAATACAAACTCAATCCTACACTTAGAAACATCATTTTAGCTTTACTCAAAACAATCTCTAGCTCTAAAATCATATCTTCCTTCAACACGTTCTAAACCACATGCATGACCTTGACCTAAATTAGAAATTAAGTTGAACCTGGATTAAATATTTTTAGTTTCCTTAAATTATTAAAACTTTGATTCTTAAAAAAAAATTGTTTATATGAATCGAGAAACGTGTGCACTAAAAATTTTGTCGTGATAGCAGGGGCAAGTTAATCCATAAATTGCAAGAGATCTTAATAAATCGGTAAACTTTTCACGGCATTTAAAGCCGGCACGTTTGAAGATAATGATAGGAAAGCTCCTGATGCTTCTAGATCACATGTTTCAAACCCCTAATAACTTGCCTCTATGCATCACGAAAGGCCACATTTGACAGGACGTCGCCGCCATTAAATGTGCGCTGGACCTTCACTTCTCCTCCTACAGAAATTAAGAGAGATGTTGCTGATATTATTGGCCGTTTGCTTCTCGGCGGTGCCGCTGACGCTGTATTTGCCTCCGAGCAGGTACTGCACAAAGCTGGTGTGGAAAGTGGAGTGCATGATGAATGAAATACGGATGTGTTTCGCAAGGGCCTATCCACGGATTCGGAATGCCCTCGTTCGCCTCTGACTCCCGTTAAATCGATATAAAAATTCCAGTTTTAGTTTGGCCGAATTGTTGATGCCGCTACCTATGTGTGGGCTGACTTCAGGACGATGAGGGTTTGATCTCCGCAGTCACAGCTGTGAGCTTATGGACGAGCTTTCAATGCGGGCCGGCGTATTCTACGCAAACATTCACGGAAAATTTAGGGCATTTATTTGTTTATTATTGCAATGTGAAGAATAGGTTAATTGTATTGTTTGGCTACATAATTAACTCCACATTCAACCCATGCAGCCCACAATTAACTCCGTCAGTGTGATAATGTAACTCTTTACAGCACACAATTTGAGTGAATATTTGAATTGTTTTGTCAAGGAGTTGGGATGTAGGTGAATATCAATAAATAAAATAAGGACATAGTTTTTAATTTAAAGAAAAACAAATCATATGGAATTTGGAATTTGTTTTTCAAAGTAGTTAATGATTACAAATATCTTGGTCTTGATTTTTATAATAAGTTCAATTGAGAGACATGTAGAGTAAAAAAGATACAAGAAAGATGAACTTTTTATACTCATTTCAAAATAGATGCAGAAGGGTTGAATTTTGGGATTCGAAAACTAAGAATTTTTTTTTAGGTTGCTAGGGGAGAGGGCCCAATAGTCGTGCGGGGTCCAATAGT
This sequence comes from Sequoia sempervirens, assembly GCA_007258455.2. NCBI lineage: Eukaryota > Viridiplantae > Streptophyta > Pinopsida > Cupressales > Cupressaceae > Sequoia > Sequoia sempervirens. The sequence continues at coordinate 41,244,024 of VDFB02270651.1, forward strand.
CGTGCACCCAATCGTTTATATAATCTCCAATAGTTGTGATTTGACTACCCATAATTAAACAAAATGTATGCTTTTGATCTAAAAAGCAACCAATCATGTGATACCACATCAGTGCTCAACTACTCATGATGTAATGCACGAGAATTGGTCTCACTATTTTTTGGGGCCTTTTTCGACACCTTGACAAAAACGCATGCTGATGTGGCATCATATTTGATGATGTGGCCCTGAAACCTTAGTTATAAGCAGAGAACTTGCCCAGTAAGCTGCTGTAAAAAATTGGGAGTGATTTGAAATTTCGACGTAGGATAATTAGAAGCGCGAAGTTAGGGTGCATGACTACTGGGCCCTCTCCCCTAATGGTGTTATGGTGCTATCTAGGTGTGAAGTTTGGGGTGGAAACACAACACATCAATAATGAAGTGGAAACATATAGAAAGATTACAAAAGCATTTAATCACAATGAGCCTCAACGTAAAATTCTTTGTTCCCTATGAGATTGCATTAGTTGAAGTTGGTGCCTTTCTTGTGGAGACATTGGCTATCATTCAATTACTAAGTTGTTTAAAGAGGTTAGAGAACACAAAGCTGCCTTGTTGGCCCAAAATGGCAATAGAAGATAAATTAAATAGAAAGAAGAGCACACAAATGAAACAAAATGATGAGTGAATGAATAAGTGGGATATTAGCATAAAAGAGTGCCTAAATAACAATGGAGCAATCAAAATGTACATGCAAGAAAAAGTCAAAGAAAACAAGTGGACAAGGCAACTTGGGAGAAAAGAGAACACTATGTCAAGCATTTCAATCCTTCATATAACCATGCACACAAAAACTATATAAGAATGAAAATAAAATGGAAAGTTAAAATGGTAATGACTCAACTAAGAACTAGTTCAAACTAGCTTACGTGTGAAATTGAAAGGTGGATGGTACCTAAAAAAGAGTGGACAAATAGAATATGTTGTTTTTGTACTTTGGAGCTAGTGGAGACGGAATGAAATTGCATCATGGAATGTCTGGTTTACATAGATATTTGAGCCAATTACATCAAGATTTTAAATGTGGGCTCTTTGAGTAACCTGTTTGAAGAAGAAAGGATAACAAAAATTACAAATTACTTGACCAAGATACATAACAAAAGACCCAAGATCCAAAAGGAAAGGGAGATCGAGTAGGTGTGGTGTTGGTGATCTGCTTATTTTGGGCTTTTGTGTTTATCCATGCTATTGGTGATTTGTAGGTCCCATAAACTATTTGACCTCTGCACATTATTAAAATCATTCATTCATTCATTCAAGTACTTCAACATGAGGCAATAATCACACATTACATTTCTTACACGACTATGAGTAGTCAGTCAAAGATGCTAGTCAATCCACCTAGTAACCCCCTATTAAGTGACTTCTTACAATTCTCAAAAGACTAATGAAACAGGGATGAGAGTGTCAACTATCAAATCTCAAGTTCCATCCAATAGGGACACCCTTTTCCATGTTGGTGCATTATTTACAAAATTACAAAATATTAAATAATTGTAACTAGAGCTAAGACTTGGAAGGTGTACAACAATATCTAGTCCTCTAGTCCTTACACTAAGCATATTATCCTATAACATGGTTTTGATTGATTTGACACTCTCCACTAACCCTAAACTTAGTCCTTCACTTACAAACATGATTTAGCTCTACTCAAAACAATCCCATCTCTTAAAACATATCTCCCTTTAATAAGTTTTAAACCATATGTGTGGCCTTGACCTAAATCAGGGGTCGCTTTATTTGAATTCAAATTTAATCATGGGCCCAAGTTGATATAGTCCCAACTAGCTATTATTTTCTAACTCTTGTGCTAATAAGTTAAAATTGTGTGTCTAAGATATCTGTAAAAGGCCATTACCCCTAGTTGATTTTAATAGTTCATCATTGGGACAATTTGTATTTTCCTATTTATTGAAAGGATCAACCAACAATAATTATTCAACTTTATATCACCCAAGCCAAATACATTAGCCCTTACATTAGCAAATGTCAAAAGTCCAATTCTTGCACTCAATCATTTCAACACTTCATTATATCGAGCCCCAAGCACATAACATAATCATAACCACATCATTGTCAACCATTTATGATGTAGGATGTAACATTATCATAACTACATTTTCAAATCAAATCTAAAAAATGTAAGGAATAATTTTTTTTTTTTATACAAATGTTTAACTTGGTCCAAATCTACGAGCTTAGGGACACAAAGTCCACGAGCACACTAGTCTAGCAAGGGCAAATTGTTTAGGAGATTTTTAATAGTATTTTAAAATCAAATTTCAAAAAATAAAATACACCTATATAGATAAAAAGTTGTCAAATTTAAGATAAAAAGTAAGTTTCAAAAAAAATGGAGCTATGAATTGGTGAAGTCACAAATGGGGAACCTCATTCCCAATATTAATTCTCAACAATTACACCCAAATGGGGTTTGAACCTTGCTAGCAAGAATAACAACACAACAACTTGACCATCACACCATACCACTATTGACAATTTTTCAAAACATTCTTAAATCAAATCTCAATAAATAATTAATATAGATATCTTACATATATCTATCTAAAATATCAAGAAACATCATTTTTGAGATATTTTATTTTACTTAAAACTAGCTATGGCACCTTGTGCAATGGGTACACCGAAGAGGTGTGGAAAGCCAATTAGGAAAAAAAATGGTTTATTTTTTGCACACATTTGTGTAGTAAATGATGCTATTTTATACTTAACTACTTAAAGTAAAAGATGTTGTAATTTTAAAACCTAAATTTGCTCATTATTAGGATATTTGTTGTAATTTCCATTTTATTTTAAAACCTAAATGTGCTCATTATTAGGATGTTGGTCATAATTTTCATTTAAATAAACATACTCTAAAACCCTCTTAATAAATAAGATTTATAGTGGGAAAACATCCAATCCTCGATTAAAAATATTTGTTCCAAAATTTGATAGGGGATGAAAATAAATTCTAAGGGCAGTAATTTTTCTTGTATTTAAAATATTATTTTGTAAAAAATTAATTAATTAAGAGTTATTTTATTCTTTAGAATTATTTTAATTTATTTATTTGCACTTTTAGAATTAATAATCTTTTATGTTTTACATCTTGTGTACATCTTTTTATGTTTAACATTTGTATACATCTTTTAATAGTTAGTTTTAAATCTCGATGTTAACATAAAAGATGTATTTGTAAATATCATAAAAGTTTTTTCAAAAAATAACACTTGATAAGTGCAAATAAAATAAGTTAATATAATTCTAAAAGTAAATAAAATAGCTCTTTAACTAATTATTTTTTACAAAAAAAATATTTTAAATAATTAAAAAAAATAAAATAAAAATACTATAAATATAGACATTGGGGTTTTATAATTATATTATATAATATAACATAATATTTTATTATATTACTAACCATACATGTATATAAAAAATATAGAATAAATATAAATATATTTACGCCGAAGGCGTGTCTTATTTGAGAATTGCGAAGCCAATAATGAAATCAACGGTCAACAGTTCATTACAAGCAATGCAATACGGTCGATTTAATCTCGTCCATAGAATGTTTTTGTTAATAAATGTCAATTTCTGTTAAATGTTATTAAATTCGCCGTGGTCATTACAACCTCCACTTGCAAATGTTTAACACCACTATCGCGCGTTTTCCCCAACATTACAGTGGGGAAGCTCTCCTACCGAATAATGTGCCAGTTATTTTGGCCAACAAAATATGGCATACAGTGGAGTTACCCAACCGCTTCTCGTCTGCATATTTATTTCTCCTTAAATTGCTTCTTGTTTTCATATTTTCATCAACATGTTCATAGTTGCAGTCGTTCCTCTTCTTGCCTCTTAATGCTTTGTAATATTCTTCCTGCAAGCTTTGCTCATTTTCATCCTCAGCATTGTTGGCATATCAATTCTACAGAATCTTGAGGTAAGACACTTGCCCTAGTTTGATTACGGCTTTCTCGCAACCTACACATGGGCAGGTCATTTTTCGTTAAGCTTTAAACTGCTTCTTGGAAGCTACAGAATGCTTAAAGAAATTTTGCCTCATGTAATGCATAATGGCAGCAATCCTTTGCACAAAATCAATTTGTTTGAAAGTTTTTAGAAACTTGTAAGCAAAGGCAATTGACAGTTCAAGGCCGCAATTTATGCACCAACTAGATGTGTCTTAGCACGAGGAATTTTCAATCAATCTACAAATGGTGAATGCTACAGACAAGGCAAATGAACTGTTTGATAAAATGACCAAGAGGCTATCCCATGGAATGCGATGGTTCAAGCGTAAATGCAAAATGGATTTATTAAAAAGGGCTTCAAGAATTTCATCTCATCAAAGGCAAAGATTGTAGAGTATGTAATGTGTGATTGCTGAGAAACATAATGGCCGGATCTGTTGCAAATGCTTTTAGAAACTTCGATACAAATGCAGATTGATTTAAAAAGAGGCGTTACTTCATGGAATGCAACGATGGCAAGAAATGCATGTGAGATGAAGGAACCCGGACAAGGCAAACGAACTGTTTGACAGAATGCCTTTGAAAAGAGATCATCTCATGGAATGCAATGATCGTAGGATTTGATAAAAATGAATTTAATGAAAAGGATTTGATGGCTGTCTAGCAAATGCTCTAGTGGGCATGAAATACAGAGGCACTAAGATGAAATAAAGTGATGTTTGAACCAGAGAGGAAAGTAAACATTGCTGGAGCAATTGCAGCCAATAAGATATTAGTGTTCTGCCTTGCGGATCCAAGGGATGCCTTTTTAGTGTCTTCTCATATCATGCAGGCCTTGATAGAGATTTGAGGTGGTGCACAAGTGTAGAGATTGTGCCAATTCCCTGTTATAGCTCCAATGATTTTCAAATCACCAAATCTGCAGTGGAATCAGCATTCAAAGAAGCCCAAAAGAGAAACATGAAAGTGACTCAAGCAAGAATTAAACACCCGGAAGGTAGCCTAGGTCTTTACTGTTGGAAAAATATGAAGCATGTGCTTCCATTACATGACTTAGAAGGAGAGACAAAATCTCCCAAATTTTACCAACAAGCTCGCAGCCTTACATATGGTGAACTGGAAGCATAAATATGCGAGTTCTATTTGACAACGTGCCTTAGAGGGATCTCGCCTTGGGAGTGGAATGATTGCTAAATTTACATGAAATGGATTTGTTGGAAAGCCATCGAAACTTTCAAGTAAATGTATTTGATAGGTGTAAATCCGAATTCTAGAGCTTTCAACAGCATCTTCATGGTCATTGCAAATGCTCTGTAGGCATAAAATATGAAGGCGTTGAAGGACCTGATTAAAAGGGCTATGCACAGAATGAGAGTAATTGAAAAAAATTGAAAACTTTCAAGAAAATACTATTAGCTGGCTTAAAATCAAATTTTGCAACCGTTGATAGCATCCTATGCAGTTATATGGGAGCTTTGGGACAGAGTTCGATTGTCTGTCAAGGCATAAAAGAATTAGGAAATCTTCAATTTACTTACACCCTATTTCAAATTATATTCAATGCTCCACATTAATATTTATTATTATTTCGTTACATGCTTATTAGAATTATCAAATTCAACCTCCTCACCAAACACTAATACCCAAACCAAGTGCAGGTTAGTTACTTCTATTTTATCAGTTACATTTATTCAGCTTCCAACTTCATTTACAATCATTTCATACTTAGTTACTAACTCCCATATCAGCTACTATCTCTATTAGCAAATATGTTTCAAATATATTGAACAGATATAATAATGTGCCTTGCACATTCAAAATGGGTAGTAAAATCTCTAAGCTTCTCCAATCAGGAGTCTCACATCATCTACTATCTACCTATAAGCTTTCAGGAGTATGCTACAATGTTTATGCAAATCTATCTTGGATGCCAATGAATATACACCTGACCTTCTACTATGTCTGTAATCAAAGCTTTATGTAAATTCACCTAATCTATCACTATGATGTAATTGTACATATCTTTTTTTTTTTTTTGAAAGTCAGTAATATCAATGATGTGTTCTCAATTATGAATGTGTTTGTTTCTTTGCCCAACTATTGATTTTGTCACTTTCTCTTTGGTTCAGAGAGATGTGATGTTTATAAGGCATTTGTTTGATTCTATGGACTCTCAAATGAATTTGTGATAGATGAGACTGAAGGAAAACCAGATAAAGTGGGAGAAATGTGGCATTTAGGTGAGTCACAGGCTTATTGTTCAACCTTGTTGGTTATTGAAAGACTACTTTTAATCTTGATAGCAATATCACAATCTCACACACTATGAAAAATACCTTCTACTTATGTAATTAAATGGTTGAAGATGGAATTTAGTGATTTTTATATTTGAATCAACCCAAATTCTTGTTGGATCAGCTGCTCACTTTATTCATTTGTGTGCAAATAACAGGTGTTTGTGAAGGTCCTTACAAAAGTAGTTAAAGCATTTCCATCTTTGCCTACAAAAATGCAACAACTTGAAAACCCTCAATACCAATTTCTATTTGGGTTGGCATTTTCCCTGTTAGTGTTATGCAATCTACTAGGTTTGATGCAATTGAAATACATGTACAATTGAGTAAAACTGAATTGGTGAAGCCGCTGAGTTGAAAGGGCAAAGACATGAGAAGATCTACCAATACATATACATGAGACCTTTGCTTCTGCTACTCATTTTTTGAATCACAGTCCTATCAAATAATCATATTGGTTGTCTTTCTTAACAATTATATCATTTTTAGAGAGAAGATTAAAGCTAAGCAATTAAAATTAATTTTCTGCGTACTCAAATTCTTTATTGTCTACTTTGAAGTTAACATTTTAACTTATATCTAAAATGAATGCTTCATTTGTTATAATATGTTACAAGCCTGTGTACACATGGGATATGAAGAAACACTTCATAGATCTCAAACTTTGACATGAAAGGAATGATAAATTTAGTCCATAGTGACATATTAAATAATCATATTAGTTATCTAAAACTCTACCTAGCACAAGACACAATGTGGCAAAGTCTTATCACAATTCCACATACCATACAAAGGTTGGTTCAAGTAGCTCAATGTTCCACAACCGCCTCACCAGCTGGGCACACTTTTCTGTTGGCTAAACCATGAAATAATTCTGCCATTTGGAAATGTTGGCTAAAGTGGTCTAAACTTATGCCTAGGATTATGTCCTATGCAAGGATGCACATCCCTCAAAATATGGTTTCCCTCAACCACCATTCAATCTTTTTTGTAATTGTCTTTTTTTAAAAATTATTTTCATCTTATAAGGAAACAAATTACGTTTATAATACTGATGAAACTGTTAAGATGCTTCTACTGTATTCATTAATATGTTAATATGTTTTTAGACATTATCTTTATCACTATTTAGAATATGAGTGTTGCAAGACAGTTCCAACTTTAAAGATTGTTGTCAACTAAGATGGTCATGAAAAACTCTACTTTTTATTACACATCTTATCATAGGATGGGAAAGAGGAAAGGACTGTAAGTAGAGAAAAAGTACACCCTTATTTCCACTTTTCAAGCCTTGTCTATTCCAGATCTGCTTTTGACTTGCTTCCACTTTTCAAATTACTATACTAATGAAGATTGTTGAATTTAGCTTTACACCTGCCATTTGCATTTGCTTTAAACTTTGTAGAGCCTTCTCAACAAATCCATTTTCTACATATCGTGCATTCTTTGCAATCCATGAAGTGAGATATTTTTAGATGCACAAATACCTTTTTTAGTATCTTATTCAACATAATTATCAATGGGAATGAAGCAAAGAAGCAGACCAAACATGCAAGTGAATTTATGTTGTCACTAGGAGCATCACACACATCCATAAACCTTTGACTAAAATTAGGAACCAACTCACTCTCTTGCTCTCTAATGCTTGCAAGTTCATCAACATGAGATAAAGGATAGATACAAAGTGATCAATACTCATCAAAAGGTGCAATTAAAATATCCCAAGAACAAAATTAGTGGACCAGAAACTATATAACCATTTTTTTTTTGCAAATCTCATCCACCAACCATTCAAACTTCCAACTTCAGGTAAACTTCTTACACACCTAGTAATTATCACTATAAAATTGCTCTGGCCAATCATAAATGTATAAATAGAATAAACCAATCTCTTTTCTTAATTGACCTTCCACATCTCTTCAGCGTACTCATTGCACACAAAGGTGTGATTGCTAGTATATTATATATATAATATAAATATATGATATAGTATATTATATTATATTATACATTAAAAAACAATAAATTGAAAACTGATAAATTAATTTATTTTTTCATTCCAAGCTGATTAAAAATTAAATCTAAAATCTTTCATTTAACTTCTTTTGAATATCTTAAAATATTTCCATAAAACTCTTACCATTTTATTTTACTATCTAGGTAGGTAATATGGGAAAAAACAATTACCTACTATCACCACACAGTGCACAACAAATGAGAATGTAGGCCTTGTTTTAAATATTTGATAAATGAATATGCAGCTGTTAATTAATATCACATCATATTGTAATCAAAGCGTGCCGAGCAATCTGCAGGTCTGACAAACACGACAGCACTGAGACAGTGGTTGCACAGACAGTGCGAAGAAAGGATGTCGTAATGTTAAAACTTAAATGCGCTTATTACAGCCGTAATTTTCAGCGAACCTTAGCCGCGGGGAAAGCAGAAAAATAGAGCGGACGGATGAGATTCATTTTAATGTCAACCAAGTCTTATCCTTCATTTTAGACCGTTCACACGCAAAATGAGCTTGGAAAGCTCATATAGGACACGCCTTCGGCGTAAATATTATTTTTATCTTAGAATAAATAAAAAATTATTTTATTTTATATATATTATCTATTTCAAATAATAATTTATATACAAAGTCTACTTTGACTTTTTATTCAAAAAATATTTAATAATTTTTGTTTTTAAAAATATGTCATTCTTTTAATAATTTCTATTTTTTAAAAATATATATCATTCTTTTAAAAATATTTATTTAACATCCATACACCATTACACGTCATAAAGTAAAATAAAATACTACTAGAACTTCAAAGGCTTTGAGAAACATTCATTACAGAATTCCGAGCTTATGAAGATATCCATACTCAGACGACCAGCCTTTTAGTCAAAAGTAATAGCAAGAGATCCGACTTGAAAAAGAACACAAAGACTAATTAAGTTTGTTTGTCTCCGTCCCATAGGCTGTTTAGTCTATACACTCCATTAAAATCTTTTATTTCATTTTATTTATTAAACAATAAAATAATAAAAACAAAATATCTTTGTACCTTGCATGTAAAGCCGCCACGTTGAAGAGAATGATAAGGAAAGCCCCTCACGCTTCTAGATCGCATTCATTCAATGCCCTGATGACTTGCCTCGATGCCTCACGGAAGGCCACATTTTACACGACTTCGCCACCGTTAAATATGCGCTGAACCTCCACTTCTCCGCCTACAGAAATCAAGAAAGATGTTGCAGATACTGTTGGCCGTCTGCTTCTCGGCGGCGCCGCTGGCGCTCTATTTGCCTCCGAGTAGGTACCTGACAGAGCTGGTGGGGAAACTGGAGTTTGTGATTAATGAGATCCGGATGTGTGTCGCAAGGGCCTATCCACTGGTTCGGAGTGCCCTCGTTCGCCTTGGTGTTATTCGTTTCACCCGTCTCATCCTCCTCTCCGCCTCCCGTTAAATTGATATAAAAATTGGAGTTTAAGTATGGCCGAATTGGTGATGCCGCGGTGATTGCCCTAAATTCAGGACGATGAGGGTTTAATCTGCGCAGTCATGGCTGAGGGCTTGTGGACGAGCTTTCAATGCGGACCGTCCGGCCTGCTTTGCGTACATGTTCATGGCAAAATTAGGGCACTTATTTGTTTATTTATTTAATCTGGAGAATAGGTTATTTGTATTCTTTGGCCACTGTGATATTTCACAAGCCTGCACTGCTGTGCAGTTGAAATTTACAGAGGGTTTCAATGGATATTTTTTCATATTTATTAATTATATTAACAACCTTGACTGGTAGAAAAATGGAATGAGCAATGTTAGAAGAAAAGCAACTAGCGGCCAGTCAACGGCAAAACTGGTAGGTTTTCAAATTGCTCTTTCAAATCTAGATCGCTTCGTTTTGTCTGGTCAAAATCAATGATGTTATACTTGGAAGATAGATAATATTATTAATTGAAAATAAATTACAATACATTTTTTAATATCAATTAATTAATAAATACAGTCAAATGTGCATCTTGCTTGACTGTATAGAAGTTGTCATATTATTGTGGTAGTAACCTAGTAAACAACATTATTTTTAAAATATTAAAAAATAATAAATAGAGATTAATAGTATATTTGTATCATAAGTAGGAGATCGGAGTATTCTTTTTTTTTTTTACATGTACATAAAATGGAAAACAAAATTGATGTTATTCAAGGTATTTTGTAAATTGTTTCAAAAAATATAAATGAACAAAAGTTTTATTAAAGATAAAGGAGTGATAAATGTTATGGATAGTGGAAATTTGATATCATTAAAAGGTAAAATCAAATTTTCTTTTGCATCAACACATGTAAGATTAAACAATGAAGGAATGTATTTAGTCTCACACAACTATGTTACAACACTTAATTCACATAGAAGAGTAGAGAGGTGATATCACTCCAATCTACAAAAGGTAGCACATTTCATGATGTAACACCACTACATGAAGACTAACTATAAAACAAGAATAAACCATCTCAAGGCATTCAACTATCACAAATAACAAGAGAGCTAAGACCTCATCCTCTAATTTGCATCTAGTATCATTGTCTAATGCCATACTCTACAAGTGAACATAAGGAAGAAATTAATGCATCAAATTCCTTTTAAGCATTAATTAAAGTTATAAGATGAAGTAGATTCAATACACCATACTTCTCTCTACCCTCCAGCTCTCTCCCTAGAGACAAACATTTTATTTATCCTCTTCATATAGATAGAAAGAGAGAGATTAGGGTTACTATTCACACAAATACCTCACTCCTTGATGCACAAGATGATGGCATTCAAGAAGGAGAAAGAATAAATTTCATTTTCATTATCCTTTCATTAAACATGCATAAAGTGGATTTTTTCCTACACATAGTAAACTTATATACAACAAGGGCATATATCATGATCAAAACATACATTTGAGGTTCTTTCTCATATTCATACAAATATCATGATAGTAGAGAGAGATACACAATTTGAGTGTTTTCTTCCCTAACATCATAATCATACATTTAAATTATGATTTAACTATTTCACAACTCAAAGGAAACATTTAAAACAAAGATTCTTTAAAAACAAGGGTGAGAATGCATAACTCACTCAACCATTTTTTGAATTTAATATATATACTCAAATAGCCAATATATTTAAGAGTGTGCATATGTGCATGCAATATTATAAGAGGTGACATCATATGGTCCCTTGTGTGTTAAGAAAGAAATGCATGTATCCTATCACCTTACCACAATCCCCTATCTCAATATGTAGAATCAACTTACAATTGTTAGAAATATATGAACACAAAAGAGCCAAAAAATACTTTACTCAAACACACAAAGTATAACAATTACAACAAACAATAAAATTCACAAAATAATATAAAAATGCTACTTTGCCACACTACACACTCTTAAATGTCTCATACCACAACAAGATATAAACTTATTTGCATGATAATTAAATCAAATAAATTATTCTATGTACTCACAAACATTATTATTTGATCTATTTTAAATTAATTAAGTTATCTTCTTTGATCAACATCATCCACACAATTGGATTATATGTTGATGTACTTCAATACAAAGACCTATTTCACCTTCCCCATTTCCTATAACACAAAACATCTCACAAAAAAAAACCTTATTAGCATTGTTAGATAACCATGATAAATCCATAATTTATATTTAAATAACTAACCATGTCAAATAATCACTTGTTCATTGGACAAACACATTAAGAAATGAAGAATCTCCAAAGTCTCATATCATACAATCTATTTGCCAACATTACAATAAAAATTCATAAATATTGTTAGAATAATTATATTCAAAAGGGTCAGGAATGAGAGATGTTACTAGGATATTTGAATGATTTAAACTAATTAATAAGGAAAATCAAGAATAATATTGTTTCAACCAAAAATATTAAATGCATTTATAAAAGTCTTACAAAATAATTAAGATTCATACATGTTAGAAAATATCTAACGCAATATTGTACTAATTTCTTTATACATGTCATGTGTAGTTCACATGGGCTTCAAAGATTTTGCTAAGACATAATTAACAAGCCCTTAGTAAATATAGGTATCTAATCCAAGTAGGTCACCTTAGGATTTCTACAAGCCTATAGATATTTCTAAAGATATCTACCGCGATCTAAGATTCAAATTTCATATAGAAATAAATAAATTAAAGTTTTATGATGTCACACATATAACTTTTTCACTCAAATCTAAATTTACATATTTTATTTCAAATTTAAAAATGTATGCATGTATATAATTCATTCCACAATACTTGAACCACACCAAGATATTGTATTCTAAAGCATCTTGATACCAATCTAGATACTAATACAAATCATTCTAAATCATCTAATAAAGATTGCATAATCTTTGAGCTTCTCAAATAAACTCTCTCAATTCCACCCAAAATTGTAGCATAGCTACACTCATCACTCTCCTACTAAGAGCATTTTCCGCTCTATTCTTCTCACACTTTGCATAAGAAATTTCAATCTCAAAATTACTTTATAACTCAACCATCTCATGTATCTCACATTAAGCTTAGGTTGGGTAAAAAAATAATCTAACCCTTTAAGTGATTGAATCATAGTGGCAAGCTCAAAATTATGTGTAGGATAGTGTTGAAAAATAAAGTGAATTATTGCAATAATAACATCAAACTAAGTGTATAAATCTTAATGTGTTCATGTATTAACTAGTGTGAATGGAAATGAAGAAAGCATAAAATCAACAAGCCATAAACTACAACACAACACTAGTTGTATATGGAGAAACCCTTGCAATAAAAAAAAATCATCATCAAAGTGAGGATTACATATAATATTCAATAGAATAATACATGTTCAACATACTTTCTCCTTTCAATATGATAGCATTTCAATAACACCTGTATAACTATAAATACATAACATAATACCTCTATTCCAAGTGTAACGTGCCAACCCTTTAGTGCAGTAAAAATTTCTAAATTTACATCATATGAGTAGATAAACATGCTAACAAGTCACTGCAATAAAAAATTTCTTTCTTTTATTGAAAATATACGAACAAGATGCCATATCATATTACAATAAAAGGTCCACTTCATTATAATAACTTCACAAGTACTCGTAACAAGAATACATACCTTTACAAACATAACTCCAATGAGCTTTAAAACAAATAGCTGAAAGACGATCCAAGATCTTCCCTTTCAAATCTTGGTTCTTTTGTCGCCTGTTGTGGAGGAGAAGCATCACTTGGGTGCTTTTCCGCCAACCATAGACTCATAATGCGGTCCCTCGCACATCTATCATACAATAGATGGCCCTTCCCTTCAACGAAGAGATTGGTAGAGTAACCACTAACGACAACCAATTGAGCATAGTGTTGTGTCTTACACAACTAGAACCTTGTAATCCCACAATCTCAAACTAGCATGTAATACTGGATCACGGTGAACTGATAGTGTAGTCTCAAAAGTCACACAACCTAGAAAGGAGTCACACAATCTAGGGTGGAGTCTAGAACATTCACACTACTTTGATCAAAGAGTTTTAATTCAGTAAACGACTGAGAGTCATCTATCACATACACTACTCAGGATCGATGTGACTTAAGGCTATCTTAAGCTATGCATAGGTATTTCCTTCAATGGATAGTCCATCATCCTGGATAACCTACAACCATATTAATCTACTTGGAATTAACTACTTTATTGGTAAGTACAAAAGCTAGGTATTTCTTCTATGGATAGTCCATCATCCTAGATAACCTACATACTTGGATAACTCGACTTACGTGTAAGTATATCAATTCCTCTCCCATACTGGAAACACAAGCTTTCCTAGTTAAATCAATAACTTAGCTAAGTGTTCCATATGTGCTTTTCATGTTCAATCAAACCTAGTATATAATACTTATGATAAACACCCATCTCCTACTACAGAGTAAATACAACCACATTGTATCCCATGTTCAAACATATCTAGTATAATTAAATACCTATGTTGTACCACATGTAACATATTTGAGTTCCTAAGTCAAGTATTTTCTTTGACATATCTAGTATAGTTAAATACTTGTGCCAAGCTACCTCTTTGACATACCTAATACAAACATCATTCTCCTATTATGGAGATCTTACAAACATTGTATAAAATAGCTAGAATACTTCATTTCCCTTTCTCAAAAGACAAACATATTTACTTCTTATGCACAGACAAAAAATACATTTCAAGTAGCATAATAATTTCTTGTGATAATAAGAAGAAGATTATCCCATGCATGTTATTGCTTTTCCCAAAATGATAACAGTGCAACCTTTTCTTATAGCTCAATCCAAAACCTCAGATCAATTCCCAGTACCTCATAAATTGACAACTCTTCCTCTCAAAATCCACACTTCTCACACTCAAAAATTAGATATAATGAACTGGTAAACTTCAGATGTAATAACCAACAAGGCATATTCTTTTGGTATGATACACCTCCCTCAATGATCACACAAAAATGATTGATGGTGGCAAATGATATTCACTCTCAAAATGGTAAGAATGATACATAGAAAATGCACAAGGTAATTTGAATATGAGGAATGAGATAACACAAAAGGAAAAGCAAAGATAATGACAATGACCATCATTTGATACAAGAGAGTTGGCGACTATTTATAGAGAACCCAACTCTCCAAAAATCCTACAGCCATTGCATGTGAATTAACACCACTGCCATTTGAATTATTCAACCTAGAGGTGGCACCAATTCCAGCCCGTACTCAGCACAAAAGCATGATGAATCTATTCTCAAATTTTCTAGCCTAAGAAGACTATTTCGAAAAGCACATGGAGAAATTCGTAAATCAACACCTATAGGAAAATGGTTACAGAGGTGGTGCCAAACTTGTGAGATGGCGAGATTTTCATCTGCATAGAAGAAGTCAATCCTATTTCCTTAACACGTATCCAGTATCGACTATTTTTTGGGTTGAGTCGATAAACATCATTTACTGCGTTGAATTAATCCAAGCTTCAAATTTTGACTTGGTCAAAATACATAAATATTTAGATGTATTTCATGATTTATCCATGTGTATTCATTCAACAGGTGTTGTACAATTTTCCTTAGAGCCATGATGATTCAAAGATCGTATTTCATCATTTTAACTATATCGACATGTATAAGCCAAAGTTAATATCGCTTAATAGATGACAATATTAAATCAACTCTAATGCAATTAGAAATGGTTTGATTTCCAATTTATGATGCGTCCCTCATAATGACAGTGAATTCTAGTTTTTGACTTAGTCTTTCAATGCGTTGGCCAATATACTGCGAATTCCAGTTTTTTGACTTAGTCTTTCAATGCTTTGGCCAATATACTCTATATGCTGTGAAATTCTTGGCATATAGTTTGACTTTTACTCAAGCCAATTACATTTTATTAGGCCTCAACATGCTTATATACTTATTGCATATAAAACAGCTTATGTATATGTAATGGTTCGGTCTCAACTAGATATATAAATCATTTTCCAAGTTTGCTAAGGATAAATGTCTTCAAAGCATATAATCTTTAAGTATATATATATATATATATATATAATACATAGTATATATATAGATATATATATATATATACACCTCTATATAAGCATTACGTTTATGTGTTTATATATGTATTCCCACATATATACACAAAAGAATGGTAATAGTGTTAGCACATATATATATATATGTATGCTTATGCTCGCTTCCTCGTTTATGTACCTCTGTGAGTATTTCTACTCACATACATGTGCATTCGCTAATGCTCTCATACACGGGTCTTTGTATATATATATATATATCCTATAATTACATTTATGAAATGACGTAAAGGTAACCATTCATAAAGCTCAAAGACTCCATCCAAGCACAATCAACATAATGACATAAAGAAGGTCTCAAAAGCTCGGATAGATAAACATCACATGTAAAAGCATACCGAAGTAAACAAGACTCCTAATGCATTCAAACAAGCTAAGGATGACTTACCTATAACCCACAAGCTGACTTAGATTACTCAATCTAAGGTGGTGTGTGTATGCTCAGATAGTTTACTTTACCAGTTACCCGACCAAGATCTTCTCCCGAATGATACTTCTCCTCCCCTTGGAGAAATGGACATTTTACCTGCAACCACTAACACATGCCTTGACAGTCAATTGTTCACAACAATAAGCAGTATATATAAACATCTTCAAAATTAGAATAACAATAATTCAATAACCATCTATTCACATATATGCAATATTTCACCATGAATAGCATCAACTGAGATAACATCAAATGAAACATCAAATGAGATAACTTTCATATTGATAACAAGGTACAAGCATCATTAATTCATCTCTAGAATTCACATTACATTCACATTTACCCTATGTAGTAATAGTAAATAGTAACTTCACAGTTTGGGGTGTAACATACTTCCCCTCTTCTGAATCATCGTCCCCGATGATCTATAGCCTTTTATCATACATATAAAGTTTATATAACAATTTTACTTACTATTATCGAATTATGTAAGATTTATAAAACATTCATCCTATGTAGCAATTTGGTCCTTCTTTGACCTTGCTCCAAGTGTCCTCACTATCGCATAGGGAAATCTTGTATGCCTTATACATACTCTCCCAAAGAGTTTTATTACATATACACATCCAAGATATAATAGTAACTATACATAACACCTAAAACATAGTGATCGGAAATCGTTGGCCCATGAATTTATCCTTAGTATAATCCAAAGGAAAAAGGAATAACGATGTATTGTACACTACATTGTGGGTCTCATCCTTCCCTTTTGGTATTTAAACTTTTAGACAACTCATAAACTGAGTTCGTCCATCACTTACACATCCATTTTCCTTACCATAAAGTACTTGTTCTTGATTACTTGTCCATCTCAAGCATAACATTGCTCCTGGACTCCTGCCAAATCCTAATACTGCTTCATACTTAAGCTTTGTATCGACAAAGTTTCATCTATCACTTCGATCTATTACTCCTTTTTGACATTCTATTAAGTCTATGGTTTTACTATCTTTTTTTTTAATCCTATTGCAACTTAATAGAGTTTCCAACCTTTCCTTCCGTATAATGGTCCAAACTTCAATGTTAGAAGTTTATAAATCATTCAAGATTTAATCTACCATTTTTGCTTATTTAACTATAATAATATATTGCAAATTCACTCAACTGAATGTTTCATAATATGATCATGGTTTACATAACCCTATCATTATTTGCTTGTTCAAAAATGAGATGACCTTCTTAGGAATACTAAGCAACTACTTCCCACAATATATTATTTAGGACCGAAATCCAATGAGTCAAGTTTCCAAATAGCATTGGTTACTTTGATGAGTTTTTCCACTAGAACATTATGTCAGTTCTACTAACATAAATAGATTGATCTGTCTTGTGTTCTACCATTTTTCTCTAGAATCCCAAGAAAGTATACATGTCCTACTAATGATGACATCCGGTCTTCATTTCCTGGAATACTAGACATTATCTTGCCACATTTTGTGCAGCTTCTTACTCTATCTTTCCCAAGTTATAGTGAATCATCATCCTACAATTCCCTTTGTCGTTCCAATGTCCTAACCTTGACATTAATTTCCTCGTTTCATTCCCAAATCTTTCAAAATTTTGGGTACATAGGTTCTTTTATATCTAATAATAGTCTATTCTTTGACTAGTTGAAAACCTATTTTACAATCTCCTGCCATCTTTAATTCCCATGTAATAATGGTTATAAGTTTTGCGGAGATAAATCCCATTTATCTTAGGACATCCATACCATGGATTTTCTTCTGTCCTTGGATTATTTCAAAAAGATGTAATTCATCTTTCAACTCAATCAAATTTTCTCATATTTTCTAACTGCCTCAATTTGAAATGTAATTCCCTCCCATGAAGGGTGTCAATTAATAGCATTTTGTTTTCATAGTCCATAATAGTTGGTTTCAAGACTTCTGGATAAATTGTGTGCATTTTGTTTAATTCTCTCTTTCTGCCATTCATCCTGATGATGGATCATGGAGTATGATCCGAAACGTTGATGTAAAAAAAATGCACACAGTTTATCCAGAAGTCTTGAAACCAAATTTTCTCGATAAATTTGGTACTAATTTCGAGTATTAACCCTTATTCAATCATGTTGGTCCCTAGAAGATATCAAATTTACTTGCATACCTAATTTCCAAACATGAACGTATCTTGTTAGCTCCATGAATTCTCTTAATCATATAGGAGAGTCCAACTTCAGTATATCCTTTTTGAGCATAAGCAACAGCCCTAGTGTTCTACTCAATAAAATTCCCAACATCTCACACTAAATGAAAATGCTATGATGTTCTAACATAATAATAAATGCTTCCTTTTGAGAGTGTGTTATCTTTTAATATAAGATTCAATCAAAGTAGAGTCTTGTCAATATTATGACTTCCTTTCTAAAGTGTAAAGTAGCTTCTTTAACTCACTAGTTATCCCACCTATGTTTCCACTCATATAGAATTTCATAGCTCAAGTGATTTACACACTCTCATGGGCGAATCTTTGTCTCAATATTCCCTTCCAATTCTTAGGATAGAGTTCTCAATTGTTGACTAGTATGATGTTATAGGTTTCTCTACCCCTATATGTCCCAATCAAGACAAATGTACAACTCAACCAAATAAGTTATTTCCAACTTATAGGTGTTTAAGAGTAGTCTAAAACATAACCCAACACAATAGGTTAAATCTTATCCTAAGATCTCTCTCTTCATTCAAATGAACTTCTTGCCCCAATTAGGTTATTCCAACCTAGGGTTTCATTCAAGAGTAAGGTAGTGATCAAATAATCATTCTCATAAAGATATTTTTGACGTGGTTTACATAACATCACTTCCTACCTTATTTTTTACTCCATCTTCATGGATTAATAGCTAAACCTTATCATCCCCAGGCTTCTTAGCACAGTAAGCTATAGTGTCTAGTCATTTTATGACATGGATATATTTCATATTAAGTAGTATTACTACTTAGGTATAGAAATAACATCATTATCTAATTTATCCATATAAAGTATATAGGAGTGTAGAAACACTTTCTTCCAATCATGAGTATCTTAGATCTTCCCTTTCCAATCCCATAGGCAATGATCTTTCCTATCATGATTAAATTACCCGCCTATCCTTTTCTAAGGCATCCATGATAATACCATTTGATGTTCCAATCAAGTAAATATAAGGTAAGGGATGACAATAGGTCATAACTCTTGACCTTTCCATTTATCTTTCACCAAAATTCCAATACCTTTTTCCTTGTGGTCATAAGATGTATGACTTAATTGACATCGTGACTTACTAAGAAGTCATTAGTTCTTCCAACTTGAAAACATATCCAATTTTTTCGTTGGGTGGGGTACTTAACTCAAGTCAATCCACTCTCTTCCTTCCCCCTTAGTGTTTCCACAACTTTCGATCTACTCATGTTGAACTCCAAGCAAACACTTGCTTCCTTGAAATGATTAATCATTTCTCGTTGTTGGATTCCTATTTCCTTTTACCTTGCCTCAAGGCATACCTCGAATATACTTTTTCCCAAAGTTAGATTCATTGTTGTTTTCTATTTCATAGATTTCAACATTTTGGATCATCCACTAGGAGATCTAATGAATAATCAACAACTTAGAAGTTTAAGAGGCACACTATTATTCCCACTCTCTTTCTAATATCCTTTTTGGTAGAGGAATATCCATACCCTCAAAGGCTCATTGGTTGAGGTACCTTCTACTTAGAGGTTTTTTTCCCTTGCAACTTCTATTGTTCTGACACATTGTGTTTATTGTATTCCATTTCCTTTTGGAATCTCTAAACAAATGTTGACTTTCACAAACATGTTGGTGAGTTCAATATATACTCCATCCAATCTATATTCTATCCAAACCTCTGGTCAAACTTACTTGACTTACCACTTTAGGCTTCTTTCCTATATTCACCTTTTAAAGTGAATTTATTCCAATGTTTAGAATCCTATTCTTTTATCCTCTAGAGACACCAAAGTTGTTTGGTCTCTTTTTTACATCTTAATCAAAAATCCAACAATCTCATTGATTTCGGTTGGTGGAACCTTGTCCACTTTGTTGATTACTTCATTCTGACCATTCCGGTCTTTTCTCCTTACTCCTAAGGTAATAACTCTTTTCTTGCAAGATCCTATCTTTACACAAGAATTAGGTTTATGTCAAGAGTTCTCCAACCCTTGTGGATACCTCCTTAATTGACTTTCTACTTAGATATAATTTATGCCGATTTTGCATACACATAGATTCATAGTGCTTTTACCAAATCCAAAAGTTCTTGACCCTTAACATCTATAGTTTGCTACCATAAAAGGGTTATCTCATTCCTTCTCATTCCTTTAGATTAATATAACTATATTGTAGGATAAGGTATATTCTGGTCATTCTTCCTAACCTTCCTACATATCCTCATTGCATAATCTTCTGCAATACCAGGTAATATCATAAGTTGTTGGTTTAGGAGTTCCTACTCTAGGGATGACTCTCAATTAGTCCCAATTTACACAAGTTACTAGGGATCACACCTACCTTTTCACTTCCCTAAGTCCTTTTCATTTGTTGTTGTGGCACAAGAACTTTTCAACCATTATCTTCTAATAAGGTTTACGCATTGTTGTGCAATGAGCTCATAGGTTTCAGTGTAGAACCAGGTTCTGATACCACATGTAACATGCCAACCCTTTAGTAAAGTAAAAAATTTCTAAATTTACATCATATGAGTAGATAAACGTGCTAACAAGTCACTACAATAAAATTTTTATTTCTTTTATTGAAAATATACTAACAAGATGCCATATCATATTACAATAAAGGTTCCACTTCATTACAATAACTTCACAAGTACTCATAACAAGAATACATACCTTTACAAACATAACTCCAATGAGATTTAGAACAAATAGTTGAAAGATGGTCCAGGATCTTCCCTTTCAAATCTTGGTTCTTTTGTCACCTGTTGTGGAGGAGAAGCATCATTCGGGTGCTTTTTCGCCAACCATGGACTCATAATATGGTCTCCCACACATCTATCATACGATAGATGGCCCTTCCCTTCGACGAAGAGATTGTTAGAGTAACCGCTAACGACAATCAATTGAGCATAGTGTTGTGTCCTACACAACTAGAACCTTGTAATCCCACAATCTCAAACAAGCATGTAATACTGGATCATGGTGAACTAATAGTGTAGTCTAAAATGTCACACAACCTAGAAAGGAGTCACACAATCTAGGGTGGAGTCTCAGACATTCACACTACTTTGATCAAAGATGTTTAATTTAGTAAACGACTGAGAATCATCTATCACATACACTACTCAGGGCCGATTTGACTTAAGGCTATCTTAAGCTAAGCATAGGTATTTCCTTCAATGGATAGTCCAGCATCCCAAACAACCTACAACCATATTAATCTACTTGGAATTAACTACTTTATTGGTAAGTACAAAAGCTAGGTATTTATTCTATGGATAGTCCATCATCCTAGATAACCTACATACTTGGATAACTCAACTTACATGTAAGTATATCAATTCCTCTCCCATACTGGAAACATGAGCTTTCCTAGTTAAATCAATAACTTAGCTAAGTGTTCTATAGGTGCTTTTCATGTTCAATCAAAAGTAGTATATAATACTTATGATAAACACCCATCTCCTACTACGGAGTAAATACAACCACATTGTATCCCATGTTCAAACATATCTAGTATAATTAAATACCTATGTTGTACCACATGTAACATATTTGAGCTCCTAAGTCAAGTATTTTCTTTGACATATCTAGTATAGTTAAATACTTGTGCCAGGCTACCTCTTTGACATACCTAATACAAACATCATTCTCCTATTATGGAGATCTTACAAACATTGTATAAAATAGCTAGAATACTTCATTTCCATTTCTTAGAAGACAAACATATTTACTTCTTATGCATAGATAGAAAAATACATTTCAAGTAGCATAATAATTTCTTGCAATAATAAGAAGAAGATTATCCCATTCCTGTTATCACTTTTCCCAAAATGATGACAGTGCAACCTTTTCCTATAGCTCAATCCAAAACCTCAAATCAATTCCCAGTACCTCATAAATTGACAACTCTTCCTCACAAAATAAAAAATTCTTCCTCTCAAAATCCACACTTCTCACACTTAGAAATCAGATATAATGAACTAGTAAAACTCAAATGTAATAACCAACAACACATATTCTTTTGGTATGATACACCTCCCTCAATGATCACACGAAAATGATTGATGGTGGAAAATGATATTCACTCTCAAAATGGTAAGACTGATACATAGAAAATGCACAAGGTAATTCAAATGTGAGGAATGAGATAACACAAAAGGAAAAGCAAAGATAATGACAGTGACCATCATCCAATACAAGAGAGTTGGTGACTATTTATAGAGAACCCAGCTCTCCAAAAGTCCTATAGCCATGGCATGTGAATTAACACCACTACCATTTAAATTATTCAACTGGTAGGTGGTTCCAATTCCAACCCGTACTCAACACAAAAGCATGATGAATCTATTCTCAAATTTTCCAACTTAGGAAGACTATTTCCAAAAGCACATGGAGAAATTCGTAAATCAAAACCTAAAGGAAAATAGTTACAGAGGTGGCGCCAAACTTGTGAGATGACATTATTTTCATTTGCATAGAAGAAGTCAATCCTATTTCCTTAACACATACCCAATATCGACTATTTTCTAGGTTGAGTCAATAAACATCATTTACTGCGTTGAATTAATCCAAGCTTCAGATTCTGACTTGGTCAAAAGTCATAAAGATTTAGACATATTTCATGATTTATCCCTGTGTATTCATTCAGCAGGTGTTGCACAATTTTCCTCAGAGCCGTGATGATTCAAAGTTTGTATTTCATCATTTTAACTATATCGGCATGTATAAGCCAAAGTTAATATGCACTTAATAGATGACAATATTAAATCGACTCTTATGTAATTAGAAATTATTCGATTTCCAATTTATGATGCGTCCCTCATAATGACAGTGAATTCTAGTTTTTGACTTAGTCTTTCAATGCATTAGCTAATATACTGTGAATTCCAGTTTTTTTACTTAGTCTTTCAATGCTTTGGCCAATACACTCTATATGATGTGAAATTCTTGGCATAGAGTTCAACTTTTACTCAAGCCAATTACATTTTATTCGGCCTCAACTAGATATATAAATCAGTTTCCAAGTTTGGTAAGGATAAACATCTTCAAAGCATATAATCTTTAAGTATATATATAATACATAATATATATATAGATATATATATATATACACCTCTATATAAGCATTACGCTTACGTGTATATATATGTATTCCCACATATATACACAAAAGAATGGTAATAGTGTTGACACATTTATATATATATATATGCTTATCCTCGTTTCCTCGTTTATGTACCTCTGTGAGTATTTCTACTCACATACATGTGCATTTGCTAATGCTCTCATACACGGGTCCTTGTATACGTGTGTGTGTGTATATATATATGCTATAATTACATTTATGAAATGACATAAAGAAGGTCTCAAAAACTCGGACAGATAAACATCACTTGTAAAAGCATACAGAAGTAAACAAGACTCCTAATGCATTCAAACAAGCTAAGGATAACTTACCTATAACCCACAAACTAACTCAGTTCACTCAATCTAAGGTGGTGTGAGTATGCTCAGATAGTTTACTTTACCAATTACCCGACCAAGATCTTCTCCCTAGTGATACTTCCCCTCCCCCTGGAGAAATGGAGATTTTACCTTCAACCACTAGCACATGCCTTGGTAGTCAATTGTTCACAACAATAAGCAATATATGTAAACATCTTCAAAGTTAGAATAACAATAATTCAATAACCATCTATTCATATATATGCAGTATTTCACCATGAATTACATCAACTGAGATAACATCAAATGAAACAACATCAAATGAGATAACTTTCATATTGATAACAAGGTACAAGCATCATTAATTCATCTCCAGAATTCACATTACATTCACATTTACCCTATGTAGTAATAATAAATAGTAACTTCACAATTTGGGGTGTAACACCAAGGCTCCAATATATAGACCATATGAAAATAAGAAACCATGATTGGTTTAAAAAATAAGTGGCAAATATCAAGGGCTCAAACTAGGCATCCAAAAGCCCCTTGCAAAATTCTAATACTCCACTCACATGGGTAGCCTCTCAAAGTAGAAAATATAACTCCCAAGAGGGTAATGATATTGAATGTAACTCCTCCAAAATATGCATCATAATAGACATCTTTGATTTGTAACTTTTGATAACTCACATCTCCAAGTATAGCACCTCATTATGGAGATAACAAATAATGTGGATTCAATCTAAAAATAACAAGATGCTCCATAACTACACAATCACCTAGGATTGGGAAAGTGTTGCAAATGCATTGTCATTGTCATTGTCATATGTAACCTCCCTCATGAATGTTATTAAATATTCTATCCAAGTAAGTTAAGAAAAAATTAAATAATATTATCTACCATCCATCTAAGAGAGCGTCCAAGTACCCTCTCCAAGATGTTTGGAGACATGGCATACATCATACATTAGGATTATAACTAAATATCATACTATCCTAACATTCTCCCACTTTATATAATAATTGCAATAATAAACATAATAAATAACTTAAATCAAGTATAGTAACCAAGGCCCATGACTTCCCTGCACCAAGAGAACTTCTCTGTGCTCATTAGCTTTGTGAGGGAACCTAAAACAATATCTTGAATGTCAACCTTCTATGGCATGACCTTTCAATTCTTTACTAGGGTACGTGCATGGAAATGGGGCCCAAAAGAGGGTCTTAAGTGGCCACTTTTCTTTTCTGGATTTAGTAAAAACTAATATTGGATGAGAAATTGAAGATAATTATGCTCAAAATTTGAAGATGCAATAAGAATAAGAGTTGTAGTGCTCTAAATATACTTTCTAAACTATTTTTTTTTTAAATGGTGGAGATTAAGGGGTTAAAATAGAGGTAGCACACAAAATGCTCCTATTTTTGTCATACAAATATAACATAGCATCTAGTGTACTCCCCCTAAATTGTTAACTTTTTAAAAGTATTTTAAAAATCACTTTGGTGAAAAATTAGCTAACACTATGCATTTTATGTTTGATTTTTTTGCTAATTTTTTAATGAACATGTTTTTTTTACTAATTTTCAAAGTCAA
Source organism: Sequoia sempervirens (assembly GCA_007258455.2). NCBI lineage: Eukaryota > Viridiplantae > Streptophyta > Pinopsida > Cupressales > Cupressaceae > Sequoia > Sequoia sempervirens. The sequence goes on from VDFB02270651.1 coordinate 41,269,723, forward strand.
CACATCTTGGAAAATAAAAAATTGTGTGCTCTCCCCTAATTTTTTGGAAACTAATCAAAAATCAATTTTTTGAATATGTATAGAATAGTCTAGAATGCAAAAATGTAATTTGTTTCAAAATTTTGATGAAAGAATAAAAAATGAAATTCAAAAATACTATACATATGTTTTTGACAAAAGAAAAAAAGACACTAACAAAAGAAATTAAAGATCAAAACCTTAATATATTCAAAATATAGAAAAAATTACATGGTTAGAAAGGTAAGAGAGAGCTTGACATTTTTGTGATATTTTTTTAACATTGAAAGACATGCAAACTTGATGTAGAAACACTCAAATTTAATGACTTTTTTACAATTTACAAAAATTGTGCTTTTGGGTGTTGACATGTAAGACCAACCATTTGTGTAATAGGAAGATAAAAATGTGAGCTTGTTATAGTGTTCTTGCATTATAATGGGTTCACGTTATAACACACTCACATTTTTGTGAAATAAAAATAAAACCAAGAGGGAGACAAAGATGGATAGGAAGATTTAGAAAGGAAGAGAGATATAAATATATAAAGAGAGATGGAGAGGGAGAGATAGAGTGATATCTCTCCTTTATCTCCATCTCTCCCTCTCCCTCTCTCTATCTACATCTCATTATCTATATCTCTCTACCTTTATCTCCCTATCCAAGTCTATATATCTTTATATCTCCCTCTATCTATATCTCTCCCTCTTTATCTATTAAGCTATATCTCTCTTCTTATATCTCTATCTCTCTATCACTCTCTTTCCTTCTATATCTCTCTCTTTATCTCTCCCTCTCCCTTTCCCTTTTATTCTATATATCTTTATCTCTTCTTCTATCTCTCCATCTCTATCTCCCTCTCTCTATTTCTACCTCCCTATCTCTCTCTATATTTATCTCTCCCTCTCCCTCTCTATATCTCTCTATCTATTTCTCTCCCTCTTCCTCTCTCACTCTATATCTCTAGATTCTCTACCTCCCTCTATCCATCCCTCTCCTCCTCTCTCCCTCTCTTCTAATCATAGACCTATATTTCTATATATCTATTTGTTTCTCTATCTCTCTTCACCTATCTATCTCTCCATATTTATATTTATTCTTTATCTCTCTTTATCTGTATCTCCTATCTCTCCATCTCTCTCGTCTCTCTATATCTCTACCCTTGTACATCTCTCCTCCCTCTCTCTTTGTCACTCCCTCTTTCTATCTCTATTTGTTGGCATCTTGTCCATTGTTTCTGTGAACCATTGCAGAAACCTGTGACGATTTCTAAAGAATTCGAAGGCAGAGCCGACTATGGGATAGATAGCAGGGCCCTTGTAGGGCTTCTTCACAGACTTTCTTCTAACAAAACACAGCGAAAAACACCCAACTAAAACAACGAGAAAGCCAAGCAAAAACTGGTCCGGAGCCATTTCCCCTGCTCTGTATGATTATTTCGCCTGGCAGGCAGAGTGTTTACAACGGCTTCCAGGATTTCATTACGAGAAGGAATGGGGTCCTCAAGAGTCTTGTCAAAGAACTCATTCACTGCGTTCCAGCCCAATAAACAGTCATGTGTTTCTTTCTATTTCATTCTACGGTATTTACAGAGCTTTTTCTCCATTTTTTCGTAAACCTGGGCAATTTCTGCAAAATTGATAAACTCTCTGGAAAATTTATCTGTTGACGACCTTGCGGCGTTGGTTTCCTCCGGCGTGTTGTTGTGTAACGCTTCAAACTGTGCATTCAAGCTCTTGAAGGCAATCTCGAGAGACTTCTCGAGAACATTAAAACAGGGACAACCATGAATAAGAAAAATGGTGAACAAGGAAAGAACCCGGTGAACTAAAAAAATGAGATACGGATGTGTGTCGCAAGGGCCTATCCACGGGTTCGGAATGCCCTCGTTCGCCTAGGTGTTATTCGTTTCACCCGTCTCCTGCTCCTCTCCGCCGCCCGTTAATTCGATACAAAGATTTCGGTTTTAGTATGTCCAAATTGGTGATGCCGCTGTGTATGACCTATCTTCAGGACAATGAGGGTTTAATCTGCACAGTCATGGCTGAGGGCTTATGGACGAGCTTTCATTGCGGACCGGCCGGCCTGCTCTGCGTACATGTTCACGGCAAAATAGGGCATTTATTTGTTTAATTTATTTAATGTGAAGAACAGGTTATTTGTGTTGTTTGGCTACTGTGTTATTTCACAGGCTTCCACTGCTGTGAAGTTGAAATGTATGGAGGGCTTCAATGGATATTTTTAAATATTCATTAATTACATTATAAACTTTGAATGGTAGAAAAATGGAATGAGCAATTTCAGAAGAAAAGCAACCAACAGCCAGTCAACGGCAAATCCGGTAGGTTTTTAACTCTCTTTCAAATCTAGATCGTTTCGTTGGCAAGAACACAAACATTCTGTAATGTCTGCTCAAAATCAATGATGAATGATGAGTTATACTTTTGAAGATAGATAATATTATTGTTGTAGTAATCTAGTAAACAACATTATTATTAAAGTATTAAAAAATAATAAATAAAGATTAATAATATATTTGCATCAGAAGTAGGAGTTTGGATTATTCTTTTATTTTCTTGTGTAAATGGAAAACAAAAGTATTTTTCATGAATTAATTAATTTGTAATTTGATTCAAAAAATATAAATGAACAAAAAATTAATTAAACATAAAGTAGCAATAAACATATGGATTGTGGAAATTTGATATCATTAAAAGGTAAAACCAACATTTTTTTTGCATTAATAGATGTAAGACTAAACAATGAAGCAATATATGCAGTCAAAAGTCAAACCATGTTATAGTTTGACACCTAACTCATGTGGAAGATGCATTTAGGTGACACACAAGTAGAGAGATGACATCACCCCCAATTACATGTATGATGTAACACCACTATATACTAAAATAGAAGACTAACTATAATGGAACATATCACACAAACAATATATAAGGGTAAACCATCTAAAGGCATTCAACCATCAAAGATAACAAGTAACATAGATAAGACTTCATATTCTAATTGACGTTTAGGTATCACTACCTAATGTCATACTCTACATGCGAACATAAGAAAGAAATCATAAACAATGTCTTGATTCCTTTTAAGCATTATTTGAAGTTACAAGATGGATTAGATTCAATACAACATAATTATCTCTCTCCCTCCCCCCCTCTTTCTCCCCTCTCTCCCTAGAGAGAGATTTTCTAATTACCCTCTTTATACAAATAGAAAAAGAGATATTGAGGTTACTATTCACATATATACATATCTCCTTGATACACAAGATGATGGCATTCATGAAGGACAAACTAAATTTCATTTTCACTTTCATTGAAAATGCATAAAGTAGATTATTTCCTACACACAGTAAACTTACATACAACAAGGAGATATAACATGATCAAGACACACATTCTAGGTCCTTCTATATATATATATATATTCCTCGTATCATAATCATACAATTAAATCATAATTAAACTATTTATCAACTCAAAGGAAACATTTGAAACAAACTTCCTTTCAAAACAAGGGTGAGAATGCATAATTCACTCAACCATTTTAAATTTAATATATATAAAGTAATCACACCAATGCATTTAAGAGTGTGCATATATGCATGCAATATTATAAGAGTAGTTGTCATTTGGTTCCTGGGTCATCCCACAATAATGGGTTACACTTTTTGGCCAAACTTGACATCGAAATCAACATTTTCCGAGAAAACTTCACTTTCTGACACTTATAGTAGGTAAACTATTAGGAATTTGAAAATGATGTAAACTAGTGATTTGTGAGATTTTGTCTGTAGATTTTAAATGTATTTTAAAAAAAATAAAATAAAATAAAATAGTAATTTTTTTGCGTCTCCTTTAATAACTAGTTTTTAATAGTAAACAACATTTTTAAAAAGTGGTGTGTACTTCGGCTCGCATAACTTTTTTTGTACAAAGGATAAAATTCTAATTCTTTTGAATTTAGGTTGGTAACACAAGTATCTAGTTCTTTCATTTTGTTTCATAGCATTTTGTTGAATATTTTTCTTTTAATTAAGTTTTGAAGTCAAAACATTTATAACTTAGACATAGGTGGACTTCGGCTCGCATAACTTTTTTGGTATGTATTGAAATTCAATTTTTCTTTTTTTGTTAGAACGAGGACATCAATACCTAGTGGATATATATTTTTCAAAAAAATTTCCTCAAATTTACTATTTTTCCACAATGATTTTTCATCGAACTTGGGTTCGGTGAAAAACCTATGTCGATAAAACTAAAAAAATAAAATATAAAATAAAACAAAATATATTAAATTTATAGTTGTTGGAAAACATGTTTCGATCACTACAATCATCCAACTTGGTTTATCAAGTTGACTCCATTTGCACCTCCTTCCCAAGCTTCGATAGTAAAAAAAATGCATAAATTTTGAAATGGTGGAGGGGAAGGTGAAAAAAGGGGGTTCATTAGAACCCCCTTCATTAGAAGGGGGTTCATTCGAACTATATGGTGCAAAAGGGGGTTCATTAGAAGGGGGGGTTCATTAGAAGGGGGGTGGTTCATTCGAACCCCCTTCATTAGAAGGGGTAAACCATTTTAAAAAAAAATATGAGAATTTCTAATTTTTCTTATAATTGCTAGAAATATGTAGAATCAACTTATAATTGCTAGAAATATAATAACACAAAAAATGCATACTAAAATTTAAATTCAAATAACACACATCTAAAACATCCATAGACTCAAATACACAAAGTAAGACAATTACAACAAACAATAAAGTTCACACAAAATAATATCAAAGTGAGACTTTGTCATATAACACTCCTAAATGTCCCAAATATTTAAATACAAAATCTTCAAATAAGATAATAAACAATTTCCTCAGCTAAAGAATTTTAATTAAAGTAATATTTTAATTTAGAGAGCTTTTGGATTCAATTGTGTATGCTTATTTAGATCGACGTTTCAAATTGCACTCACTAATTCATCATCAGGAAGAGGAGAATGTAAATAAGCATGCTGAGAAGCTTTCAAAACTAATTTACATGGACTGTGGAAAAATTATACCTACTAAAATAATATTATTTTTATTCATTTATTTCACTAAAAAACAATTGAAATTCTAATTCCATATACAATTCTAATTTAAATAATTAACTCTCCAAAAATCTAAATATAAAAATATCATTTTATTCATCCAATAGCTTTTACCAATTTATTTAATTTAAGAATCTAAATTTAAAAGTTTGCATAGTTAAAAATAAGAATAAGCAACTTTAAAGTCAATTAGAAATGACTTATCAATTTAATTTACCTAATGATAGTCTCCACCTTTGGGTTTTATAACTCTTGCAAGTTAACTTTCATTGTTATGTTTTATGGATTATGATATTGTGATCAATTCTTTCCTTTTTTGAGGCTGAGGTTGTTTTTGTAATGTATATATTGAATTTTGTTAATATGGTTGTATCTAACTATGCCTTAATTGTTTGTCGACTTTTGAGTAGTTATAGGAGTCAATTGGTAGATGATTGTATTCTATTTGGAAACCATCAAGCTCTTTAAATAAAATTTGCATAGTCAAGGAAAATAGTTGATCCTTGGTTAATTATCTTTAGTTTCCTTCTATAAGAACTTCATGTGTGAATAAAGATATATTTTATTATTCTATTTATTCCTCATTTCAAATATTAGTTTTATAAGAAAGAAGAGTAAAACATTTGATGTCATTAACTTAATAAAAAATTGGTATCATATAAGATATTCACACCCTTAGACCCTAATAAAGGTGGGAAGAGACCACAATATGATCAAGACTGAGATCAAGCAGTTTTTAAGTTTGATGAAGCAAAGAGAACAAAGAAGACTACGAGAGGTAGCTAAAGAGATTCTAGTAATGCAAATCAAAATCCATATTTCATCTTGAAGTAGAAGTCAAAGTTGGAGTGTGAGAAAAAGTCAAAGTGTGAATCAAAGTCATTATCAAGAAAAAGAAAACCAAAACATTCAACCCATTATGAATAACCACACGAATGAAGAGTGGGTGCAAATAGCAAAATATCTTTCATTACCTGACAAAGAGTGGGTCAATCTTACTAACCAAGCTTAGCATGAAGAAGAATCAAAAGACTAGTTCATAGACAAAGAAAGAGAAATGTACGAGAGCAAGCTTCAAGGCATAGAAGAGTCATCAACCAAAGGAGAAGAAACTAAGCCAAAACTAGTACTAGTGGTGTATAAAAGAGAACGTAAAGAATTTTAAGGTGGAACAAGTGTGCAAAATTCTCAAGCTATAAGAGGAGTATAGGATTCTCATGTCACTGAGAATACGAGAGAAGCACCAAAAAGTTTGAATAAAATATCCTTGACAAAAACGTTCCAAATACTAGGTTTACATCAAAATAAAACCATAGTGACTCCATCATCAAGCCCTAGTTTATAGGCTCTAGATCAAAGGATCTTGTACAACACTATGAGACTTGTGAGATGATTTAGACAAAAAAAAAAATGTCATAGATGATAAAATATATTGGCTACAGTCTCTTACAATCACCCTAAGAGGTATTTCTATCAAATAGTATAAAAAATAGAACCAGCCTCCCAAAAAATATGGGAGAAATTAAAGAAAACTTTTGAAGAATTCAAGCTACTTCAAAGCAACAATGAAATTGTAGTAGAAATCCATAATAGAAAACAAGGTAAGTACAAAATTCTAAGAACTTATAATTGTAAGATTAAAGAATTATTGATAAAACTGGAAAAGGAACTTGATGACAATATAAAGGAAAAGATGGTTTACTTAAGGCCTTATTCCTTCATTAGGGTAAAAAATAAAATTTGATACTACCCTCATCCTACATAGAAGCATATAATAGGGTAATGCATGTAAAAAACGAAAATAAAATGTCTTTTTAAGTGAAAAAAAAAGGATGAAAATGATAGTTCGAACAAGTATAAAGAACTATGGCGTAGTAACTGCAAAAGTGAAGGCCATATTAAAACTAGTTTTCTTGAGAAATTACATTGTGGTATTTGTTAGGTTTTGAGTCATCCAATAAAAGATTCTCATTCAATTTGAAGAGTAAAAATACACAAATTCTTTTCACACAATGAGAAAATTCCACTCCACTGAAGCCACAAAATAACATGAATGCATCTCCAGGAAACTATCAAAATCAAAGAGAGGTAGTTTGGAGTTGGATATAATACAACTCTAGAGTTCGTCTCATTATACAATGTTGGCAATGTGATGAATGGGGGAATTTTGCAAAAAAAATCCATAGAAACCAAAACAAGATGGGATTATTATGTAAATGGTGTGGGCCTAGAGACCATGAAGACATTAGATGTCCAAAGAAAAAATGACAACATGATTAATGCAAAGAAGTATAAAAAATTACTGGTTATTATGTGAGCCCAAACAAAGAAGGTTGTGTACCCAAACCCACATACAAAATAAAAAAATAAAGACTTGGTGAAGCAAGAGCTAAGTGGAGCATGCTATGGATAATGAATGCTACCACCCAAATGCATATACAAGTATGGTAACAAATCAATTGCAATTTAATAAAATTATTTCAAGAGTAAAACTTCAAACTACCATACCAATTAAAGTAATGAATTTATTACAAATTAATACTAAACTCCAAATTGTTATAACGAATATTGTATGTGAGAGGATGAGACAATGCATGCTACTACTCATCTAGAATCTAGATAGAATGAAAACCTCATAATTGAACCTCCATTGTCAAGATACCAAGTGATCAACCCCAAGTTATTGGTTGTAAACATGTCAAAAGCCAATAATGGTGTATGTGGAGATCATTGGAAGGATATCATAAATACAATTGTTGGATGGTGGGTCTAGTGTGAATGTACTTTCAGAAGATACTTCAAGGAGTTTGGACAAGCAAACAATATAACCCTCAACTTTTCAACCAATGGATGCAAACCAACAAGGAATTAAGGTGTTTGGGGGTTTTAATGGCTCAAAAAGATCTTATTGGAACTTAAACATTTTTTATTAAATTTTTTGGTCATCTCATTATGAAAGAAAGAATATGGTGCATTTTTGGGTCGATGTTGATTAATAGTAGCCAAAGTTGACCATAAGAAGTAAAAAAATACTTTATTGAAAACAAGGGTAAGAAGTATATAATTGATATGAAGAACCAAACAGTGAGAAAGTAGTTTCCTCATATTCATCAGATTTGAACTCTAAAGGGGGGTGGATAGAGAAGTGTGACTAAGGCCCAATAGAGCTAAACATTGAAGAAATTTTAAAATTTCTAGTCATGTTTGAAAGATAAAACAAATTTTATTTGTGATTTTTTTCACTAGCAAATGGAAGACTAAATATTTTTGTCAAACTATAAAAAAAAACATTTAATAAAAGGCCAAGGCCCTGAACTATTTTATATTAATATAATAGCAAAATTACATTCTTATAAATCATATTACAAGTAAAGGAGGGGAATGTGACATTCTTATAAATTATATTACAAGGAGGGGAATATGATCATCCCTCGTACTAGAAAGTATATACTGAAGACCCAAAAAAACCTTTGATGCAACCAGAACCCTTCAATGACTGTTTCAAAATTACACCAAAAAACTACATCCCCCAACCATACTACCAAAATCAACTGCCTAGAACCAAGGTACCAAAACAAACACCATAGCTTAAATCTGGCTTTAAAAATTCGACCATTACATTATCAAAGCACCCAACACCCATGTACATAAAAACCAAAATCTAATAAATAATATTTTATTATTATATTCAACTCTTCATGTTTTGAAGCTTTCTTGACCCCCTTCTATTTTTAACTGGACTAATTTTTATTCAACTGTACATGTACATATATCTATAAAGATATTATTTTTCATTGAGCATTAGCATCTCAAGTCTTTTTTTGGAATCACTAATCAACATTGTAAGATTATGTGTGCTAACTTTAACAGTGGAAACCAAGGTTGTAGCAGCATCATTTTCTTGAAATATAGTCACACAAATATCTTGGTTACTCTCTACAATACTCAACCATGTCTCCACATCTAACATATATTCCATCAAATTGGCATTAGATAATTGCCTTAATTCAGACTTTGAGTCATGAAGTTGACCCCTTTATCTTGGAAGAGCTCCATGTAGTCTTCAAGTGCAAAAATACTAGGACTCCTAGTCTTCAAGCTTTGCCATGAAATCAGAAACTCGTTTCACTTCTTCAATGCACAAATTGATTGTAATAACAGAAAGTTGGGCTAAATTTTCCTGCATAGCCCCAGGAGCTTTGGACAATGATGAAATGAAAAAGTATCTATATAAGGCATTACTACACGCCTTAGTGTTCGTGTCAAAATAGGTAAAAAACATGATTTCCCACAACATGCCACTTCTGAAGAACACAATCTTGGATAAAAGGAATTTATTGCTTTTATTCAACAACTATATATAAAAGAAATATTTTTTCCTCTCTTTTTTTGATGAAGGATTACATGCCGCTAGATTTATATATAGTAAATGGTTTCTCTAGATATATATTTGTATATTTTAATCATCATTGTGCTCCACACTCTAAATCTTCCTTTGTTCCCAACTTCCCATCGCACAAACCGCTTTTAGCAATTTTTCTTTTACAAATTTTGTATAGTTTTACTAAGGGAGAGGGGTCGATCGTGGAGTGAGGATGTATCCTAGAATAGTAGTTGACAACTTGCATCCAACTTAATAACAATAAAAGATCCAATATTTTTTGCAAATCTCTTTATTAATATGATAGGACAAGTTTGGTCAAATAAAAAATGTCCTATCATGGGTAGAGTAAATATTTGCCACCTTCCCAAAATTAGGTGAATACAAATAGATATATTTATTTCCACAATATATGCTTTAACACATTAAAAGTGATTTGACATATACAAAATCCATTGTCAATTGGCCAACTTGAAAATACATTTTAACATATTACATTAAAAATTGTGCCATTATTCATCCCTCATTGACAAACTTATGGTTCCACCATGTCCATCTATGCTAGTCTTTTTGGAAATTTACTTGCAAAAATTGAAAAAGAATTCTCAGGCTCACTATGCAATACAATTTTACAAAATAACGACTAATTATATCAACCATAATTCACAATTATACATGATATTTAATTAATCAACCAAAAAATATTAAAATAAAAAACAATTTCAAATTTTCTAAAATCACCTTTCAAATCACCAACCAAAATTTTTGTGTACCATTCACAACCCATTTCGTACCACTTCTACCATTAATTCCTTCAATGCAACCTCAAATTCCCTCCTAGAATTCAAAAATCTCTACTTGCACCCATCTTTTCAAATTTATACAACTCAATTGACCAGTATTTATACGAGAGATTATAATTGTGTGCAAGCTACCTATTCAACATTTCAAATTTGTGAGTTTTTGTCGGAGACACCCATTGGAGAGTAATTCAAGAGAGCTCCTCCAAACTTCTGTAACCACCTGCTTCAGCTTCTATGGTATGTCTATTTCAAAGTTGTTTGAATATTTATATGCATTTTTTGATATTCATTCCATGTATCATCCTTACTATATCATTTTCACACAACCATCCAAAAGATAAACCCTTGATAGTTGATTATATGATACATAAATAGCAGAGATATAGAAATTGATGCTTCATATAGGCTTGTTTATTTACATTAAAATGAATTACATTTATGGTTGGTTTATTGTAAGTTTAATGTTCATACATATCATGATTTTCTTCACAAACAGTTGCATACATACATATCATTCCACCTACTATCCTTAGTTTATACATATGCATAGTCGACCAAAAAATAGGTGCATGAAACCCTTAACAGTTGAGTATATAATACCCTCAACCGATTGCAATTTATAACCCTCTGTGAAACAACATAATGATATTTCTATATACCTTTAAAAAACATTATGGTACAAATATTTATAACCGTTTCTGAAACAACATTATAAAGTTTATATATAACTTGATATATATATATCATAAAGTTGTATCACAAAGGGTTAGAAATATTTGTATCATATTGTTGTATCAAGTTATATATAAATTTCATATATATAATAAAGTTGTATCACAAAGGGTTATAAATATTTGTATCATATTGTTGTTTCAAGTTATATATAAATTTCATAATGTTGTTTCAAAAATGGTTTATATATATATATATATTTCCTATAGCCTTCTTCATTTACATTCAACTTAATTAGATGTATGGATTGTTTGTTCTTCGATTACAATTACTTTTACATGTATGATAATGTTTTCCATTTTTATCATAATGTTGTTTCAAAAAAGGGTTCTACATATTTGTATCGTACTGTTGTTTCAAGATATATATATAACTTGAAACAATAGTACAATACAAATATTTATAACCCTGTCTGATACAACTTTATGATATATGTATTGCAAAGATAGATAGAAATAAATGTTTCTTTTTAACCTTAATTTTTACATGTTTGATAAAGTTGTTTCAATTTATATCATAATATTGTTTCAGAAAAGGGTTCTAAATATTTATATCATACTGTTGTTTTAAGATATATATAAATTTCATAATGTTGTTCTATAAATGGTTATAAATATTTGCATCATAATGTTGTTTTAGGAAAGGTTCTAAATATGTGTACCATACTGCTATTTCAAGTTATATATAAATATCATGATGTTTCATAAATGGTTATAAATATTTGCATCATAATGTTGTTTAAAGTTATATAGAAATATCATTATGTTGTTTCAGGAAGGGTTATAAATATTTGTATCATACTGCTATTTCATGGGTACCATGCTTTCTAAGGAAGAGGAAATCAGGGTTGAAGGGGTTAATTTTTTTTTAAATCTTCTATTTTCCCTAGCAAATAAGTCACCTACAACAAATCAGGATGGGAAAGATCTATTGGAAGATATCCCAAAGCTCATCCGTGAAGAGGATAATGCTTCTTTTCTAAAACCTTTTACACTAGAGGAGGTAAAACCAATGGTCTTCTCTCTACCACAGGATAAGGCCCCGAGGCCGGATGGATTCACGGCCTTATTTTTTCAAAAATGTTGGGAATTTGTGGGATTTGATTTGTTAATAGCAATGGAGGAATCAAGGAAAATATGTGTCATGCTAAAGCAATTCAATTTCACTCATATTGCAATTATCCCCAAAACAAAAGAACCCAAGACCTTTGTCAATTTCAAACCAATATCATTGTGCAATGCAATATATAAAATCTTCACCAAAGCTATTTACCTTAGGTTGAAGCCTCTAATACCAAGCATTATATCTCATGAACAAGGGGGTTTTGTTCTTGGTTGGGAGACTGTAGAAGGAGCTTTGGTGGCACATGAGGTGCTTCATTCTATCAAAACTTGTAATCTTCCTTCAATCGTCATCAAGCTAGAGATGATGCAGGCATACAATAAGGTGGATTGGGCCTTTCTTATGCAAGTCCTTCAGAAATTTGGTTTTAGCAGCAAGTGTTGTAAATGGATCTCCTTTCTTTGTTATCTGGGACTAAATTCTCAATACTAGTAAATGGCTCACCAGCATGATTTTTCTCTTAAAGATATCAAGTTTCCACAATCCATAATGTAGAATTTTATTGCTTCTGGATTTGATTGTGTTGGTGTTTTTTCATCAACATTTCGGATCAGGCTTTTTCTCATCAACATAAGGGGTGTGACAAGGTGATCCTTTGTCCCCATTTTTATTTATCATAATGGTAGAGGCACTCAGCAGAACAATTCAACATGGGCATACTTAAGGGCTATGGCAAGGCATAACAATCCCGAACACAAATGTCTCAATTACACACTCTTTGTTTGTTGATGATACCTTACTTTTTGGCACATCCTCACCTAATGAAGCAAAACAAGTCCTTGACAAATACTCTTTTGCATCCAGACAAAAGATAAATGCTTCCAAATCTAAGGTATATCTCTTTAGCACAAGTAAGGCTATTGCAAATAAGCTAGTAACATCTCTATGCTTACAACTTACCGAACTCCCATGTAATTACCTAGGCATTCCCTTCTTCATGGGGCTCAATAAGGCCTCCTTTTGGCATAAAATTATCGAGAGAATCAAAAGAAAAAATTTATCTTCGAAAGTCAAGTGGCTCTCCTTTGCAAGCATAATTATGATGATCAAATCAGTCTTAGCAGCCATTTCAAACTACTACCTATTTTTTCTAAATGCACCAAAGTTGGTCATTCAATAGATTGAAAAGCTCATTAGAGGATTTTTGTGGAAGGGGAATCTAGATGACACAAAGAAAATACCCTTAATATTACTAAATAACATGTGCTTTGGAAAAATTTTAGGTGGGACAGTAGTGCACAATATCTCTGCGAGAAACTTGGCCCTAGGGGTGAAGTTAGTATGGAAAATGCACACAAAACCATTAGCTAAATGGGTTAGATTATTGCAGGCCAAATACTTAGACAATAATAACCTATCAAGAATCCTTACAATTTCCAATCCACCAAATGGGTCAGTTATGTGGAACTTCATAATAACTCCTGGGGAGTTCATTACCCCTTATATATCATGGGAAGTAAACAAAGGGGACGAAATTAAGTTTTGGAGAGATTCTTGGAATGGCCACCCTCCCCTTAACAACATTCAACAACTATAGTCAGCTGAGGAAATCTTATCAGATAGCTCTGGTAACAAGCTTAAGGATTATATTCTTTCAGAAGATGTTGTCACAAGAAACATAGTATGGAAAAATTGTTCTGACATGCCAATCACTCCTACTCAAAAAATCCTTCTTCAGAAAGTCGTAAATGAGAGAGTTGTTTTACTTTCTGATTCGTAGGGAAATCATTTGGGCTCTAGCTAAAGATCTGAATTATACAGTGAAACAAGGCTATAATTCAATAATGGTAGGTGGCAGTAGTAATCAAACCCAAAGAGCCTATTCTTTTTGTTGGAATCCTATGGTACTACCCAAGGCAGGAAGTTTCGCCTGGTTAGCATTAAGAAATAAGATCTTGACTAGTGATAGACTGGTCAAACTTGGGTTTTCAGAGTCGTTCAAATGCAAATTGTGTGAGGAAGCTGATGAAGATGTGGACCATCTCTTTGTCCATTGCTCATTTGCACAAGACTGTTGGGCATTCATCAAAAGTAAATTAGGATGTTTTTTTCCAAACTCAATATCTCTTTGGGATTTCTTTACCAATTGTCCTGTACTCTATAAATCAACACTATTTTCTTGTATGTGGAAGATAATCCCAACCATAGTTGTGTGGAATATTTGGTGGGAGAGAAACAAACGTATATTCAGAAAGCATTCATCAACAATAAAGCAGGTGCAGGAAAATATTGAAAAATCAGTGTCCAAAATCACAAACTCCTATGTTCAAGGTAATAAAAATGTTAGCTCCCTCTTCTCTAGTTGGGATGGTGAAGTATTAAAACATTGGTATCTTATCAAAGTGCCATTTAAAGGAAACATTCAAATTTCTCCTTCTCATAAACTAGACATGAAGTCTATAAAGTGGTTGCCTCCACCTATTGGATCTTTTAAACTAAACTTCGATGGAGCATCAAAAGGTAACCTAGGGACTTCAGGAGAAGGGATTTGCATGCAAGATTACAAGGGTTAGTTGATAGTTGCTAAATCAGTCCATCTCACACCGGGCACTAACAATACGGCAAAGACAAAGGCATTTTTATACGGTTTGAAACTTGCTATGTCTATGAGGTTGTAAAGCATACATATTGAAGGGGATTCTTTAGTAGTAATAAACAATGCAAAGAGAAAACTATACATAATTGGAAAATCAAATATATTTTTCAAGGGGTTTGGTCGATGTTAAGAGGCTTTCAAGAAGTTTACATCTCTCATACTTACTGTGAGGGTAATCAAGCAGTCGATTACCTAGCAAGCATGGGATGTGATAGTCAAGAAATTGAGATTCATGAAGGTGACATTAGTGTTACATCATTTCCAAAGTTAGCAGCCATACTAGAATTTGAAAGCATCAATTACAATTTGGCATAATCTCTATCAATACTTGCAACATATTTTGCTATAAGCATTTTAAATGCATTGGTGTGAATGTCAGATTCACACGTGCAAAGGTACTTGCCCTAGGTTGGCGCAACCCAACATCTTAATTAAAAGTTGATAAACTAATCGCCAAAGAATCCACCACACATATCAAACCAATGATACAAGGAAAGATTTATCTAACTTTTGGGCTATGTGCAAGTTTTTCTCTAATAATTTTTTATGCAAGGTACAACTAATGTTTAATTCATGAGTACAAGGTGTAATGAAGCGTCAAAAAATTAATCCTAGCTCATGTTAATCTTGCATCTCCTCGATTCAAAATGATAGGGTGATGTAAGCCACATCACACCTAATGCATTATTTGGCAGCTAAGGCATGTGTAGAATTGTTTTTAAGAATTGGCAAGTGTTTAGTTAGTATATGTGGCACAACATTCCTTTGAGTCTATTTTCATTCAACTTTCCTTCAATTTGGTTCCATGTAGTTAGCCTCTTCTTCGAGCAGTGGGGAGGTGCAAATCAGTTTCAGTGGGTGTAGATACTATAGAAGTGCAGGGATGGACTACTACCCTCATAATTACAGAGAGCCTCTACTGATCAATGATTGGGAAATACCATTTTCAAAGGGAATCAGTGACGTCCAACTCCACATTTTCAAGAGCCATTGTAGCTAGTTCACGAAGAGCGTCAAAAGGATTATAGGTGATGAAATTTTACAACTGCATGTAAGAAGGCTCATATACCCTTCTCAATTACTCTCAATTTTTCTCTCTAAACTCTTTGACATACTACAAAATTACCAAGATGTGGAGTTTATTGTAAATAAAGTGGTCAAAGACGTCTTCTTGCAAAACAATGTGTTCATGATGGATGCTCATGCATATGACCTTTGGTGAGGCCAGGGTTACGTTGGAGGATTGTTCCCCCAACATTTCATCCTACACAGGCGTGCCTACATTTCAATGTTTGGTGCCATAAAAAATAACCTTCAAATGCATAGTTTGAGGTACTTGAATTTAGCATTGGTAAGATTTGCTGGGGGAATTGATGATGACCTGGCTGAGAGGATTAAGATTAGGGTCAACACAATCTTAGTCCTGCTAACACATGACCATAGTCCTCCACAGCCTGAGGTTGAAGTAGCAACAACCATTTTTCAGGGATTCGCCTTGACACCACCATGTGGTACTGCAGACAGACGACCACAATCCTCTTCTACCTATGCTTGAAGCAACGACAACCAATTCCAAGGCCTCGCCATGACACCACTATATGGCCATTCCAAATTTAAATGTGATGCCTTCAACAAATCAAGAAATGGATGTACTCCAGGAGCAGTAAGGAGAAAATGAAGTGGATATTGTTCGAATGGAAGAATAAAGAAGAAACTTTAAGGACCAATTTTTGTGTCTTCTTTTTTGAAAATAGTATAATTACCCCCACATTTTGTTAATGTTTTGAACTGGAGAGTTGCATATTAATGTTGTATAATGTAGGCATTGCCAGTGGTCAGGGAGTGTCTTTGTTGAAAGTCTGAAATTTCCCTCCCTTTGGTATGTATAAAGGCATGTCTGTGGGGATGTGTAAGTTCACCTAGGGTTTTTTAGGCATAAATGTTATTCTAGAATCCCCCATGTTGGTACTCTATTGCTCTCAATATTTAGTAATACTTTTCAATATATAAATTATATATAGGCTTATAGCCTTTTACCCAAAAATATATATATATCATAATGCTATTTCAAAAATGGTTATAAATATTTGCATGAAAATTTTGTTTAAAGTTATATAGGAATATCATTATGTTGTTTCAAGAAGGGTTATACATATTTGTATCATACTATTGTATCAAGTTATATATAACCCCTTAACTGATTATATATATAGTAATCAGTTAACATGATCACCTAAGGGTTGTAAGAGTTAGAATTGGGAATATGATTAGTTAAGAGTTGTATGCAATTCAATTTTTTTGTCAACGTGTCATCTGCTGACATGGACCCCTCGCACAACATAGGACTCACCACCATCAAATCGTCTCCTTTATATGTCTCTTTGTATGTGTCTGCTGATTATTGTTCTTACACTTGGCTCAATGCAGATGAAGAACAAAGCACCAGAAAGAACCATGTGAGTTGTAACCAAGCAAGCTCGGACAACATTTTTTGCACACAAGAGAGGTGTGAGGCTATTGTTATCAATCAGATATGCACCCTATGCTAAGTTTGTAGAAAACTTAACTATCTGTTGACACATGGAAACCTTCTTTAGATGCGGGTGATCTAAGCAAAGAAGGAATTTCCAGAGTGAGTTGGTTCTCCGAATGATAATTCCTATTCTAAATGATTTTTTGAGGTAAAGAGTTAGAAGGATAAACTAGATTTAAAACTTATGACTTAAATTCTATCACCTAAGATTATTGACCAACATTAAGAAGATTTTTGATAATAATTCACTCTCACTACCTCTTTAAAACTTGATTCTCACAATCTCACAACACACATAATTCAAAAGTGATTTGTGCAAAGGTTTTAAATAAACACAAGGCACAACCTGAATTAGCATGCAACTCTTGCAAATCACTTAACAACAGTAAGACAGGAAAATGATCCAACAGATTTGAATCACAAGACACATCAAATCACTGCTTGCAAAGCATAAACCAAAAATGAGAAAGGAACTCTGTTGTTTTATTGAATGAAGGAGTGAAACTCTAAAAAATTTGAGTACAAAACTGTTTACAAGACTCTCTGCATGAACAAGAGAGGAAGAAACAATGATCCAAACTAAGAAAAACTCTAAGTTTTTCTTCAAAACATATCTCTCCAAACCCTAATCCGAGCTCAATAGAAAAGCCCAAAAAAAAATCCAAATTTGCATCATATTGTGTAATAAAAGTGGAAAACTCACACTTTCTACATGTCCATCCAAAAAACCTCCAAAATTAGGCCTAATCCGCTTTAAAAGCTGAAAAAAGCACCTCATCTTCACCCCATGCAACTCAATTTCGCCCAAGGAAAAGTCAATCACCCAACTTTCATCAAACTACTAAAAATAGCAAAAGAATAAAACAATTTATAAAAACATTGTTTTAATCTTTTCTTTACAAAATTTGTAGCTTTATTCTCTCAATTTTCCCTATTTTTTGCAATTAATATTTTAAGAAAACTCTTTGCAAAAATATCAAGCTCGATATCTCAATCACAATTTGATTTTCTCCAAAAATCATAAAAGTATTGGAAAATATTAATTCTTTGAGCTTTAATTGATTTCTATAAAATCAATCAAAATAAAGCCTAAGGCATGAATGTTTTCCCTAAGGCATAAGCATTGAGATTAAAATAAAATACCTAAGGTATTTTAGATTATGAAAATATTGTATCAAAACCTAATCCTAAAGACTTAGGCATAACATGTGATTGAAACCTGAAAAATGGTCGACCTACGCAAAATTCACTAAGGCATATAGAATACCTTGAAGGTATTAATCGGCATATCATTTTTGAAATGAATGTGATAAAAATGTCAAGGCGACTTAGGGCGAAGTGAAACCCTAAAGAACAAAACTAGCGAAATCCCTAACATTTCACATTCATTTGCAAAATGAAAACTTGAAGAAGCTCTATCTATGCTACTGCCATGAGGAAAGTTAGGGTTTGAGGAAGTAATGAAGGTCTTCAAAATTTTGGAATCTCTGTGGCTCGAATCTCTGATGGCAGCGAAGGTAAGTTAATACTAAGCCATTTTATGGCTTCTCTGTTCCATTCTGAGAATGAATCTTGGTCATAAGGCCACGACCTATAAACATTTTCTGATATATTTGTATCCCTGTGTTTCTCTGTTGTTGTATCTTTATCTTCCGCCATGTGAGAGTTGACCTGGGCATTTTTGGCTTAAATTCTGAAGCTCCATCATGGGTTTCAATGACGCCTTCAACACAGTGACAAAGGTGAGTGAATGCTTCTCCATTTCCAAGCATTTCCCTCTTAAATATGCTCAGTTCGAGCAAAACTTGAAAGAAAAATAAGAGTAATCTGTAGAAAGAATGAATGATATTGTGTCTTCACCATCATAGGCCGTGGCCTTTGTATGCTTCTTGGTCCATTTCTTCAAAGAAAAAACTTGGACCCTTGTCTTGTTGCTTGTTTTTTGGTATTTTGGTGACAAACCCTAAATGGGTTTCGGATTTTGAGAACATTCATGGGTCAACAGACCTCTCTAGGTCGTGGCTAACCTTGAACTGATCTGGGTATCTTGAAAACCCACTGTATTTCCATTACTCATATCTTTTGACATAAACCCTCAAATGGGTAAACTGTAATAAGAAGGAATCTGCACTTGAAACTGAAACCCCCATGTGGCTATTTGTAAAATAGAAGGAAAAAAAAATATCTCCAACCTCTGGGCTCGACCCATGATGAAAAAAAACATTCATTTTCTCTTAATAAAAGCATTTAAACTCAAAATGTGAGTTTGCAGAACTTCATGGCCGCGGCCAATACCTGATACTTCTATCATTTTGAAGATCTTTTAAAAAAATTGAATCTGTGCATTTTGATTGTATTTGCATTTGAACATAAAACCCCATCATGGAACTTTGTACCTTAAAGGAAATCTGTATTTAAAGTTGAAACCCCATGTGGGTATTTTGTTTCTAAGAGAATAATGCTCTTGATTCCTGTACTTTGCACTGTTCTAACATCATTTACTCGTTCTCAGAATGCAAATTTACCTTACTTAGAAAATACTGTTAATGGAACAAATTAAATTATTTTCATTGTTTGTTTCTTGCAGAATAGTATTTGACCGACATGGCACACCTGTAGATCATTTTAACACTTTTTTCACTCATCTTATGCACTTGAACACTGTGGAAATGCAGCTCACACTTACATTTTACCACTGTCATGTAACGATACAATGAACATACTCAAAATTGTATTCCCTGGTATTCTGCATTCAAAGGACTAATTTGACAATGTCATTGTTCCTATCCTTGGCACTCTTCATGCATTTTTATGTCCTAAAATATGGCTGCTCCATGCACTTGTTCTCTTTCAAATACATTGATGTATACACTCCATTTAATGCAACATTTGCATTCAGACATTATGGTTTTGTGAGTTACTTTAATGCTTGTTACCACCCATTCAATATACTTGAATGCTTTAGAAAAAATGCATTCTCAGCTCAGCCTTCTCATGAAATAAAGAAAATTAGAACCTGAAGCTCCTCCATATGCTTCCATTATTTATTAATGTTTTGTTGATGAGGCATTATGTATGCCTATTCACTACCACCATTTATGAGCATGAACACTTGTTGCACCAGAAAAGAACATCTTGAACAACATGAATAAAAATGACCAAAACATCATATGGCAGCAAAATGCACTCCCTTTTGACAATATTTAATGCTCTTCAGTATGTAACTTGGTGAATCATTTGGTTATGTTTATGAATTGATCTCATTTTTCACTCATAGTTTTCACTTCGTTGTTCTCAGATTTGATTGCTATGAGTGAAGAATGGGCTTGATTACTTTGATAGTTGAAATGTATTTCACTCCTTCATGATTGGCTCATATGGGCATGACAACTGTATTTCCTTACTCAGCCCCATCTGTATGTTGAGGGGCAGCATGCCGAGCTCTACCCTTGTGGGAGCCCGTTTTACTCCACATGCTTTTATGTCTTCATGAAATGATCAGCTACATGACTTTTCCTATACCTGCATAGGAAACAAACAATGTTAGCATAAAATAATGATGTGACATTCCAATTTCAGGCTCTTATTATTGCACTCTTCATTATTAGTTGATTCCATGAATTTCAAGGAATGAATTATATCTCTGTTGGTAGAGCATGTAGTGTAACTCATCCGGAGCTCTAACAGGACTTTCCCAATTTTCTGTAGGTACACTCAAAATCGAAAGTAGGATGAAACAAGCTGCAAGCACATCAACTGAAGATCAAGACACAGGCAATGATGGATATGTTTTATGTTATTTGCTTCCTTCTTTCTTTTCCACCTTCAGTTGTAGAATTCATTTCTTGCAATGAATGGTTTTAGCTATCTCCATGGCTTATGTGGATCCTTTAATTTCTTCTTTCATTTCCATTCTGAAAAGAAATGCATCAAAAATGCAAATTTGTACAATCATTTATATTTGCAAGCAAATGAAATATGGTAATGTGAATAAGCATTATGAAATAAAGGAAAGCAATTGTTATGATTTATCATTTGTGTATTCTGTTTTGTACTTCATTTATGCTGCAAAGCATTGAGTAATAACTCTGAAACTCTATTTACTAAAAACATTTGCATAACTGAAACACCATAAATCTGATACAAGCAGCAATTTAAACACATGCAGAAATTAACTAAACTTTCACTTTGAGATAAATCTAACTAATTAGCTCTACCAATTGAGTTGTAGTGAAAATTGGTAACAACTACCACACAGTGATGAGGACGAAGTAATTTCCATTCCACAACCGATTGTACCTGTAGTCCAAGTGAATACAATTATTACAACTAAAAAGGTTTTAGTGCAGCAAGAATGGACCATGGCTAACATGGAATCTATCATGACAGATGTTGAAGACAATAGAATGTCAACAAGAGGGGCAAAAAGATGTGGGGTTTTCCAACAACCATGTTGAGTAATTGGTTGACTAGTATTACCTATACCAAAAGGAAAGGGCCCCCAATAGTCTTGAACGATGATGAAGAGGAAAAGGTTATCGAATGGTGCAAGGAGATGGTTGTTATTGGCCATGGTTTGGAAATTGTCAATCTCAAATCTAAATTAGCACAATTCTTCTAGACAAGGCCTAATCCCTTCAAGGATGGACTTCCCAATAAGTCTTCGTGGATGGGATTCAAAAGAAGGCATCCTGATTTGACTTTCAAGACAACACAAGGCCAAGATAGAGACCGTGCACTCAATCCCAAGCCTACAATTGTTGTTGCATTCTATGAAACACTGAAAAAGGCATATGCAACCAATCCTTATGGTCCAATGAAGATTTGGAACTGTGATGAGATTGGCATCCAAGTTAGATGAAATGGTGCAATGAGATTGCTTGCCAAAAAGGGCAGCAAAAATGTATCCCACATTATCCCCAAGAGCTAAGAGTGGATCACTATTTTATGTTGTGTAAATGTTGTTGGACAAAGATACTTGGCTTTTATTTGTTTAAGAGCAAAAAACACCCAATAACTACATACTTAATTGTGATCCAGGTGCATGTATGGCTTCTCAACCCCATGCATTGATGACAAAAGACCTATTCCTGAAATGGTTGCACCATTTTGTTGGTGTTGCACCTGGCGATGTCTCTCCCACTAATAGACACCTCTTGATTTTTGATGGCCATGGCAGCCACATTGCATTTTCTACCATCAATGAAGCAAGGTCACTAGGAATTGACTTGCTTACCCTACCAACCCACACATCACACATGTTGCAACCACTTGATGTTAGCATGTTTGTGTCTTTAAAATCATATTTTAAAACGAAAAGAGCAATATGGACTATGAAATATCCAAATTTAGAGATTAGAAGGGAAAAATTGGCAACACTTAGCAACAATGCTTTTCAGAAAGCATTGACAGCTGAGAACATAAAAGTAGGCTTTAAAATAATAGGTATTTGGGATCTAAATCTAGATTCATTAATGGAGGACATGAGGCCAAGTGAGACATTCCAATTTTTTTCCCTCAAGGAAGCATCTACTACATAAAACATTCTAATTCTATCTGCTGATGGTGTGCCACAAACTGAGGTTGAAGTTACAATTGAAACAACTAATTTTGCAGACACATAGTCCACTTGAAACAACTAGTTTCTTAGACCAACAATCTCCAATTGGAACACCTAGTTTGGGTGACCAGCATAGTCCACAAAGAACACCAGTTTTGGGTGACCAAAATACATATGCATAGTCCACTTGAAACCTAGTCACACAAATGTGTGTGTGTGTATTGTAGAGATAGATATGTATATATATGTTTCCTATAGCCTTCTTCATTTACATTCAACTTAATTAGATGTATGGATTGTTTGTTCTTCGATTACATTGACTTTTACATGTATGATAATGTTTTTCCATTTTTATCATAATGTTGTTTCAGAAAAGGGATATATATATATATATATATATATATATATATATATATATATATATATATATATTGCAGAGATAGATATATATGTTCCCTATAACCTTCTTCATTTACATTCAACTTAAGTAGATGTATGGATTGTTTATTCTTCAATTACAGTGACTTTTACATGTATGATAATGTTTTTCCATTTTTTATCATAATGTTATTTCAAAAAAGGTTCTACATATTTGTATTGTATTGTTAAGATATATATATATATATATATATATATATATATATATATATATATATATATATATATATATATATATATAACTTGAAACAGTAGTACAATACAAATATTTCTAACCTTGTCTGATATAACTTTATGATATATATATAAATGTTTCTTTTTAACCATGATTTTTACATGTTAGATAATATTGTTTCAATCGATACCATAATGTTGTTTCAGAAAAGGGTTCTAAATATTTGCATCATACTATTGTTTCAAGATATATATAAATTTCATAATGTTGTTTCAGAAATGGTTATAAATATTTGCATCATAATGTTGTTTGAAGTTATATATAAATATCATAATGTTGTTTCAGGAAGGGTTATAAATATGTGTATCATATTGCTATTTCAAGTTTTACATAAATATCATGATGTTTTTGATAATATAAGCAACATTTACAAGGTGTTGTACCCTTTACACGAAAATCCCACAGGGCCAAAAAGGAACGAAGTTCAACTAACCATAAAAAAAGACTAAACAAAAACAACAGATACAAGACACACACACAACATAATAACAACGAAACTCTGACACCACACAAACTTGAACACTAACTATCCACACTTTCCCATTTCTGAACCAGGAGGTATAAATATCATAATGTTGTTTCAAAAATGGTTTTAAATATTTGCATCATAATGTTGTTTAAAGTTATATAGAAATATCATTATGATGTTTCAAGAAGGGTTATAAATATTTGTATCATACTGCTATTTCAAGCTATATATAAATATCATAATACTATTTTAGAAATGGTTATAAATATTTGCATAAAAATGTTGTTTAAAATTATATAGAAATATCATTATGTTTTTTTAATAAGGGTCATACATACTTATATCATACTATTGTATCAAGTTATATATAGCCACTTAATTGATTATATATATAGCAATTAGTTAACAGATCACCTAAGGGTTGTAAGAGTTAGAATTAGGGATATGATTAATTAAGAGTTGTATGCAATTCAAGTTTGTTGCCAACATGTCATCTATTGACGTGGACCCCTCATACAACATAGCACTCACCACCATCAAACCCTCTCTTTTACTTTGAATATATGTCTCTCTGCATGTGTCTATTGTTTATTGTTCTTACACTTGGCTCAATGTAGATGAAGAACAAAGTGCTAGCAAGAACCACATGAGTTGTAACCAAGAGAGCTAGAACAACATTTTTTGCACACAAGAGAGGTGTGAGGCTGCCACACAATGATGAGGATGAAGTAATTCCAATTCCATAGCTGATTGAACTTATAGTCCAAGTGAATGCAACTGTTACAACTAAAAAGGTTTCAATGTAGCGAGAATGGACCATAGTTGACATGGAATCTATCATGGCAGATGTTAAAGACAACAAAATGTCAACAAGAGGGGAAAGAAAGAAGCGGGGTCTTCCAACAGCCACTTTGACTAATTGGTTGACGAGTGTTACCTTTACCAAAAGGAAAGGGCCCCCAACAGTCTTGAATGATGATGAATAAGCAAAGGTTATTGAATGGTGCAAGGAGATGGTTGTTGTTGGCCATGGTTTGGAAATTGTTGATCTCAAATCTAAAGAACCACATTTTTTTCCAGACAAGGCCTAATCCATTCAAGGATGGACTTCCTGATAAGTCTTAGTGGACGAGCTAAGATTTGGAACTGCAATGAGATTGGCATCCAAGCTAGATAAAGTGGTGCAATGAGAGTGCTTGCCAAAAAGGGCACCAGAAGAGTATCCTACATTATCCCCAAGATCCGAGAGTGGGTCAGTATTTTATGTTGTGTAAACGTTGCTAGACAGAAGATACTTGGATTTTATTTATTTAAGAGAAAAAAACACCTTAATAACTACATACTTAATTGTGAGCCAGGTGCATGTATGGCTTCGCAACCTCATGCGTGGATGACAAAAGACCTATTCTTGGAATGGTTACACCATTTTGCTGGTGATGTACCCGGGGTGTCTCACCCACTAATAGACACCTCTTGATTTTTGATGGCCATGGAAGCCACAATGCATTTTCTACAATTAAAGAAGCAAGGTCATTAGGCATTGAATTTCTTACCCTACCATCCCACACATCACAAAGATTGAAGCCACTTGATGTTAGCGTGTTTGTGTCTTTCGAATCATATTTAAAAAGGAAAGAGAAACATGGACTATGAAATATCCAAATTTAGAGATTAGAAGGGAAAAATTGGCAACACTTGGCAACATTGCTTTTCAAAAAGCATTGACAGTTGAGAACATAAAAGTGGGTTTCAAAGGAATAGGTATTTTCCTTTAAATCCAGAATAATTAATGGAGGACATGAGGCCAAGTGATACATTCCAGTTTGTTACCCCTAAGGAAGAATATGCTAAAAAAAGCATTATAAGTCTATTTGTTGATGGTGTGCCACAAATTGAGGTTAGCTGTATAATTGGAACAACTAATTTTGCAAACCGGCATAGTCCACTTGAAACAACTAGTTTCTTAGACCAACAATATCCAATTAGAACACCTAGTTTGGGTGACCAACATAGTCCACAAAGAACACTAGTTTTGGGTGACCAAAATACATATGCAAACATCTCTCTTTCTCTTCTGAGTGCACCAGAGGATAAATCGTGGTTGTTAGAGGGAGATGCAAATCTTGGAATTGATTTGCATGTGGAATTAGAACTAAGTCTATAAATGTCATTTCCACCTCACGGCATGGGCCTGAATACCGTAGTGCATTTTATGTTGATTGGGGAGAAAGTGAACCTAATCAATTAGGAGGGGGTGAGGAAGTTAATGAAACAACTAGTGAGGTGTAGTTTACAAATGAAGAAGATTCCATGGAGCCATTGGGAGGCCAAAAAAGTTCAAGCCTCTCCCAATTTTTGAAGTTGCATGTTCATGTAGTGAAGGATAAGTCCAATCAGCTAGCTGACCATGGGATTCGACTTCCAAGAGGATCCCAGCTCCTCACCACTGACAACTACATGAAGTTACTAAATGAGTAAGAGGAGAGGAAGAATGAAATCGAACAACTAAAAGATAGGAAGAGAGAAGAGATTGAATAGTAGAAGATTGAAAGAATTGCAACAAAGGACCTCAAGGAACAAATGAGAATTGAAAGAGAACAACAACGACTAACAGTTGAGGTTCAAAGATAATTACAAAAGAATGAAAGGAATAGAAAATGGAGAAACAAAGGATTGAATGGGAAGTTGCAAAATAAAAATGGAGAAGGCTAGAAAAGAGGTAGCAAGGGAAAGGTGTCTCATCAACCATTTAAATCCTTTGATTGAATGTCATTTAATATTCACTAACTTTGTCAATTCATTTCCCACAACATTGTCCACCCTCACCTACCCCAAGTATTAGCCTGCAACCACTTGCAAGTTGCAGTCCTCATTTGGAGGCTACAAACATGGGTGAGCAGTTGGCTATGCAGATGTAGATACTAACAACTCATCAACAGATAGCTTCCCATCATCAAATTTCTCTTTTCCATTTTTCTTTACTTAATTGGAATGTTAGAGTGTGAACAATTTTTTTGTGATTGTTTTGAAGGTTTCTAACAAATGTAATTTTGTAACTGATGTTTCTAACTAATTGTTAGATTGTGAACAATTTTGTTGTGATTTTTTTAAAAGTTCCTAAGTTCAAACAATAGTATGATATAAATTGAAACAACATATTCCTACATGTAAGATTCACTGTAATTGAAGAACACACAAACCATACATCTAATTAAGTTGAATGTAAATGAAGAAGGCTACAAGAAACATATATATCTATCTATCTCTATAATATATATATGTATGTATATGTATATGTATATGTATATGTATATATATACATATAGATGTATATATATACATATAGATGTATATATATACATATATATGTATATATATACATATAGATGTATATATATACATATAGATGTATATATATACATATAGATTTATATATATACATATAGATGTATATATACATATATATGTATATATATACATATATATGTATATATATACATATATATGTATATATATATATGTGTGTGTGTGTGTGTGTGTGTGTGTGTGTGTGTGTGTGTGTGTGTGTGTGTATGTTGTTTCAAGTTATATATATCTTGAAACAATAGTATGATACAAATTGAAACAACATATTCATACATGTAAGAGCCATTGTAATTGAAGAAAAAACAAACCATACATATAATTTAGTTGAATGTAAATGAACAAGGTTATGTGTGCAATGAAACAAGCAATGCATGTTATACCATCATATCCCTAATTCTAACTCTTACAAACCTTAGGTGATGCAGAGCAAGAGGGTTCATACCATAAACTTTCTATATTCTTGGCAATAATCAAGTACACAACTGAAATTCTTCATTCTTGAGGCAATCTCAATCGTTTAACCTTGAGCAACATGGGCCCAACTTACACAAATGGACTCCAATATCTATCAGACTTGGTAAATGATTTCAACATGCTTAGATTCATCCAAAAAAATCATTACAACCATCCAAAGATCAGACACCAATGATTTAAGGCCAACCATAAACAAACTATGCATAAGTTTGTGCAAACATCAAGAAAACCATGTTTCTTTGACCACTCTCCACCAAAATGAAACACACAATCTACCATAACTCATGCAAATGAATAAATGAACCTTTTTATTTTAAAGGGTCTTTAGAAAATGTAAAAACAAAACTTTTCACCAATTTTTATCACTTTTGATGGTGGAATAAAAAGATATGATTTTTTCTTATTTGTTGGAAACCCTAGTTCCTGAACTGGGTAGTCTTCACCAAAATTGTCATAAATCAATCAAAACCCAATGAAAATTGATCAAAAAAAGTGAAAATGAAACTAGATTCACATATCTAACATTTCCTATAGGTCTGAGGTCTTTATTTGATCTGTACAATCCATACCATTCTTTGCAACAGCCTGCAACTTCCAGAGAAAATAATCCCATAGGGTTGCCAATGGTAAAATGATCATAACTTTCTCCAAACTGAATGAAAAAACACCAAACCAATTGAAAATGAAATCTAGTTCATTCCTCTATCAATAAAAAATTAATTTCAGATCTTTACACCTTCATACAAATCCATACCATATAAAAGAACAGGGCAGAACATTGGAAAATTGAAGAAAAATTCATCTCTTCATTCATAAATTCTTGTTCAATCTATATTCCAACCCCCCATTCGATTTGGAGGCCCATTTTTATGCTTGTACAATCGAGTTATGCTCCAACAAACCTACAACTACCATTTAACAAACTTTTAAAAAGTTTTTATTTAACAAGAAGAGTTGTTATGACAACATTTGACAACTTTTGACAATGTTTTCATTTTTCAACTAAATGACACCAAACCTTCATCAATGACTCCAAATGACTTCAAACATATATAAAATGGCTCAATCAACCTTATTAAAACATTAAAACACCTAATTTAATGAATTTATACAATATGGCCTCATGGAGGCTTGAATGGAACAAGGTGTTCCTGCACCATTAGGTGATCATGTTAACTGGTTATATATATGTATTTATGTACATACAAATATATATATACATACACATATATGTATATGTACATACATATACATTATAAATTATGGTGTTATATGTATCTTGAAGTAGCATTACGATATTTCTATATAACTTCAAACAACAGTATGATACAAATTGAAACAACATATTCATACATGTAAGGGTCAGTGTAATTGAAGAACAAACAAACCATACATCTAATTCACTTGAATGTAAATGAACAAGGCTATGTGTGCAATGAAACAAGCAATGCATGTTATACTATCATATCCCCAATTCTAAATCTTAAAACCCTTAGGTGATCATGTTAATTGATTATATATATTCATGTGTGTACATATGTATGTACGTATACATATATGTACATACAAATACATATACATACATACATATTTGTATACATGCATACATATATATGTACATACATACATATGTACACACATACATATATATAATCAATTATGGTGTTATATGTAACTTGAAGCAACATTATGATATTTATATGTAACTTCAAACAACAGTATGATACAAATTGAAACAACATATTCATACATGTAAGAGTCAGTGCAATTGAAGAACAAACACCATAATTTAAAGTCAACTTTGAAAATTCGACCATTACATTATCAAAGCACCCAACACCCATACATAAAAAGAATTAAACTTGTTTGTCCTCCAAAACATTTGAAATGCATTTTATGTTTGCCCTAAATGCCACTTTATATTTACACAATATTTTAAATATTTTAAATATTAACATTTGAAATTTTAAAAAAAATTGTGACTTCTAAGACTCTAAGTCATGAAGTTGACCCCTTGTATCTTGTAAGAGCTCCATGTAGTCTTCAAGTGCAAAAATATTGGGATTCCTATTCTTCAAGCTTTTCCATGAAATCAGAAACTAGTTTCACTTCTTCAATGCACAAATTGATTGTAATAACAGAAAGTTGGGTTAAATTTGCTTGCATATCCTTGAGAGCTTTGGACAACGATGAAATGAAAAAGTCTATATAAGGAATTACTACACACCTTAATGATCATGTCAAAAGAGGTAGAAAATATGATTTCCCACAACATGCCACTTTTGAAGAACACCATTCTTGGATACAAGGAATGTATTGTTTTTATTCAACAACCACTATATATGAAAGAAATATTTTTTCCTCTCCTTTTTTTCGATGAAGGATTACATGCCACTAGATTTATATATAGTAAATGTTTTTTCCAAATATAGATTTGTGTATTTTAATCATCATTGTGCTCCACACTCTAGAGCTTCCTTTGTTCCCAAATTCCCATTGCACAAACCGCTTTTAGCGATGTTTTCTTTTACAAATTTTGTATACTTTTACTAAGGGAGAGGGGTCGATCGTGGAGTGGGGATGTATTGTGGGAATAGGAGTTGATAGCCTAGGCCCCACTTAATAACAATAAAAGAGCCAATATTTTTTGTAAATCTCTTTATTAATATGATAGGAAAAGTTCATGTTAAATAAAAAATATGTCCTATATCATGAGTAGAGTAAATATTTGCCACCTTCCCAAAATTAGGTGAATGAAAATAGATATATTTATTGCCATAATATATGGTTTAAAACATTAAAAGTGAGTTGACATGTACAAAACCCGTTATCAACTAACCAACTTGGAAATGCATTTTAACATATTACATTAAAAATTGTTCCATTATTCATCCCTCATTGAAAAACTTATGGTTCCACCGTGTCCATCTATGCCAGTATTTTTGGAAATTTACTTGCAAAAATTGAAAATGAATTCTTAAGCTCACTATGCAATACAATTTTACAAAATGACTAATTATATCAACAATAATTCACAATTATACATGATATTTAATTAATCAACCACAAAATATTAAAACAAAAAACAATTACAAAAAACAATTTCAAATTTTCTAATATCACCTTTCAAATCACCAACCAAAATTTTTATGTACCATTCACAGCCCATTTCATATCACTTCTACCATTAATTCCTTCAATGCAATCTAAAATTCCCTCCTAGAATTCAAAAATCTCAATTGCATATCTTTTCAAATTTATACAACGCAATTGGCCATTATTTATACAAGAGACTAGAATTGTGTGATGCAAGCTACTTATTCAACATTTCAAATTTGTGAGTTTTTGTCAGAGACACCTGTTTGGAGAGCTCCTCCAAACTTCTACAACCACCTGCTTCAACTTCCATGGTATGTCTATTTCAAAGTTGTTTGAATATTTTATATGCATTTTTTGATATTCATTCCATGTGTCATCCTTACTATATCTTTTTCACACAGTCATCCAAAAGATAAACCCTTGACAGTCAAATATATGATACATATATTGTAGAGATATGGAAATTGATGTTTAATAAAGCCTTGTACATTTACATTAAAATGAATTGCATTTATGGTCGGTTTATTGTAAGTTTAATGTTGATACATGAATTTCTTCACAAACAATTGTATAAATATGTATCATTCCACCTACCATCCTTAGTTTATACATATGCACAGTCGGCCAAAAGATAGGTGCATGAAACCCTTAACAATCGAGTATATGATACCCTCAACCGATTGTAATTTATAACCCTCTGTGAAAAAACATAATGGTATTTCTATATACCTTTAAACAACATTATGATACAAATATTTATAACCATTTATGAAATAGCATTATGAAATTTATATATAACTTGAAACAGTACTATGATACAAATATTTCTAACCCTTTTTAATACAACTTTATGATATATATACCTATAGCCTTCTTCATTTACATTCAACTTAATTAGATTTATGGATTGTTTGTTCTTCAATTACAGTGAATTTTACATGTATGATAGTATTTTTCTATTTTTTATCATAATACTATTTCAGAAAAGGGTTCTACATATTTGTATCGTACTATTGAAACAATAGTATGATACAAATATTTCTAACCTTGTCTTCTGTCTTATATATATAACAAAAATAGATATATATATATATATATATATATATATATATATATATATATATAAATGTTTCTTTTTAACCCAAATTTTAACATGTTTGATAATATTGTTTCAATTTATTTCATAATGTTGTTTCAGAAAAGAGTTCTAAATATTTGCAACATATTGTTATTTCAAGATATATGTAAATTTCATAATGTTGTTTTAGAAGTTGTTATAAATATTTGCATCATAATGTTGTTTGAAGTTATATAGAAATATCATGATGATGTTTTGAGAAGGGTTCTAAATATGTGTATCATACTGCTATTTCAAGTTATATATAGATATCATAATCTTGTTTCAGAAATGATTATAAATATTTGCATCATAATGTTGTTTAAAGTTACATAGAAATATTACTATATGTTTTAGGAAGGGTCATAAATATTTGTATCATACTGCTATTTCAAGTTATATATAAATATCATAATGTTGTTTCAGAAATGGTTATAAATATTTGCATGAAAATATTGTTTAAAGCTATATAGAAATATCATTATGTTGTTTCAGGAATGGTTTTAAGAGTTAGAATTGGGGATATGCTCAATTAAGAGTTGTATGCAATTCATTTTTTTTTCCAACATGTCATCTACAACGTGGACCCCTCGCACAACATAGCACTCACCACTATCAAAATCTCTCCTTTACTATGAACATGTCTTTGTATGTGTCTATTGATTATTTTGCTTACACTTGGCTCAATGTAGATGAAGAACAAAGCGCTAGCAAGAATCATGCAAGTTGTAACCAAGTGAGCTCGAACAACATTGCTTACACATAAGAGAGGTGTGAGGCTGCCACACAGTGATGAGGATGAAGTAATTTCCATCCCAAAGCCGATCAAACCTGTAGTCCAAGTGAATTCAATTGTTACAACTAAAAAGGTTTTAGTGCAACAAGAATGGACCACAACTGACATGGAATCTGCCATGACAGACATTGAAGACAACAAAATGTCAAAAAGAGGGGCAAAAAAGTAGTGATGTCTTCAAACAACCATGTTGACTAATTGGTTGACTGGAGTTACTATTGAGGTGTCAAATTGACCCACAACATGCAAGTAAGATAAAAGTAAATGTATCTCACCTCTCCTAAAAGAGATAATTAGTAATCAAACTAATCACCTCCCAACGTTGTTGTTTCACGAAGTGGTCAATATGGCCGTAATGTTCAAGGGGCCTGTTGGTTTTGAGCTTTTGGATTGTTACAAGATCAAACATCTATCTAAACCTACTTTAACCAATGGTTTTAAAGAAATAGAAAAAGATAGATCAAGGTTATCAAACTAAAAAGAATGTTGATTCATTCAAATAATCAGACTTGTTACCTTCCAAGGAATTCCAAAACTAGAACTGCAGAATAAAATTAACTTGTAATTGATACAAAGTTTCATTCATTCACAGTGCAAACTTTAACAGTAGCTTGCAAATCATCATTCGAATAAAACATAAGATAAAATTTCATTCCTTGAGAGCTTTTCAAATCAAAATGATTAACCCAAAATGAATACCATTCTAGAGCATAATATAAAGAAGGTTTAAATTTGGTTGCTCCTACTATTAATGAAACAGATAAGCAACATTTACAAATCTGGAAAGATCACCAGTGTACAGAAAACCCATGTCTTCAAATTATCTCCATCTATACCAAGAAAATTTGGAAGATACATCACCTTCTCTTCCTGCAGAACTGTATCTAACTTCCTTCAAAACCCTAGCTTGCTTTTCTTTAACCTTTGTTCTACTACCTTCTAAATCTTCCAGCTTGCTAACTAACTTGTCTAACTTCTAATCCTAACAACCTATCTCTAATTCGTCTAACCTGTCTAACCCTTACAAAATATCTTCCACTGCTTCAAAAAAAAAGATCCCCCTTTTACAAAGAGGCAAAAATGCCATATTTATAAAAATGTGTCAGAATGCGTCAACCCCCATTTAGGGTTTACAATGAGTCGTTCATAGAAGAAGTCGGCCCTAGAAGAGTTTGAAACAAATTCAAACTTGCATTAAATGCAAGGGCACCGACCAGAGGCAGGAACAGACCAAAACACATGAAGAAGAGGCAAAGCGAAACGATGTGGAAGCACGACCTTCGATGCAGCTTTGCATTAACTGCTTCCTCCACGTTGCCCATACCTTGCTCCATTATGGCCTTCGTCATCAAGAAGGTCCTCTACAAGCCATTCACAAGTGGCATAGGCGAAACCCTAGTTCACCATCAATAACATTGATATTATCCTTCAGATTTGTCCCATCGTATTGTTCTAGTTTCCCTTGCTGGATTGATATTCATTAATGGCTGCACTGTAGGTTGCTACATCATCCAACTGGTGGGTTTACTGCATCCCAAGATAGCCTTAGTCCTTCGCAGCAAGGTGTTCATATTCAGATTTGAAACTTCGAACCAGGCTGACATCATCCTGCCCTCAGGAATCCTACTCTTTTTGTCCAACTTCATTTTTCTTTGCTGCTTCAGAGATAGACGATCTCTTTGTGTCTCTCTTAGCCTTTCTAGTCACTGCCTTGCTAGACTCAGCCTACATCAATCAAACACCAATGTGAGAATCCAACTATTGACAACATTTCATCAAAGTGTTAGCTCAAAATCGTGATAAAACCATTAAATCAACCCTTAAGCATCAAAACTAAGCAGTTCGGGATTTCAAGCTAACCGGGGAAAACAAGCCTGGGAGGAATTTCAAAAAATTCTGAACCAGGCGGATTCTCCTGATGAGGCACCATCATCAACAATAGATTATTAAAAATGAAAAAAAATAATGCATAATCACTGAGCAATTTACCAAATTAAAGCATGGAAACATAAGAATTTATCATTAGAATCATCCATTTTATCCAATTTCTTAAATTCCACAAAGCATAGTAGAGAATTCAGAAAAATCCGTCTGGACCAGAATTCTACGGACGACTTAGAACTCCGAACTTCAAAAAACTGAAGGGAACTGGGTGGATTAAGGAATTTGGGAAAATCCGGCCAGATAGGAAAAACCTGAACACCGGCCACGACTTCACCCAAATTGACCGAAGGTCACAAATTTGACGACCCTGGGCACGGAAAATAATTTAACACGGGTCCTCCTATAAATCTTCTTTGAATCCTAGGCTCAATCAAAAGCAGATCAAGACGAAATGGCGACGCCCTAGGCATGAAACCCTAGATTTTAACTTTGAACGCACAAGGCAAGCCACGAAATGCCCAAACACACAGGAATTTGAACTCCAAGCAAGACCATAATGCTTTAAAGCACAATAAGATGAACATCTCAACTCAGGAGAATGCAAATGGTAAAGAAAAATGACATAAAGCTCCCAAAATTGACCAAAATCGAAAACCTGACGGCCAGGTGGAAATCCGGAAAAATCCGACCCAAGCGGAATTTCGCGAAGTCTAGAAATCTTCGAATCGCAGTGCAAAGCAGGTCAGGCTGGACTCCGAACACAATCTGGGAAAATACGAATGGGTGGAAAATCCCAACCCTGCTCGAAAACCCGAATGGCAGCAAGAAACCGAAGTTCGAAAGAAGTTCGGGAATATCCGAACGGACAAGAAAATCCCGAACCAGGGTAAAAAAATGAACTGGCTCAAAACATAAGATTTTCAATAATTAACTTGGGAAAAATGCTTGGGAAAGCAAGATAAACATATTAAGCATATGCCAAGGTGAAGCAAAAACCTCAAAAATTGAAGGGGGCAAAACGCAAAGAGCGAAAGCAAAAGAGGGTCCTATTTTAATCAAATTTAAAATGGGGTGGTTATGCAAGGCATATCAATTGGCGACTTGGCTGGGAAAATGGTTTAACCATTTTTTAGGAAACTGAGGGATTCAGTTACCCAGAACTCCTAGTTTATGGACATCACAATTCTAGTTAGGTCAGTCTTAGTAAACAAGGTTGAGCTAGAATCTCAAATGTAAATCAACACTGGCTACCCCTGAATCTATGTGTGTGCTTGATGGTGCATCACCCTTTTACAAAGTTTTCCTCA
Source organism: Sequoia sempervirens (assembly GCA_007258455.2). Lineage (NCBI taxonomy): Eukaryota > Viridiplantae > Streptophyta > Pinopsida > Cupressales > Cupressaceae > Sequoia > Sequoia sempervirens. Next base: position 41,305,755 of record VDFB02270651.1, read on the forward strand.
TCTTTTGAACAATTATGCGCAAGATTTGAACTACATGAGTTGATTCCCTTTAACTGTTGTGGAATGATATCCTGGGCATTGCTTCGCTACGAGTCAAGCATCCATAGCTCTGATGGAGATACCTCTAGTTTTCTCACAACATTGCTCTACTGCTAGTCAGGAGTCCATAGCCCCGGTAGAGATACTGAATCACCCATTCAGTATTGAGTTTTCTTTTCTTAGATAATCCTCTTTTCTCTTCTCTTTTTTTTCTTTCATTCAATTCCTTCTCAATATGTCAGATGTCCAACATCTGTACTGGGTTGAAAACTACCATGGACCTCATAACATCTGGGGAATCAGATTTTTCACTCAAATCTTGCAACACCATCGTCCTAAGACAAATATACCATTACAAAAGGAGATGTTTCTGATGATTTGTGACAGATTCAATCATAGTTAGTGAAGATTGCTTACTTTAGACCTTGTTCTCAATGACTTTCCACAACTCTCATTGATAATGGACATAAAACAATGAATCTAGAACAAAATCATCCAATCAGAAAACTTGAAAACATCTAAACCAATTTCTCTCCTAGTAACCAAAGTATACTTTAGATAACAACCCCCTTTCCTTGCTGGATAAAAATGAAGGGTCCCACAAAAAGGGAAAAAACAAAATGAACGAAACAACAAAATATTTACATATATACAACCCAACAAAATACCAGACCTTTTACGACATAAAATAATGTTTGAGAAACTATCCATTGACAGGCAATGGAATAGGTTCTCCTGTTAAACTACTCAGTTGGAAAACATTTTCTCCTAGGATTTCAACAATTTGATAGGGGCCCAACCAGAGCTTATCAAACTTCTGGTGGTCACCCTTCTTTTCATTGGCATTATCCCACAGTAAGACAAGGTTTGATATCCTGAAAGCCTTGACTCTAGCTCTTTTGTCAAACCAATGTTTGATAACAGCCTGGTGCCTAAAGAATTGATGCAAAGCAGCATCTCTCTGCTCTTCTAATTTCAGCAGGCCAGCTAACCTTACTTCAATCCTATCATCATTAGAGTAAAATTCTTGCATAAATTTCAGGATAGGTATTTGCAAGTGAATAGGGAACACGGGCTCTTGGCTATACACTAGCTTAAATGGTGAAGTCTTCAACGCAGCCTTGATCCTAGTCCTATTTTCCCATAACACAAATCTTAACTGGGTATGCCAGTCTCTCGGATTGTTCTCTTGTAGTTTTTTGATTAATCCTAGAAGATTTTTATTAGTATATTCTGCAACTCCATTTACTTGCGGATAATAGTTTGAAGAATACTTTAAAACAATCTTATGATCATAAGCCCATGAAATGAACTCGGTAGAAGAAAAGGCAGGGCCATTGTCACATACTAGTGCAAAGGGAACTCCAAACCTGGTTGTGATGCATTCAGTAAGGAACTTGATTACTACCTTTGTTGTGCTATTCTTGCAAGGTATAACTTATGTCCATCTCGTGTAGTAATCCATGGTAGTCAAAACGAATTTATGTCCTGCAGAAGAATTTGGGTTAATTACCCCAATAAAATCAAGTGCCCATTGGGCAAAGGGCCTTACCTCATAGACAGGTTGCAATGGCATGGCTGGATGACGCTCTCTTGATGCAAAAATTTGACATATGTGACATGTCCTCACATGTTGGTGGGAATCCTTAAACACACATGGCCAATAATAACCATATCTGAGGATCTGATGTGCTAAAGAATCCGCAGAACCATGACCTGTGCCATGTTTCCCATGAAATTCAACAATTGCGTGCTTAGCTTCTTGTTGATCAAGGCGTCATAGATAAACCCCCTCAAAATTATTTATGTATAACAATCCTCCTTTGAGCATATAATGAGAGCTTTTCATTCTCAGTGCTCTCCTCTGAGTTGTATTCATTCCCTCTGGACACCAATTATTGAGCATGAAATAAATAATATTGGCATACCAAGGGTCATTAGAAAAGGACTGTGTTGTGTATTGCTGAAAAGAAATGTTCTTACCAGCATCATCCATTGCTTTAGACAAGCCTTGACCTCAGACAAGTTTCATAGGGTGCATCTCCAGATCGAACTCCTACAAAATAGCCATCCATTTCCCCCTTCGTTCTCCCAACTCGCTCTGTATAAGTAGAGACTTCACAACAGCATCAGGAACCACAACAATGATTTGACTTCGAAGGATATAATGCCTGAACTTCTTAACAGCTCTAACCAATGCAAAAGCTTGTTTCTCAAGAGGTGGGTACTTGACTTCAACATTCTTAAACAAAGAGCTCATGAAGGAAATTGGCCTTTCATCCCCCTCCTCTCTTCGTTGTGTCAAGACAGCTGCACATGAGTGTTCAGAAGAAAAATAATAAATATAAAATGGCTTCAAGTAGTCAGGACTGGTGAGGACTAGCGCCGCTGAAATGGATTACTTAACCTAAGAAAAAGCAGCCTTTGCCTCATTACTCCATTCTATTCTAGCATCTTTCTTCATCATTTTGTTCAAAGGTTTAACAATTTCTGCAAATCCTGTAATAAACTCTCTCACAAAGTTGATCTTTCCGAAGAAAGATCTCATCTCCTTCTTACTTCCTAGCATGGTTAACTTCAAAATAGACTCAACTCGGTCTAGATCCATCAATATCCCTCTTTCCGAGATTATGTGTCCCAAAAGTTTCCCTTCAGAAACCCTGAACACACACTTTTTAGGATTTAGAGAAACACCATATTGGATACATCTTTCAAGAACTTTAGCCAAGTTTGCAGCATGGTTTAGTCTATCTTTAGAGAATACTGTCAGGTCATCCATATAAATGATGATGCACTTACCAATCAAATCTTTGAACGCTACATCCATTGCACATTGAAAGGTTGCTCCAGCGTTTATGAAACCAAATGGCATCCTCCTATAAGAAAACTTTCCCCACTTAGTAGTGAAGGTTGTCTTCATTATGTCTTCATAATTAACGATCACTTGATTGTACCTAGAATAACCATCCAGGAATGACATCATTTGAGACCCATTGACAGTTTGCAAGACTTCGTCCAGAGAAGGGAGTGGGTAGTTGTCTTTTTCCGAGGCTCTATTCAGATTCCTGAAATCTACACATAGCCTGATCTCCCCATTCTTTTTACGAACTGGGACCAAGTTAGCCACCCATGTTGAATGTTGCACACGGAAGATTATTCTTGTAGAAAGCAATTTCTGAACTTCCTTAAAGATCAGTGGTTCAATCAGGGCGTTGACAGGACATTGTTTCTGCGGAAATGGTTTAGCTTCAGGCTTCAAAGAAATAGTATGAGTTATCACAGAAGTATCAAATTTTTTTAGATCTTCATACCCCCAAGCTATTGCAGCAATATCTTTCTTCAGTGCCCTCAAGATATCCTCTCTAATTTCTTCACGGTAGGCATTCCCTATGTAAACATTCCTTTCAGGGCTAGAGTCAGCTAAGCTAACAGTTTCATATTCACTTCCCTTATCTTCGATTGATACCTTTTCCCGAGCCCTTGGATCTGAATCAAAAATTATTTCTAAGGCCACCATTCCCTTCGGAATGCTATTACTTTTTAAATTGAGGACACCTTTTGTATCGCAGTCTTCGGGGTTCCAGTCTCCTTGATCCCTGTCAGACTCATCGATGATCTGTCCTTCAAAAATATCTAAGATTGCTAGAAAAGCAAGGATATTTCGATCATCGTCGAAGACTTGAAAGTTCCTAACATTATCAGGGACAGTCGGGGTGGATATCAATTCTACTGAGAATCTCTTGAGCTTGGAGCCTTGCATGGGCTCCAAAGTACTTGCAACAACAACTAATGAATCAGCTATTTGATTCTCCTCTCTAGGGATTAAACTAATCCCAAAAGCATCAAAGTCTTCAATCAGGTTCCACACCCGATTTCTATAAGCTTCCAGCCTTTTATTGTGACATGTGTACTAGTTGAGTACCTGCTTGATAATCACTTCTGAATCTCCTTTAACCATCAAGGCATTAAATTTTTGATGTGCGAACATCAATCCCTGAGCTAATGCTTCATATTATGTTATATTGTTAGTGCATCCAAACTGTAACCTGTAAGAAGCAAAAAATATTTTCCGTTTTGGGTTGGTTAACTCAATTCCAGCACCACACCCTGTTTTAGATTTGGATCCATCAAATGTGAGGGTCCATAGCTGATTATGAGCTAGGGTTGATCTCTTTGAGCTTGTTGTGGGTGCTTGGATAAGATGAACCATGGGTGGGGCCACTTGATCTTTTGCATCAAATATTGGGAATGAGTGTTCAATAGGTCCATGAGGTGCAATATCCAATTCCCGCTAAGACATATCATGTAGTCCTAAGATATATTTCTGACAATTATTTGTATCTTTGATTAACCCCTTGGGTTTTGGTATACTTGTGAGTGTAGGGGTATCAAACAAACCCTGGGGTTGTTCAACATAACTATGTTGGTTTGGTATTATGACTGAGGTAAGGTCAGCTTGAGGAGGGACTTCTTCTGAAGGTATATTATCTTTGGTTAACATTATTGCATTTTTGGCTTCAAATGAGAAGTGATTTGAAACGGTCTCAAGGTGACTTGGGCTAACTTCTTCAATTTGGAAAACATGATCTAGAACACTGATGCAGGGTTGGCAGGTCAATTTCGAATGATTTTGGTAGTGTACCCTGCACCAATTTGGGAGTAGAAGACTCCACAAATTGATATCTTCCCCTAAGACCAGCTGATCCTATTGCAACTTCTTGATCAAAAACTGCTAGTTTACACTAATCATGGGATCAAGGAATTCTTGTATTGAAAAATCATTAGAATCAAGAACCGAAAGAGTTATAATTTCCTCTCTTTTATAAACCCCTATCTCGGTTTCAAAATAAGCTACCTCGTTGGGACAGTCATACTCAGTGATGATGTGTTTAAGGCGAGGTTCAATCTCAATCCTAATATGGGTAGGCATCCCTCTCCATGGTAGCCACATATGTGAAAAGTCGAGGGAGAGATACCCCCCTATACTCTTCATTAGATCTCTGCTCAACAACATACCATAAGTCTCAGGAATGTCTGCCACTTGAATATCCATATTGGTTTGAATCCTAGGGTCAGACCCTACTTGCGCATGTATATTTCCCAATTCTCCAACTACATTAACCTCTATTTTATCAAGTTGGATGACCTTGTTTGTTTGGACAGGATTCAATCCCAATTTCTTACATACAGAAAATGGCATAACATTGCCAGAAGCCCCTGAATCTAGCAAACAATTGTGCAGATTTTTCCCAAAAATTCTCAAACTTAAAAGAAATGGTGGGGTCCCTACCTTATTTCTAAACAAAGCTATGTTCATGTCCGCAACGAGTGCCACCTTGGTTTTCCCTTTTGATTTATCAGCTTCTTCCAAATATTTCAACACTATTTCTCGTTGGGAGGGGCACCATTTTAGGATATCAAAGTATGACATAGGTTTTTTGTTTCTGCATCTCAAAAACAATATCAAATCCTGTGTTATAACTTGCATTATATTTGAAAACACCAGATGAATTACCTTTGCTAGGGAAGTCAGGTGGACCCTTCGGTGGAGGAGGGTTGCTATTAGCATTCTGATTCAGAGGCACCATGTGGTTAGGTGGTGCTGATGTAGTGAATGAACCCTTATTCTGGTTTCTTAGGAAGTGTCCTCCCTTTTTCTAAAAGGCTTGGGCATCATACACATCTTCTTCTGGTTCATTCTCATTCTACCTTGGGAATGAAGGTTCTTCTTCAAAGAGGTCATAAGCCATTGTTGTATCCACTGAGCTAGCTTCTTTATTTGAATTCCCTTGGAACGTTTGGGCATCTGCCTGTGCCATCTTCACGACCTTCTCCATTTCAAGATAGTTCACCTCGGAATGAGTTGCAGTATCATGCAACCTGCACCAGTTAGTCATAAAATTGAGTTCAACCACATTTGTAGTATGTGGCTTGTCCTCATTAGCTTGGTAATTGTGAGAAACTCCACCATTATTTGGCCCTGTGTTCCATTGTCTGTTGTTATTAGGCATCTAGTTATATCCTCTATTCTGATTTTGATAGCCTTGGTTAGGGAAGTTCTGGCCTTGATAATTCCTCTGGCTGTGATTGTTGTTGTTCTGATAATTACCTTGATTATTATTATTCTAATTAGGGTAATTACCTTGGTTCTGAGAGGGGCTCAGTTTAAGCTGAGCCATGTCATTTGTGACTTGAGATAGAGTTTTCTTTAGGGTCTCCACCTCATTTGTGAGTTGAACTGTCCTTTCACTCTCAAAATTCTTAGTAGCAGGTGGCTGACCGACAGGATTTGGTATTCCAACTTGATTATGATGACCATGTGGACTGTGATGAGCCTATGATTGTTGTGAGAAGTCAGGAGCTCCATTGGAAAAGAATGGAATAGGAGATTGATTATGCAACTCAGACATAGGTCCATAATGGGAAGGAGACATCCCTGGGACAGTATTGAATAAAGGGGTTGGATTAAGCATCTGATACCCCATAAAAGGAAAACCTCCTCCCAAGTTCCCTTGTTTAGAGCTAGTTTGTTGTTGCAGCTTGATGGCTAGATGATAAACTTTAGATAGAGAATCAATATATGTCGGCTGATAAGTCCTTTGTAGGAACAAGCCAAGCAAAGGGTCTATAACTCTAAAATATGCCTGAATGACACTATTCTCAACAACTAGGTAGGGGTCTTGCAATCTCCTATACATTCGTTGAAACCTTGTATTGAACAAGGGCAGTGATTCACATGGATCCTTCCTAATGGTAGCAAATTGATGGAACAAAATGGCTGGATCCACATAAACTCTGAACTGATTAATGAAAGTATTCTCCAGATTCGTCCAGCTCAGAATAGAACCTTGTGGAAGATTTAGGTACCAGTTGTATGCCATATCCCCTAAGGAATAAGGGAACAACCTACAAACCACATCATGGTGAGCTATCTGGGCTCTGGTACAAGCATCCTTAAAAGCTTTTATGTGCTCCTCAGCACTCCTTGATTCACCATGAATGTACTTGGGACAAAATCTCTCAGGATTCTTAGGCATATCATGAAAGCCTCCAGGAATAGTCCCAAATGGAGATGGATTATTCACAAAAAATGCCATTGGTGGCGGTGGTGGAGGTTGAGCCAGCTGTTGGATGGGTTGAACTAGCTGTAATGACAAGTGAAGTGGATTTGGTGGTGGATTCACGGGTATCCACTAGGGTATTGGTGAAAAGCCTGGTGGAGTGAGTGGAGCTGACAAGGGTGGTAGAATGGTGGCCCTATGAATCTTGTGTCTCATTGGGGTCTTGAGTTCTATCAAAGGTGGTGGGTTTTTAGTTGATCGAAGAACTCTATGGGACCTCTCTGGTGAGAAAAACCCAATATTATCTAGTTTGCTCTTTTTCCCTCCTTCTAGCGCCAGAACTGTTGAGGTGCCAAATTGACCCACAACATGTAGGTAAGATAAAAGTAAAAGTATCTCACCTCTCCTGAAAGAGATAATCATTAATCAAACTAATCACCTCCCAAGGTCTTTGATGTTGGTTCACAACGTTGTTGTTTCACGAAGTGGTCAATATGGCCGTAATGTTCAAGGGGCCAGCCGGTTTTGAGCTTTTGGATTGTTACAAGATCAAACATCTATCTAAACCTACTTTAACCGATGGTTTTAAAGAAATAGAAAAAGATAGATCAAGGTTCTCAAACTGAAAAGCATGTTGATTCATTCAAATAATCAGACTTGTTACCTTCCAAGGAATTCCAAAACTAGAAGTGCAGAATAAAATTAACTTGTAATTGATACAAAGTTTCATTCATTCACAGTGCAAACTTTAACAGTAGCTTGCAAATCATCATTCGAATAAAACATAAGATAAAATTTCATTCCTTGAGAGCTTTTCAAATAAAAAAGATTAACCCAAAATGAATAGCATTCTAAAGCATAATATAAAGAAGGTTTAAATCTAGCTGCTCCTACTATTAATGAAACTGATAAGAAAAAATTACAAATCTGGCAAGATCACCAATGTACAGAAAACCCATGTCTTCAAATTATCTCCATCTATACTAAGAAAATCTGGAAGATACATTAACTTCTTTTCCTAGCGAACTGTAAAAAAACGTCTAACTTCCTTCAAAACCCTAGCTTGATTTTCTTTAACCTTTGTTCTACTACCTTCTGAATCTTCTAGCTTGCTAACTAACTTATCTAACTTCTAATCCTAAAAACCTATCTCTAATTTGTCTAACCTTTCTAACCCTTACAAAAGATCTTCCACCGCTTCAAAGAAAAGATCCCCCTTTTACAAAGAGGCGAAAAAGGCCATATTTATAAAAACGCATCAAAATGCATTGACCTCTATTTAGGGTTTACAATGAGTCGGTCACAGAAGAAGTCGGCCCTAGAAGAGTTTGAAACAAATTCAAACTTGCATTAAATGCAAGGGCACCGACCAGAGGCAGGAAACGAACCAAAACACGTGAAGAAGAGGCAAAGAGAAACGATGTGGAAGCATGACCTTCGATGTAACTTTGCATTAATTGCTTCCTACACGTCGCCCATACCTTGCTCCATTATGGTCTTCATCATCAAGAAGGTCCTCTGCAAGCCACTCGCAAGTGGCATAGGCGAAACCCTAGTTCGCCATCAATAGCATTGATATTATCCTTCAGATCTATCCCATCGTATTGTTACAGTTTCCCTTGTTGGATTGATATTCATTAATGGCTACACTGTAGGTCGTTGCATCATCCAGCTGGTGGGTTTACACCATCCCAAGATAGCCTTAGTCCTTCGCAGCAGGGTGTTCATATTCGGATTTGAAACTTCGAACCAGACTGACGTCATCCTACCCTCAAGAATCCTACTCTTTTTGTCTAGCTTCATTTTTCTTTGCTGCTTCAGAGATGGACGATCCCTTTGTGTCTCTCTTAGCCTTTCCAGCCGCTGCCTTGCTAGACTCAACCTGCATCAATCAAACACCAATGTGAGAATCCAACTATTGATAACATGTCATCAAAGTGTTAGCTCAAAATCATGATAAAACCATTAAATCAACCCTTAAGCATCAAAACTAAGCAGTTTAGGATTTCAAGCTAACTGGGGAAAACAAGCCTGGGAGGAATTTCGGAAAATTTTGAACCAGGCGGATTCTCCTGATGAGGCACCATCATCAACAATAGATTATTAAAAATGAAAAAAAATAATGCATAATCACTGAGAAATTTACCAAATTAAAGCATGGAAACATAAGAATTTATCATTAAAATCATCCATTTTATCCAGTTTCTTAAATTCCACAAAGCGTAGTAGAGAATTCAGAAAAATCCATCCAGACCAGAATTCTGCGGACAACTCAGAACTCAGAACTTCGGGAAACTAAAGGGAATCGGGCGGATTAAGGAATCCAGGAAAATCAGGCCAGATAGGAAAATCCTGAACCTAACAGAAAACCTGAACATCGGCCACGACTTCACTCAAATTGATCGAAGGTCACAAATTTGAGGACCTTGGGCATGGAAAATTGTTTAACATGGTCCTCCTATAGATCTTCTTTGAATCCTAGGCTCAATTGAAAGCAGATCAAGACAAAATGGTGACGCCCTAGGCATGAAACCCTAGATTTTAACCCTGAACGCACAAGGCAAGCCACGAAATTCCAAAACACAGGAATTCAAACTCCAAGCAAGACCATAATGCTTTAAAGCACAACAAGATGAACATCTCAACTCAGGAGAACACAAATGGTAAAGAAAAATGGCATAAAGCTCCCAAAATCAACCAAAATCAGAAACCCGACGGCTAGGCGGAAATCTAGAAAAATCTGACCCAGGCGAAATTCCGCGGAGTCCAGAAATCTCTGAATCGCAGTGCAAAGCAGGCCAGACTAGACTCCATACACAATCCAGAAAAATCCATACAGGGCGAAAAATCCTGACCTAGCTCAAAAACCTGAATGACAGCAAGAAACTGGAGTTTGAAAGAAGTTCAGGAAAATCCGAACGGACAGGAAAATCCCGAACCAGGGTAAAAACCCAAACTGGCTCAAAACATAAGATTTTCAATATTTAACTTGGGAAAAATGCTTGGGCAAGCAAGATAAACATATTAAGCATATGCCAAGGCGAAGCAAAAACCTCAAAAATCAAAGGGGGAAAAACACAAAGAGCGAAAGCAAAAGTGGGTCCTATTTTAAACAAATTTAAAATGGGGTGGTTATGCAAGGCATAACAGTTACCTCCACCAAAAGGAAAGGTCCCCCAACAGTCTTGAATGATGACAAAGAGGAAAAGGTTTTTGGATGGTGCATAGATATGGTTGTTGTTGGCCATGGTTTGGAAATTTCCAATCTCAAATCTGAACTAGCACAAATCTACCAGACAAGGCCTAATCTATTCAAGGATGGAATTCCTGATAAGTCTTGGTGGATTGGATTCAAAAGAAGGCATGTCGATCTGACTTTGAGGACAACACAAGGCCAAGATAGAGACCATGCACTCAATCCTAGGCCTGCAATTATTGTTGCATTCTATGAAACACTGACAAAGGAATACACAACCAATCCTTATGGTTGAATGAAGATTTGGGTCCTGTGATGAGATTGGCATCCAAGTTGGATGAAATGGTGCAATGATAGTGCTTTCCAAAAAGGGCAGTAGAAGTGTATCCTACATTATCCCTAAGAGTCAAGAGTGGATCACTATTTTATGTTGTGTAAATGTTGTTGGATAGAAGATACCAAGCTTTTACTTATTTAAGAGAAAAAAAAACCTCAATAACTACATACTTAATTGTGGGTCAGGTGCATGTATGGCTTCTCAACCCCATGCATGGATGACAAAAGATATATTATTGAAATGGTTGCACCATTTTGTTAGTGTTATACCTGGGGGTGTCTCACCCACTAATAGACACTTCTTGTTTTTTATGGCCATGGCAGCCACATTGCATTTTCTACCATTAATGAAGCAAGGTCACTAGGCATTGATTTACTGACCCTACTAGCCCACAAATCACATAGGTTGTAGCCACTTGATATTAGTGTGTCTACATATTTCAAATCACATGTTAAAAAGGAAAGAGCAGCATGGACTATGAAATATTCAAATTTAGAGATTAGAAGAGCAGAATTGGAAACACTTGGCAGCACTTCCTTTCACTAAGCATTGATAGTTGAGAATATAAAATCAAGCTTCAAAAGAACAAGTATTTGGCCTCTAAATTCATATGCATTAATGGAGGACATGAGGCTAAGTGAAACATTCTAGCTTGCTTCCCCCAAGGAAGCATCTATTGCAGAAAACATTTTAAGTCTATCTGTTGATGGTGTGCCACAAAATGAGGTTGAAGGTACAATTGGAATAACTAATTTTGTAGACTAGCATAGTCCACTAAAAACAAATAGCTTTTTAGACTAGCAATCTCCAATTGGAACACCTAGTTTGGGTGACCAACATAGTCCATAGAGAACACCAGTTCTAAGTGACCAAAATACGTATGCAGGCATCTCTCTTTCTCTACTAAGTGCACCAGAGGAGCAATCATGGTTGTTAGAGGGAGCTGCAAATATCAGAATTGATTTGCATGTCAATTTAGAACAAATTCTATCAATGCCATTTCCACCACACAGCATGGGCCCAAATACCATAGAGCATTTTTATGTTGATTGGGGAGAAAGTGAAAAAACTAGTTTTTTAGACCAACAATCTCCAATTGGAACACCTGGTTTGGGTGACTAGCATAGTCCACAAAGAACACCAGTTTTGGGTGACCAAAATACGTATGCAAACATCTCTCTTTCTCTACCGAGTGCACTAGACGAGCAATCATGGTTGTTAGAGGGAGCTACAAATCTTGGAATTTATTTTCATGTGTATTTAGAACAAGGTTTTACAATGTCATTTCGACCACATAGCATGGACCTAAATACGATAGTGCATTTTTATGCTAATTGGGGATAAAGTGAACCCAATCAATTAGGAGGGGGCGAGGAAGTGGATGAAACAACTAGTGAGGTGTAGTTTACAAATGAAGAAGATTCCATGGAGCCATTGGGAGGCCAAAAAAGTTTAAACCTCTCTCAATTTTTGAAGTTACCAATTCATGTAGTGAAGGATAAGTCCAATTAGCTAGTTGGTCGTGGGATTCAACTTCCAAGAGGATCCCAGCTTCTCACCACAGACAAGTACATGAAGATGATAAATGAGCAAGAGGAGAAGAAGGAAATTCAACAATTGAAAGATAGGAAGAGAGAGTAGATTGAACAACAAAATATTGAAAGAATTGCAACAGAGGACCTCAAGGAACAAATGAGAATTGAAAGAGAACAATAACGACTAGCAATTGAGGTTCAAAGAGAACTGCAAAAAGAAGGAGAAGGAATAGAAAAGGGGGAAGTAAAGGATTGAATGGGAAGCTACAAAAAAATAAAAAAGAAATGGAGAAGGCTAGAAAAGAGGTAGCAAGGGAAACGTGTCTCACCAACCCTGTAAAACCCCGCCACACAACCCTAGAGGAAGTTGCAATTCCCTACTTAAACGTACCAATTTATTTTTTATTTATTTTTTTATAAAGTACCAATAACATGTAAAATGAATACACATTGCCAACAACCTCTAAGGCCACGAGACAAAGATTACTTTAAAACCCAAGCAACAATTAACTTCAGATAAAACTAAAACATTAAACACTTACATAATTAAGATTACATACATCCCAGACAAGATAAATTACAACAAGGATAATAAATACCTCAAGACTCCAATTAACAACATTTAAACAAAAAGATTACAACGCTCATTCCCTGAATGAGGTAAATCCAATAATCATGATTACAATTTACAAATTCCACCTCGATAACAAATGAGGGGTAATAAAATACAATAAGATCTGAGAGAACAAGGCATGAGAAGCAACTGATCCCCACGAGCCCTCCAGCTGGAAATCATGACCACACGAACAAGAAGAGGAACCAACGGATTTAAGAAGCACGCCACCCGACCACGTGGAACCCAAAGGCCCCACTCCCTCCGTGCTAGGAGACAGTAACAAGGATTTCCTAGACAAGACCATCTACCACTAGACACAGGCTAACACAAAAAACTGAACTGCAAACAAGAACATATACCACATCACTTAATATCATGGTTACAATGCTTCCAGGGTACAAAATCGAGTACAATCACTATACCAAATAAACCAATGGTACAACACCATACCGACTGCTGTCATAGGAGGAGTGTCATCGCAAAGGCTGCATGGGATCTCCTAGCAAGTCTTCCTAGGTCCCGACCCCCCTCTAGGGATATCCTGGAAACCTCAACCGACTCCCGGCCCCACATACACACCAGAGCGGAATTGATTATCTCTCGTAAAGACAAGATAATGAAGTCTCGTACAAGCCCTTGAGCCAATGAGCGAGGCTAAATTATCTTATTAATGTTCAAAGCTACTCTATCCCTAGTATAAGTTATTTAATTTCCACTTAATTAACTGACTCTCACACGAGTTATCCTGGAACCACTTTGGGCCTAGTGCTCGTTGAAAGCCACTCCCCTATCGATAACACATAACTCAACCACATGCCAAGGGTAGCCAATGCACTAACACTTAACACACATAATCAATACACCTCAATAGGTACCACATTACTACAGATGTCCAAAACTAAAACCAAAGCGTGCACTACCCAAGGCTAACACAAGGTTGACTAACATAAAGATAACCCACATAACGAACTGAAAACATGACTCAACCTTTAATTACAAGGTCACACAACCTGTACGAAGAACCAGGTTTCCACTGATACAAGTCTCATGCACTACTCAAGAAGGACAATAACCAAACATAAGGGCAACAACATCAGCTCAAGAAACACAACTAGAAGACTTACATGATCAACAAGAACTGACTTAAAATCAACAATCATAAACACACACGTTCTTTAAAAGTCTAAAGATGTAATTTTGACAAACAAACTTTTCTCATAATACGGAAACCAAAGTACAAGGGTTGACTCACGTACAACCACCCATACCAATAAATGAACCCATATCAGGAAGACTCTCAAAACATTCACTCTCATTCCACAACATCGAAGGCGAATAATTAAACACTGAAAACATTTCAGACAAATAGGTAAGCTTATGTTCGATTTCCCTAAATCTAGTCAAACACAGATTTCATGACTTGCATTCATCCAATCAATTGATCCCCTTTCTTTTCACGACATTAAAATATTTAAAGAACAGATCATTTGCTCTAAATTTCATAACCATATTCATAATCAAAACACTTTAATAATGCAGCTATCTGGTCAAAATTTAAATCAATTGTTCTCTCTAAGTTTCATGATCACCTACTATAGATAAAACACTTGATTAATAAATCATTTAGATTAATTAATAAGTTACTCCTTTACTCTTAGTTCCGCAATCATATTCTATAATTAACATCTAAATGAAAATAAACATTTAGATTAAATAATTCAATCTTGATTTCAACTTAGCATTAAATAAATCAACTAAATCTTATCTCTACTTGAATTCAATTATATTCTAAAACGAATATACCTAATAGTGAGTTAAGCATGTTGACCACTTAAGGAGTTACAAACTAATAATTATATTTCGTTTCTCAATCACATATCTTAATAAAGTCAACCTTTGAAGTATAATCATTTGATTATTTAAAATCTCCCCCTTTTTTTTTTCCAATACATCATTTGACTATAAAAAAAAAATTCAACGTTCTAAATAATTCTTCTAAATATAGAATCTACTTTTGTTTCAATTATGTAACAATTTCATCCTAATATGATCTATATCTTAAATTTGTCTATTTAATTTCATTTGCCTCAGTTATCCATAATAATCAAAATCAAATTATAAATAAATCCAACATTTGACAATAAGGTCATCTGATTTGAATAAGACATTCGTTAACTTTGAGTTTCACTAACATATTCAAACTCAAGATATTTTAATAAATAATATTTAAATTAAATCACTTAATCCATTTTGCAACATAGGATATTCAATCAACTAAAACTAATATTTCAAATAAAACATTAGATTTTCTAAACTCCACTCTTGCCTCTAATAGCATGATGATAATCATCTTAAAACCTTCGAATTATGATACCCCTTAGTGCATCTATTAAAATAAAGTACCAATGCGATATCCATACAATTACATATAAAAGCATATTATCATGGTTATTTATAAATAAATATTCAATGTACATATCTACCTTCCTATACAACTGTATTTGATTTAAACAACTATTATTTTAATCAAATAGTTAAAACACCCCTTTATTTAAAATATATCAAATAATTTATATATTTCAATTAATCATTTTTTAAAAATCCTTATGATTTAACATATAAAATAAAATGTATTTTTAACTTATACAAAAATTCATTTAATTTAATATATATATTAAATATATTATATTTTATATAATATATAATATTAAATATTATAAATATTATATAAAATATAATACAAAATAATATTCATAAAAATTTAAATTGAAATTAAAAGTAATTCCGAAATTATAAAAACATAGGAAAAAGGGCCGAAGCCCTGAGCACGCAGCCCCTGCCTCCCGCCGGGCGACGGTGGTTGTGTGTTCACACACAGCCTGCCCCCCGCCAGGCGGCAACGGCTGTGTGTTCACACACAGCCTGCCCCCCGCTGGGCGGTGACGGCTGTGTGTTCACACACAACGAACACCTCCCTGCGGGCGGCGACGACGGCGGCGGCGGCGGTGGGGGTTGGCCTCCCCAGCCACCCTAAAAATTAAAAAAAATTATATTTTTATTTGTATTTATAAAATCCAACAAATTCCCCACAAATATCCATTAAAAATTTCTCAAAAAGAATAAACCAGGATATTTTCCAGAATTTAACAAATGGAAACCCTAATATATATTTAAAAAAAAAAATGAATTTGTGGGTTTTATTGAGCAAATTCCCAACAAAAACTTGTAACACAACAATGGATTTTTTCATCACAAGCATAGGGTTTAGATTTCTGTTTTGACAAAAGACTCTTTTGGTTTTCTTTTCAAAATCTCAACACAAAATGCAAGTTTTCAAACAAATAATCCATGGGTTTCATTGTATTCAAACAACATTTCAAGATTTCTAAATAGCATGAAGAGAATCTAATCTATTTTCAAAATGGACAAACAAGGATAAGAGGAACCTGTTTTCTTCCTCCAAAGCTTGAAGCCTTCAAACATGGAGTTCTCCAATTCCTCCATTGAATCCATCCCAAGCCAAAAATCTCCCCTCTTCACAATCCAAGTAAAGCCACCAAAAAAAAAATTCTCCATCCAAGTTGAAAACCCCCTTCCTTTTTTTTCAAAATGAACAAAAACCCTAAAATAGAGTTTCCCCCAAATTATTCACAAATTGAAATTCAAATTAAATTTCAATTTTCAAATTCAAAAGCAAATATCTTTTTTACCAATAAAATCAACTATTTCCAAAAAAATATCTTTTACAAAGTCATTGTATTTTGAAACATTTGAACTTTAAATAACTTAAAACAAAATTCTATTTTCCAAATAAAATGTAATACCTTTTAATTTTAATTTTTTTTTTTTTTTTTTTTCTTTTCAATAAAAGAATTTAAAACTTTCAACACTTTTAATTCGAAAGAAATAACTTAATCAATTCACACAATTAATTTAATTAATCAATAAAATAAATCTAATCCAAGATTAGATTATTTTATTAATTAAATTAAATTAACTAATAAAGTAAATAACATTCCTAGCATTACAAACAATTACCTTTAAGCCACAGATTAATATCACAAGCCATTATAACTTGAATTTAATTAAAGACCAAGGTGATTTGGGCAACATGAAACAACCAAATCCGACTACAACCCGATGACACATGGTGACTAGGGTAACGACTTAACACAGAAAACCTAGCTACTATCTCCCGATTAATTTCCGTTGGTCAATGGACACGCTCAAACCTGAAAACTAGGTGGAGTCAATGTCATATACCTGCCAACCTACAACAAAGAGCATGTCGAATGTGCATATATACATAATATGATCAAACACACCGTGAAGAGGAAATCTCAGAATCGTAGGGCACTCGCAAGCGAGTGATACAATCCCGTCCCCTTCACCAATACAATCTCACTAACTGATGCATCTAACACCAATAACATTATGAACAGCATAAAACATCGTTAAATCAGATATCTTCTAAGTTAATCCAAAACATGTCGTAAAGATGGCATCAGAATAAAATTCACATCAAAATATAGCTTCACATCGTTTAATTATTGCAATCAGAAGTAACCAAGTTCCAAATTCACATCATAACATATAAAATTCACATCAAAATATAGCTTCACATCGTTTAATTATTGCAATCAGAAGTAACCAAGTTCCAAATTCACATCATAACATAACAAGGCATTACAAGGAGAACACTGACGAACAAAGAGCCAAAACAGAGGGGTGTTACAAACCCTTTAAATCCCCTACTTGATTGTTATGCAACATTCATCGACTTTGTGTTAATTCATTGCCCCCAATATTTTCCACCCTCACCTACCCCAAGTATTATCCAACCAGTTGCAAGTTGCAATCCTACTCATTCAAAGGCCACAAACATGGGTGAGTAGTTGGCTATGCAAGATGTAGATACCAACAACACATTAGCAGATAGCTTCCCATCATTAGATTTCTCTTTTCCACTTTTCTTTACTTAATTGGAATGTTATAGTGTGAATAGTTTTGTTGTGATTGTTTTGAAGGTTTCTAATCGATGTAATCTGGTAACTAATGTTTCTAACTGATTGTTAGATTGTGAATAGTTTTTTTGTGATAATTTTGAAGGTTTCTAACTTCAAACAACAGTATGATATAAATTGAAACAGCATATTCCTACATGTAAGAGTCAATGTAATTGAAGAACAAAAATACCATACATCTAATTAAGTTGAATGTAAATGAAGAAAGCTATAGGAAACATATATCTATCTATCTCTTCTATATATATATATATCATATAGTTGTATAAGACAGGGTTACAAATATTTGTATCATACTATTGTTTCAAGTTATATATATATTGAAGCAACAGTATGATACAAATATTTAAAACCCTTTCTTGAAACAACATTATGATAAAAAAAAAATGTAAAAACATTATCATATATATATATGTACATACATACATATGTACACACATACACATATATAATTAGTTAAAGTGTTATATGTAACTTGAAGCAACATTATGATATTTTTGTATCACTTCAAACAATAGTATGGTACAAATTGAAACAACATATTCATACATGTAAGAGTCAATGTAATTGAATAACAAACAAACCATACATCTAATTCAATTGAATATAAACGAGCAAGGTTATGTGTGCAATGAAACAAGCAATGCATGTTATACTATCATATCCCCAACTCTAACTCTTACAACCCTTAGGTGATCATGTTAACTAATTATATGTATGTATGTACATACAAATATATACATACATACATATATGTTTATGTGTATATGTATATATGTACACACATACATATATATAATCAGTTCTGGTGTTATATGTAACTTGAAGTAGCATTATGATATTTCTATATAACTTCAAACATGTTCAGTATGATACAAATTGAAACAACATATTCATACATGTAAGAGTCAATGTAATTGAAGAACAAACAAACCATATATCTAATTCAATTGAATGTAAACGATCAAGGCTATGTGTGCAATGAAACAAGCAATGCATGTTATACTATCATATCCCCAATTCTAACTCTTACAACCCTTAGGTGATTATGTTAACTGATTATATATATGTATGTGTGTACATATATATGTAGGTATGTATACATATATGTAGATACAAATATATATACATACATACATACATATATGTATACGTGCATACATATATATGTACATACATACATATGTACACACATACATAGATAATCAGTTATGGTGTTATATATAACTTGAAGCAGCATTATGATATTTATATATAACTTCAAACAATGTAGGAGGATACAAATTGAAACAACATATTCATACATGTAAGAGTCAGTGTAATCGAAGAACAAACAAACCATACATCAAATTCAGTTGAATGTAAATGAACAAGGCTATGTGTGTAATGAAACAAGAAATGCATGTTATACTATCATATCCCCAATTTTAACTCTTACAACCCTTAGGTGATCATGTTAACTGATTATATATGTATGTATGTAATTACAAATATACATACATACATACATACATATATATATATATATATGTATACATACATTCATATATATGTACATACATACACATATATAATTAGTTAAGGTGTTATGTGTAACTTGAAGCAACATTATGATATTTCTATATAACTTTAAACTATAGTATGATACAAATTGAAACAAGATATTCATACATGTACTTGTCATGTCATATTAATGTAACTATTTATAAAAAAAATTGGGTCTTATATTGTTATTAAGTGGGGCCCTGACTATATGCTCCTATCCCCAATTATACATAATGATTATCATATCCCCAATTCTAACTCCTACAACTCTTAGGTGATCATGTTAACTGATTATTATATATATAATCATTTTAGGAGTTACATATAGCTTGAAACAACAAAATGATACAAATATTTATAACCCTTTTTGATACAACATTATGATATTTATATATAACTTCAAACAACATCATGATATAAATTGAAACACTTTCATACTTGTAAGAGTAACAATAATGGAAGAACAACTAAAAAATGCATCTATTTCATTTGAATGTAAATGAACAAGGCTATATGAAACAACAATTTATATATCTTTTCCATATCTATGTACGTCTGCAATTTCCATATTCATATCGATAGTATTGGAGGTTATCATATACTCAACTACATTTTTCCATTATTGGCATCACTATCATTATCACTATTCCATATCGTTTCATTAACATCATTTGCATCATTAACCCTATTTTCCTCTATTAATTAAATAATCTTGAATTGTTTAATTAATTCACTATGTCATCACCTAATTTAACCTTATTCCTCTTGATTAATTAAATAAACACAAGTTATTTAATTATGTCACTAACATACCTTATTCATCTAAATTAATTAAATAGTTATCATTAATTATTTAATTAAGCCACTTTCCCTTCTCCAAATTTGAATAATTAAATCAATTATTCAATTTCCCCAAAATCACTCAACATAATCAATAAATAAATATATCCTTATTTATTAAATTCAAACACAACTTGCACGTTCCTCTCAAACAATAATTAATTATTAAATTAATTAATACATCCTCACATATTTTGATTGAATAAATCATGATTACTGATTTCTCAATCTATTTCCCAATCCCACTAATTTCTCTAATCCCACTAAACATTCAATATGATTTCTTCAATCCCACTAATCATTCAATCTAATCCCACTGATTATTCAATTCAATCCCTTAATTGGATCAATCAAAGGAGTTTACTGATCATTCTATTTCCTCTCAGCAGTTCTCAACTGTTGATCCTGATCTTTCATTGTTGAATCCTGCTTGTTCATTTGAAAATCGTAAATCTATAAAAACAACCTTCATTTTTCTCATAAATGATCAAATAATCTGGAGAATTTATGGAGAGGTCATGTCAAATTGACTATTGAAGCACATTGATAAAATACGTGCATTCTAGATCACCATTACTACTACCTTTGAAGCTTTTGTGAACATGAAGGCTTTGTATCGATCAAGAAATCCAACATCTGTTATCAATACAAATACACTCTTACATGGGATGGTAAAATTGTAGTCTTTGAATTCATTCATGTTCTCATATATGCTAACATTGCTTGTTGAATTCATCGCTTTACAATCACATTTCATGAGAAGGTTTGGATTTATCTTGTTTTGATTTCAATTGATTGTTTTCATTGATGTATTCCATTGATCTATTTCCCCCTTACACATTTTGGCATGCTCTGTGAGACCTAGGTCTTTAACTCTAACATTTTTTTTAAGTTTTATGAGTAGTTGTAGGTTCTGAGTCGTTGACATCTTTTGCAGGAATTGCTTTTACTAACTAGGATTTTTTTTCTTAAAATCTAAACGTGATCGTCACTATTATTTTTCTACTATTGACGTAAATCTAGTTGCTAATGACCTAAATCTGGCCGCTATTGTCGAGAAAGGCCGCTATTGTCTTTTCTGTGTTGTAGGTTTTTGAGTATGGGTATTTGAACTGACATTACAAAGCCACTTTCGTCCTAAACAAAATTGCTATTGACCTAAATCCTATCGCTATCACCTGGAAAAGTTGTAATCACATTAAATAAAGGGTCGCTATCGCAGGTAATAGGTCTACTATTTCCTTATTTTCTAAGTTTGTGTCAATTTTCCAAACTTTCTTGAATTCGTAGAGTATTTAACCCTAACTACTGATTGTTTGTTGTGTTTTGTGAGATTGTGTAACATTTTTGGTGCAACTCTTGTAGGGTCATAGCATATTTTTGGGGGAACAACTAATCATTTGCTTGTAGGGTTGACGAACGGTCCAAGGCCTTTAATTTTCAAATCATTTTTGCATGAATGTTTTAAAAGTTTTTAAAACATTTACATTTGGTGCTTTAAAATGAATTCACTTTCCTTTGGTGCAATAAAAATAAACAAGACAACTTGAATATTTACATTTGGTGTCTTAAAATGAATTCACTTTCTATTGGTGCACTAAAACTAAACAAGGCAACTTAAAAATTTATATTTGGTGCATTAAAACTTGGTTACAATCTTCACGTTTCATTTTAGTGCATAAAATTGAACATTTCATCTTTTTTTATTGCAATGACAACCAATTTATTTATTGCATTTTTTGTTTGAAGTCTCATATATTTGAAGTTGGTGCATTTAAAACATGAATTATTATCTTTAAACAATTAATTTTTGGGCTTAAAATCAAATTGCAATAAATTTTCTACTATGTCCACCATGATTGGTAAGTCGAGTGCATATCCTCTCCCCCTGCATCTTTAGATGATCTTGGGTGAAGAGAAACACTTTGGGCTCTTTACATCTTTATTTTACATCATTATTTTTAGATTGGGCCTACCTTGAGATACATCCCACACTGGAGAACTCAAGGCAAGCCAAAGCAGTTTTTCCCTCAAGCCGTTATATAAATTGATAAGGCTAAAGTCATGATCTAACTGGCGAGTACCTTTTTGACAGTTCCATTCAAAAAGAGGAGGTATCCACATTTGTGTGAGGTATAATTAGCCCCTTAGTGGGAGTGGTTAATCCCTAAGTGGCTTGTTGGATGCTCGCAAGGCACTAAGTTCCCTGAGTAGTGAATAAAAACCTTATAGTAGTTTCCCACCTTATAGATTGATCGTGCATTAGTGACATTTTTAGCGCAAGGGATGCATACTACGCCCTGAAGCTTTTTACTCACCATATGAACTCCCTTGAGTTGAGATAGAAATCCCCAGCTTAACATAAGCTACTTGTAGCTTTTTGAGGAAAGGGTTATTTGGGTTATCCTTCCATACAAAGAGGCCCCTATTTGTCTACTCTCACAAATACTTAAGCGTACACATCCATTTGGGTGTCCCTACCCTTGAGTGGAAGGATCTTCCAAGTTGTGGGCCTAAAAGTGTTACCACTAGCCTTGACCTTAGGGATAAAATTGTTTGAAATGTTTTTGATGTGTTATTGCAAGTGTAAATTGGGTTGATTTCAGCCTATTGTCATCAAAACATTACAAATGATTCATACACTTTGATTGTTGTGTTTTATCACTTGTTGTATATTAAAAAATTGTCTCAAGCATTAGACCAAACAAACGTCAAAAACATGTAAGCTTCTCAAAACAAACTGCCATCACAAAACTGGAAACTGCTAAAAAAGAGTCACTACTGTCAATTTTTGCCACTACTGTCTCAAAACATTACTGCGGTCAACCTAGGATCTGCTTGCTCTTGTTTTTCTAGCTGCTATTCTTTACTGGTTCATGACAGACACTGTCAAAACATATTCGCTTGTGAAAACTTTGTCATAGTTGCCCTAAAACATAATTGTTATTGTCCTAAAATCCTATCGCTATCATCCTACTTGTAGGCTTGCCTAAAAAATTTTCAATCAACTAATTTTAAAACATTTGGCTCAAAAACCTTATTCAGTTATTAGAGATCATTATCATCATTGGACCTATCAGTCAAAATCCAACAACACCATCCTTCATTTTGGACTTGGTTTACATAGGCTTCGTGACTACCATCTTTTGGACACAACATTTACACCATATCTTATCAACATCCTTCAACATCACCAAATCAACAACCAAAATTCAACTTAGTCTTGGACACATATTGAACCCAAGAAATCAAACCATTATCTTGCTAGTGTTTTTAGAGCAACCTTTACTTGCAACCTCATAGCTAGTTCAAGTAAAGCAAACACCATATCCTCTAAAACATATTGAAACATCAATTTGGGTCTTGTGAACTATTGTGTTCTAAACTAGCATCAAATCAAAACATCATAGCATCATGCATCAAACAACACCCAAAATTGCCTCATCTCCTTATCATAGGGTTGAGTAGCAAAATATTACCATCCAACATCAAGCTTGATCATCTACATATCACAACATCAATCCATAACAAACAACCAACAACCTTTGTCCAAAAGATATACACACATCCCCTTTGTACATCATTTTATCAAATCAAATCTTGAAACACAACATCATTCCATTTCCATATGTTGTTATCTCAAAATTACCAAGGTCTCTTGAGTTAGTTTATGACTACAATGAGATCAGAACACAAAAAGAAGATGGAAGCCAATAAAAGTAGCACTAGTGTACCAAACACCAACACCACCAATGAAGAACCTCAACCTAGGGGTTATAATACTAGAACATACTCAACTCCCAAAGAACAACCAACGTTTAAAGCACAACCAAGTCAACCACATAGCGATGATGACATATGCCTTCAACATCAAGACAAATTTACTAGGCAACGAGATCAACCTCCTAATCCTATAGACATGATCATAGAGGAGTATGATAGTGACAAGGAAATCACTAATGAAGTAATTTTAGAGCACTCCCAAGATCCAAAAATATAGAAACTTATGGAAAAGATGATTGGGAAGGATCCTAACACATATTTCCTCAAGCTAGCACAAAGTAGGGCCAAGTTTCCCACAAAATTTAATGTTGAAGTTCTTAAGGATCCCAACCTCATTCCTTTGGGAGACCAATCAGTGGTAAGACAAATAGCCAAAGCAATAGTAGACCCCAAGATACCACCATTATTCTCAAACACACATATCAATGGCCAATATTTTCCTCAAAATGTGGAGAATCCATTGTATAAACATCCATCACAAATTGAACAAACGGTGGTAGCCCAGCATACTCAAGAGAATCCAAACCTCTTGAAAAATCAAAACATGCCACCACATAATGTTAACACAATGGGACCCAACATATATGAGACATCTTGGAATAACCCAAAACAAGGTCCCAATACTAATATGCAAAACATGGGAAACCTTCCACCAAGACAACCACAACATGTAGTGAACCAACAAGACAACAACCCTTTACAACCACAACTACATGTTAACAACCCACCACAAGATTAGAGCATGCACCAAGGAAATGTTCAAAGCCAAAATAAATACATGCCTCAACAACAATACTATGATCCTAACATGAAAAATCAATATGGATCATCGTCTACCTAATACCCTCAGCATCAAACATATGTTTTAGCACCACTAAATGTAAGTACCCAACATCCAACGTATGTTCAACCACAAAAAAACACACACCTACAAAATAAAGCACCTAATCCTCCACAACACAACATTGGTACATAACCTCCATCACAATACCAAACCTAAATACCTCAACAACAACACAATGTACCTCAGCAACAACATAGTGTACCTCAACAACAACACAACATACTTCAACAACAACACAACATACCTCAACAAAAACACAACATACCTCAACAAAAACACAACATACCTCAACAACAACACTGTGCACCTCAACAACAACACAACATACTTCAACAACAACATAACATACCTCAACAACAACATAACATACCTCAAAAACAACACCATACCCTCAATATGAAACACACCCACATCAATCCTCAAGGACCTCATCCATCATCCTACACCTACAACATGGCCCAAGTTCCATCATATATACAAACCCCACAATATAACACACACAACATTATGGGGAAACAAGGTTACAATGTCTCTCCTTATCAAACGAACACACCAAGTGACGATGTAACCTTATAAATATAGAATCTCAACCAAAGTATATTGGGCATCCAGATTGGAAAGCCAAACAAGAGCTATTCTCTATGAGACATATGCCCATATCCCTTCGATCATTCCTTATCCATGATACCTTTTCCCAAGAACTTTGAAATACCAAAATTTGACAAATACAGGGGAAGAGGAGATCCAATAGAGCACGTGTGATAATTCTTAGTAGCTTGCATGGATGTACAACACAATGATACCTATTTAATGAGGCTCTTTCCATGAAGTCTCAGAGAGGCCACTATCAAGTGGTTCTCTCATCTTTCGCCTAGTATCAAGACCTTTGGTGAGTTGTCAGACAAATTTTTCAATCATTTCTCATACAACATAGAGCAAGATATAACGATCCCCAATCTATTCAAAATCAAACAAAGCCAGGGGGAATCATTTGCTTCATATCTACAAAGATGGAGACATAAATCTAGCAAATTTAAATGGCTCATTCCCAAGAAACAACTCATAAACATCTTTGTCTCTAACATACAAGCAAACATTAGCTACCAACTCACCATGTTGTGTCTTAATAATTTTGAAGAAACCATTGGAAAGGGTTTACTCATTGAAAGAGCTCTCATAGCAAGGGGATTCATAAACTATATAACCATAAAGACCAAGCTTCAAGTTCAAATGGCAAACCAAAAATATGGGCAAAGAACAAAAATGTTACCAACGATGGAGTGGTAGATGCAAAATTTGAATGAAATGTACAAACTCCTAGAAACCCACAAAACAATGTCCAAATAACTCAAGTGAACTACCCTCAAAATAATGCTCAAAACAACCAGCTTACATATCCTCCAAACAATCAAAAAAATATCCAACAACCAAATAAAGGGCAAGATATTCAAAGAGGGCTGCCAAGGCAGAATAATCAAACTAAGAGAAAATTCAATCCATTGGGAGAAACACTTGAGGTATTTATGCATAATATCATCCAAAAGAACCTTATTAGGATTTCCAATCCTGATAAAACAACTTATGATGAACCAAACTTCAAACTCCCTTGGTACAATGAGAACGATCGATGTGAATTCCATAAGATCAAGGGTCACACAATGAATAATTGTATGAGACTTAAGAACATCGTACAATACTTAATAGGAAAAGGAGAGGTTGACATTGAACATCATCCTAGGCCCTCCGGTAATAGAGATATGGGAATATACAAGCATTCACTCCCTGATCATTCTAGAGGAAATGACAAAGGTAAAGATTATCAAAAATCCCACTTCACCTACGACGAAGCCATGTGAACCATCTACCAAGCCAATCAAAATATCAATGTTGTGACTATACTAGGAAAAAGCCCCAAATGCAATGTGACTACATGAAGAGGAAAATCCATGATCCAAGGAGCCCCACTTCCAACCAAAGTCACCATCAAGCCTTCCATTGACTATAGCATTGTTGACCAATTGAAGAAAACTCCAACATTAATCTCTACACTTGAGCTTTTAAAATTATCACCAGCACATAAAGAGATACTGGAGAAAGCTCCCATTGAGTCTTGAGTGCCTAACGATCTCAACACTGATCAATTTCAAACCATGGTTGGTACCATCACTTCACCCCATCACTTGGTCTTTTCTGAAAAATACCTTCCACAAAGATCCTTCCACAATGAAGATTTGTATTCGAGGTTTGTGTCCATAAACACAAAATCAAGAGAGTCATAATAGATGGGGGTGCAGGTTTAAACATATGTAACCTAAAAATAGTAAAGCAGTTGGGATATTCTAACGACGTGATTGACAAGAACAAAAGTATCACCATAAGGTCTTATGATGATATGGAGAGAAACTCTGAGATAACAATAAGACTTCCAATTATACAAGTAGGGCCAACTATAGCAAAAACAACTTGTCAGGTACTGGATCTTGAGTTTCCATACAACCTTCTCTTGGGAAGTTTGTGGATCCATGCAATGCAAGTGGTCCCTTCAACCTTTCACCAATGCTTGAAATTTCCTTACAATTCTAAGGAATTTATAGTATACGCCAATCCCGAACCCTTCCATTAATACTCAAAATTGGAAGAGAAGTACAAAAAGCTCCTTCAAATAACTAGTAATGACATATCACCACTCATTTTCCTATGTCGACCCAGTATCACTTCCTTCATCTTCAACTCCATCCACATCAACTGATCCTCCTAAATCCCAACTCAATATCCAAGTGCTTGACAAGGATTGCAAAGAATACCATTTCAAACAATCCTTCTGAATTGGGGAGCTTCCCCCG
Organism: Sequoia sempervirens; assembly: GCA_007258455.2. NCBI lineage: Eukaryota > Viridiplantae > Streptophyta > Pinopsida > Cupressales > Cupressaceae > Sequoia > Sequoia sempervirens. The sequence continues at coordinate 41,333,418 of VDFB02270651.1, forward strand.
TCAACAAAATCCTACGGGCGACCAAAAGGAAATAAATCATGTTCAATTTGTGGCATATGAAGTCAAACCCACTATCTTCACCAAGTGGGGAGACATGAAGGATGAAATGTTATGTGAAGAGGACCTCTCATCATGGATCTATAAAGAAGAACAAGAGGAACAAGAACAACTACATCCCCTTCCTATCGATCTTAACAATAAAGGTTGTTAGATAGCAAGAAATATGGGATACACTGGAAAAGGTGGCCTTGGTCTACATGAACAAGGCATAAGGGAACCCATCATAATAGAACAACGCAAGAAGAACATGGGACTAGGTTATGGTTTGATAGAATCGGTTACCCCAAACATTAAAATTACCTCTTATCAGGCAATAGCTCCTTCTACCATCATTGAGACATTAGATAACTACCATCTTATGGACGACGACCTAACAATCACAAACCTATTTGAAAATTTTGGAATAAATACCATCACCTTCAGACCTACAATTGAGGAATACCATATTGAAATAGACTCCAACGAATGGGAATGGGAGTCTTGTGCCTCTAGTGACTATGACCTAGATACCATTTGAACCTTGATAGCTCCACTATCCTTAACTTTTCCCCATCCACATCCACCATAAGCTTTGTTGATAACAATGATAACTTACACTTATTTCACCTACAGTTGATCGATTGGGATCAACAACATCATGCACCTATTATGGACCTATTCCAGAACAACGAAGCTATTGTAGAGTTCATGGGAATTCAACAGGGTGTCCATCAAGGAGATCATGAGGCTGGTTTTTTCATAGAACTAGAACAAGGCGCATACTTTGGAGGGGAGATTGTGTCCTCCAATCACAAAAGTGGAATGAAAATTTAAAAATAAAAATGAGATCCCCTAGGGAAAACCACAATGTGGCTCTATTGGATCATGAAAAAGGAAAAACAAAGGACATATATGAGGGTGAAAACCTCACTGAGGCACCCAAAGATGGAGGATTCAATCTCCCCATTACATAGTATCAAGAGGACTCATCAGCCTTGGTTGAAGGTTCAAAACCTATCAACATTGAAACAATAGAGGCACCCATAGTAACATATCATGCAGCTTCCTTAGATCCTAAGGAAAAATTCAACTTCACAACATTCATCAAGGAATGTAACATCAGCTTTTCCTGTACATATGCAGATATGCCTGGGTTGGATCTAGATTTAGTGGTACACCATTTAATGGTATTCCCTGCATCAAGACTAGTTAAGCAAAATATTCTCAAGATGCACCCACAGATACCACTGTTAGTCAAGGTGGAGCTTCAAAAACTATTGGACATGGGATTCATTAGACCCATAGACTATCCGGAGTGGGTATCTGACCTCGTATTGGTATCGAAACCCACTAGGGGCATATAGATTTGTACAGACTTTAGAGATATTAACAAATCATGTCCTAAAGATGACTTTCCCCTTCCTAACATCAACATCATAGTGGATCTAATTGCAGGTCACAAAATGCTTTCATTAATGGATGGATTTTCTGGGTACAATCAAATAAAGATATCCCCTTAAGATCAACACAAAACAACTTTTACTTGTGCTTGGGGATCTTTTTACTGGAACCTCATGCCATTTGTCTTGAAGTTACATGACATGTTGCACATCACCATGGAGGACTATGTAGATGATCTGTTGGCTATCAGTCACAAGACATGAACACCTAGCTAACTTAGCTAGGATATTTGATAAACTAGAAGAATATAAAATGCATCTAAATCCGAAGAAATGTGTGTTCAGCGTAACATCTAGGAAATTGTTGGGATACATTATATCCAAAAGAGGTATCAAGGCGGATCCCACTAAAGTCAAGGCTATCCTGGAAATGCCTCCCTCGAGAAAATTAAAATAGTTGTACAGTCTACAAGGCAAGCTTCAATCTATCAGAAGGTTCATTGCACAACTAGCATATAAATGTTATCCATTCACACACTTGCTCCACAAATATGTAACATTCAAATGGGATGGAAGGTGTGACCAAGATTTTCAACAAGTAAAGGACTATTTTCTCACTCCCCTAGTATTGATGCCTCCAATTCAAGATAAAGCAATGATTCTATATGTGTCCACAACAACAACCACTTTGGGAGCTCCGTTAGCACAACTTGATGAATAGAATAAAGAATGAGAAATTTACTACATTAGTCGTACCTTGGTTGGATATGAGTTAAATTATACACCCATTGAGCGAGCATTTCTATCACTTATCTTTGCAACACAAAAGCTTAGGCATTGCATGTTAAATAGAAAAATCAAGTTGATATCTAAGATAGACCCCTTGAAATATCTCTTGGCAAAGGCGACTCTTATAGGGAGAATCGCTAAGTGGGTCATGATACTTAGCGAATTCAACGTAGATTATTCCAGTAGAAAATCCATCAAGGGAAAAGTGATAGTAGATCAATTAGTTGAAGCACCAATTGAAGATCATCAAGCACTCATAGTAGAATTTCCAGATAAAAGCATCTTGCTAGCAACTCAATCAACTCATTAGACCATGTACTTTAATGGATCCCACACTCAGTATAGATCAGGGGTCAGAATCAAGCTTGCAACAAGGTAGAAGACATATTTACAAACCCTTCCACCCATTGTGATGATTTTCCACCAATCTTTATTTTCCCTCTCGGGTTACCCTAGGTAGGGTTTCAACCATTTTTCAAACA
>VDFB02270651.1:41336227-41669094 GCA_007258455.2 Sequoia sempervirens
AATACAATCATTAGCAGTGGTTTTCTGAGTCCTTTAATGTTAAATCTGGACTTATTGCATTTATTAGAGATTTTACATCATTTTCTTTAAAAATCGCAACCTTCTTTATTCATGCAAAAAAACTCAAAAAAACCAAAAATACACAAAACAATCAAAAACACAGTTTCAGAAGTTAGCGGAAACAAGGGTTTCTACAGTGGTATCAGAGCTAAATCCTGCCATCCTGAGGGTTTAGCAATCTTATGCAGCCACAAGAGGTTTGACCACACAGGTATTATACTCGCAGGAGAGCCTTGATTGACAGGCAACAGGGTTTGAACAGGCAGCCGGGAAACATGGCTGATAGAACAGATATTCCTAGAACAGATATTCCTCAAAACCCTAGGGATCAGGACGATGCAGAGGTTCTACACGCTCTCAGAGATTGACGAGCAGGTCAACAGCAGTCTAACGATGTGCTACAGCAGTTGACAGTGGCACTCCAGAGGTTAGGTACGCCGAGGAGACCGTCACCACATCGTGACGAGGACAGGAGTGATGCAGGATCACAGAGAGCACCTAGGACTGCTTCACGGACGGCAGACAGGCCCACTAGGCCTACTTTTGTGAGACAGGAGGCCGATGAGGCTATGGCAGGTGAGGAGCATGAGGAGTTGTTCGCAGATACACTTATGGCAGCGAACGAGGAGTGGGAGTTAGTACCACCAGATGTCAGAGAGAGGATTACCTTTGATAGATTCATTACACAGAGGAGAGAACATCACAGAGGTCGATAGGATTGGAGACCTAGATACCAGAATAATGATCTGAAGCATGCTACCAACAGACTCACTCTAGCGATGTTCGACGGTAGTGGCAAGGTTACAGCTCAGGCTTGGATCAGTAAGCTAGACACTTTCCTCACATTGCGTCCGATGGCTGAGAGGGATGCTATCAGATATGCGACATTGCATCTTGAGGGGGTAGCTTACGACTGGTGGCACCACGGGATGGTGACACTCCAGCATGATCGGATCACCTCATATAAGGAGTTTGTTGACAGGTTGGTGGAACGATTTGACAGGAAGATCCAAAATCCTATTTCAGAGATTTTGCTCAGTTGTGACAGAGTGGCAGTTTGGAGTCTTACATTGGTGACTTCCAGAGATTGTCGGTTATGGTTCCTAATATTTCAGAGAGGCGACTTGTAGTGCTTTTCATGGAGGGACTGACAGAACCATTGAGAGGTTGGATTAAAGCCTTTGATCCTCCTTCGTTATAGGAAGCCATGAAGAAGGCGCGTAGCATGGAGTTGGCAGCACCATCCAGCAGATTTAACTCCAGAAACACTTCTTCATTTAGGGATAATAAGGGCTTCAATAAAAACAAAGAGAAATCAGATTTTAAGAATGATTCAAAGGGCAAATCAGCAGCACCACCTTTGGATCGAGAGGCTCTTAATGATCTACGCAGGAAGAAGCTTTGCTTCTACTGCAAAGGTCCCTATGATGCCAACCATGATTGTCCTTTGCTGCCTAAGGGCAAGGCCAATCGAGTGATGTGGGCTTATTACGAGGAGTCGGAATCTGAGAATTCCGAACAGCAGGAGAGTTTTGAGTAGTCAGAGTCAGAGGCTCTAGAGCCTAGGGCAGAGGCAGAGTCAGAGCTTCAGATTCAGGAGGCACGACTATCTAGCATTCAGCAGGAGGGTTCATTCAGACTTCGTGGAGTTTTGGCAGGACAAAGGGTCATTACCCTTCTTGATACAGGAGCCACCCACAATTTTATCGATGCTAGATTTGTGGAGAAGCGCGGACTCATAACTGAGGAGTTCGAAGGCATTAGGGTTAAGGTGGCCGACGGTTACACTCTCAGGTGTGAACGTATGATTAAGGATCTCCCCTTGCGCTTGAATAACTATGAATTCAAGGCTGATTATTATGTGGTGAACATGGGGGATATCGATTTAGTCTTGGGCATGAAGTGGCTTCATTCACTTGAGGAAGTCACTCTTTGTCTCAAGGACATGGAGATTCGTTTTGATGTGGATGGGAAGACACATATCCTGAAAGCAATTCGGGACAGCAATATCAAAACTATTTCCTTTCGTCGGATGGAGAGACTCATGCGACACGACATGGTAGAGTGGCCTGCCGAGTGCACATTGGCACCTATACAGGAGGGACAGCATAAGACTGAGTATCATCCTGACATTCAGCAGTTGAGAGTCAAGCATGAGAAGGTATTCAGTGATATTCCACCAGGGAGACCTCCAGACAGGGGCATTGAGCACATTATAGAGCTTGAGGAGGGCGCTAAGCCCGTCATGATTACTCCTTACAGGCATCCTAAGAGGTTGAAGGATGAGATAGAGAAAACTATCAAGGAGCTGCTTGCTATGGGTCACATTCGACCTAGTAAATCACCATTCGCTTCTTCAGTTGTTTTAGTGAAGAAGGACGGTACCCACGCATGTGCATAGATTACAGAGTCCTGAATAAGAGGACTATCAAAAACAGGTACCCAATACCTCGTATAGATGAGCTCCATGGTGCATGCTACTTCACGAAGATAGACTTGAGATCAGGATATCACCAGATCAGAGTTCGTGAGCAGGATGTTGAGAAGACTGCATTTCGTTGTCATTGTGGACACTTCGAGTTTGTGGTGATGCCATTTGGGCTCACCAATGCGCCAGCGACATTTCAGTCCACCATGAACAGGGTCTTCCATTCACAGCTGAGGAGATTTGTACTTGTCTTCTTCGATGACATTCTTATTTACAGCAGGACTTGGCAGGAGCATTTGGCTCATCTGGAGACTGTGCTTAGTATTTTGGAGAGGGAGTCCTTGTACGCCAAGGAGTCCAAATGTGATTTGGGGATGACCGAGTTGCTCTACTTAGGTCATATCATCAGTGCAGAGGGAGTGCGGATGGATCCTGAGAAGATCCGCGCTATTATAGACTGGCCTACTCCGGCGAACCTTACACAGCTGCGAGGATTTCTTGGTTTGTGTGGGTTTTACGGCAGATTCGTGAATGGTTATTCACGTCATGCAGCACCTATGACGGATTTGTTGAAAAAAGGTGCATTTTGTTGGACTCCTGAGGCACAGGAGTGTTTTGTGAGGTTCAAGGAGCTGATGACTATGTGTCCAGTGTTGGCACTACCAGATTTTACGAAGCCTTTTGAGCTTCAGTGTGATGCTTCTGGTAAGGGCATTGGAGCGGTGCTTATGCAGGACAAGCACCCTATTGTGTATGAGAGCCGTAAACTCAGAGGGCCAGAGAGGCTCTACAGTATTTATGATAAGGAGATGCTAGCTATAATGCACGCCTTGGAAAAATTTAGACAGTATCTTGTGGGCAGTAAGTTTTGCATTAAAACTGACTACAATAGTTTGAGGCATTTCCTGGGGCAGCGAGATCTCAACGATCGTCAGCAGAAGTGGGTGAGCAAATTGCAAGCATATGACTTTGATATCTCTTATATCAAAGGCACCCAGAATGTAGTGGCTGATGCTCTCTCACGCCGGCCTGATTTGAGCTCTATGGTTCACATTACAGAGGATTGGAGGCATTTGATTGTGGCAGAATATGCCAAGGATACTTGGGCATCTAGTATTGTTGAGGGATCGATGATTGACACCAGATACATGCTTGTGAATGACTTGATCATTTACAAGAACAGGATTTATTTGATCCCAGGTTCAGAGATGAAGAACACTATCATGCGAGCCTTTCATGATGTACCTACAACAGGACATCCCGGGTACTTCAAAACGTACAGACAGATTCGGGAGAGATTTACATGGAAAGGACTTAAGGTAGATGTTCTTCAGTATGTGCGTGAGTGCCCTGTTTGTCAGCAGAACAAGCAGGAGAACACATACCCGGCAGGATTATTGCAGCCACTTCCGATTCCTGACGGGAAGTGGGAATGCCTGTCGATGGATTTCATTATGGGCTTGCCTAAAGCCCAAGGACGGGATTGCATATATGTAGTTGTGGATCGGCTGACGAAGTATGCCCACTTCTTTCCGATTACCACTACTTACACAGCTACACAGGTAGCAGAGGTCTTCTTCCGTGAGGTATTCAGACTACATGGGTTGCCTCGGAGCATAGTGAGCGACAGGATAGTCGGTTCCTCGAGTCACCGCGTGAGGTGTTCGACTTTGTGGGACCGAAGCTTACACCAACAATTACCACCCCAGACCGATGGGCGCATCGGAGATAGTGAATAAATGGGTGGAAGGTTACCTCAGGAACTACATTGCAAGGCAGCAAAAGGCTTGGGTCAAGTGGATTTATTTGTGCGAGTATTGCTACAACACGACATTCCACATGACCATTCAGATGTCCCCTTTCATGGCGTTGTACGGTTATGAGGCGTCGAGCTTTCTGGATTTGCTACTGAGTGACAGTGGAGTGCCGAGTGCTGGAGACTTGTTGCAGGAGAGTCAGGACACTATGAGGGCTCTCAAGGAGAATATCGCTAAGGCACAAAATCAGCAGAAGCAGTACACAGATCAGAAGAGGACAGAGAGGTCCTTCGAGGTGGGTGACATGGTTTATCTTATGCTGCAGCCCTACCGTCAGTCTACTCTTAGGAAGAGTGGTTCAGAGAAGCTTAAGCCACGTTATTATGGTCCTTTTAGGATCCTGAGGCGTGTTGGAGAGGTGGCTTACGAGCTAGAGCTTCCGGCAGAGAGCAAGGTCCACAATGTTTTTCACGTGTCACATCTCAAGAAGGCGTTGGGACACCGTGTGGTACCTTCGGCAGTTTTACCTCCCTTAGATGATGAGGGAAAGTTGATTCTAGTACCTGAGTCTATCCTGGAGTATAGAGAAAGACAGTTGCGTAGGAGGACTATCAGGGAATATTTGGTGAAATGGAGAGATTTGCCAATGGAGGATGCTACGGGGAGAGCGAGGATATTCTACAGCATCCGATTTGAGATTGCTTGAGGACAAGCAATTTCAAGAGGGGGGACTGTCGTGTCCCTTCCAGTTGACATCTCTCAGAGCTTATGATTAGCCTATTATGCGACCCTCGTAGGCTGATAGGATGGATAGAGGGTCTTGTTGGAGCTTGGCTTGGCTTCGGTTGTCAGAGTTTTACCAGTTGGCTTTCATTCGGGCTCATTCGGACACCGTTTTCCTGAATTGCTATTTTTAGCAGTATTTGGCACTCAGCGAGGCACCCCTGCTATTTTTAGCAGTATGGTTTGGTCACGTGCAGAATCACTCACTTATTCGCCAGCTTCAGACGGTTCGTGAATCGGACATATTTTGAGGGAGATATTAATATTTAATTGATTTAATTAAATATTAATTATTCGGAGCTTATATTATAAAGTTATAATATTTTAATTATTATAACTTAAGTGATTTGCTGAAGGGGTCGACCATCATTGAAGGGGCCATTTTTAATTATAATTTATAATAAAAAATGTGATTGAAAACTATTGAAATATTAAAAAAGAAAAGTTTGAAATTATTTTAATGATACCTAATTGAGAAAAGTCGAGCTTTTGAGGAATATAAGGGTTTTTCATTGGAATTCGAGCCATTATGATTGAAGTCGAATTTTTGCTGAGTCTTTCTTCTGAGAACAGAGCCAAGGGTTCCAGTTTTCAACTTGCATTGGAGAACATGCAATCTTCAGTGTGTGCAGTTCAGAGGCTGTGAAATATTAGCCGATCTATTGCCAGTCAGAGAGATAGCTTTATTCAGAAGTTATCACAGAGCATCACAGGCAAAATATATTCAGGTTTTTTTTTAGTGTATTCATCCGGAGGAGTTTCTTATTTACAGGCACCCAATTTCCTAAGATCTGGAGACATTAATAAGGGCCGCACTTTTTAGTTATTTGCGGCTGTACAAAAGCCATACTATTTTTGTTGTAGGCCGTACCTTCACTAAAAGGGCTGTACTTTCCTGTCTGAGCAAATCGCCTTCCTTTCTCATAGTCTGACTTCACAACTGGGGGCGCTTATACATCTGGCATCATTTCCTATCTTCTGGCGCAGGGAAAAGAAGGATTCTAGATTGGCCGTACCATTCATGGCTTTTCACAGGAGGCTGCAAATCAGGTTTTAAGCTGATAATTTTTTTCTTATCTTGCCTGATGTCAGATATTTATCATTGTAATAGCCTTAGAAAAATAATACAATCATTAGCAGTGGTTTTCTGAGTCCTTTAATGTTAAATTTGGACTTATTGCATTTATTAGAGATTTTACATCATTTTCTTTAAAAATCGCAACCTTCTTTATTCATGCAAAAAAACTCAAAAAAACCAAAAATACACAAAACAATCAAAAACACACAGTTTCAGAAGTTAGCGGAAACAGGGGTTTCTACAACATGCCTTCATTGGTGGAATCCGTTGCATTTCGGGCCTATATATACACGCCCTTCTATTCATTGTGCACACACAGAGCAATCTAAGTTTAGTATTTTTATTCCATATCCATTTCATTGTATTGCTTGAGTTTTTTGTATTGCTGAGTTTGATAAATACAGTGAATTATTACCAGCATTTACCAGTCACAGTGAATTAAGTCATTTTGAGATCAGAGTGAGGTATTTGTATAGCTGAGTAGGAATTGAGTGGTGGAAACACGACTGAGAGAAGAGATATAGGTGCTCACTATAGAGTGAAATACTTTCATAAAAAGAAGCCATATTTAGTTGAAATTCTGGAAGCTTATTTGAAGGAGAATCTGGAAGAGCAAGTCTGGAAGGAGAAGCTTTAAAATCAGGTATGAATCTTCCTAGTATATAACTTTTATTAAAGTGTTGTTTCCTTTTTGCATCTTGTGATTGTTGCTTTCAATTAGCTCTAATAGGAAAGAACTAATTTGATGAATAATTAAAGCAATGCATTTAAGAAGAAAATGTGTAAAGGATTCAATGATTAGGGGGAATTGTGAAAAAGGGATTATTTGGGTAAAGAGCTTAAGGGATTAGATTATTTATCTTGCATTAAAAAGAAATAATGGAAAAAGATAAAAGGGAAGGATTTATTTGCATTTTGAATGGTTATTACATGTTGTGTATGATCTCTGTATATGGAGAATACGTAGATGTACTTATTATCTACTAGGATCGAAATGATGGCATAATCAAGTAAAGTCTTTTAGCTTAAGTTATTAGGATAACTGAGACAAGTTAAGTACTCCTAGGATAAAGAATTCCTAGTTAGGAGGATTGATACAAGACACTTGAATACTGTTTTCATTTCTAGTAGGTTTGTATGATTGTAGGATGTCTAGGATGACGGATTCACCCATTGAAGGACAAACCTATGCATAGAGTAAGGAAGCCTTAAGTCAAATCGGCCCTGAGTAGTGTTTATGATAGATGACCTTCATTCGAAGTACTGAATGAGAACACTTTGGCCAAAGTAGTGAAAGGTACGACATCCACATAGGTGTGAGATAGTTGAGACTACACTGTCAGTTCATTGTGATCCGAGTACTAGATCGAGATTGTGAAATAGCAAGGTTCTAGTTGTGTAGGACACAGCACTATGCTCAGTTGGTAATCGTTAAAGGATACCCTACCAATCTCTTCTTCAAAGGGAGGGCCATCTATCTAACGATAGGTGTGCGGGGGACCGCATTATAAGTCCGTGGTTGGTAGAAAAGCGCCCGAGTGATGTTTCTCCTCCACAGCAAGCGGCCGATGTACCAAGATTTGAAAGGACGAACTCCTGGACCTTCTTACTTCTATTTGTGCAAAAGCTTACGAGCTATGTATGTATTTGTATTACTTTTGAACTCTGAATTATATTTGCAATGAAAATGAAATTCATGTGGAAACATATTGTAACTTGTACGTGTTTATCAATAAAGAAAGGAAGAAATTTTATTGTATTATCTTTGTTACTTGTTACCCTTACATGTTGTAAGTGAGAATTGGAAAGTTTTTTTTTTACGCAAGGAACAGGTCGTTACAGTAAAGCTTATCGTGTAATGTTGTGATTAATAATCTTTGTTTCATATCTACACCTCGGATAGGAGTCCCTCCTCCTTGGGAATTTAGAGGCGGAGATTATTGTTTAAGTGTTGTTGCCAATAACCTTTCTTTCAGCCTATGCCTCGTGTAGGTGTCCTGCCTCCTTAGAAATGCTGACTTAAAGATTATCGTACACCATTCCCTGCTCCTAAGTCCTTGTGCTCTGTTTCTCTTGAGGAAATAGGATAGATTAAGGATTAAGTTAGTTGTAGTTAAGATCTACAAAACTAGAGGAAGACCTTAGTTGGAATCTAAGTTGCCAGTTCTGGTACGAGATCGAGCACGAGTATGGGATACGGGTACGCTGGTACGGCGATTTTTTTTTTCTTGAAATACGGTATGATGTTTGGGCTGTATATATATATAAAATTAAAAAATATACAAAATTGTAAATACATTTGATAGTATGACTATGAACTATGAGTCTATGATACTTCATCAATCATCAATCATCATTAAATCTAAAATCATTGATCAATGCTAGTGATAAACTACAAGCGTATAAGGATAAATCATAAATGCCAATTGATAGTTCAAAATTCCAATACATATGCCATACTCATATATTAATAATAAATATCATATATGTCTCTCTAGTCATGATTCAAATGGAGATCATTTACAATTATTCATCAATCGTCAAAAGGATCTAGATCGTCATCATTTGGTTCAACATCATTTGAACAACAAGCAAATGCATTGCCAGTGCCACTTGTAGTAGGTGCATCATGTGCACTTGCAGGAGTCTCAGCATCATCATCATCATCATCATCTATATTGTCTCTAGCAAGCTTTTTAATAGATGCATCCAAGTTGGCACACTCAGGGGCTATGTCCCAATTCTTCATTGAACCATCCTTGTACTCATCTTGCTTATATGATAGAAGACGCAAGTTGGAATGGACATAAACCAAGTGTTCTGCTTTTTTTGCAGCCAACCGGTTACGCTTCACTGAGTGGATATAGGAGTATGTACTCCAATTTCGTTCAGCCGAAGAAGAACTTGCAACCTATTGAAATTGGAGAGAAAACCAAAAAACTTAGAAATAAAAAATGCAAAATAAATTAAAGAATGGTAAGTAGTAGTACTAAACTTAAAGTCTACAATACAAATGTTAAATAAAAAAAATTAAAAAATATAAATTACTTGTGATAGAATCTTGATTGCAAGAGGTTGGAGGAACATAAAATCTTTCCCATGGAGGTACCACCATGTACAAGCATCTACTGTGTATTGGTCTTGAATAGCACAAAGACTATGATTCCGTCCTGAGATGAACAAGCCAAACTCTTTCCTAACATTTTCCACCACTTTTGGATCTACAAAGAGTCTTCTGAATGCTCGCTTGTACCCATTAGCAACTTCACTATCTCTATATGGTGGAGTTCTCCCTGGCAAAGCAAGTATCTGTGAACTATAGTATTTGGGAGATATGCATATGCAAGGAGATGCAATGTTGTGTTCATCTTGTCCCAACGGTGGTGAATGATTTTTTCAACTCTATGAAAAAATGTTTCTTGGGGGTCATTCTCTTTTTCTGCTATTATCACCTTTATTTTTTCTATCATGGAGTCAATACCATCATAGATTTCCCCCAAACATGGTCGATTTGTATCAGCAAGCCTGATCATACTCATGATAGGCTCGGTGAATCTCAAGACATAGGCCACACGATCCCACCAATTGTCATCTAGTATCAATGACTTGATCTTTTGAGTCCTCTCTGAACTTGATGTTTTCCAAATACTCCATTGGTTGCTAATAACCATGGCACCCAATGCCTCTCGCTCCTTCACAAGTCGTCTCAAAACGATTTTGTGTGATGCAAATCGGGTCTCGGCAACCTAGGATCATGTAAAACATAAGTTAATAATAATAACACATTAAAATATGAATCCATAAAATTAAAAAATAAATTATATAATTGATAATTAAATTAAATTTACCTTCAACAATTCCAATCTCGAGAAAGTCCTGAAGATGCTTTGTGACATATGGTGGTTTGTCACAAACATTTGGATCTCCTCAGCCTCTTGGTATATATCTTTCACCCATTCTATTTGAGTGCCAATTGCTTGCATCACCAAGTTAAGGGAGTGTACAGTGCATGGTGTCCAAAAAATGTGTTCATACCTTTGCTCAACCAAAATACCTGCAGCCCTGCAATTTTTTGCATTGTCTATAATGACTTGAACAACATTTTCCGGACCCACCATCTCTATGGACTCAATGAGGATTTTTGAAATGAATTCTGCATCCTTGATTTTCCCCTCACAATCAACTGCCTTCAAAAACATAGCCCCTTTTGGGGACATTGCAATAACATTTATCAAAGGTCGGTTTTTGCAATCCTTCCATCCATCAAAAACAATAGACATTCCTATTTCAACCCAAGAATCCCTAATTGGTTTGAGTGATGTCTCTACATGATTTTTTTCTTTTACTAATAAGGTGGTGCACACCTTTTCATACCCAGGACCTTTATAACCTGAAGGTGCAGTATTGATTGCCTCCACCATTTCACGCCAGTATGGTGATCTCACCAAGTTGAAAGGAAGACCATTGGCATAAATGCAACGTGCAATTTTTTCCTCTGCGATGTCTCTTGCTTCATTTTGAAATGCCCTATCCAATGGTCCTCTTTTGTGGGAAGAAATGGGGTCTTCTACTTGGACAAAGGGTGTCTCCAAGAAAGGATGTTGAGAGGCCACTACTGAATCTGCAGGCAAAGTCATTGATTTTTTCTTTGCTAAAGGATGGTTTCTTAATTTTGTTCTTTCAGCCATAGCATCAACTTCTTGTTTAGCAATGTATTTCATAATTTTATCCTTTGACAACCCCTGCTTAGTTGGCCCTCCACATACTCTAATCCCTTGCCCACCTTGTCCACAAAGGTGAGCTTTCACTCGACTATATGAGCTCTTAAATTGGATTTTACACTCATCACAAATCCAAACAAATGCTCCACCTCCTGGAAGTTGTTCAACCATCGTAGTATGATGCCATAAAGGAGATGTTGCATCAATTTTAAACTTTTGGTTTTTACTAGCAGTAACACCCACTGAACTTGAACTTGTAGCCATTTGAACTTTGATTTTGCTGTTATAAGAAATATAAAGTATTGAAACAAATTACAAAATGAACACCAAAACACATGGAAACAAATAGCAAATCTTATTTCTTCTTTTCTAAAAAAAATTTTGATTTTTTTTTTTTGAAAAATTTCTTCAAAAACTTGGAAAAATCTTCAAAAACTTGAAAGAATCCATCATAAACTTGAAAAAATGAGTTAAAATGCATACCTTAGGTGATTAGATCTCCTTTGTGCAAGCTATCCTCACTTTCTTTTGCACTTGATCAATCTCCTTCAAGAAATTAGCAACCTGCAAAATGAGAAAAATGGAGGGAAAAATGTGTTTGTGAGAGCAATGAAATTACAAAGGAGTGATAAAGTCATGTTATAAAGGCATTTTAGGTTTTTTTGGCACTTTAAGTGCTTTAAAAATTGATTTATTTGTTTTGTTTTCAGCGCCCAAACTTCGCAAGAGTGTTTGGGCACACGCGGGCACGACTGGGAGCACCCAGGCACCCCCGGGTTCTCTGTGGGTCCGCTCCAAGCAGACCCACAGAGAACCCGGGGGTGCCTGGGCGCTCCCAGCCGCTCCCCAACAAGGACCCGTTCCCAAACGCTCCAGGAGCGGGCACGCTGGGCAAAAATGAAGAACCCGGTAACATAGGTTGGAATGTATTGGTTTTCTTAACCTTGTGCCTCTTCCAGCTGAGTCAAAAAGATAGGATTTAGATTAATTTACTTTTTCACACATATCAACAAAAGAGGGGGCTTCCCCTCCTAATTTGAAGAGCAGTCACTATGCACTGTGCATAGTTGTCTGTTGCCAATACGCACTCTAGAGGTGCGTATTGTAATACCAACAGTCTGCAAGCTAAAACCAATAATATTCCAAGTAAGGTCAAAAATTTTTGGTAAGGGTTTTTACAACTTGAAAAGCAACTTGTTGTAATAGTGCAGATCCTTGGTAAGCATATTGACAAGAAGATCCGATAGAGTGAGTACAAGGAGTATCTCATTCATTGCAAGGGTAAGGGGCCAAAATAGTATTTGTGATTCATTGAAGCTAAGGTAAGTTGACTTGGGTGGCTGAAGCAATTTTCTATGAAAGCCATTTTGCGAGCATTGAGCTCACAGACTTTTCATGCAAAAGTCAAGAAATAGTTGGAGGAATAAAGTGCTAGTAGATGTGCATAGAAGGGAGAAGACTTACCTAAAGAGAGAGTTGGTTATGGCACACTTGAGGAAAGAGAGATTCCCTAAAGGAACATATTAGTTGAAACCAAGAATTTGTCTTGTGTAATTTTATGTGCAAATTTATGGAGAATCCATATGAAATTGGGTTGTTGGAAGGATTGGATATCTCACTGATATTCAATGTACTTGATCTATACTCATTTCCTAGGAGATTTTTGTAATGAAATAACTTGCACAATAGAAGAATATGATAGAAAATATGCTGGAAATATTGAATAATAACTGAGAATAACAAGCCACTTCGAGGGGGCAAACCTCCAAATATCTCCAATGAGAACACAATTCACAATATGATGATGAAATAAGACTCACAACCTCCTATATATATCTATTTATGCCTAGGATACCACCTAGGCCGACTTAGATAACCCTATATAAGCCCTAGGCCGACCTAATCAACTAAATAACAATACAATAATGATAATATGACTTAATTAGGAGTTAAGATAGCCACAAGCTGACTATTCATAACCTGATGTACTCTAATATTAAAGGAATAGCATGCCCCCCCTCTTTAGAATAGCATTGTCCTCAATGCTAGGCAATTTTGGAAGCTTTTGAATGAATTCCTCGTCCTCCCATGTGGCATCTTCAATTGGTAAATTCTCCCATTGGATGAGATACTGAATGTTTTGGTCCTTAGCTTCCTTGTGCGTTTCTGAAGAATACATTCTGGTTCCAATATGATTCTTCCTTCTTCATCAAGCTATAGTAATATTGTCTGAGTAGGGATATTATTCCCAATTACCTTCTTCAAACAAGAAACATGAAAAACTGGATGTATCTTTGTTGTTGATGGTAATTCAAGCTTGTAGGCAACACTACCTATCTTCTGCATGATTTGATATGGGCCATAATATTTTGGAGGCAACTTATTATTCTTTGATTGTTGCTTTAGTGACATTTGCTTGTAAGGATGCAATTTCAAGAAAACCCAATCCCCAACCTCAAAACTTCTTTTACTACGGCGTTGGTCTGCCTACTGCTTCATTTGGTTTTGTGCCATGGATAGATTCTCTTTAAGTCTTGAAAGTACTTCTTATTCATGAATCATGTGGTCCTCCACAATGTGAACTATTGGCGACACCTTCAATGATGATGTGATGGAAGGAGGATGATATCCATTCAATGCCATAAATGGGGACATTTTTGATGAACTGTGGAAGGAAGTGTTATACCACCATTTTGCTAGTGGTAGCCAACCTACCCATTGAGATTGTTTATCTGAAGTGAAACAACATAGATATCCTTCCAAACACTTATTAACCACCTCTATTTGCCCATCAGATTGTGGACGGTATGAAGAACTGTGAGCGAATTGAGTACCTAAACACTTGAATAAATTTGTCCAAAAGCTACTAGTAAAGATAGGATCACGGTCACTAACAATAACCTTAGGTATACCATGTAGCTTTTGAATATTCTCCAAAAATTCTTTTGCCATTGTACTTGTTGTAAAAGGATGTGATAATGCAGTAAAATGTGCATATTTAGTGAGGTGATCCACAACTGCCATGATGACATTCTTACCATTAGATCTTGGAAGCCCTGTGATGAAGTCCATGAAGACCTCTTCCCAACACTGGCTAGGAATAACTAAGGGTTGCAAGAGACCAGGCATCTTAATTGTCCCCCCTTTATTTCGTTGACAAACCAAACATTCTTCCACAAATTTTTGAACATCCCCTTTTAGCCCTTCCCAAAAGAAGTCTTTCTTGACCCGATGATATGTCTTCAAAAATCCTGAATGACCACCCACTGGGGACTCATGTAGCTTTGTGAGAATCTTTTGTTTGAGAGAGGAATTCTTGCAAAGATACAATCACTCTTTATACCACAAAGTATCTCCCTTCCAACAAAATTTATCTAAACTACTAGGGTCACTTTGTAATTGTTGAATGAGATTACTCGTAGCCACATCATTTTTCCACTCTTCTTTGGCTTCTTCTATCCAATCTTCTTGTAATATTGAAAGGGCACATAATGAAGCTTCATCCTTCTCATCCTTCCTTGATAGTGCATCTGCCACAACATTTTCCTTCCCTTTCTTATATACGATCTCAAAATCATATCCCAACATCTTAGTAACCCATTTTTTTTGTTCTTCCGAAGACAATCTTTGTTCCAAAAAATATTTTTGGCTATCATGATCTGTCTTAACCTTGAAGTGTCTACCCATTAGATAAGGCCTCCATTGTTTTACTACATGAAGAATAACTAGCATTTCCTTCTCATAAGCCATGGGCCGACCCTCTTGCATGAGAACTGCACCTATGCCATTCCCAGAAGCATCACATTCCACAATAAAATCCTTTGTGAAATCAGGAGTCGCAAGTATTGGAGTTGTGCACATAGCCTCCTTTAACATTTCAAATGCTGAATTAGCAGATTCATTCCAATGAAAATAATCCTTCTTCAATAAAGCTGTGAGGGGTGCTACTATATGACCATAATTCTTCACAAATCTGCGATAGTATCCAGTCAATCCCAAGAAACCCCTCAATTTCTTAATGGTTTTGGAAATAGGCCATTCCATGATAGCCTTAACTTTGTTAGGATCCACCATTACTCCTTCATGTGAAACTATGTGTCCCAAGTACTCCACCTCCTTAAGACCAAAAGCACACTTGGATGGCTTAGCATAGAGTTGATGCTCTTCGAGAACTTGTAATACTTGATCTACATGTTGCAAGCGTTCTTCCCATGTCTTGTTATAAATCAATATATCATCAAAAGACATTGATACAAACTTCCTTGAGTAACTTTTTAAAGATGGAATTCATCAAACTTTGAAATGTAGATGGAGCATTAGTAAGACCAAATGGCATCACCAAAAGCTCATAATGACCCTCATGAGTCCTGAATGTTGCCTTACAAATATCTTCTACCTTAATTCGAATTTGGTGATAATCGGATCTAAGATCTAACTTTGTAAAATACATAGTTCCATTCAATTCATCTAGCAAATCATCAATGACTGGAATAGGAAACTTATCTTTGATGGTGTACATGTTGAGCACTCTATAGTCTGGACACATGCGCCAAGTATCATCCTTCTTCCGCACCATCACCATCGGCGAGGAGTAAGCACTTTGGCTATGTCTGATAATTCCTACCTCTAACATCTCCTCAACAATATTTTCTATCTCACTTTTTTGTATATGTGGGTATCGGTAAGACTTGATGTTTGGGGGTTGGCTCCCTGGAACTAGTTGTATGGCATGATCATGATCCTTCTTAGAAGGAAGTCCTTTAGGCATATCTCCAAAAAACACTTAGTGATGCTCAATTATTGCTTGTAAATCTGGATGGGTGGGAGCATTAGATTGAGAGACTTCTAATGAACATAACTGGGCCACAAATCCATCAACTCCTTTCTTAAGCAACTTCTGCATTTGATGAGAGCTAACAATTTGTGGGGAATTTGCTTCAACCCTCTTAGCTCTATTAGTCTTTCCTTCTTATTGGAACCTCATAAATAATTCTTGGAAGTTCATCTCAATTGTTCCCAAGGTAGTAAGCCATTGTACTCCCAAAACAATATCTGCTACACCCATGGAGATAGCATACATTGGGCTATCAAGGTGATAATCTCCCATGGATAATTTAATGCTATGACACTTTCCAGAACAACTGACAGTACCACCATCTGCAATCAAGACTTGAAATTCTGGAGTTGGATATATAAAACAATTTAGATGAGTAGCCAACTTTTTGTTGATGAAATTATGAGTACTTCCTGAGTTGATCAACATGGTTACTTTTTGCTTCTTTAAGAATCTAGCTACCTTGAGAGTCTGAGGGAAATTCAGAGAGTGCATTACAAGAAATGATTGGTTGGGAATCATGTGATTCATCATCTAGATCCCTATCACTCTCTAATATTGGTTCCTCCTCCTCTTCCTCACTTGGTCCTTCAATATAAAACAATTTCTTTTCACTACATCTATGCCCTCGGCTATATTTGCTGTCACAATTGAAACATAACCCTTTTGCTCTTTTCTCCTCAATTTCTTGTGGAGTCAACCTAGTAGGTTGTGGTAGTGAATGTGTAGGAGATCTCCTTTCGCTGAAATTTATATTCCCTTGTCTCTTACTAGCCATAAACTTCTCCTCCACTTGTCTTGCCATTACTATTGCTTGCAATAAGGATTGTGGTTGGAACAATCGTACTTCATATTTTACGTGATCCTTTAAACCGCCTAGAAATAGTTCATATTTTCTTCTGCCACATTCTCTATTCTTAGAGAAAGGTTTGAAATTGCTGAATATAATCCTTGACCATGCCTATTTGCTTTAATTTGGTGAGTTGGCAGAAGTAGCTATCCATAAAATTATCTCCATAATGAGTAGCAAGTTCCTCTTGAAAAATTGACCATGTGACCACACAACCCTTTTTTCTCTTCTCATCACATAACCAACGATACCAAATAAATTGATCTGGTTTTAGGTATAATGACACCATAGCTACCTTTTGTTGACTAGGAATATGATGAATATCAAAGAATTGCTCCAATTGACATAGCCAATTGGTTGGATCCTTGCCATCAAACTTTCTCATATCCAACTTAGGTATGAATTGCCTTGGCATATGATTATTAAATGAAGAATCCTTCTTGAAACCCAAGTCAAGTCCAAGGAATTCATGTCCGACAAAAGTATTATCTTCCACCTTATGAGGTGAATCTTCACCCTTACACCACATACCTTGAATAAATGATTTCAATTCACCCATTTCTTCCATGATCTTCTTCTCTAATGATGAAATATCACCCTTGACTTTGTTTATTTCATCCTTAGGGTTAATATCCTCATTTTCTACTCATTCTCTGAAGATTTCCCTAGTGTGGTAGCATTCTTTTTGCCTCTTGTTGTAGGCCTCGCCATGATGGTAGAAAATAATTTTGCAATAAATCACACAAATGAAACTTAAATTCTTTGAAAATTTTACTATAACTTACTAGGGTCAAGATACCACTTACCCGAAAAAAACTCCAAGAAATTAGCAGATTTGCAGCCCTGAGAGCAAATTTGTTGGAAACCGTAATTTTGCAATAACTCGCTTATTTCTGCTTCAATTTATCCAAAATTTGGACTGTAGGCTTCTTTATAATTTCTTCAAAACACCAATAAAATTCAGGCTCCAATTCAGTAGGATATGAGAGATATGTAGCTTCCAAACAAATTGTCTAGAAACCCTAATTCTGCAATAATTCGCTCAATTCAGCTCCAATTCCTCTGAAATCTGCACTGTAGCTTCTTTAATATGGTATTCAAAAACCCTTTAAAAATCAGAAAAAAATTCACCAAAATCTGAAAGATATGCGCCTTCCAAAATGACCTCCAATAGTAAGAATGACGCCTTGCCCTACGGTGCCAAGATCATGCTTTGATACCACTTGTAATGAAATAACTTGCACAATAGAAGAATATAATAAAAAATATGCTGTAAATACCGAATACTAACTAAGAATAACAAGCCACTTCGAGGGGGAAAACTTCCAAATATCTCCAATGAGAACACAATTCACAATATGATGATGAAATAAGACTCACAACCTCCTATATATACCTATTTATGCCTAGGATACCACCTAGGCCTACTTAGATAACCCTATATAAGCCCTAGGCTGACCTAATCAACTAAACGAGAATACAATAATGATAATATGACTTAATTAGGAGTTAAGATAGCCACAAGCCGACTATTCATAACCCGATGTACTTTAATATTAAGGGCATAGCAAATTTATATTGTTGAAGAAGAAATATAACCACAAGATATTATTGACTCAAAAAGGTAGATATTTGAAAAGCAACTTGATGTAGTAGTGTGGATCCTTGGTAGCACATTGACAAGAAGAATTGATAGAGTGAGTACACGGAGTATCTCATTCCTTGGAAGGGTAAAGGGCCAAAAAAGAATTTGTGAATAACTAAAACTAAAGTAAGTTGACTTGGGTGGTTGAAGCAGTTTTCTAGAAAAGCCATTTTGTGAGCATTGAGGTCACAAACTTTTCACTTGGGGTGTTTGATCAAAAAGAATCCTAGAGATTGAGCAATCTTTATCACCCAAAAGATTTTCTTTTTGTGTTTTTGTTAGGTGCATTGGGTGTTTTGGTTTGCTATTTTTTTTGTGTTTGGGGGCCTAAATAATCTATAGCGCTAACATAGATTGGTGGACGAGGAATTGGTGCTGCATGGGCACATAGGTTGAAGTAAACTCTTGCCTTTCAAAAATTATGTACAAAACCTTGTGGGACCAGACAATACAAAGCGTGTCACCCACATAGGATCAGTCCACACCTTGTAACATGAATATGTGAACAATCCATTTTGAGGCAAATAGCTTGAAAATGACAAATAACTTCTTGTTGGTTATGTAAGATTGTGTAAACTAACACATGGATGGTGTATAGAGGTGTTCTAGAAGCAACCAAGGAAATCGATAGACACATGGATGGAAGTTGAAGCATCATGAGATCTTGAAGCTTTAGTTACAACAAGAGCCAAGAGACCTTTGAGTTCCTCCACATGTGGATAGATCTAGTGTCATTGCATCAGTATAAAGTGGATGTTTTTCCTTATGAAAAACACTTTGCTGATGTTGTAGTTCTAGTCATGTGTGAAATCAAGATTAAATAAGCCTAAGGTAGTCATAGGCATAGCTGGGCCAAATAAAGGGGATAGATTGTAATATATAGTCTTTGCAAGTAGGATAGATGTTGTTTTCTAGTAACATAGATTGGTTGGGTTCCATACATTTTTTTAGTGACCATTGAGGCATGTAATTCTTTTGCATATAATTGAGATTGTGTTTTACATATTCATGGTATGCTTCCTTACTCAGTGCTTTTGTTGTGTAACTCTAGGCATTTGTTACCTAATTGCTCATTTGGCTTGCTTTCAATTTGCATCATAGTACCACAACGATGTATTGGATTTGAATCCTCTTAAGAACTATCATGCAGGTATTAGGTGTTAATGTAATAAAAGTGAATGGAAGTGAATATATTCCGATTTTGGGGTGTGAGCTATTGTTTGTATCCCACTAGCTGAGGGTTCCTTCTATCCACATTTTTCAAAGTATAAAAATATATTATATTAGTATATGCATAATACTATTTTAATTCAATAACATCCATATTTTTTAAAGATAGATACATAGATAAATGGATTGATAGGCAGGAAAATCAGTGAATCTATATTGATTATAGTTTATTGTTTTTTATTTGTTATTCATCCTCCTCGGTTAAAGATTAGGAATGGGAAGGTTTCTAATAGGGTTCTATGCTTGAAAACTGATCCTAAAAGTATGACCCTGTATAACATATTAGGCTATTTTTAAAATATTGATCTTTGATGGGATACTCTTGGTAGTGTGTACTCTTAGCGATCATGGGCTTTTCCTGACTATTCCCATTGATGAAATATGAGCATGTGTTGGCACTAAAATAATATACTTTTTTTCTTATTTTATAAATTTATTTCAGTATTTCTATGGATGCAGGCATGCATTTGCAACTATGTCTTTTATTGCTGAAACTTTTATCTTCCTCTATGTGGGCATGGATGCATTGGATATTGATAAATGGAAAATGGTGCAAGGCAGGTAAGGCTCAAGTATTTGCAAAAGCTTAAGAGCTCATTCATGGTCATGGCTTATCACTTATTGAGTATACTGTATACATGCATCCATAATTGTAGATGTTTGAATTTTTTACTGTTACTTGAAAGAGAAAGGATTTTTAGATTAACTGATTATTAGATATGGAGATTGTTGAAAATAGAGCATGTTTAAGCTTTTTAAAATGGCATTCCTATGAACTTCAACCAGAAATTTTCTGGAGGCTTCATGCAATATGGAACATGGAAAAGAATATTTGTGTTATGAGTGAAAGGTAAACAAATGAATGATGCATTGACACAAAATCTCATTTGACTGTGATGTTTTAGTAGATGAAAACCAAGGGATTCTCATGTACCTATACAAACCTAGTTGTCCCCAAAAATTATAGACCATAAAAGATATCCCTACAAGGTTACATGTATATAAAAATGACCTGTAGATCAAATAGGGCTTACCACAAATTTGTTACCCAATATTAAAATGATTGTTTTCAATATTTCTTTATTATCTCTATTTTCTTGTTAGCTATTTTTAGGAGGATTAATGGCTACAAAGAGCTTGATTGGCATACATTTGCTAGAAGCCAAAAAGGGTTGTCTCCTTTTTATAATTTTCGCTATTTTCTAATTTTTTAATATTTTCTTATTTTTCTGAGTAAGGAACAGCAAACTGGAAATAAAATAAAATGCTGATAACTACTGTAGATAGCTGACTGATTATTTTAAACCCTCAAACTTCATTAGAAAGGAAATATGAAACCCTTATGCACTGAAATTGATCAAATATGAGTGTTAATTTCGGTGGTGAGATATCCTCCATAGCTGATTGTAGGTGGAATCACACAAATTTCACACTTGAGATTATCGATTGGAGATTTTTTCGTAATTTGTAGTCTTGTAGGCAAGACAAATTACAAAGTTTGAAAGATTGAAAGATTGGTAGGAAGAAGTAGACACCATGGCTTGATAGTAAATGTTTAGTGTTGGTTGCCATTGTTTAATATGCAAGTTGGATGTGGTATTTTAAGATACAATGCTTGGAGTTTATTATTGAATGTAGATGCCATAGATAAGTAACAAGATTTTGAAGAATGTGTAATGTCCCCATTTTAGCCCTGTTGGCGTAACAACTAGCACCTCTGGAGTAAGAGTTGGTACGGACAGCTATGCACACTACGCAATGAGTGCTCTTCAAATTAGGAGGGGAAGCTCCCTCGTTGTGCTTGACAAAAATGCTTTGAAAAGGAAAGTATACTAAACTAAATCCTGTCTTTTTGTTTCAGCTGTAGAGGTACAAGGCTTTCTTGAAAACTATATACATTGCAGCTGAGTATTTTCTGGTTTCACAGACTACTAACTACAACTATGCTAATCACTTAAAATCTATCCAGTTTCCTCAAGAAAAATAGAGCATGAGGAAATGGAGCAAGGATAACTATCTGACGATAAACAAGTGTAGATTCTCAACTTGAAGGCAAGGTGGCACATCTATCAGCTCAATCTAAACAAGTTTATTATTCACAAAACACCATACGATAAACAAGAACAGATTCTCAACTTGAAGGCAAGGTGGCGCATCTATCAGCTCAATCTGGACAAGTTTATTAAACACAAAACAGATTTGATCTAACTATGGAAAGAATTCACCATCACAATTGCATGAAACCCTATGTGGCATATCAATTCATCATAATAGCAAAAACGCATGAACAGATACAGAACGAGCAATATTGAAGGCAAGGTAGGCACAGCATATATTTCTCTCTCGTGCAAAAGTTATGTACAAATGAGCAAAAGCTCTTATTTATAGACATCAAAAGGTGTAGGGAACCCTAAAATCACCTTGAGTCAACTACAGTCTTGCAATGCATGCAAGATTTATTACTAAACCCTAATAAAGTAAACTATACAGTTAATGGAAAGCTACCATCAGTTAACCGATACATCTAACCTAAATGGACAATGTGCAAGCATGCACGTCCTTATTTAAAGCAAAGTTAACTGGACACTACCCTCAGTTAACTGGAAACCCTAACCCTAACTCCTGTGAAGATAATCCCAAGGAAGAGATAAGCATGTGTGAAGTTAGCAAGTGAACTCAAGACTGAAAGTCGAGTTAACTGCTGCTCATGACTCAACCCTCAAAATTAATTGCAAGTTCCAACTGGCAGATCACTCCATGTCATCTCGGTCTAACACTTCGACTAAGAACTCATCAATCTCTCTGTCTTCTGGCACTTTGATGCTATCCAAAACAACAATCTGTTTCTTCAGTTCTCTGTCACTTTCCTTGACTGTATGCATGCATTCTCTGACATCTTCAGTTGCTTTTTTGAAACTAGCTGAAATAACTAAAATATTCTCCAACTTAGCCGCCACAGGATCTCCTTCAAGGCTATCACGAACCAGCTTTTCGAACTCAGCTTGTACTTCATTAAGTGCAATATACGTGCCATCTTCAAGAAGATAACGACACGGAATTTGAACAACAAAACCACTAACAAGCGCAAGAGCTCCAACAACATCATCTTTCATTGAAAACAACTTGGTAGAAACCTTTTCACATATTTCCATTTTGAAAAGGTGCTGCTCCCTCCAAGTAAAAACTTTCTCTTGATCTTCATCAACCTCCAAGGCATCATATGCAACGGACAACTGGGACACAAGAACTCGATCCTTGGCTAAACTCTCTGCAACTGAAACTTCGAGCAACTGAATACCTTGACGAAGTTTATGTGCATCACTCCTTAATTGATACAAATCCGCAAGAAGACGTTGACCTGTAACGACTAAGCTTTCAATCCAGTTATCAAAAAGTCTGCCATGACTGACTAACTGATCCAATTTTCGTTGTTCTGTAGGTGTATTCTGAGGAAGAACAGGCGCTCTACTTGAATTTTCGTGAACAAGATCAGAGATATACTGACGAAGTTGACTATTTTCAGCCTTAAGCAATGCCTTATCCTCTCCAACCTTCGTGATGCGTTCTTCAAGATTATTGGTGACAATCTTAAGAAGACTCACGTCTGTCTCTCGAGTGGTCCTGCCAAGATTTGCCTTAGTGAAAGTAAAGTCACCAACTTCGACTTCATCTAGGCTCTTTCCCTCTGGAGGAATAGCAACTTCTATAACAATCTCTGATTCTGGAGTCTTCTCAATATGCACCTGCTTCTTAATCTTCTTGTTCGACCTTCTCTGATAAGGTTCACCGAACTCAGATAAATCAAGGTTATATGAAGGTTCTCGCCTTTGTCTCCCCAAAGACCTCTCGAGCCAACAAAACTGAACAATATTATCAATTCGAGGAGAGACTGTCCCTGATGTATCAACCTATGGTGGTTCAGTTGTCTCCGATCCTACTCGAATTGGTATCTCAGGCTCTGAATCTATGTCAATAGGTTGCACATGTGGTAAACTAGGAGGTGAAACGTGAGGCTCAGCCTGAATGACTGTCCCTATTGGAATCTCAAGTACATTCTCAACTTGCTTCTGCTTCCTTTTACCAGTAGTCCTCTTTCCCGTGTTTCCACTGAGTCTAACTCCTTCAGGAGGAATCACAATAGCCTTGACCCGAGGCCTTGACCTCGAAGTAGAAGGCAATGAAGAAAAATTCTCTGGCGGCTCTGTCACAGGAACTGACTTTCGCCTCCGTTTACTCTCCAAGAATTGCTTGTTGGTCTTGATAACCGATTTAGACACCTCCTTAATAGAAGTATTCTCTTTAATGTACCAATCTGGTGAGCGAAGTGGCCGTCGAGCAATTTGATCTTTGGCATATGAATTGAGAAGAACTTCTCCATCATCATTTGATAAACCATCAACATCCTCTGATAAGTAATCAGAGAGCTGAGCGATAGTGAGTCTACAATAGTGACGACGACGAACCTCAAATTCATCCTCACAATTAGCCAAGAAATCTTCAAGTGCTGGCTTATGTGCAATCCCTCGCTCTAACCTGTCTGCATAATGACCCAAAGGATCATAGGAATGCCTCTCAGTATGAGTTTTTGTAAGAGTCCAGGTGACTCTCAACCCCCAAACCCTAATTGAAATCACTGATTTTGTTTGTTTTGATCGTTTTTTGTATTTTTTTGGGTTTTGATAGGTTTTTGCATAAAAGCAGGAAATTGCGATTTTGCTCAAAGAAGCTTAAAAAATTCATAAAAAATAAATGAATGTCAACTACGCATCAAGATTGCTCTCTAATGAAGGCGATTACATTTATTCATGATTCCAGAGCATATACAATGTATAAATCGAACTTATAAGAAGAAATAACTTAATTTTTTTAGAGAACCTGATTGCTGTTGCAGCCGCTTGAAAGAATGAAAGAAATTAATATAGCTAACTCCAGAACACAGATCTCCAAGCTCAGAATGAAGAGAAATCTCCAGGAACTCAAGGCGCACGAGGTTCCACTGATAGCAACTGAAGATTGAAGGCGTTTTCCCTTGAGTAAGAAGTACGGCCTGCTGGTACAGATCTGTACGGCCCAACAGCTGTAATAAATATGGTACGGATTTATTGAAAGGAGTGCCAGATCCCTGTGGAAAGATCTCTGAAAGGGTCGCACCAAATGACTGATGAATGTTCTCTGCAATCTCCGCCTAAATCGATCAATAAACTCAAACTGTAACCTCTGTGTGAAGTCACCAAGTAGACAAGCTTCAACTGGTATTGCACAGTCTCAGTATGCTAGATTCTGAAGAGGTATCGTTCTCCAAAATCCACTGTCTGCTGAAACCCTAGGTTTTGCAAACTTCAATGCTCAGAGCAAAAAGAAGATAAATTGAATAATCAAGACATAAGAGTTCGATTTGTCTTTGGCAGTCAATATATAAGCCTCTGAGAAAATTCAACCCAAGCTCTTTTAATGATCATTTAAATAAAATGTTTAATTTCGCCTTTTCTCAACTTGGGAAAAATCATTAATTAAATGGCGTCCAAATTAATGAATAAATAATTATTCATTATAATCAACTTTTCACTTTATTATAAAGTATTAAAAATACTTTATAATATACCATTAATTATTAATATTTAAATATATTAATAAAGTGACTTTAATATAAAGTCAAAATATTAATTATTTAATAATCATTAAATACTCCGTTATTTCCCGTCTGATCATCAAACTGACAAACTGGGTCGACTCTGAGCTAACCAGCTAAACCAGGTGCCCTGCCCAAAATAGCAGCTTCCGCCTGTCTGACTTCTAAAAATAGCAAGTCTCTGAAAAACCACTCTGAAGGATTTTGCGAAGGCCCAACCTGAAACAACTGCAAAAATGAAGCTCCTGAACACCGGGTAACTGCCTCAATTGATCCTCTGCACACATCTGTCAGCCTACGAGGACCAGGATGATAGGCTAACCATATATCCAGCTGCGTTGACTAGGATGGGGACATCACAGTTTTAAGCTTGAATCTTTCTATCTCGATTGACATATGCTTAGCATCCGTTGCCATGCTGCATGTGAAAATTCCCAATCCAAATGGAAAATTAGCTGCAGTCTTATGACGACTGCGAAGAAAGAAATGAACATGTTGCATCTGTCTGAGAAACTCCATGAAGATGATCTTGTCTGAAGAGTACCTCGGCAACATCAGAGGCTCTCCAACATATCCATAAACCCGGATGTATGTGAAAGTAGGGAATTGGATAAACCAATCCGCCCAAGTCTCCATCGCTGGTTTTGCCTCAGCAGAAATACGAATGTGCATTTCATTATCAAGATCTCTGATTGTCCTCATAGAAAAGTGATCATTCACTACTTGGAA
Organism: Sequoia sempervirens; assembly: GCA_007258455.2. Classification (NCBI taxonomy): domain Eukaryota; kingdom Viridiplantae; phylum Streptophyta; class Pinopsida; order Cupressales; family Cupressaceae; genus Sequoia; species Sequoia sempervirens. The sequence goes on from VDFB02270651.1 coordinate 41,361,972, forward strand.
ATCTTGTTCAGACTTAGAAAACTCTAACTGAGAATAATACTCATGAACACGTTGAACACCAAGAGTGCCATTAGTTTTTAGATGCTTGTAACTGCCTTGGAATGCAACTAAGTAGACCCAGTAAGATATCATATGAAACTCATGAAACTTGAGAAAATCAGTAATCTGTTGATGTAAGCAATCACTAATCAACATAGCCCAGTCAAAATGTTTTGTGCCATCAAGAATTCTGGAAATAAGATAAAACATCCATGATCGGAAAGTGCTAGCATCCTCTTGACCTGTAACTCGATTGAGCAAAGTTATCAAAACAACAACCTCATCCTTGAATTCACCACGACCAATTTTTTTAGGCATATTAGTCTTTTGAACTTTCAGCCATCTCTGAGCCACCTTTCTCTGCGAACGTTCTCGATCTCCATCCCATATCTTCTCACAGGCCTCAATAACCACAGTGAAATTATCTAAACGAGGGGGAATAGCGAAACATTTCTCTATATCCTTCGGTTTGAGACTGCAGACAACCCTCCCATCAGCTGATCGGATTTGTTGTGAAGATGAGTCATAATGCTTGATACAAGCAAGAACGAACTCAAGATCAAAAGTGGTAATAGGAATAGATGCCGCTGCCAGCAATCCGGAATGCTCAAGATTTCTCAATAAATTGCTGCTAACACCCTCCAGACTGCTCAGATTAACCATTGGATAAACATGATTTAAGTCTGTATCTGAAGTTCTGACAAATTATGCATAAGAGCCGATTTGGTCTTATAATCAATGAGATTGAACTACATTTTGAAAATGAAGACTTTTGACTGTAAAGTCGAATATACTCGAACAACTTTCTGGAAAAACTGAAAATCTCTAGACAAGGCTAAAAATAGCCTATGGCGGGAAAAAAATTTGAAATTTTTCTGAAACGTGGGTTTTGTGTAGAATCAAATTCTTAGGCAACCCAGAAAGTTTGATTCTCGAAAAAATGTGTTTTAGGCCCACATGCAAAGAAATTCTGGGAAAAAAGCACAGAGCTTTAGAATGAAGACTACGGGGCAATTTTCTCGAAAAAATCTAAGACATGGGTTTTGCTGCAAATATTGAAGTATGCGAACCCAGATGATCAAATTCTGAAAATATGCTGAATTTCTCTGACGTGCGAAGAAAATACCTAAGATGAGAAATAGAAGAAATAAGACAGAAGAAAGAAGGTTTTATTTGCTCTGCTTCTATAGAATTCGCCTATCTCTGTTTTTGAACTCAATGAAACCTGCAGGCAAACTGAAAACAAAGTCTGGAATCTTCTTCCTCTGAAAAATCTGAATCCGTTGCTATGAAGAACGCTGAATTCTGACACCTGTAGCACTTTTAAATTGCTGCTCGCTCAAGAAGAATGTATATTTCTAAGCTTGTGATGAAGAAATAATGGACGCCTAAACTTGAATAAATAGAGTTTCATCACCAAAAATCGTAAGAAGTGCATTCAACCTTGAAAATTGCGCTTGGCTTGTGATTGGACCTCAATTTTAGTTAACTGAAACTAAAATGAACTAAATAAAGCACCATGCTAAAGTCGCCTTATTAAGCTTCAGTTGCAAAATCTATTTAAAGCATCATGCGAATTTAAGCTTTAGTTGACAACTCATATTGAATTTGCCATACTTCACTTCGAAATTCATGCTTTAAATCTTAATTAAGGCGTCCCTTTTGAAGAAACTGAAGTTGACAAAAAGTGAAGTGCCAACTTCACAAAATCTTCACAACTTTAACTAATGCGCCATGCATGCAAACTTAAGTTGATTTTCAAACATGCACTTCAGTTAAGTGAACATGCAAACAAGTTAAGTGAACATGCAAACAAGTTAACTTGACATGCAAAGTCAGTTAACTGGACATGCGAACTGAAAGAACACTCAACATGCCAAGATATGAACTAGAGATGACAACCCAGAAATCGTTCAGTCTAACTGAAGTCAGAACTCAAGTTAGGGCGCACCAGTCAACCTCTTTCGAAAAATCAACTTTGACCTCTTTAGGCATTTTCGAGACTTAGCCAATTTTGATGAAAATTTGGATTTAAACCTCTTTCGGGACCTCTGTTCATCCTCTGACACTGGCTGACTGACTCCACCGATTGGTTGGCTGACAGATGCATCGCAGAGCAGGACAAAAACTGATCAAAAGGTACCTTGAGACTGAACATCATAAAACTAAGATCTGAAGGGTCAAAAACCCAAGCGCTCTTTTCAAAAACTGCTCTTTTTCTCAGACTTAGCCAATTTTCTCATCTCCATCTTGTACGAAGGGAAAAACAAATCCTTCATAACTTCTGATTAATCAATTTTCAAGATTGGATCACAGGTTCACTACGGAGCTGACCTCATTCGACATGACAGCTGCAAAGGCACATTTCTCCAGAAAACATCATCTGAGGGGTGAAAATCAAGGGTGCCTTTTTGAAAAGTTGCTCTTTTTCCTCCAGACTTAGCCATTTCTGAAACTGACCAAAATAATAATAAAACTCCGACTGTAGGCTGTTGAATCATCTTCTGATCTGATGGAGACAGGCGACGGAAAGCTGAACGTAACACGGACAAACTGAAAATCTGAGATCATAAAAAAGAAGGCATTAAAGACTTGAAAAGCTCAGGCGCCTTTCTGAAAAAGTGCTCTTTTGCTTTTTTCCTTGATATATTGACTAAGATTTGACCCTATGTTTGACCTCTGGCTCAGGCACTTCTGCAATTCAAATTCACCCACTGACGGATGCGTCGCGAAGCTTGAACAAATGTGAGATAAATATCTTGGGTGGCATTCAGTCAAAAACCTTCATTTGACACCTCAAAAAGATGAGCGCCTTTTTCAAAAGTTGCTCTTTTTACCAGTGTTAGCCAATTTTGACTTTCCTCTCGTTTTGCGCTATATCTTCCGTAACTTGCACAAAACAAGTCCGTTTGACAGGCTTGATAGTCCATTGCGAAGCTGACGTGATGCCGGACAAATGCCTGTGAAATATGCTAACCAATTTTTTTGTTGAAATACACAACACAAACCAGCACTTAGCCAACTTGATTAGCGTTAGCTCCAAATAGAAAACCAAACTTCAAAGAACTCACACCAAGAATGCACACTCAATCTTGATGAAGGCTTGGTGTTGTCATATGGTGGAGGAGCTAAAGAAAAGTGCTTGAAAGAAAACTACTCAACGTCAAGAATGTGCACTCAACATCCCACTGAGGGCGAGGTGCTAACATATGACGGAGTGTTAAATTGAAAGCTAGAAATTAATAGGCGGATAACCAGCCATGAAGCTATTACAAACTAATTCATCCGCTGTGACGGGCATCCATAGAATTGTGGGGATTCACCACTATGAAAGTGGGTACAAGAGTGTTACAATCAAATTATCCACACTGGCGGTAAACCATCCAGGGGTACTTATGTGAGAAGAATAAAAATTAATTGCAGCAATGAGAACTGGAACAGTACTACTGTTTACAGTCTTTACAACTAAGGAATAAGCTGCAAATTACATAAGAATTACAATAGTCTTCAAACACAAGAGTTATAGATGATCTCATACAATTATTTAACTCTCTAACAGCTGATAATGAGTCAAAAATCAGAACTTCAAAGGTCTGATACAGAAAACAGTAATCTGGAAATGTAAATCAGCAACTGTGAAATCAATGAAATGTTCATAACTCACTCATTTCACCTCCGAATCAAATGAAATCAAGTGCAATGGATTGCTAGAAGGTAGGTGACCATGTTGAGATGAAGAAATAGCTTCAAAGACTTCCTGTGAATTTTGCACGAATCCCAAAGCACTTCCAGAAAAGTACGGCCCTCTTTGAAGGGGCGATTTCACTTTAAAAATCAAGTTCTCAATAATAAAATCCAAAAATTGGCATGAAGGGGCGCCCTTGAATAGCAAATAGAATAATGAAATGCCCAGAAGCAATTTCAAACTGGAAATAAAATTATAACTTAAAATCACCTTCAGCTTTAGATGAAACAGCAAAACCAAAATTGATAAATCTTCAAAATTTCTTCACAAGTGCGCTCAATCTGCTAGTCTGGATGAGAAGCAGCGAATTCCAACTAGATGTTGTATTTCAAACATGAAATTGGATAATTGGCTAGGAGGTAGCATCCTCGAAGCAAGAATTCATTTGTCATTCCAACAGCATAACAGTATATTAACATGAATGGATGATAATGCTGGAATGAAGCCTTCATTTTATAGAAGAGTGGAGGACTCTTCAATCCCACAAGAAAGGACGCCAACAGTCACAAGAGACCCTTCGAATTTCCAGAAATCTTTCATCTTCTCTAAAAGGCGTCCACTTTACAAAGCAACATAAAAACTTTATTTTAAAATAATAACTTCTTCAAAAGGCGTCCACTTTATTTCTCAAGGCTTTTGACTTTATTAAAAAATTAAATCACCTTTATGATAGCATACCCCTTCCAAGTCCCCTTTTTAAACACAACTTAAGTTGTCATCCTAGGCCAAGGGGTCAACTGAAAATTATAACCTTAACGCCTTTATTCAACATAAAAATGCCTTAAGAAATCAGACATGAATTGCAAATAAATGCTCCAACAGGAAATGATGTTCTGAAAGCTGACGAACTCCAAACTGCTAAAAATAGAATTTACTATAAATAGTAAACTCTCAGAAATGCCAAAGAACCTCCGAACTGGAAACCCTAATTTTACCTCACACACGCCTACAGGCTTCCGGAATAGGCTGATGAGTGTCAGAATAGATTACTGATGAGAAGGGGACATTATAGCCTGCTGGAGGTGACAAACCCTAAAAACAAGATCTGAGCCCCTAAAAGATAGGGCGCCCTTTTGAAAATGTGTTCCCCTCTTCAGAGAGAATATTTTGATGATTTTCCTTCAGATTTTCACTTTTCTTGAATTTCTTGAGAAACAGATTGACATGAAACTAACACCAACTCCAAAGCCCAAAAATGACCTTCTGACACCACTTAAACAAGATTAAGACTCAATTAAGCAAAATGCCTTAGTGAAGCAAAAATTTTGGTTTGGGTACAACAAGCCCTACGCTTCTCAGTGACTGTTAAACTATTTCTGGAGGCCCATAGGCTAGTCAAATGTGGAAATTAGGGTTTGCTATTTAATATGAGGATTCAGTTGAGCTTTTGAGGGTTTGCATGTAGGTGTTTGGCAGTGTGTTTTTTGTATCTTTCTGGGTTTTCAAAAAGCTTCAGAGGGACGTGACATGCATTTTAGGGGAGTGACATGCATTTCAATTAGGAGTTTGCATGCAAGAAAGGTTTCTGGGTCTTTTTGGGTTTTCAGAGAGCTTTAGAATGGTGTGACATGCATCTGCATTAGATGACCTTTCCCGGACTTACTATTTTTAGTAAGTTACAACGACTGCCCAAATTGTGCTTAAAATGAGTTTGGGTCACTATTTTTAGCAGTATGGTATTTTTAATAAGTGCTATTTATGGCAGTGCTGTTTTTAGCAACAGTTCAGTACATTGTCTATTTCTGGTAGGAAGGCAATTCAGTTTAGGCAAAGGTATCTCTAGTCTTTTTGGGCTCAAAGACGAAAATGTATAAGTTATATTATATTTTATTGTTACTTTTGGACCCCCATGCCTAGGCGTATAGCTTCAAGTTGTCTTTAAAAGAGGGGATTTTACTTGGACGCCTAAAGTGGAGAATTAAATATTTAAAAGTTGAAATATTTTCCCAAGTCACAAATGGATGCCTAGGAAGGTGAAACAAAAAGACAATTAATAATATTTTATTATTCCTCAACTGTTGGGTGTCCTTCTTGGAGGTTACTGAAGTGATTTGAATTCCAAGAAGAGAGTTATTTATTCAGTGCCTTGCTCCTTCATTTACATCCATGAATGAAATTGTGTCGAATTGTTGTTGAATTGAATTCAGAGCTCTTGCTTCGAGGAACGCATACCTCCTAGCTTCATCCATTCAGTTTCATACTTGAAAGATAGTACCTAGCTGGATATTCTGAAGACTGTGCTTCATCCAGGAGTGCAGATTGAGTTTAATTTTGATAGCTGAATGCAAATTGTTGTTGTATAATCTGTTTTAATGTTGCTAGAAGTGATTGGCTGAAGCACGTTTCTCTTCGTAGCTTCACGAGAAAATTTATTTTGGTTTTGGGTATTGGTGCCAGCTGTTCTACTATACAAGGCACCTCACTTCTCCAATTTTGCAGATTTTATCTTCAAGTTTCTGATTTTTGGGAAGAGGTCGACTTCCTCATGAGGCTGTACTTCTTAGGCTGAAGTGCATTAGGATTTGTACCAACTATTCTGAGCTGTTTTGGCACTGTTTGCTGATTGGTTCTTGGTCACCCAGTTTATTGGCTTCATTTGCTTTCTGTTTGGAGTCAATCGGAGCTGATTTGACAAAGTTGTGATCAATCTGGTGAATTCGTAGCCTGGTGATCTGATTTTCTGTTATTTGCGGTTTCTTGTCAGATCTGATATATTTCTGATTTAGGCTATTTATCTGCATTGAAACATCTTGTATTGGTTAGGGAATATTCTCTAACAATTTGGAATTGTTTCGGAGACATTATTCTATTTGATTGTGCAGCTGAAGCTATTTTTGTAATGCTGATTTAGTAGTACTAATCAGCCTTTATATTTTTGCACTTATTTTCCTATATCAACTGAAGAAGTGGTTGAGTTGTATTTAGATTTCAGTTTGTTTAATTATTCCTGCGGAATAAGTGGTTGAGTTGCTTTCATGGTCGGCTTTCCGCCTAGTTGTTCACTTTGTAATTCTGCTCTCGCTGAATAAGTGGTTGAGCTCTTATGGTTGGTTCACCGCCTATGCTTTACTTTTCTAGCATTTACTTTTCCTTCATGGTTGGCTAGCTGCCTATTGCATTGTACTTTCAATTCCAGATTTCATCTAACTATCCTCTCACATCGTATACTCTCACCTTGCTGACATTGGGATTTTGGTGATCAGAAAGTGAAGGGTTACCTTTCAGCTAGTTATATTTGTTGGGCTAACGCTAACAGTGAAGTTTCTTGTGCTCAAATTCAAAAAAAAAACTAAGGGAAATATTACAGAATGAAATTTTATATCTCTAGTCAGAGCGATAAACATTTCGTATGTGAGAAGGCTGAAAGTTCATGATTGTTGGTTGCCTATTTGATGAGCCTGACGTGAGGGTAGTGTTGATGTGTTTTTTATGACCGCACCAACACAGAATAAAGTGTCCAACGACTACTCTATTCTCTTTTGATCAAAGTATTCCGCATGCGAAGATTGCAAGAAAGTTCATGCGTTCAACTCCAAGGTTCCTTCTATGCAGTGGAGTAGTCTCAGTTGGTTCGTTGTGATTTGCTGGTATCACGAGGGGGACTTACGTAATTGTTCGGCAGTAGATAGCAGACAGTGGACTAAAGGGGTTTCATGTGGTTTGAAAGATTTGTCAATGAAGTACAAGTTTCCTAATACTAACTAGAAAAATGCGGAATTTAAATAAGTGCAGGGTTTAGAAAGTCTAAGTTTTATCCTAAGGTGCGGGATATGGAGCTCAACTTTAGCAAGCCTCAACCAGACTTCGCTTTGCCTTGCGTTGGACAACTTCCACGGAGTCGGTGCAATCTTCAAGGGAATAATCAAAAGGTTTTCAAATCACAACTCCTCATAAAGACACCATCACAATGATGCATGACAACATGTGAATCGTAATTGAAGTTAGGTTCGAATGGTTCCAGTCGACCACGCAAGGAAAACCCACAGTCAGTAGGCTTGCTAGTGGTATGGATCAGACGAAACTTGCTTGAATCAAACACCACATTCCACAATTACTAGCTACTTGCATGAAATGAAATTTATGCTACTTTGCTTTAAAATCCTACTTGAAGTAGAAGGACGAAGAAACCTCGCTAGCTACTCACAACAAAAGATGAGATCATCTGTAATGCCCCCTTCTTGCTAGCCAGCAGGGTGTCACCTTGCCTTCCTAATTCCCAAGGGCAAGTGTCGAAGTCAAAGGGAATCATTTATTTAATTGTTTAATTATCACATGGGTTCAAAACTACTCTTTTAATGTGATATTAAATAATTAATTAAATTATCTTCATATTAAGTGACTATGTGAATGGGACAAAAATGAGTCAATGAATTATTTATTTTAAGTGGACTTTATAAAAGTCACTTTAAATGGGTGCAAAAGGCAAATTTAAGAAATGTGAGAAAATCAAATGAAAAAGAGTGTTTTGTCGGGTCTCTTTGGAATGAAAGAATACAACAGAGAAGCATAGAAAATTCATTCGCACCTTTTGGAATATACATGCTTTTGCTCACGGGAAGAACTCCAGCGCTGGATTTAGGGTTTGGAACCTTGCTGATCAGTTTCAGGTGCGAGCTCATCACCCCTAGCTGGTAAAGATTGACAGTTTGGGGCAGGGAAAGTATAACATTTAATGGATTTTCGCGAGTTGTGATTTTTGGAGTTTTTGCTACATCCAAAGGCGAGTTTGGAACTCGTTTTCTTGTGTTCGGAGGTGTCTCTTCTTGAAGAAACCCAAGGCACCTTTAGCACCAACATTCAACATCATCTCCAAATGTGGCTGAGGGAAGTTCTGGGCGAGTAGAAAAAAAAAAAAAACGCGATTACCAGAAAAGAAACGTATTTCTCTTCTCTTAGATCAAAGTCGTGGCTGCTGATAGAAGGTAAAGGTTGGGGCGTTTTGCACATAGAACCCAAGACGACTCTTGGAGAGGCAGAAATGGGGGTTTATGGAGAGTCATCTGGTCGGCTCAAGGGAAATCGTGGTCTCTAGAAGCTAATACGTGGGTCTATGAAATATTTTGGGCACTACTCTTTCAATCGAATTTGTGCTTAAGTCACTTCGTTCTATTGTTGGTGCACCGGCAGCTTGCTAGGAGATTTAAGGCATCATTCTTTGCTACTATTGTTAGGAGCAGATACATCACCAAAAGACAACGAACCAGGTTCTCATTTAATATTAAATTCTGTATTTGGAATTGCATATGGTCATAGTCATCTTCGTCTATTGTAGTTGTTGTCACAACAGCAATGGGTTATGCATTTGGGTTTAGTTGTTAATGAATATAATCACTCACAGTAGTGTAGTATACATTTAGTTTGGTCACAGCTTATTGAAGTTGTAAATCATTGAATGTTGCATCGTATTGACTTGAGCAAGAAATGTCGCTATATCCTTGTAAGACATTTTCAAAGCATGAATACAGTTATGAACAGCAATAAAGGGAGTTTAATGACTGCACACTAAGTGTTGATAAAATACCTCATTGTTGTAGCTGGGTTTTTACATGAAATTTCAGTCTTTGGTAGAGTGGAAAAATCAAAACACTTTGCATTGCATTCAGATATCATCTGCAGTCACGTTGCATATTTGAATAAGTCAGTTAGATTCCTTTCATGCATTATAGTATCCATACAAACAACAAAAACAAAGCAAGACATCATTTACCAGCACTGAAGAATTGCTAGCAAATTGTTTGACGGAATTCCTAAGAGTTCAAGTGCAGAAAAATTATATCAGTTTCAACAAGGGTCTTTACAGTGGTATCAGAGCCAGTTTCTTGCCTGCCTATGTGGTAGTGGGATGTTATGAATCCTGATAACCGAGAGTTTATAACATACAGAAGAGAAAGGAGAAGAGGTGTTGGTCCTTTTGATACCGATTCATCATCTGAAGAAGATATCATGGGTGATAGGCATGACATACCCGAGGGTAGCACTCAACAGATTCTTAATGACCTAGCTAGAGGTCAACAACAGATAGCTCAGCTCTTAAACCAGCTCTTGGGTGATAGGAATAATGGTAACAATGGGACAAACGGTCATGATAACAATGTAGAGGCCAGCAACACCAATATGCCAGCACATAACCATGCTAGGACAGCTAGTAGGGTGACTCCGAGGCCTCTCATGCCTCAATTCTTGGGAGGACAGCCTGCTGGTAATCAAGAGCAGCAAGCACAAGGAGAGGGATTTACAGATTATCTGAGAGAATATCAATCGTTGGGAGATGAATTTCATTCTGCCATGTCACTGGGGGATTTTTGCACTATCAAGTACAGGAATAGACCCAGAAACAACAATAGAGGACAACAAAACCAGGATCTACAACGCAAGGTTGGAAAACTCACAATCCCTTCCTTTGACAGGTCTAGTAAATGCACGGCCAGAGCGTGGGTACAAAAGTTAGACACTTATTTCCAGCTAAACCCCATGCTGGAGACAGAGGCTATTAAGTATGCTACGCTACATTTGGATGGCGAGGCACATGAGTGGTGGTATCATGGGCTTGTCACTTTAGGGCATGCCAACATCACTTCCTATTTGGAGTTCACATAGAAAATTATGGATAGGTTTTGTTATCCTGAATTTTTGACTTGTTTTAAAATTTGGATAACCAATCAAAATTTTCATAAAATTTGAAGATTTTCTTCTCTAAGGCATGCACTACGAGGTGCAAGGAGTGGCAAATCTCAGTTTTAGGTTTATAAACCTTTGGGCTACTCTTTTTCTCTCTTTCTTTTCCGTTTTTGTCAATTTCTGAGTCTTTTTCCTTGTATTTTTGGTCAAAATCGGGTTTTTGGAGCAACTCAGCAAGTAGGGAAATTTTAGCCTGAGAACAAAATTGCTAAAGCTCTTAATAATTCCGAAATTGCTTAAGTGAGTCAAAAATCCGAATTTGTTAAGAGTTCTCATTTTTGACAAAAGTAAAATTGCTTATATTATCCAAAAAGCCCGATTTGCTTCAAGCGAAATTGCAAAAGCTTCAAAAAGGTCCGAATTTGTTTTAAATAAAATTGCTAAGTAATCTCAAAAGCCCGATTTCAGTTTAATGACATTCTATGTTGCAACGAACTCTAAAAAGTCCGACGCTGTTCTGATTCGAGCTATTTGAATCCTTTTTTGTTTTGACTTCCTTATTTCAAGGAGATTTTATCGATCTTGATGCTTGAGGATCGGATTTTTATCAGTAAATAGCCAACTCTTTTTCATTTTTTGAACCGCGCCTAGGGTTTCTCCACCGTTATTCTTATTTACAAACTTATTTCCAGGTATGCCGTTTATTTCTTTGTTTCTTTTTCAACTTTTTCTGTTGTTTATCGTTTTTGTATAAAACGTGATATACATTTATGCATTTTGCTTTAAATTCCAACGTCTTTTATTGAAAACGCGTTTTTCTTCAACGTTTTTACACATTTTTCTGATATACATTGAAATGTATATTCATTCGCCTTTGTTTTTACAAAACGCGTTTTCATTCTCATTATCCGCCCTCATTCAAAACGCATTTTCCATTTATCATATACCCTTCATAAGCCACGTGCCCTCCGTTTCCTTTCATCCTATCGATATTCACTCTCCATATCCTTCCATACCTCCATTTTTAAACTCCATATCAAACACATTTTTCATTTTCCAAATGCCTCATACAAAACGCGTTTTTCATCACGCCATTCTTCCCAGCAATAAAGTTTTCACTTCATTCCGTTTCCATTCATTCACCAATCCACTTTTTACATTTTACATTCATCCACCTCAAATCCTCCATTGTCATTTTCCACAAAAAAATATTTCACTTTGAGTCATATTTTGGGTTTTGAGAACCAAATATGCAAATCAAGGTTTACAGCTAGAATTACAATTTTAAAAATTGCAAAATTGTAAAATTGTCAAATGTCCAAAAAATCCCGACTGCCTTTTATAAAATTGCTGTAGTCATTGAAAAACCCGAAATGCTTTAAAAAGCTCAAAAGTTGAACTTCTTTAGATACGACTCCAAATTCATGCCAAAAACCTTTTTGTCTTGCTGTTTCAAGAAGACAAAACATTGCTTTTGGTTGCAATCACTCCATCAAGATCCAAATTCGTCTTCACCGTTCATTCTTCACCATTTTTCTAAAGACGGTTTCATTGTCCTAGGGTTTGAGTTTCACCATGTCCGCTCATGTTGATGTTGATGATGTTCTTACCTTATGGGGTTTTCACCGCAGCCTTGCAGATTCCTGTTCAATGACAGACGAACCAGCTTCTCCAATAAGCAAAAAGATGAAATATAAATTTGATAAGTATCAGAATGAGATTTCCCCATCTCACGTGGTCTCAAATATTGACGAAATCAAGGACACAAAAATTGGGCATGTTGATATGTCCGAGTTTTTGGGGAGAGCTGAGAAATCAATTTCTCATGACATGCAGTTGTTGCTAAGAAGTCATATTCACCTGGTATCTTCTTTTCCTGTTGCTGCCCTTGAGCCTGAATTTGTTCTTGCATGTGCATCCTGTTTTGACAGTGAATCTAGAACCATCAAGGACGATGACGGCAACGTGGTTATCAGACTTGATCCTGAGACAATCAACAGAATTTTTAGAGTTCCTGATGCTACTACATATTCAGAAATCACATTGAAGAGTGCTCACAAATATTATGAGCAGAAAAAGAATACTTGTATCAAACATATCAATCAAAAGTGGCTTCTCAAATCACGACCTTGTGTGACCCGGATACCCAAATTGTATCGGTCTGATTTTAAGGAAGAGATTAATGATATGATCACTCTCCTGAGCAGAATAGCAGGGTTGAAGGTTTCCAATATGTTTAAAAACTGGATGTATAAGTTCATTGTGGTCATCACAAAAGCACAGCACCCAATATTCTGGGGTGAAATAATCAGTGACAGTTTGTGTGAACAGCTTGCACAGGTTCCTACCACTCTTACCTTCTACATGAACTCATATTTGGTTTATATAGCAGCTTCATTGAGGCATTTTCCAGGCTTATCTCCTCAAGGTGACAGATCATTGGTGCCTGTATGGGAGTATTATGATCAGCTGACTTTAAAACCAAGCCGAGTGCATTATAGAAGAGTTCAAGATGCTTTCTTTGGTCATTTTATGTGTTTATTTGACAAAGCATTGGTAAACAACAGGGTATCTGAGGCGGCTTGGAATAAAGTAAATGAGTATGGTTGCTTGTTTCTTCAATTCCCTACCTTCACTTATATGAGAGTCGGATGCTTTGAAGACCAACCTTATATGCTTCCAAGGTATCCGACTGATAAGATTATTTTGATGGAGCTAGGAAGGCAGTTAATGACAGTGCGTGCACGTCAAGCTACTCAACACAAGGCTGGAATCAGCTTTTCATCACATAATCCATTGGTAATTGGGAGGTATTCTTTAACAACTTCCTCAAGAGCCAAAGCAATGGAAACTGAACTTCAAGAAATAACATTGAAGAGATTTCAGGCCAGAATGGATTTTGATTATAGAAGGATGAAAGACAAAATTAAAAGAGCTTTCACTCATGTGCACCGCATTGAAGACATTTGGGAAGACCTCCGAATAGAAAAAGATATATACAGAATGGATTATTGCAGGCTCATAGTGGAGCAAATTATTGATCTGAATCTGACCTTAATTCCAGAAGGTGTAATTGATGATAGGCAGGTTTTAGATCCTGAATATGAAGAACAAGAGGTTGCTAATGCCCCCATTCCTGCAATTCAATGGTCTCAAAAGGAATCTGTCTCTATTTTTGATAGGTTTCAGTTAGTCTTGGCAAACACCAACACTTGGCTAAAAAGCATAGGTGTCAAGACTATTAAAATCAGAGTCAGGGCTGAAGATGATCCGGCTGGTCCTAAAGGATTAAAGTCAGAAATTAGAGACAAATCAAAAGAAGGAGCTTCCTCTTCAGGTACCAAAATTAAGTTAAGGGTAAGCCGAGCTGTGGAGGAACTGTTGGAAAAGGAAACACTAAAGGGGAAAGAAGTTAAGAAAATGCAGATTCAAGTTTTGGATCAGCAAGGAGAAGACGAGGTTCTTGAAACCTCTACCATTCTAAGTGAAATGACTCCTCTCATTGAAGCTCCAATACCTAATTTAGTAATATCTCCTATCTCCCCTATCGACAGTGATGTTGATTCCTTCTCCACAGTATTTGTTCCTTCTATCCTACCTCCAGGGGCTAGTCACCAGTCCTCATCAATAATGAATACACCCATGAGAAGCTTACCCAATAACTTGGAGAGTATTTTTGATGCAAATCCAATCTTTCCGGCCATGTCAGAAATAACTTTCCCAGAGATTGATACATCAGTAACAAGCTTTAATTGTTTGATGGCTGATCCTAGTCGTAATTTGTCTTCTGAACAAAATATAGTTGCTATACAAACTGAGGCACCCCCTAGAATTTTTGTTGTAACACAAACTGAGTCTATTTCTACATAGGCTGCAGTTGTTATTTCTGATGTAACAATCTTGGATCTTCCTCCATGGTTAAATTCAATTGCTCCCAAAAGAAAGAAACAAGCAGTGTCTCTTGATGTTTTTGATTTCCAAAAATTGAAGAAATCAAAACCAATGGTTGCAAAGAAGGCAAAAACAGTCTCGCAAGTGTTTATTGACAGCAATAAAATGAAATATGCTGAGATTGCAGAACCTCTTGTTGACAAACCACATGAAGAGATGCAAGTGTCTGATTACAGGTTCACTAGGGTGGAATTAGGCAAGCAGACTCATTCTAACATGATGCAGGATGCTCAGAGTTCAGTAACAATTTTGGCACAAAGCTATAATGAACTTCTAGCCAAAAAGGAGAAGCTTAAGGTGGACAATGATCAGCTAATTTTGATTATTCAAAGGATTACTGGATCATTAGAAACAACTGATTCAATAGCTACAGTTGTTCCTAATAAATCAGTTAGGCAATTAGAGAAAATTGCACAAAAGGCCAAAGCAGTTGATTCTTGGGCAACACACTTGATTGATCAAAGCATACCAATGATTGAAAAAACATTACAAGTTTTGAAAAATGTCAGAATAGCAAAAATAAAGTTGAATCAGACTTTGGAAGCTTTCAAGGAAAGTTTAGATTCACTTGAAAAGGATTTAAAAATCTGGCATGAGATAGATCAAATCAAGTTACAAATTCGATGCAGTAATTCAATCTTACCAAACAGAGAGAAATACATAGAATTTGAAGAACTTATGACAAATAAGTCATTAGTTATTCAAGATCTTATCAAAGATATCCAGGCCACATTAGAAATGAGTGATGAAGTTCAGCAGGATATTCTTTCAAGTTTTGAGAAAATCCCATGCACAGTTTTGAATCATGAAGGTGAATTACTTGCAGCTGATTTAGTTACTACAGAAATGGCAGCAAATCTTCGTCAACAATTGGAATCAGAGCAGTTTACCATGGATTCAATTCACAAGCTTGTTAATCATCAAATAATCCTTGATAAAATGCAAACTGCTTATGAAGAACATAGACTTGCAACAATCAGATATTTTGATGTAATCTTGAAGACTGTTGCAGTAGCCAAGAACACACTGGGCCCCGATGCAAATGAATTGCAGATGATCATCAGCAAATTCTTGTCTTTCAAAGATAGGAATGAGACAAATTAAAATATTAGGTTGTTTTATGTATTTTTACTTTCGACAAAGTATATGTAAAAACAAGTTTTGCAATTGCAAGAATTCTTCTCTTGCAGTTTTGAAAAATGTAATTACATGTAATTTCTTACAAAACAAATCACAATTTGGATTGTAATTTTGAATAAGTCAATTGCAATTAGTTATCGGTTGAGAGATTTTCTCAAGTTTGTTGAGATCCTCCCACCTTTTTCTCCAGACCTCCCTCCTATAAATACTTGAGGGGGTCTATTGTAATCTTTTATCTTTTTAGCAAGCAAGAAAACTCTGCAGAATTTTGTACTCATAAAGTCTTTGAGCTTTATAGTTGATAATTGTGAATTTTCAAGTAATATCAAGAAGTTAGAATTTCAGACTTTGAGCTGAATTCTCATTTTGCATCCTTCATGTTCTTATGTCATTTTGGAGCATTATTTTGTAACTACTTGAGAATTGTGGAATATTGTTGAAGAGAGGTTCAATTTAAATATCTGTAGTCTTTGTGCTGTAAATGTGAAGATTGAATTCATAGTTAGTATTAGAAATTAAGAAAAATTGCGAGTCTTTGTACTTGTGACGATTCTCATTTAGAGTAGTTAATAGATACATCATAGTTACAGACTTTGTGCTGTTTTAGGTTGTATGTTTTTATTAAGTAATCATTCTAAAAAGGGTAGATAGGATCTCATTCCTCAAGACTTTGTGCTTATTGGTTGTTTTCCCGTCCCGGAGGATGTAACGGAAGTCTTTGTGCTTTCAGGAAACTTTATTTCCTCTTTCTTGATTTCACTGCATAGCTGCTGTAATAAGTTTTATTAATTTTTACTATTTATTTTCTGAGAAGAGAAAAGAACATAATCTTTCCTGAAATAAGAGGAACGATTGCTGTCCTACCCATTTAGTTTTATTTAATTAAAGGGGGAGCCTTCCCTTAATTAGGAGAGTTTAATCTCACGTGCTGTGGTTGAAACCACAATTTTGTATGCTTTCACAAGAATACAAAATTTTCAACCAACAGGTTTGATCAGAGGGATCCAGAGCTTCATTTCTGTGAGTTAGCGCAGCTTAAGCAGAGTGGCTCAGTAGATACATATATTTTTGAGTTTCAACGATTGGCAGTTATGGTGACAGATATTTCAGAGCAGAGGTTGGTTATGCTCTTTATTGAGGGTCTATCCGAACCACTTCGTGGTTGGATTAAGGCTTTCAAATCTGATTCCCTACAGAGCGAGAGACATGGAGTTCTCCACACCAGACAACAAAACCCCTTCTAAACCCTTCGTTGTTCAAAAGAACAAGGGCAAGAAGTCTTTTCAGAAAAAGGGAAACAAGAAAAGTGATCCAGATGAGGAATATCGCAAGGAATGTAGGATTAAGGGAATTTGTTACCATTGGAAGGAACGTTGGGAGCCAGGTCACCGTTGCCTAGGAAAAGGCAAGGCTCATCTTATTGAGGTTATGTTTGAGGATGAGAGCAGTGATGACGAGCCTTCACAGGATATCGACGATAACCGTTCAGATGCGGAGCAGCCTCAGGG
This sequence comes from Sequoia sempervirens, assembly GCA_007258455.2. NCBI lineage: Eukaryota > Viridiplantae > Streptophyta > Pinopsida > Cupressales > Cupressaceae > Sequoia > Sequoia sempervirens. Next base: position 41,378,973 of record VDFB02270651.1, read on the forward strand.
AGAGGGTAAGAGTAGTGTCATTGCTACATTATCAGGCACTCCTAGATTTAACTCTTTTAGAGTTAGAGGAGTTTTACAGGGACATCACATATGTGTGTTGATCGATAGTGGGGCAACCCACAACTTTATTGATGCAGCCCTAGTTGAGAAACATATGCTACCCGCAGAGGACTTTGAAGGGTTTAATGTGATGGTGGCAGATGGGTATAAATTGAGGTGCACTCGGAGGGTCCCACAGTTGCCTATTACATTGGGTAATTACATAGCCACAGATGATTTCTATGTGGTGGATTTGGGTGACACTCATGCTATACTTGGGATTCAGTGGTTACACTCATTAGGGAAATATTCTCAGAACTTTCAGACCATGGAACTCAAGTTCAGGACAACAGAGGGGCAGCGAGTGGTGCTTAGAGGCATGACTAATGGATCATCCAAGGTTGTGTCTGCTAGATGCATGGAGAGCATTTTTCGGCATGATGACATAGTTTGGGCAGCAGAGTGTTTGATCACCACCAAAGAGTCTTCAGATTCAGGGCAGCCATATCATGTTGACATTCAGGAGCTATTGGGTAAACATGATAGGGTTTTTGGAGAGATACCTCTAGGGAGATCACCTGATCATGGGTTTGAGCATACCATTGAGCTAGAGGAGGGGGCCAAACCAGTGATCACTACCCCCTATCGTCATCCTAAGAAATTCAAGGATGAGATCGAGAAAGCAATCAAAGAATTGCTTGAGATGGGACACATTAGACCGAGCTCCAGTCCATTCGCTTCTTCTGTGGTTTTGGTGAAGAAGAAGGATGGAACCATGCGGATGTGCATTGATTACCGAGCTCTTAATAAGAAAACCATGAAGAACAGGTACCCTATACCCAGGATAGATGAGTTGTTGGATGAGCTTCATGGGGCAGTGTATTTTTCGAAGATTGATCTTCGTTCAGGGTATCATCAGATAAGGGTTAGAGAACAGGACATACACAAAACAACATTTCGTTGTCATTATGGGCACTATGAGTTCTTGGTCATGCCATTTGGTTTGACAAATGCACCTGCCACATTTCAGTCCTGCATGAATCATATATTCAATAAGCAGTTGCGTAAATTCTTATTGGTGTTCTTTGATGACTTGCTCATTTACAGTCGGACTTGGGAGGAGCACTTGAGACATCTTGACGAGGTCTTGAGTATCATGGAGGAGCAGTCACTCTACGCTAAGGCTTCAAAATGCGAATTTGGCCTTAGAGAGATATTGTATTTGGGGCATGTGATCAGTGCAGAGGGAGTACAGGTCCATCAGGAAAAGATACAGGCGATACTCGATTGGCCACCACCTAGGACACTCACAGAGTTGCGAGGCTTCTTTGGATTATGCAGTTACTATAGGCGGTTTGTGAGGGGATTTTCACAGTTGGGAGCACCTTTGACAGATTTGACAAAGAAAGGTGCATTCAGTTGGTCAGAGGAGGCTCAACGAGCTTTTGATAAGCTCAAGGAGGTGATGAGTAGTTGTCCAGTATTGGCGCTTCCTAATTTCACACATTCGTTTGTCTTAGAGTGTGATGCTTCAGGTGAGGGCATAGGAGCGGTGTTGATGCAAAACAGACACCCCATAGCTTTTGAGAGTCGTAAGTTGAGGGGACCAGAGAGACTATACTCCATCTACGATAAGGAGATGCTCGCCATTATGCATGCCTTGGCGAAATTCAGACAGTATTTAGTTGGAGGGAAGTTTGTGGTAAGGACCGACCACAATAGTCTCAGGTACTTCTTGGAGTAGAGGGATTTGAATGAGAGACAACAGAAGTGGGTCAGTAGGGTACAGGCATATGACTTTGATATAGAGTATGTGAAGGGAAAGAAGAATGTCGTGGCAGACGCCCTTTCTAGGAGACCTTCAGCGTGCTCACTTTCAGAGATTTCTGCGGATTGGAAGTCCCTCTTGTTGGTGGAGTACTCCAAGAACAAGTTTGCTTGTGAGTTGATGGATGGACTAATTCGAGATGATAGGTACAGAGTAGTGGATGATGTTATTTACTACAAAGACAGGATCTACTTGGTACCAGAATCTAGACTGAAGGAGAAGATATTGCAAGCTTCTCATGACACTCCCTTAGCAGGCCATCAGGGCTACTTCAAAACTTACAGACAGGTCAGGGAGAGGTTCACATGGAAGGGCCTCAAAGATGATGTATTGAGACACGTTAGGGAGTGTGTGACTTGTCAGCAGAACAAGTCAGAGCATACACATCCGACAGGATTACTTCAGCCATTGCCTATCCCAGAGTAGAAATGGGAGAGCATTTCTATGGACTTCATCACAGGTCTACCTAAGGTGCACGGGAGAGATAGTATCTTTGTGGTGGTGGATCGGTTGATGAAGTACGCTCACTTCTTTGCTATTCCGACTAAGTATAGGGCACCACAGGTGGCCGAGTTATTTTTCAGGGAGATCTTTAGGTTGCATGGGCTACCCCGGAACATAGTCAGTGACAGGCATAGTAGATTCATGAGTGCATTTTGGCAGGAGTTGTTTAGGTTGGCAGGTACTGAGTTGACTCCGAGCACGAGTTATCACCCTCAGATAGATGGTCAGACAGAGATTGTGAATAAATGGATTGAGGGGTACTTGTGCAACTACATTGCAGGGCAGCAGCGGGCCTAGATTAAGTGGTTGCACTTGGGGGAGTATTGTTATAATACCACGTATCATATGTCCATTGGGATGAGTCCTTTCAGAGCCTTGTACGGGTATGATGCACCTTCATTTATGGAGATGGCTTTTGGTGACAGCAGGGCTCCCAAAGCCAAGGATTGGATTCAGGAGAGTCAGGACATCTTGAGAGCACTCAAGGATAACCTACAGGTGGCACAGAATCAGCAAAAGACATATGCTGATAGACACAGGATTGAGCATAGTTTCGAGGTTGGTGATTTGGTATACCTTCGCTTGCAACCCTTTAGACAGTCTTCTCTTAAGAAGAGCGGAGCCGAGAAGCTCAAGCCCAGATTCTATGGACCATATAGGATTATTAGGAGGGTTGGAGAGGTGGCATATGAGTTGGAGCTGCCTGAGAGTAGCAAGATTCATAATGTATTTCATGTTTCGTGCCTCAAAAAGGCACTGGGTCAGCAGGTTACTTCTTCTTCAGAGCTCCCACTGTTAGATGAGGAGGGACATTTGGTCCTAGTCCCCAAGGAGATTGTAGAAACTCGAGAGAGGAGGCTGAGAAACAGAGTGGTGAAAGAGTATTTGGTGAGATGGAGAGATTTGCCAGCCGAGGATGCCACATGGGAGACAGAGCAGATTCTTCAGCACCCGAGTTTACAATTGCTTGGGGACAAGCAATTTCGGGAAGGGAGGACTGTAATGTCCCCTTCTTGCTAGCCAGCAGGGTGTCGCCTTGCCTTCCTAATTCCCAAGGGCAAGTGTCGAAGTCAAAGGGAATCATTTATTTAATTGTTTAATTATCACATGGGTTCAAAACTACTCCTTTAATGTGATATTAAATAATTAATTAAATTATCTTCATATTAAGTGACTGTGAATGGGACAAAAATGAGTCAATGAATTATTTATTTTAAGTGGACTTTATAAAAGTCACTTTAAATGGGTGCAAAAGGCGAATTTAAGAAATGTGAGAAAATCAAATGAAAAAGAGTGTTTTGTCGGGTCTCTTTGGAATGAAAGAATACAAAAGAGAAGCATAGAAAATTCATTCGCACCTTTTGGAATATACATGCTTTTGCTCACTGGAAGAACTCCAGCGCTGGATTTAGGGTTTGGAACCTTGCTGATCAGTTTTGGGTGTGAGATCATCACCCCTAGCTGGTAAAGATTGACGGTTTGGGGCAGGGAAAGTATAACATTTAATGGATTTTCGCGGGTTGTGATTTTTGGAGTTTTTGCTACATCCAAAGGCGAGTTTGGAACTCGTTTTCTTGTGTTTGGAGGTGTCTCTTCTTGAAGAAACCCAAGGCGCCTTTAGCACCAACATTCAGCATCATCTCCAAATGTGGCTGAGGGAAGTTCTGGGCGAGTAGAAAAAAAAAAAAACACGATTACCAGAAAAGAAACGTATTTCTCTTCTCTTAGATCAGAGTCGTGGCTGCTGATAGAAGGTAAAGGTTGGGGCATTTTGCACATAGAACCCAAGACTACTCTTGGAGAGGCAGAAACGAGGGTTTATGGAGAGTCATCTGGTCGGCTCAAGGGAAATCGTGGTCTCTAGAAGCTGATACGTGGGTCTATGAAATATTTTGGGCACTGCTCTTTCAATCGAATTTGTGCTTAAGTCACTTCGTTCTATTGTTGGTGCACCGGCAGCTTGCTAGGAGATTTAAGGCATCATTCTTTGCTACTATTGTTAGGAGCAGATACATCACCAAAAGACAACGAACCAGGTTCTCATTTAATATTAAATTCTGTATTTGGAATTGCATATGGTCATAGTCATCTTCGTCTATTGTAGTTGTTGTCACAGCAGCAATGGGTTATGCATTTGGGTTTAGTTGTTAATGAATATAATCACTCACAGCAGTGTAGTATACATTTAGTTTGGTCACAGCTTATTGAAGTTGTAAATCATTGAATGTTGCATCGTATTGACTTGAGCAAGAAATGTTGCTATATCCTTGTAAGACATTTTCAAAGCATGTATACAGTTATGAACAGCAATAAAGGGAGTTTAATGACTGCACACTAAGTGTTGATAAAATACCTCATTGTTGTAGCTGGGTTTTTACATGAAATTTCAGTCTTTGGTAGAGTGGAAAAATCAAAACACTTTGCATTGCATTCAGATATCATCTGCAGTCACGTTGCATATTTGAATAAGTCAGTTAGATTCCTTTCATGCATTATAGTATCCATACAAACAACAAAAACAAAGCAAGACATCATTTACCAGCAGTAAAGAATTGCCAGCAAACTGTTTGACGGAATTCCCAAGAGTTCAAGTGCAGAAAAATTATATCAGTTTCAGCAAGGGTCTTTACATCATCATCAATGAAAACTCTTTTTATTGAGAGAGTGTTCACAACAATTTCTTACAAAGTTTTCAAAGGAAAAACTTTCCTTCTTCAAACTATGCTATGCTATGGAACTATGCTAACTCTAAACTATCTCTCTATGCTCTATCTCCTGATCTCTATTCTCTAACTAATTAGGTACAAATGAGGGGGGATGCCCCTTTTATAGCTGGCCAAATCTAGTGGACGACTCAGATTCAATTACAATGAAGGGCTCAGATTGAGCCACATAAACCTTAACCCTAAAAACCGCCACCAAGAAGAGTGGGGTAATAAATTAGCAATTAATGTCCACCATCCTTCTAGAAGATTCTTGTCCATAGACGTGTTTGCATTGTTCTTGTTCCTCTTCTTGACTGCAAACTGGATGAGTCTGATCATCATGGCTTCAACTTCCTCCTTAGTCTTGAGGGCATTTCAGTGCTTGAGGATGATCTTCTTAGCTGTCACTCCTCAACTCTTCAATGCCTGAGCCTTCATTATTTTTCCATCCCTGATCTTGAAGGATTCTTCAGTCGTGGACTCGATCATTTCTTCCCTACCACCCGCCTTCCTGAGTTGAGTGCATATTGTGTCTTCGAGAAGAAATCCCAACACTTAGCCATTCCTTCCAACATCTCCCTTCATGATTTTATCTTGGACTATTGCTTCATCACTTCAAGTCATCGTGCTCTAGCCTCGACATTCATCCTGCAAAACAAATAAAGAGAAGTGCATTAGAACACTTAATAATATAAACTCTCCTTACTTACTTGATCTTCATGTTTTGATCTCCAATGTCTAAGTGATCTTCGGATCTGATAGGGTTCATCATTTCCCTCTAGCAGAGGTTGCCTTCTTCATACTCCATCATAGGCGTACTTTGACCATGTATTCTCCTTGATGCTCATTTTTTATGCCCTAGAAACTTTCATCCATCTTGACGACGCGTTTAGAGGGTGTTGTGTGATTTCTCTCTGCCTTAGAAAATTTTCCAACCAACATGATATCCCCTTTTTTGCCTTAGCCAAATTTCCAACCCATTTGCCTTCAAAATAATCAACCAGGCGCCCGAGTAAAATCTTCACCTTAAAACCTCTAGCAAGGTGTGAAAATTTTCAAAATCATCTCCTTATCGAAGATATCCAGTACCTAGAAGAAAATTCCCCTTAGAAAATGCAAAATTCATGTGTATACAGACGAAGGGGTACATTTAATTTTTTATTTTATTTTGTACCTTAGAAAAATACTTCTCAGTTGAATTTATTCTTACTCTTTCTCCTTGGGTGTAGTTGGAAATTTTCATCACTTGGAAAATATTTTTCAAGTCTTCTTCACCAGCTGGGCGCATTTGGACCTTTCTCTCACCATTTGCAAACACCTAGAAAATATTTTCAAACATCTTCCTTAGGAGGGCGCATTTGCTAGGTAGCACTTCCATTTTTTTATACTTAGAATTTTTTTTCACCACCATCACCAACATGGGCGCATTTAGGGGGTCTAGGAGGAATTTTTCATACTTAAAAATTTTCATCCTTCAGCCAACTACATCTCGGGCGCATATCAGGGGGTCTACAAGAATTCTTCATACTTAGCACATTCTCCATCTCAAGGTGGGCGCATTTAAGGTGATGAGGAGAAAATTTCAACGCCTTAGGAAAACTTGCCACACTAGCTTCTCAACCTGGGCGCATTCAAGGTGACCAACTTCCATTTTCAATGCCTTGGAGAAACTTCTAATCACCTTCCCAAGATGGGCGCATATGAGGGGGGTAGGAGGAACGTCTTCAACACTTAGAAAGTTTTTTAATCAATCACCACAACTTGGGCGCATTTACAAGGTGGAGGAGGAACTTTTTTCTTATGCCTTAGACCAATTTCAACCTCCTCCTTCACATTGGGCGCATTTGAGGGTGTGTGAAGGAAATTCTTCATGCCTTGGTAAATTTTTAAGTCACCTTCTAGACAAGGGCGCATTTGATGGGTTGAGGAGGAATGTCCATGCCTTAGCAATATTTTGCCTTAGCCACTTCACCTTGGGCACATTTAGGGGGTATCTGCAGGAACTTTTCAACACTTGAAAACTTTTTCCAAGCCAGCCTCTAGCATGGGCGCATTTAGGGGGGGTCAACAGGAATTTCTCATACTTAGAAATTTTCCATGCTCCATCTCAACAAGGGCGCATTTCAAGGGGCCTGCAAGAATTTCCAACGCCCTAGATAAATCTTCTCCAGCCTTGTCAAGACAGGGCGCATTTCAAGGTATGCTCTGCTAGTTTCAGACTCAGACAATTTTTTTACGCCTCTTGCCTAGCTTCAGTTTACTATTTTTAGTAAGTTCCTGATTTTCAGACTTCTGCAACTTGGATTGAATTGAAATTCGCACCATTGGATCCTTATGGCCTGTTTGACCCGTTCACACTGCCATCTTGTGTTGACCTGCTATTTATAGCATGTTTCTGGAGGTGACTTGCTATTAATAGTAACTGCTTGATTTCAGGACTTCTGCAACTTTGCTCGACGTGAAATTTGTTCCATGGGGTCCTCGTTGGTTGACTGACTTGTTCACACTGGTGCCTTGCGCTGACTGCTATTTATAGCCTGTTTTAGAAGTGACTTACTATAAATAGTAAGTGCTCAAATTGCCTTCAAATTTTACCAGTGGATTCCTTGAAAGATACTGATCGCAGTGGGATACATCAGTTTTCGGAGATTTTGGCGTTTGACCCTTCATTTTAGGTCCCGAAGCTGGAAACCCTAATCTGACTTGCATGTTGATCAAATGATCTCCGTTTGACCCCGTTTATGTTGCATGTCGCCCTGTTTGTGATGCTGAAGTGCTGGGGGAGCTACTGGATTGGTCTTGCTAAAAATAGTAAGTGTCTGAAAAGGTGACCAATCAGCTGCCGAATGAATTTGCATGTCACATTGTTCGAGAGATCTCACAAAACTCAGAAAAACCCAGCAAACTGGACTGCATGCGGGCACTGGCTAAAAATAGTAAGTTCCTGAAAAGTGATCAACTTTGCCTGCATGTTACCTTGCTACGTAGCTCTTGAAAAACCCATGATGAATATGCTGACATGCACTGAAAAGTCCTGCATGCAAACCCTAAAAATAGCCTCCGAAGACAACTTTTGAAAAAGGTCCTGATCCTGATTTGCATGTTACATCACTGCGAAGTTCCCGAAAAACCCATAAAGAATATCTGGACATGCGTTGGGGATTTCAACATGCAAACCCTAAAAATAGCCTCCGAAGTCAAGACTGCTGAAAGTTATCATCTCATCTTGCATGTTAGATCATTGCGTAGGTCTTGGAAAACCCAGAAATATTCTCTAGACATGCACCGAAAAACTTCGCATGCAAACCCTGAAAATGGTCTCCGAAGTCCGGACTGCCAAAAATAGCAAGTGGTCTATTCCAGCTCAAAACTTGCAGGTAGATAGCTTAAGGTGCTCTGGATGCAGTGTTAAGCTCAGACTTTAATTCGCTCACTTAATTAGACTTCAAACTGGCCGGAAGATTCAAATCCCTAATTCTACGAACTTAGCCAAAATTTCAATTTAAGCTCAAAGACGGGCACATCCCTGGAAAGACAGACAGAATCGAGAGAGACATGGAGAGAGACACAAAACCAAAGCCAAAAGACGGGAACGGAGCAAAAATTAGGGGTTCCCCATTTTGAATGGGGTGATGTGTGAAAAGGTCACAACGGGTAGATAAATTTGTGAACCTTAGAAAAAGCAACATTGGGGGTAGTGAATCTTCCTTGGGCCATGTATGGTATTCTCCCAATTGGACATGGGAAAATCAATAGTTATCATTTGATTGGAAGCTTTTTACAATGGTCGTTGTTGGAAAAGATAGATTGTGAGCGTTGAAGGAAGTTGTGAGTACTAGTGGGAGCTCCTCATACGGTTATTGAAGTCATGGTGGCTAGTACTAGCACATGCAAATTGGTATAGGAGTTTGGGCAATAGATATTAGGCTTGGCATGGGAGTTTGTGCATCTTTATTCCAAGTTAAAAGCATACACTTGTTGCTCTATTTGTTGACAATGCTTCCAACATATAACTATGGGTGAATGCCGGTGATTCAATGAGGTCAAAGTTTTTATGTATATTTCTTTTGTAATTTGTTATAAGATAGCAATCCACATTTTAACAAAATAATAATAATATTGTTCGAAGGATATATATTCCTTGTCTTATTTCTGAATATCATAGGACAAGAATGAATGTTATATGAGTTCATTGCATTTAAATCTATCAAATCTACACCAAAGAAATTAGCACAAAAATTATCACAAAACATATGCATACCAAGTGTTTGACAAAATGTTAACACTCACAAATTAGAAAAAAGAAATTAAGTCCAAAACAGGGTAGGGCTCGTACAACAAAAAAACTATGTGGCGTGTGTGTAGGTGTAGTCACTGCTGTTGGAACTGTAGTAGAATTAGATGAACTGCTGGTGGATGTGCTTTGGATGCGTGGACCACAAAGAGAGCCCACTATGCCTTGACATGCCGTATCTTCATCTGATTTTGGTTGGACTTGAGCACCATGACCACCAATTATGGATGCTGCTATGGTTGTCATCTTTTCCTTTTGAATTTTTTTCTCTTCTATGGCTGCAAGTCGGGCATTCATTTTTTTTTTATCTCTTTGGTGGTGTTGGTGGAGGGCTTGGCATAACGATGAGCAATGCTTGCAAGATGGTATTTAAGGTGATTTATGCTGTTAGAGTAATCATGCATTAGCTAATAATTAATTAGTCTAATTTATTCTCATGCACTTAAGCTAAACTTAGGAGTGATTTTCTATTTAACTAGAGAGCTATTATTTGAAATATGCCCCCTTAATGTTTTCCCAAGATTTTCACAACACAAACCATCACTATGCCAATTGATTAGCATTAGCTTCCAAATAATAATCAAACTGAATGAACTCAATGCCAAGAATGTTCACCAAGATCCTTTAGAAGGCGAGGTGATAGCATATGGCGGAGGAAACTAAGCTACAAACTGAAAATTGAATTACAACTGATTACAAATAGGCGGTCACCAGCCATAAGAATTTCCATGCTACCACTTAATCAGTGGGGGGAAAACATTACAATTCAAAACAATTCATCCTTAATGGACATCCACTCAACAGTGGGAATTCACCACCTTTTAGTGGGTGATAAATGAGAGATTAATTTGTTTTTTCTCCACACTGGTAGTAAACCATCTAGGGGTTACAAATATGTGAAATTAAACACAAGAATATGCAGCAAATTAAATGATTGGAACAGTACTACTGTTTACAGTCTTACAATGATAAATAACTGCAAATTACAAGTGTTATTACAATATTTCCAAAGCACAATGAAATAGATGAGCTCCCACTTTAATAATCTCTCAACTATTGAAGATATAACCAAAATCAGAAACTGAAGTAAATCTGATATGAAAATCTGCAAACTGGAATTCTGAACCAGCAATCAATGAAACACCAAAAATGAACAAAACTATTACCACACTCCGCAAATTCCTACCAAACTGAAAGCTCTTCAATGCAATGACTAGGCGACCATGAAACAAGCAATTTCCAAGCTCCAAACTCCACAAAACACCCAACACGATTTCCAAGGCATTTAATGCATGGTACGGCCCTATGAGAGGGTCGACCTCTCTAAAAAATCATCACTTCACTATAAATTCTGTCCTTGCACAAAAAGAGGCACTTCAAGCATATAAATTGAATGGACAAATACCCATATGCAAATAAAATTTACCCATGGAGCTGTATTCAAATTCGCCTTGCAGCCATGACTGAACCAACAACTTAAAAAATCAAGAAATCTTCAGAATTCATCAACCATGAAGCTCAATCTTCTAGTCTGGATGAGAAGTAGCCACAATCCCAACTAGGTGTTATCTTTCAAACACAAAATTGGACAAATGCTAGGAGGTAAGCATTCCTCGAAGCCATATTCATGAAGTCATTTCGACAACATAACATTAGCATAAATAACGGATACCAAATGCTAGAGAAAACTCTCTTTTAAAGAACTTGAGGTGACTGTTGATTTTCCTCCACCTTTTCTCTCCAAGGGACGCCCAAAGAATTTGAATTATTTAATTTTTTTTTAAAAGATAAATATTTCCTCCTCAACTTTGGCGTCCAACTCCAAAGCACATTTTAAACATAATAAACTATTAATTATTTCCTCATGAGGCGTCCTCCCTTCATGAAAACCTTTTAAAACAACTTCAAGTTATCATATTAGGCCAAGGGGGTCAACTTAAGATTAAAACATTAATAACTTGAAATAACTCATTTCTCCCTTTTTCACCTCAATAGCAAAATTCAACAATATTCAATTGCTCCAACTGAAATGGAAAACTTACTGAAGAGGTGTCAACTGAGACAATGCCAAAATTAAACTTACTAAAAATAGTAAATTCTGAGAAATGCCAAGAAACCTCCAAACAACGGAAACCCTGATTTCACCTCAACAAGCCTACGGGCCTCCAAAATAGGTTGATGAGCTACTGGACTGATCACTGATGAGAAGGGGACATTACATTATTAGATCATTTTGTCTCATTGTATGAGATGTTGACACTTGTCATGATCTAATCCCTTTATCATTTAGGGTTGCTCCTATATAGCACTCAACCCTCATTGTATTATCTTTCTTGAGTTTTCATATCTCTTTAACTCTTGAATTTTGTAGCTTTTTCTTGTTGAGGAATATTGCATATTATTGTTTGTAGCTCTCTTGTATGAAAGGTGTCTTTGTTCATTGTTTGATCCTGTGGCTCGTGTTTTTCACAATTCTAACATGGTATCAAAGTATGGATTCAATAAACCCCTTATCGATTTATGAGGGTTTTCTTCAACTAGGGTTGCAGGCTTCAGATCTGGATTCTCCATTGCTTCTTTTGCAATTTTTGGAGGTAGGCATTTTTTAGGTGCAGTTTGGCGTGAAAGGGACCTTATTGTTGGATTCAAGAGGCCGATTCGACGAATTTTGACTATAAATTTGCCTATAATTGGCATCAGGAGCTTCTGAGGCAAAAATTTTTTGCTCGAGGGGTTGTGCAGCCTCTCCTCTGTACAACCCCTATGCACGCAAATCAAAAAAAGCTATCGGGTTTGATTTTTAAATTTCTTTTATTTAGAATTTTTTTTAAAAAGTCAATTTTTTTATGAAAAGTGTAGGTTTGAAATATTATTGGGGTGGCATATTTTTTTGGGTTGCAGGTTTTAATGAGGGTACCCGCAGGGTACCTACCTTGGCAGGCCCTGCGGGCCCCTTGCCTCCCGCCGGTGGTGGCTTCTTTCACTGCTTGATGGCCACGACTACCATCTGACAACTTTTCCAACGTAGGTGGTGGCTTCTCTTTCCTCCGATGGTCCTCTCAAAAATTTTCGATGCCTCAAAATATTTCTGGCAGCCTCTTTCCTGACTGTTCCAACATTTTCCGACATCTTTTACCGGTGCACTTTTCGAAATGCAGAGGAATATTTTGCAGATTTTTGGGCATATTCTGGATAGAGCGACAAATATTCCATTCGCCAATTTTTTCTTAGGGGTCGGTTTTTTTTTTTGGCAGCATGGAATATTCCCTGATATTCCACTAACATTAACGATACGGATTGTTGCATGGGCCCCTTCAAACCCTCTTTGTGCCCTAAAGGAGGTGTTCTTTTCTTTGGCCATAACTTGGGTGTACAATATCAAAATTTGGCGAACGAGATATCGTTGGAAAGCTGGTTCCGTCAACTTTCCAGTGGTGTGGGTGTCATCAGCATTTTTGTTGTTGGTGCATTCTATAGCCTGTTGAAGTCAGAGGTGCTGTTTTCAGTCTCGAGCTCATAACTTTTGACCAATTTCTCCATTTTTCGTGATTCCAGCGGCGTTGGGACGGTCTTTCAGAGCTCTTTACATCTATCCATGCATTTTTCTAGATTTCTCTCTATAGGTACATTTTATTTAGTTTTTTGTGTTTTCACATTCTGATGAATTGCTTGGACGTCTTAGCTCCTGGAAACTTTTTGTTTGCGTGGGATGATTCATTTTTGGTTGTTCTACATGTATTTCCAGTTTTATGTCCTATTTGGGCATTGTAGACATCTTTTCATGCACATTCTCTTTTGTCTGCATTGAGATAAAGTGCCATTCTGGTGTATACTTTTTGGGGATTTTGCACAACCTGTTGTGCCTTTTGTACTCGCACTATGATATAAAGTGCCATCATGGGGGGTTGATGTTTGCCTTTGGTTTTCCATCACACCTTTGTCAAGTGAGTGTCCTTCCACGACAGTAGTGAATCCTAGTGATTCTTGCCTCATGCATGTGTGCCTTAGTTTGCACACCCTTTTATTTGCAGGTTGTTTCTTCCACATACACTTCTTGGTTTCACACAGTTTCAGTGTACATGTCTTGGCTCTCCCTTTTCAGCATTATGGGGGGGTTTCTATTATTGGTGCTAATGCTTCCTTGGTTTTGTTTTTTGAGTGATCTATGTATCTAGTTCTTGTTTCTATGTACTAGGCGGATGCAATGGCTAGTTACCCATGCATTTCGGTGAGATGGAGCTTTTACCATATGGACATTCTTCGATTCCTATTTCTGGAGGCATCCTTCCATTTTCATTTGATCAAAGACTATTGGTACCTGTATTTTCAACTTGCATCTTGCATGTTGAGTAGTGTCGTTGGGGTCACTCATGTAGATTCATGTGCCATTTGTATCTTCAAGTTCCAAATGTTTGCCATCTGATTTGAGTAGTGTTGTTGGGGACACTCATACATATTATTGTCTCTCTTGATCAGTAACATTTGTATCCTCGACTTCCAGATGTTTGTCATCTGATTCGAGTAGTGTCGTTGGAGGCACTCATGCAGATTCTTGTTATCTTGATCTTGATTATCATTTGTATCAGAGGAGGTTCTTCATTTCAGCACTATAGCAGTCATCTTTTGACAGTTGTCTACAGCTTCTTCATGCTTGAACGATGTTCGACATGTTCCTCTTTTTTGGGACATTGTTTCAGTTGGAGGCTTCTTAGTCCTTCACCTTTATTTGGAGGTTTTTTCAGTCCTTCATTCACCTTTCTCTCTTTTGGAGAGGAGTTTTTCCCATGTTGTTTTCTCCTTTTCTCAAGTTGTGAGAGATCTTTTGTTTGTGCATGGGTACCTCACCAGGCTTTGTTTGTCGGGACCCATCATGCATTCTCTTTTTAGGGTTTTTAGCTACTCCCTAAGTTCATCTTAAGGGGGGTGTTAGAGTAATCATGCATTAGCTAATAATTAATTAATCTTTAATTCATTATTAGTATAATTTAGTCTTATGTACTTAAGCTAAACTTATGAGTGATTTTCTATGTTAATTAGAGAGCTATTATTAGATCATTTTGTCTCATTGCATGAGATGTTGACACTTGTCATGATCTAATCCCTTTATCATTTAGGGTTGCTCTTATATAGCACTTAACCCTCATTGTATTATCTGTTTTGAGTTTTCATTTCTCTTGAACTCTTGAATTCTGTAGCTTTTTCTTGTTGAGGAATATTGCATATTATTATTTGCAGCTCTCTTGTGTGGAAGGTGTTTTTGTTTGTTGTTTGATCTTGTGGCTTGTGTTTTTCACAATTCTAACCTATGCCTCCATGATACAAGTTTGTGCATCTAAGGCAAATAATTGACCCAGGTACCGGTCCTTGATAGGCATATTTCCAGGCAGGGCCTCTAGCTCTAACAGAATGAGTGCTTGTAATCGATGGTGGCACTAATGAGGTGGAGCTTGAGGCTAAACCTGATCCAAAAGCTTCTCTATTTGCCATTATATGATGTATTTAACTTACACATACAAAGTGAAAGCACAACATTTTAATTTCTAATACAAAAAAGAAACTAAATTATACATAAGTCACTAAAAATCAGCCAAAAATTAGTTTAAATCAGTAAAAATTTAATATAATCTAAAGATTCTAAACATTTTTTCCCAAAAAAAAGATTGAAATAAAAAAATGTGTTATGTATGCAAAAAATTGGAAAAAATCATGAAAAATGATGATGAATCCAATTTTTTGGAATTTAAATGCAAAAATACTACTTAGTTTTAGCAAAAGATGATTTTTTTTAACCTAGATGCTGGATTTTGCAGCCGAAATGAAGTAAAATGGAAAAAAAACAAAAAACTAACTTGTGCTTCAAATCTGCCTTCAATATTTGCTAATAATCCTTTTCAATCATCTCTCCTCAATAAAAACGTGTTGGAAATGGTTTGTTTCAACTGGTAGGTGCATTGGAGGGATTTTCTCTTCTTTGTAGAGCGAAAATAACCCGCGTTTTTGGCATTTTGGGGTGCTTTTTTTACTTGACGGCCTTTTCTGTTGCCGCCTACGAGTTTTAAATGCGGAATTGCCCACTTTCTAACGAGTACTCACTAAAAATTCAATGAGTACTCGCCAAAAAGTTGGTGAGTCCAACTAGAAAGTAAATTGTGCAAAAAATCGCCATCAATTTGACTCAATGTGTATGCCATCTAATGTATAAAGCACCTTGTAATAATGCAATGAAAACATTTAATGTATTATGTTTTGTTATGTGTTATGACTAGGCTAGGAGGAGTTAATCATGACTTAACATATGCTTAGTTTCAATAGGTTGAACTATAGTTGTACCAATTCCTACTCCTAGACATTATATGTCATTTTTTCTTAAAGTATAATCATATCATGTTGCATGGAGACATTATTAATCATATGTTATGTGGTAGATAGCATTTTGGAGATTGTTGGCCTTGAGCACTGTGTCCTACATTGAAAGCTATGATATACATGTCCACGACTATTGTAGTCTTGCCATTGTCTCCAACTCCACCTCAAATGAGGAAGACCCAAGTAGAGTCACACTCTACACCATCCTGTTGTGAGGGATGACAGATTTTCCTTAATTAGCAGGTATAGATGTTATTCTTGATTGTATATGGAACTTTATAATAATTAAAAAAAAGAATGTGGAGGAATGTTTTATCATGTGATATGATTAGGGTAGGAAGGGTTAGTCAAGAGTTTGTAGACTTCTGGTTACACTGGGTTGAAGTCCAATTGCTGAACTCATTCCCATTCCTCCTAGATGTTATAAATGTCACTGCTTCCGAAGTGTAATCTTGTAATAAACAACCCCAAATATATTTCTTTTTTGTTTTATGATATTTACCCAAGAGCACTGTAACATACACCCTCAAGGCTAGGGTTTCTGTATCACTTTCTTTTTTGTTTTCTGATGCTGATGGGTTTAGGGTTTTATATTTGTTTTTGCAGGTTTGATGTTTGCAATGAAAACATGGAATAAAGAGTATATAACCAAAACCCAGAAAAACTAAAACATATATTCACAAAATAATGAAGACCCAGATTGTATTATAGCAAAATATGAATTACAGTGACATACCCATGTTGGGATTTTCAACTTCACACATATTGCTGACGGAGCTCTGGTAATACAAGCCACAAAGAAATGCTTCCAGCTCCCACCAACAGAGATATATGGACATACAAAGTATTGCTGCTGAAAAATATACCCTAGGTGATCCAATCACAAGTAATAGCACCCTCAATGGAAGATGGAATGATTTCCTAGAGACCCCACGTCCCTAGCTGCTGTAGTACGGCCTGGGTTAGTGAATACCAGCAATAAACCTCACAATACTCCCTGGAATCTGCTCACAAAAGCTTCTATAAATGCAGTAATACTTATACTAACAAAACAGCCTTCAAAACTTGGTCTTTAGATCATTAAATCTCCCTCTATATGAGGTACGGCCTCCCAGGAAGATGTACGGCCTATCTAGAGTGCATTGCCTGCTAAAGAAATTCTGCAACAGCAAAAAAACTCAGTCCCAGCACATGATTTCAGACCTCCATAACCCTGTTCTGATCAGCTATAAATATCTCCATGAAAAGATGTTCAATTAAGCTCAAAACTCCATCAAATTGTATCATTCAAAAGCACAAATGAAACCTTTGGATGAGGTCTCCAATACCCTTCCTTGATGTGGTCTCTCACACACAAAGAAAGGAGACTTGAAGAGGTTTTTGTCTCAGCCAAGTCTGGTTTAAATCCTTGAAGCTTCCAAACTCCAAGAATGCACGACAAAGCAATTCCCATAAAGTGAATAATAAACCAAGCATAATAAAATGAAGTTCATTATTTCCCTTATATCTCCTCACTTTTCCAACGCCCAAGAGAGGTAATATTTTATTATTTTGTTTTATTACCTTATGTCCCCTCCCCACCATGGGCGCCCATCTCCTAGAGACATGACTTTTAAGTTATAACTTAAATTAATAAAGTGAAACACTTTATAACTTAAAGTCACTTTACCTTTTCGAATATAATAAGTTAAATATTTAATATAACTTATATATTGATTAATAATGTCCCGGGGACCACTCCAAACCATAACCACATACTAGGCCTCTTGAATCTACCCTGCTATAAATAGTAAGTCACTTTCAAAACATTGATAAACCCCACAGGAAGTACTGGCACAAGACATTAAGGCTCAACGGACAACCTCCATTCGTTGCCCGAACAAGAAACCCTACACTGCTCTACCTGTCGAACCAGTTACTAAATATAGCACTTACTAAAAATAGTAAGTGTGTCAAAACCTGGCTGGTCCAAAAGAGGACATTACAAATCTTATCCTACTATATGGAGATATTATCACTCATATGTCGTGTGATAGATATTCTTGTGTTGTATAATGAACTTTCTTTTCTATGTTACTATGTTGTGTTCTATGCTATTGGATAATCATATAGACAAGTTAATGTGTGTACAAGTATTCCCTCTACATGCTTAGAAGGCCGCAAGGACATATTATGGACAAATCCCATGGTATCTCATGTGCTCTCTTAATCAACCATAAAAGAAATGTGCTTGTAATAAAGTTCTAGATGTAAGTAGTTGCTACTACAAAATGTTCTGCAGAGGCGAGATAAATGCCCTTTCTTTTTTAAGTAAAATGAGCTTAAATGAGGTAAAAGCAATAATACATGTACTTAATAAGTCAGAAGCATTAAGTTAAGATTTTGAGCCATCAGAACCTTGAGTTACCTATCCACAATGAAGCAATCTTGAAGATGTTATTTTCAATGATCATTATAAAAATATTTAAGACATGAGGGAAAGTATTTACTGAATCAGTGTCTCATCTGTTCTTACGATCTCTTAGGTGTTATTACCATTTTACAGGTAATGTTTTCTTTAGGTTACATTATTGCCAGAAGAAAGAAATATATAAAAAACAAGTGGGCATTAGTGTAGACATATAGATCATTTTGTATATGAATATTTATTTACACTTAAAGATACTTTTGAAATTGGCATAATGATTGAATCCTTTCTGGTGCAGTCCGGGTAAATCTGTTGAAATTAGTGCCATTCTCTTAAGCTTAATTTTAGTTGGAAGAGCAGCTTTTGTCTTCCCAATTTCATGGCTGTCAAATTGCTGCAGAGCACTTGATGCCAAACTTGAGTTTAAGCAACAGGTAAAATTTCTTGATGTGGCCTTCTATGATACCACTGTGTTATTGAGTTTAACATGACAAATATTGATTTTAATGTGAGCATCCTATTCATATTCTTATTATTTTACTAGATCATTATATGGTGGTCTGGTCTAATGAGAGGTTCAGTTTCCATGGCACTGGCTTACAGACAGGTAATCTTATGAATGATAAAGTCGAATGTTTTATTTTTTCAATATTGGTGAAATGTATTTGACAAGGGTAGGATTCTGCAAGATTATAATGCTTCACTAAGCTGGCCAAAAAAGCGTCTTTCTTAGTTGGATATTGGAATACATATTTCTGATGTAATTTACAACTATTTGCCTCTAACTTTTGTAGTTTACAACTTCGGGAACTACAAAGTTACAAGGCCATGCTCTTATGATTACAAGCACCATAATTGTGGTAGTTTTCAGCACAGGGGTATGTAGATCATGACTTTTTGTAATGCCGTATATCAATAGGATTTTCCTTCAATAATTATAGTGATATTTATATGTTTTATTTTCTATCTTATTAATTGTGCTATCTCTTCCTAAATTTTAATTTTTAACTAAATAAATTTGGAAAAAGAATTATTATATAGATCATGCATATATTATTTTTATTTTCCACCTATTTTTATTAATTAAAACAACTCTAAATTGTGAGTGAAAAATGTGATATAATTTCCAACTTGAAATAGAGAGAAACTAATGCTTTATAGAGTTATCATACAAGTAAAAATAATAGAAATGGTTTATCTGAAATAGAAGAGGTAACTACTTTATAGAGAAATATCATAGTATTCCATTGTTAGCATTTTAATTTGTACCTTCTAGTCTGACACAAAATAGAATAATACCTATGGTTGAACTGTTCTGCAAATAAAAAGAGGAAGCTCCCTGGAACAAAAACTAACCTAATCCAAACAATTTGTAGATTTTTTTTGGGGTGATACATGCGTAGCAAACAAACTAAAGTTGTCTTTTTGGATTCATCTAGGGCAAAGGCTGAAACACACTTATACTCAAGGCGAAATTTTTTTATGCTTTTTTGACTGAAAGTAAACCCTACAACTACCATGCTTATGCTATTCAGCTGAGAGAGTGAGTAGTGCAAGTACACATAGAGTTGGGATTGGTTTAAACTTAAGCAATGAAAAAGACTTAGTAAATCAGAAGAGAGAAATAGCATGCAAGGCTACGAAACCCACTTTATTGAGACCTGCAATACAAAGTGTACAGTTAATAGTAAAAGCATTTCAATTTACTTCATCTACACGTACATCAGATGTTATAAGCTAAATACAATAATTGCATTCAAAGCTGCAATTATCAACGTTTTGCTAGTGCGACTTGGAAATTCTATTCATATGCCCTTTAATGGTGTGTGTCCCTTCACATTCTTTTATTTCTTCTTTGAGTCTTGAAACAAAGATTCGTCCTAGGTCATGGGACTATATACTAACCACATTTTTCTTTTTCTTTTTGGATCTGTATATGCCCATTAATAGCAAATGGCATAGTATGCTAGTGTAATTTTTTGTTTTGTAAATTTGTTGCAAGGTGTGCACCTAATACATGCCTAGCATTATTTTTGAATCTAATAACATGTCTACTTTGTAGTGCATTCCTTTCCTTTGTAACTGGTTATTTATGGATTTACCTTTGTTTCTAAGAGTAGGAACATATGCTTCTATAGGTACTAGCAAATTTTTAGGCTTTGAAATCATGTTCACATGCAGCTTGGAGTGTGTTTCATGGTGCTACTGCAACTTAGACTCAAACAAAGTCTGATCCTTCCCCACGGTACACATGATAACCTTATCTACAAGTTAACCTGCAATAAATTGCTCTAAATTAGTTTATGTGGCTGGACACTTCAAAACTGTTCATTCAATATAGTGGCACACTCCAAACCATTGTGTTGTAATCTCTCCATGCCTTGATGAATCTCAACTACCTCTTTATTGTTTGAACTTTTTCTTTCAACTTGATGAATGTGTTTGAAGCAAAGTGGAAAACTCGGACTCGGCGCGAACTCAGCAGCCCAAAATAGGACTTAGACTCAGGACTCGACATAGACTCGACAAAAAACTTGGCTAGGACTCGGCAAAAAAAAAAGCCTTAGTTTTACAAAAAAAAGAAGAAATTAATGCTTTAGAGAACAGAAGAGCCTAATTTGATTATCAATTTGTTATAATTCAAAGATTACACATGTCATATGATCATTAAACACTCAATACTTGAAATTTCATCATTCATACTCATAGTTTCAAACTTTCAAATGTATAACAGCATCATAAGTTTATAAATGTTTACATATAATCATATGTCAAAATGAGAAAAACATTAACAACCAAATAAAATCTATATCTCCCTCTTTCCCCTCCTACTGCAACTCAATTTTACAAGCCTAGAACTAGAGGGTGCTACAGTATCCAAATGAGGAGATTGAGGAGTGGTTTCCAGATCTTCAAAAGTGTCTTCGTCCTTCGCCATTGCATCCAATCCTGTTGCTTCTTCTGCTACTGCTTTCTCCAATTCAGTAAGATCCTCATCAGTAAGGAAGACATCAACATCATCATTTTGTTCATCAATAGTCCATTCACCATATGGATCAATATCATCCAAGTCGATGGACTCATGTGAAACACCCTCCACCTTTCTAGTTTGAAGGCGAAGGTTGTACCGAACAAAGACTAGATCTTACACCTAGAAGCACTACATGGCTGCGTCAAGACACAAATGGCTAGCTTTTGAAGATTTGGCGTGCTAGCACCATAGTTCTCCCACCATAAATCTACAAAAACACATTTGAAAAATATAAGTATTAAGAATAAAGTAAAAAATGTAAGAATCAAGTTTCTAATTTCATCTTGTAGTATACTATTGAACATTTTTTTTGACCTAGTTGTTTTCCTCTCCTTTCAATTGCTTGTTTTGAGGAAAATAGTCTCCCCTTTGCATCCTCGTAGATTTTGAATAGATAAAAATAAAATTGAATCAAATATAGAAAATTCATAGATAGTCAATATTGCAAATTCATAAATAAGATGTAACAAATCTCACCTCCAACTCATCAAGCACCTTGTCTCTCATCTCACAATTAGGGACCATCTTATCGATGCATGTGACAAGACCTGCCATGACCTCCTCATCATCCTTAAATGTGTCAAAGAAGTAAAACTTCTGGTTCAAGAATGAAATATTCCGCGCCAATTTTTTCGTTTTTCAAATAACAGATTACGAAGCAGTGCACCCATTAAGGTTAGAGAAAGAACCCAAAACGTGCAAGAAAGCAACTCTAACCAGAATGGCGCCGATGATGGCGAGCATTGGTCAGAGGATCTAAAACAAACTGCTTATGCTGGAAAAGGAACTCGACGCCAAGTATGTGCTACCCAATCCAATGCGGAGTGAGGGGCGACCATATGACGGAGTGAATACAAAACAAAGCTTGAAATGAAAGTGCTGAAAGCTGAAACTACTCAACACCCAGAATGTGCTTGCTCACCCAAAATGGGGAGTAGCTACCATAGGGCGGAGTTACAACTAATTCACTAGTATAGAAAGCAAGAACGTGAATTACAGATAATGACAAAGCAATATTAAAGGATGATGGTCAGTACTACTGCCAGATTACAACAAATACTATTGCCTGCAATGCCAATATATTAGCCTCTTTCCAGATAGAGTACTCAACGTTATTTCTGTTACAATCTCAAAGGAAATCACACTGCCAATTACAAATCAGAATAATGCAGATTGCTAGGACTGTCACAAACAGATCTGCACTTTAAACATATGATCAGCAGCTTACAAACTGGAAGAATTGCTCATAACTTCCTCAATACACATCGGATTTATATGTCATAAAATGCAATGCACCTTGAGAACCTAGGCGACCAATATGGAACCCCTAAACTGAACAAAATGCAGCCTTTTCAATTTGCACGAATTCCAAGACAGTACCAAATGGTACGGCCCAGCTGAGTAGTTCGATTTGACTTTAAAAATTAAATACACAACACTAAAATCTGAGATTTGAGACAAAGAATCGCCTCCCCTAAACAATGATAAAAATGCAACACCCAGAACTATCTTTTTTGTCTTTTTTGAGATATGATCAAAACATGAAATCTGCTGTCATAAAATGATGCTAAAAGCTGAAACACTAAAATAAACACATATCTAGAGATTTGAAATGCAGATTACAATGCACAATATTCAATAACTCACAAACTAAACTAAGAATCACCACTTGATGTTGTCTTGCAAACACGAAGCGATGCCGAGCTAGGAGGCCTTCATTCCTCGAAGCGATTCCAGAGCCAATCCGGCAGCATAACAGTATAGTCGTCCAAAGATGAAGAAATGATGCACCAAGACTCCCTTTTATAATTCTTCCGTTGACTTCACAAAACCCTAAAATGAGCTTTTAGGTCAAAACCCAGTCCCTTCAAGCATGGGCGTACTTTTCCTTCAAGGCATTAGTTTGACATTTTAATTAAATATCCTTCTTGAAATATGCGCCCCTCATACCCTTGCTTTGACTTAGGGAATAATCAAATCATCACTTAATGAGGGCGCCACCCTGGGCCCACTTTTAAAAACAACATTAAGTCATTAATTCTAAGCCAAGGGTCCACGTTAAATTATAATAATTAAAACGTGACTTTTAATTTAAATGACTTAACTTATTTCTCCGACAGTGCCCTGAAGCCAATACTGAAGAAGTCAACCGATCATTCTGAAGCCGGAAGTCAACCAACCTGAGCTTCTGGAAAGCTGCCAAAAATAGAATTTACTAAAAATAGTAAATTCCAAAAAGTGCTCTGAATGCCGAGATGATCACACCACTGCGAAGCCCTCTGAAAACCCAGAAGGAATCTGCCATTTAATCCACCATCTCTGAGCAATGACCTCCTCAAAATTAGGAAACCCTAATTTTAACTTTCGACTAGCCTTCGGGTTCCCAACGAAAGGCTAACGGTCACTGGAAATGTCAGGCTTGGAAAGGGGACATTACAAAGAAGTAGGCAAAGGCATGTATTGGCTGGTGGAGTTGGTTTGTCCATCTTCGATCAATGATGCGCCAAATGATTTCATATTTTCTTTTGTTGCCGCCATAGTAATGTGAAATGGCCTCTTTGGAATTATCCATGGCCTCATAGATAAAACCCATTGGCATGCTCTCTCCATCCACCATACGAAGAACCCTCACCAAAGGTTCTGTCACCTAAAAAAATGAAAACAAATGTTAAATTATTACAAAATTAAGCCCTAAAAAGACCGGCAAATAGATTATCATGTATAAAGTTTATTTTTGTGTTTGTTACTTACCCCGATCAACTCCTCTCCATTTTTGATGAATGTGTCATCAAAAACTATGCTTACAATCCTCTCCCCTTTGGGTTTTTTGGAAAATGGGGACTCCAACCAAGCATCGGTTACATACATTTGCTTGAGATGAGCAATGGCACCAAGAATGCTTTGCAATGTGAGGAAGTGGCTAGCAAATCATATCACTCCTGGTCGCACTAGGTCCTTGCCATTTGTGAATTTCCTCATCAAGGAAAGCACCCAAGTATGGTTGTAGATAAATTTTGTAACATTTTTGGCATCTTCAACCACACTTTTGACCCATCCAATCTTCCCAATGCCCTCTAGCAATAAGTCCAAGCAATGTGCAGCACAAGGAGACCATGCAATTGTGGGATGCCTCTCCATAAGTAGTCTACCTACAACTACATATGTAGCTGCGTTGTTCGTGATAATTTGGATAACATTATCAACACCAACTTCCTGGATCACCCCATCTAATAAATTGCATAAAGTCTCAGCATTTTTGACTTCATTGGAGGCATCTATTGACTTTAGGAACACCAATCCACCATTAGAGGTCACTAAAATTTCTAGGAGAGTCCTATTTTGTCCATCTGTCCACCCATCAAATAAAATGCTGCAACCTTTTCTTCGCCAAAATTTCTTTTGCTCATCAACCACAAGCCATGTATTCTTTACAACTGCCTCTATCAATGGCCCAGTCAAATTTTTAGTTGTTGGGGTCTTACACCCCTTACTTGCAATTGTAAGGGCATTCACCAAACCTTCTCAATATGGGTTGCTCGCCACATTGAAAGGTAAATTATTGTAGTACCAAAAGTTTGTTGTTGCCATCCTAGCTTCATGATGTTTTTCCTTATTCCAACTGATACCTTCAAGTGAAGGTTGTGCTCCTGGAACATTGCGTGCAATAAAGAAATTTGGTCTTGATGAAGGACCCTGGACAGTACTAGCAGTAGAGAAAGAACCCTCAGGACTCTCACCAAAAGATGAATGTGGCTGATGGATGCTTGGACTTGGGGTACCATGGGGCCTAGATGGTGTAGAAGTGGATACATTTCCACTCATCACTGCTGCTAGTGCATCCTTTGTTTTTTGTCTTTCATCTTTTTTCATCTCATACTCAACAAGAAGGGCCTTCATCTCTCTAACCATCTTAGGAGTCGAGTTAGGGAATATATCCACATTTTGCCCAGATATTCTTGCAAGGTGGTAGTTTAATCTGTTTTCAAGTTCAACATGAAAAAAATAAATCAGCAAATAAATGAGGTTCAAACTTCAAACATTTGCAAAAAAAATAGAATTCAAAACCAAGCTAGAAATACTAGGAATTAGGCTATTAAGGGAAATAGAAAAAAAATTGGCAGCATTTCCTGTTATTTTTCTTTATCTTTCTGATTTTCAATTGTAGAAAAAAAAAAGAAAAAAAAAGAGAAGTTAAATCACTTAGTTGGCTCTATTTTTGCAATGTCTCCTTCTCGCTCCTGAGTAGTGTAGTGATTCAATTAGCATATTCCAGAGTTCCCGTAGGCTAGTTGATGTTGTTAGGGGACTCAGTGGCCAACATTGATGTTCAGTGTTGGGGTTTCAAGAGGGGTTTCTATTTATAGCAGTGGCCGATATTGTTGTTGCTACCTTCAGTTGGTTATAGTTTCCTCCGAGGTCTTCAGTTTCACTTAGTTTGGGTGTTTGACATATACTTACTATTTATAGCAGTGCTATTTACAGTAAGTCACCTTTGGGGGAGTTGGTCCCAGGCAAGTGTACTCGCAGCAGCATCATCACCAGATGAGATGATCCTAAGTCAAGGAAAGTACACCATTGATATACTTAAGAGATTTGGTATGATGGATTGCAAATCCATGTCTACACCTATGGAGACCAACCTACATAAATTGAAGGAGGCTGCAGCCAGTTCAGACTTGGTGGATCCTACATTGTATAGACAGCTGATTGGGTCCTTGATGTATCTAGTTAACACTAGACCTGATATTTGCTATGCAGTGAGTGCACTTAGCCAGTTTATGTGTGATTCGAGACAAATACATCTTGTTGCAGCTAAACATATCCTGAGATACTTGTGCGGCATAGTTGGATATAGGTTGAGGTATTCTTCATATGTAGACTTGGAGTTACATGGCTATACAGATTCTGATTGGGCAGGGTGTGTCACAGATCGGAAGAGCACCTCTAGTTGTTGCTTTAGTTTGGGTTCTGCTATGATTTCCTGGTGTAGCAAGAAGCAGTCATCTGTAGCATTGAGTACAACAGAGGTAGAGTATATTAGCTTGCATGGCAACTCAGGAAGCAGTGTGGCTTTGTAAGCTCCTTGCAGGATTGTTTGGTCAATCAATGGAGCCTACTATCATTCATTGTGATAATTAGAGTTGTGTGAAGCTTTCTGTCAATCCTGTGTTCCATGACAAAACCAAGCACGTTGAGATCAAGTACCACTATATTAGAGATATGGTACTGCGGAAGGCTGTACAGTTGAGGTACATCAACACTGATGAGAAGATGGCATATATTCTCACCAAACCTCTCTCCAGGATAAAGTTTGTGTACTTTCGAGATAAGCTTGGTATGGTGGAGAATCCAGCCTTGATTGAGAAAGAGTCTCAGTATCAGTGAGCCTATTTAATGAGTTCTCTGTGAGAGAAGTTCGAGGTGAAATTCCTTGTTAATGCATTTTCCTCTGAGATGGAGGAATTTGAGGTGCAAGCCCTTGTTAATGCATTTCTCTTTGAGATTTGAAGTGAAAGCCCTTGTTTCCACCCTTTGAGCTGAGTCATGGTGGATGTCATGTGTGAGACTCCATGACATATTTTGTACTTGTGTTTCACCCTCTGGGAGAGCTATGGTGAAAGTCATGTTGAGGTGACAACATCACGCAAGTGATGAACACTTGTACACACCATAGTATGGTTGTAGCCATTATGGTTGATATTGTGTTGAGGCGATATCTAATATCACGATGAGGTGATATTCTTCTTTTCACTTATGGTTGTAGCCATAGTGATAGATATCACGTTGAGGTGATATGTCTTGTGTAGCTGGAAGTTTACTCCCTAGCTGAGAGGGACTGATGATGTTACATGCAGCGTCTGGAATAATCTTCCAGCGATCTTCTTATTGATGAATAAATTAACTAATAGCTCTAAGCTATTTAATTTATGGAGTCTCAAGAGGCGCGATTTTCTGTAGAAGACACTTCTATTTGTTAAGAATATAATTATTAATGAAAAGGAACGTTTATCTTATCAAGGCCGACCTTGTTGCAAGAGGTGCGATTTTCTATAAGACGTCTTCTTGATGGTGGCCGACTTGGTACTTGGAAAAGACGCATCCACTCCTTCAGTTTGTATATATACTTGATGGCATTGAAGTTTAGTTTAGTTGAATATTAGTCATTGAAGTACAAATGCGAATTGTCTAGAAGAGGAAATTCTGTAGGAGAGCATTTTTATTGGACGCTGAGTTCTATCATCAAGTTTAAGTTTAGTTGAATATTAGTCATTGAAGTACAAGTGCGAATTTCCTAGAAGAGGAAATTCTGTAGGAGAGCATTTTTATTGGAGGCTGAGTTCTATCAGCAATATAGTTCTGTGTTGCATCACTCCTTGGTACATAATTTTGGGCCTGTATTTTCGCCTCTTGTAAGAAGATCATTTTTGAGACAATCAATATATAAGTGTTATATTGTTGCTGGGTTTTTCTCCCTCAAGAGGAGGGTTTTCCCAGGGTATCTGCTGTGTTATTGTGTCTGATTTTGAATTAATTTTCTGTGCATTAAATCTGATCATAAAATTTACACTTTGCAGGATGCTATGAAAAAAGCAAGAAGTATGGAATGGGCTGCCCCTAAAGCTAAAATTCAGTCCAAACCCTTTATTCACAAAAAAGATAGGATGCCTTTCACTAAGGGCATTTCATAGCAGAAAAAATCAGTCACAAGGTTAGATGGAGACACACTTAATGACCTTAAGAAGAAAGGCCTATGTTTCAAGTGTAGAGATAAGTGGTCTAAGGATCATGTATGTGCAAAAGGAGCCATAATACACTAAATAGAATACTATTCAGCTGAGGAAAGTGCTTCTGAAAGTTCAGACCAACAATTAGATTTTGAGGGAAAAGACGAAGAAGAGCCACCAGAAGAGGTTGAAAAGGGGGAATCCAAGGAGAGTAAACTTGCCCAGCTATACAGTTTTCAGAAGAATGAGACCTTACGCATTAGAGGAGTCCTTAAGGGGCAGCGGATGATAACTTTGATTGACTCGGGTGCCACACATAATTTCATTGATGAGGGACTTGTTGCACGTAGAGGACTACAAGCACAGGAGGTTGATGGATTTAGGGTGATGGTTGCAGATGGCTTCACCATTAATTGCATTCGGATGATTCCACAACTTAGCATCCAGTTGGGTAACCACGAGTCCAAGGAAGACTTTTATGTGGTTAGTATTGGGGATACGAATGTCGTGATGGGAATTCAGTCGTTATGGTCATTAGGAGAGATCACTCTCAATTTTCAAACCTTAGAACTAAAGTTTAAATTAGATGGAAAAAACGTGGTTTTGAGAGGGATATCTAATGGAGGGCCACGAGTTGTTTCTTGTAAGCATATGGAGAGGCTTTTCAGACATAACCAGGTGGAGTGGGCAACAAAGTGTATTGTTGTCCCTGATTTTTGACATGCAAAAATCAAAGATAACCCATCAAAATTTTGACATTTTTAGGCCTCAAGGCACGTATTACGAGGTACAAAGGTTGGGCATTTTAAGTTTTGGGTCTATAGTCCTTTTGGCTAACATTTTTCTTTCACTCTCGTTTGTTTTCATGAAATTTTGAGTCATTTTTGGTGTGTTTTTGGTCAATTTCGGGTTTTGAAGACCTTACTACAAGTGTGGGGGTTTCAAGTTCTAAAATGCAAGTGATACATTCACTTGCAATCAAGTCCTCAAGACCTGATTTCACTTTATGAGCTTTTTAAGTCACTTTTGTGTTTTTAAATTGATCACTTGTAATGGGGGTCCCAAGACCCGATTACAAGTAAAAAGGTCTTAAGACAAGTTAGTCACTTGCAATGAGCTTTTAAAAACCTGTTTTCACTTTTACATGTAAAAGTAACTTGTAATGGGGGTCCCAAGACTCGATTGCAAGTAAAAGGTTTAAAAGTAAGTTTTGATCACTTGTAGTGGGGGTCCCAAGCCCCGATTTACAAGTGGAAGTCTTATTATTTTTCCTTCCCATACTTGTAAAGTTTACTTGTAATAATGTTTTTCCACATTGCGAGTAAGTCACCTTTCATTTGCACTTGCAATCAGCCTTCCAAAACCTGAAATTGAGCTTTGGGCTCACTTTTGTAGCCCCTTTGTCTCATTCTCATTAGTCCTGTTTGCACACATGACCTACCAAATCAATAATATAAGGCATGGGCCTTATTTTTCAAACAAATTCCAAGGATGGAGAATGATACAAAGAAAGAATAACAACATGATGAAGCCACAAAAGGAGTTGAATAAGTGACATGATTGAGCATAGAATGCTTTCAAGACAAAGATGGAAGAATGTTTTCTAAACAGCATGAAGATCCAATCAAGGATGATGTAATTCGAGTTGTGTCTTCAGACACTTAGAATAGTTTCAATTATGTATTTGTAATTTAGTTTTGACAAATTACATGTAAAATGGAAAAATGTAATTGCATGTGATCATATCACTTGTAAAGTTGTAACTTGTAATTGCATTTAATAACATTACAAGTCAAATTACAATAGGACTTGTAATGTTGAATAAGTCAACTGCAGTTAGTTAGTGGTTGAGAGAATTTCTCAAGTTTGTTGGGATCCTCCCACCTTTTTCTCAAGGCTTCTCTCCTCTAAATACTTAAGGGGGTCTATTGTAATCTTTATCTTTTTGGCAATAGAGAAAACTCTGCATACATTTACAGCAAAAAGACTTGAACTTTGTGTATGTAAACTTAATTTCCAAGCAATACAAGGAAGGCATATGAGATTTCAGACTTTGTGTTGAGTCTTGTTGCATGTTATTACTATGTTCTTATGTCATAGTGGTACATTTTTCTGAGTTATTCTTGTGATATTGTGGAGCTGTTGTGATAAGACTTTGGTCTGATTTCTTGCAGGCATTGTGCTACAAGTTTGAAAGATTGAATTAGTTTGATTTGTGATTAGGAGTTGGAAAGAGTTACAAGTCTTTGTGCTTGTAGTAATTCCCATATAAAGTGATTCGTAAGTGCACCATACTTGCAGAATTTGAGCTGATATATGTTGTATTTTGTTCTTAGATTATCATTCTAAAAGGGTAGATATGATTTCGGATACTCAAGACTTTGTGTTTGGAGATTGTTTTCCCATCCCGGAGGAGGTGACGGAAGTCTTTGTGCTTTCAAGAAACTTCATTTTCTCTCTTTCAATTTCATTTCAAGCTGCTGTAATAGTTTTCTTAAAGGTTATTGTCACTTTTCTGTGAAGAGAAAAGAATATAATCCTTCCCGAAGAAAGAGGAAAGGTTGTTGTCTTACCCATATTAGTCTAAGTTAGTTAGTAGAAAAGGGGGAGCCTTCCCTAAATTAGGAGAGTATCATACTCACATTGTGGCTGAAACTACAATTTTGCATATCCTCAAGGTATACAAAATTCTCAACCAACATGTATAATCATGCCCACAGTTACAAAAGAGCAGAAATGTACATATCCTCCTGACATACAGACTTTGCTTACTAAGCGAAGTAAGGTATTTGGTAGCATACCTCCTGGGAGGCCACCTGACAGGGGTATAAAGCACATCATTGAGCTAGAGGAGGGCACCAAGGCAGTAATCACTACACCATACATGCACCCAAAGAGACATAAGGATGAGATAGAAAAAGCAATCAAGGAGCTTTTGGATATGGGGCATATTAGATTGAGCAAGAGTCCATTTGCTTCTTCAGTGGTGTTAGTGAAGAAGAAGGATGGGACTATGCACATGTGCATAGATTACAGGGAACTCAATAAGAAGACTATTAAAAATAGGTATCCCATCCCACGGATTGATGAGCTACATGGAGTAGTCTATTTTTCTAAGATAGACTTAAGGTTTGTGTATCATCAAATCAGAGTTAGAGAGGAGGATATTGAGAAAACAACTTTTAGGTGCCATTGTGGGCATTTTGAGTTTCTTGTTATGCCTTTTGGATTGACTAATGCTCCTGCTACGTTTTAGTCTTGCATGAATAGTCTTCAAACAACAGTTGCGTAAGTTTGTCTTAACATTCTTTGATGACATTCTTATTTACAACAAATTATGGGAGGAGCACTTGAGACATTTAGATGAGGTATTGGGTATTTTGGAGAATGAATCCTTGTATGCTAAGGAGTCCAAGTGTGAATTTGGCATGACAGAATTGTTGTATCTTGGGCACATTATCAGCTCAAAGGGAGTTAGCATTGATCCTGAAAAGATCAAGGTTATTCTTGATTGGTCTCCAGCTACAAACCTCACACAGTTGAAGGGGTTTTTCAGGCTTTGTGGTTTCTATAGAAGGTTTGTCAAGGGATTCTAACAGTTGGCTGCCCCGCTCATAGATTTAACCAAAAAGGGGGCATTTGTATAGTCCGAATCAGCGCAACAACCATTTGATAAATTTAAGCAATTGATGAGCACGTGCCCAGTCTTGGCCATTCCAGATTTATCCAAGCCTTTTGAGCTTGAGTGTAATGCCTCAGGTGAAGGCATAGGAGCAGTTCTCATGCAAAATAAACATCCTATAGCTTTCAAGAGAAGGAAGTTAAGAGGTGGTGAGAGAGCTTACTCCATTTATGATAAAGAAATGTTGGCAATCATGCATGCTTTTGCCAAATTCAGACAATACCTTGTAGGGGGCAGATTTGTAGTGAAGACAAATCATAACAGCCTTAAGTATTTTCTTAATCAGAAGGATCTCAATGAAAGACAACATAAATGGGTAAGCAAAATTCAGGGGTATGACTTTGACATTGAATATGTCAAAGGAAAACAGAATGTAGTGGCTGATGCTTTGTCTAGGAGACCACATTTGAGCTCTATTTCAGTCATAGCAGCAGATTGGAAGGAGAAGATAGAGGCTGATTATGCTAAGAATGCACTTGCAAACAACATTCTAGATGGGACTTTACATGATGTTAGATACTAGGTGAAGGATGTCCTTATATATTACAAGGATAGGATATGGTTGGCTCCTAATTCGAAGGTGAGAGAGCACATTTTTAAGGCTTTTCATGACACTTTGATGGCTGGTCATCTAGGATATTATAAGACATAGAGGCAGATCCGCGAGAGATTCTCATGGAAGGGGATGAAGGATGACATTCTTAAGTATGTACGTGAGTGCTGAGTATGCCAAGAGAATAAAAATGAGCATACTTATCTTGCTGGTTTGTTGCAGCCCCTTCCCATTCCTACTCAGAAATGGGAAAGCATATCAATAGATTTCATCACAGGACTTCCAAAGGTGCAAGGGAAGGACAGTATATATGTGGTGGTTGATAGATTGACAAAATTTGCTCACTTTTTTGCTATATCAACAGGGTTTTCAGCAGTGCAAGTGGCAGATTTATTTTTCAGAGAGGTATTCAGGCTTCACGGGACACCTAGAACCATTGTCAGTGATAGGACAGCAAGTTTATGAGCTTGTTTTGGCAGGATTTCTTCAGATTATGTGATATGGAACTGACCCCTAGCACTAGCTACCATCCTCAGATTGATGGGAAAATTGAGGTGGTGAACAAATGGGTGGAAGGTTACCCACACAACTATGTTTTAGGGCAGCGGAAGGCGTGGGTTAAGTGGCTGCACCTAGGAGAGTACTGCTATAATTCTACCTTTTACATGTCTATTTGGATGTCTGCATTCATGGCATTATATGGTTACAAAGCTCCTAGCTTCATTGATTTACTTTTTGGAGATTGTAGAGTGCCTAAAGTCAGAGATCTTCAAGAGAGATAAGACATTATGAGGTCTCTGAGAGAGAATATACAACATGCTCAGAATCAACAAAAGCTATATGCTGATCAACATCGCGTTGAGCGTGTTTTTGAGGTTCGACATGGTTTACTTGTGGTTGTAGCCCTACAAACAGTCCACTCTCAAGAAGAGTGGGTCATAAAAGCTTAAGCCTCAATTTTATGGTCCTTTCAGAGTTATCAGGAGGATTGGAGAGGTAGCCTATGAGCTGGAGCTACCCAAGAACAACAAAGTGCATAATGTCTTTCATGTCTCTCGCCTTAAGAAAGCACTTGGTCGGAATGTGGTTCCTTCTACAGAGTTGCCTCCTTTGGATTAGGAAGCCAAGTTGATATTGATTCATAAGGCTATATTGGAGGTCAGAGAGCGTACACTGTGCAGGAGGGTGGTCAAGGAGTATTTGATTAAATGGAATAATTTTCCAGTAGAGAATGCTACTTGGGAGAGTGAGCAGATATTGCAACATCCTTAGTTACGATTGCTAGAGGGAAAACAATCTTGGCAAGGGAAGATTGTAATGTCCCCTTCTCGCTCTTGAGCAGTGCAGTGATTCAATTAGCCTATTCCAGAGTTCCTGTAGGCTAGTTGATATGGTTAGGGGACTTAGTGGCCAACATTGATGTTCAGTGTTGGGGTTTTATGAGGGGTTTCTATTTATAGCAGTGGCCGGTATTGTTGTTGCTACCTTCAGTTGGCCACAGTTTCCTCTGAGGTCTTCAGTTTCACTCAGTTTGGGTGTTTGACATATACTTACTATTTATAGCAGTGCTATTTATAGTAAGTCGCCTTTGTGGGAGTTGGTCCCAGGCCAGTGTATTCGCAGCAGCATCATCACTCAGTTTATTGTCGGAGATCCTAAGCTTGGAGTTTAATATTTGCTTAATTCGACCACTTAAAGTTATTTTATAAAGTTATGTTATAAAATTAAATAGAGGGGTAAAGTGGTCATTAAAAGTGTACCTTGAGCCTAATGCAATGACTTCATGTTGTTTTTAAAAGCTTTATTAATATTTTATTGTCTCCTAGAAGTGGACGCCATAAGGAGGAAAAAGATATTTTAAAATGTTAAATATTTCATGAGGAATATGGCATTGGGTTTTTTAGGGTGAAATTAAGTGCATTTTGGAGTCCATCGCCCTAAGTGTTTTATATTTTGGAGTTTGGCTCTCATTTTATCATCTTGGCTTTGACGACACAGAGAAATTTTTTGACGACACATAGAAATGTTGTCGAATTGTTTCCAGGTTGCCTGGTTTGCGTAGTGAGGACGAAAACCCTCCTTCGTACGGGCTGGTTTCGGTGGTAAAATATCCACCCTAATTGGATATTGGCGTTTATTGATAGTTGAGATCACAGGAGCTTCAAGAGTTCGATTTTTGGTGAAGAAATGATGAAGATTTTCCAATACTTTTAGGTGTTTTGGTGTGCTTTCGATTGCTTTCAGTTTTGGAGTGCTTGTGAATGTTTTGGAGTGATTTATTTCAATTTTTGGGTGTTTTGTTAAATGGGCCTGAACCTGGTTTTTGATTTGTTGCTCTGAAATGAATGGATAATTTAAAATGGGTATTGATTTCATGAAAGGCCATTCTCTAGCTGATTCCAAAGAGTCTAAGCTTGCAATTTTTGGTGGAGCTATTGAATTTTAAGGGAGGATCGAACTTTTGAGAAGGCCGACCTCTTGCTGCTTGGAAATCCTGTTTGTGACCAGCATTCGTTGGTTTTGGTTGGTGAGCTTTTGAGGCTAGAAAAAAGAGGCCTAGGCGATTGGGAAGTAAGGAGTTCGAGCTTCATATACTTGGTATTGTTCGAGCCATCAAAGGAGACTCATTGTTGTTGCTGCCAGGCCCCTGTCATGACTGTCATTTGTTACCAGGTCTGACGTTTTCAATGTAATGTTCTAATTTTAAGCTGAGAATGAATGTTAATGATATTTGTTGCTTACTCAAATGAAAAGGCATCGTTCTTCAATATTTCTTGTTCCTTGCATTACTTCTTATGCTATATACACTTGCAAACACTTTGAAAAAACCAAACAAACACATCATTAAACAAGCAACCAACAATAGGGATTTTCAAAAGAAAATTTCAGGGGTGTATGTTACAATTTTGATCTCCTTAGCTCGTCTTCTCCGCTTCTTTCAACCTCAGTTCAAGTTGCAGAACTGTTTTTGGCAATTTAGAGGAGTGAAATGAGAGAAAAAATGAACAATAGAGGTTATAAAACCTCATTTTGACGTCTCAGCCGTTGTGGGACGTCCTTGCACGAGACTCGCGAGTCCGACCTCAGGGCTCGCACGACTCTCTGGGTCGAACTCGCGAGTACTGTGCAGGGACTCTCCGAGACTCGGCTCACGAGTCCTTGTCGAGTCGACTCGGCCAAGGATTGGACTCGTGAGTCCAGCGAGTACATGACGAGTCCTACTGATTTTTCCAACTTTGGTTTGAAGGTTTTTTCATTAATTCTGCAAGGAGACAAAGAAAATGACAATAACATCGATGGATTATTGGGAGAATTCAGAGAAATAGCCAAGTATATGGTTATTATTTAATTGTTGCACATACCCTTACCATTCTAGTGAATACAAGTTGTGTCATTGTGGCGAACATGAAAAAGAATATTGTTACATTATTTGGAGGACTTGAATCAGCTCATAAGTCTACTGCAACTATTTATGGACTTAAATAAGTTTTATGAGGTGGTGTGACTTGGTAAGCTACCTAAAGGGAATTGTGTTAATGTAGGGAATTGCTTCAGACTAGGATGTGTTGTATAAGTTAAAGAGCTTGAAACTACTGCTGTATACCTTGTGATATGGCTTAAGAGTTTTTTGGATGAAGCATGTCGAGTTAATAATATTTGAGAATTTTGGAAGCTTCATATATGGACGCAGTTTTTGGAAGTCATATAGCATTCGATACTCCTATGGTGTTTTGTAAACTCCTCTAGATCGGGTCAAAGCAATTAATGGTCAATATGTTGAAGTGAGGTGGCCAACTTCAAATATTATATTGACAAGTCTAAGGGGGGCTGATGGAGTTAAAGAAGGTGGCATCACACCTTTTGAATGCATTTGGAGAAAGGTTGAAACTTGAAGGAAATCCCACGTGGATATAAAACCTTCTACGCAACACCTGAAATACCTTACTCATTGCCACTGTAAAGACCCTTGCAATTCTGATCTTAATTTTTCAGTTTTGAGTGTTTGTAATTTCGTTAAACAGTTATCTCACAAACACCTTTCAACTAGTAATTGATGTTTCCCTTTTTATGTGATGATAAGAATGCATGAAAAGACTCTAAATAAACATGCCAATGACTGAAAAATGCAAGAAAGATGCAATGCAAATATTTTTCTGATTTTTCAAGACTTGAGGATGACTGAAAACAAAAAGCAACTATTCAAAATATAAATTACAGCTAAGGGACATTTTAACAAATAGTTTCCATGCAAACTCCCAAACTCCAATTCTATTAGATATTGAACTACAAATGTGAAATGCAACTTATTACAGCGCCTTGACAACTTCAAATGCTGATTGCCTCCAACTAGGGACGATTTACAATAAAAGATTGACAATGCAAAACTCCGACTTATATGGCAATGATACAAATGCAGACCTGGATATTTATCATGTGAAATGCAAGCTAGAATAAAACTAAATGGACAGCGATACAATAATTGTTGTGATGACGGCGATTTCTAAATGCACTCCAAATACAATTGTATCAATAAAATGAAGAACCTGATTGACGCCTAGAATGATTACTTGAAGTCGTTTTTCCCAGCATGATGTCGTCTCCCCTCAAGCACCTCAAACAAGATGAAATCTATCAAAATTTTAACTGTTCTTGTATCAAAATGGCCGCGCCTAGGGTGCTGGATGAACCACGAATTCCCAGCAGAGAATCGACCATGGATAAGTGCCTCCAATAAATTGGAAATCCTCCAAAATCGAATTGATTTCAATGCAAAGGGTTGCGACTGGATTGCTCAATGAAATACGACTTTCACAAGTATGAATGGCTGCCAATGAAATTGATATAACTGAATGTGATCTCCCAAAAATGCTAAATATCTCCTCCAAGCAAAATCGA
This sequence comes from Sequoia sempervirens, assembly GCA_007258455.2. Taxonomy (NCBI): domain Eukaryota; kingdom Viridiplantae; phylum Streptophyta; class Pinopsida; order Cupressales; family Cupressaceae; genus Sequoia; species Sequoia sempervirens. The sequence goes on from VDFB02270651.1 coordinate 41,416,003, forward strand.
ATCCTTGTGCTCCAAATTTGGTCATAGACCATTAAATTTGCAATAGTATCTCCTGTAGGAAAACTGATTTGTCTCCGTCCACAATCCTCCAGCTAGGGTTGATCTTTCACAACCGAAACCGGTATCCTAGAGTATTCAAACCCTTGAACAAGCAAGCATTCAAGCTCTCACCAAATTGGTATGAAAAGTATAAACCAAGACATGCTCAAATGCCAAGCCCACAGCCCTTTATAAAGATTTCTCAATCTCCAAGAAGCTTCTAGAAAATATTATTATTTTATTCCCAAAGTGACTTTATAATATATTATTCTATTTTAGTCACTTTTATTAAATTAATTAAATATAAAGCTATCTTTATGATTTTGAATTATTGAGATAACTTTACAAATAATTAATTTAATCATTATTCCCTTATTTCTCCTTTAGCCTTCGGGAATAATAAAGGCTAAATGACTCTCAGGGTGGCTACTGAGAAGGGGACATTACAACCACTAAGCAAAGGGAGGCTTGATATTATTAAAGGAAACATTCAACCATGTGAGGAAGGGGTGGTCAAGGTTTGAAGGCATAAAGCCCAACACCACCCACATAGAAGACGTCGCAACTAACAATGAGGGTGTTGCATCACTGTGCAAGGAAAAAGGTGGTGTGGAAATATTTCATTCAAGGGTGCGACTTGAAGCCAACGCCAATACTTTTGAAGCAGTGTTCTTCCTTCAAGCAGCTCGTGGAAGGTCTATGGGATTCGTCCACTATAGATAAGATGGGACGTGTATTTCAGTGGGCCGCACCTCTCTAAGTCAACAATAAATAATATATTTAATGCTTTCCACAACCAATACAAGTCAGAAACCACTATAATAATATTTATTGATTGTAGGGAAAATTGTGGGTATTAATTTATGAGTTGTTCTATATCAGCTTAATAGTTTCAAATACATTGTATGCAACAAATTTCTCTATTGCCTCATTGTCCATCTGTGTTACTCCATATATCTGAAATTTATAAAAAATCTATATTTTGAATGACCCGTTCCAATGAAATTCTCTCTTTGTTGAAAATAAATTGATTATGTGCTAAATCAGCAAGTCTGCAATTTGTTTGACGAAATGCTTGTGCAACTGTATTTGTGAAAGAAAAAAAAATGCATGGGGATATTTCAGTTGCATGTGATTTTTCAAATCTTGGGAAGAAGTCATCATTTGTCTTCAAGTCAAAGAGGAGTTTTTGATGAAATTTTTTCTCACATTGCTAGTTTCAAGGTGGGAAGCTTGCACTTGTGGTATGGTGAGATGTGCACATCCTTTTTCTTACAATCCATATGAGGACACATTGTCTTTCAAAAAGGTAAACAAATTTCAAAGGGTGCATAAGAATATTGTGAATAGTAGTCTTCTTAGACTTATTTGGCAAGAGATGTTATTTGATATGAGAAGGATCCACACTCTATGAACATTACATAATGGTTCATCACATTGAAACAATATAATTGGAAGTTTGAATTTTGTACTTGCTTGAAATTTCAAGATGCAGTTTGGTTAGAGAGATACAATGGAGTTTTGGAAAATGGTTGACGAGATATGTTTGGAATTCTGATATTTACAAAATGAATCAATAAATTGGAATTGATGATTTGAGTCAGCATTGCTCGAGGACAAGCAATTTTGGAGAGGAAGGACTTGTAATGTCTCTTTTTCTAATCCATTACAAGTTTCAACATTCTTGGGAATTCCAACCTTTTTAGAGAGTTTCAACTTTCTCAAAAAGAAATTTTGACAACGATAGTAAGTTCCTGGAACCAAGATGAGTACAATGGTATTTTCCATGTGCATTCTGATATTCTGGGAGCACTCCACACTTCTTGGAGAAGTTGGTCATCTTGGGAGAGCACCAATTTTCATATGTACCAATATCCTATGCATTTAAGGCATTGGTGGTGTGGACATAATTCATATTTTGAGCTATTTTATTATTTTTCGTAACTTTGGTGGTTTCATGGAATCTAATTAATTAATTTAATGGTTAAATATTAAAGTTGTTGAAAAAGGAAAATTAAATGACAACTCATGTTTAATTATTTAAAAAGATATTTTAAGTTTGTAATGAAGTGTCACTAAGCCCAAGGTGTTGAAAAGTGGTCATAAGGACACTTTAAATTATTTTATTAAGGAATTTTTTTTACTAAAAAAACAATGAAAAAGAAAAAAGTGATTTTTTTGGAAAAGCAACAAAAAGAAAAAAATGCATTTTCAAAAAAGCAAAAAAAAAGAAGAAAAAAAACGTTTTTTCTTAAAATAACTCTAAAAAGGTTATAAAAGGAGGTTGGGTCTTGAGAAAAAGGGTTATTGCTTATTCAATTTCATTTTCTTCGGTGAAAGAATGTGAGTTCTCCCTATTTTCCTAAGGACGAAAACCCTTTGGTGAATCCAGTTTCGGGGATGAAAACCCTTCTAGCTGGTTGAGTAATTTCATCAAGAAATCACTATTGTGCTGAATGCTGATTTTTTTCTGATTTGAGTAATGGAGATTTTTTATGTACTTTCTATTGTAAACAGAAAAAAAAAGAGATTTCTCTCAAATTCAAAATTCAGTCATTCACATTACAATCAAATCAATTACATGTTATTGGCTTTATAAAGCCATTATTGCCATATGAAATTGATTATGGGAATATAACTCCTAAAACCAAATTTATTTAATAAATTAACAATAGTATGTTAATTTATTTATTTAACTATTTATATAAAATGTCAAATACCAAATTCTAACACCCTCCTTAATGCTAACATAGAGAAGCTCCAAAAAACTAGTACAGATATTCTTCGTCACTTTGATGCTTAATTTCTTCATCAATTGAAGTGTGTTCCTTTTCTTCTATTATCATAGTGTTGTCTTGCAACTTTCCATTGAGGAGATCCCATGCTCTCTGTTTGCAATTCAATACATGTCCTATCTTTTTACAATAAAAACATGTGCCACTTGCATGCTTGAACTTTGTCACATGTTTTTATTTTTTGTAAGAAGTACTAGGCTTGTTTTGTGCAGCCAATACAACTTCTTCTTTTGAAACATGCTTATTTCTTTCATCAAGCAATGTGGATATAATACTTTCTAGATTTGGATTGATTTTGCTTAAGGAGAATATGTAACGACCTATTCGTTGCATAAATTAAAATTTTCCAATTCTCACTTTAAACATGTAAAGGTAACTAGTAACAAAGACAATACAATAAAAATCTTCCTTTCTTTATTGATAAATATGTACATGTTACAATATGTTTCCACATGAATTTCATTTTCTTTGCAAATATAAATCAGAGTTTAAATGTAATACAGTTACATACATAGCTCGTAAGCTTTTGCACAAATAGAAGTAAGAAGGTCTAGGAGTCCATCCTTTCAAATCTTGGTACATCGGCCGCTTGCTGTGTAGGAGAAACATCACTCCGGCGCTTTTCCGCCAACCACAGACTTATAATGCGGTCCCCCGCACACCTATTGTTAGATAGATGGCCCTCCCTTCGAAGAAGAGATTGGTAGGGTATCCTTTAACGATTACCAACTGAGCATAGTGTTGTGTCCTACACAACTAGAACCTTGCTATTTCACAATCTCGAACTAGTACTCGGATCACAATGAACTGACAGTGTAGTCTCAACTAACTCACGTCTATGTGATAGTCGTACCTTTCACTACTTTGGCCAAAGTATTCTCATTCAGTGCTTCGAATGATGGTCATCTATCATAAACACTACTCAGAGCCGATTTGACTTTGGGCTATCTTACTCTACGCGTAGGCTATGTTCTTCAATGGGTTCAGCTTACCCCAGACTTCCTACCTCAAACAGTCTACTAGAAATGAGTCAATAAACTAGTATCTAATATCCTAACTCCTATTTCCGGAAATCTTTATCCTAGGAGTGAAGCTTTCTAGTGTTAACCTAATAACATAAGCTAGGATTATACTTAGTTTGACGACATTTCATTCCTAAAAGATAATATATACTCTACGTATTCTCCGTATACGGAGATATTACAAATTTGTAAATTCAAGCAAATGCACATACAATTCCTTCAAAGCATAATGCATATTAAGCTAAGCTATCCTTAAGCCCTTAAAACAATTGATTCCCTTCTTTAAACCCCATTTTCTATAAAAACTTCTTTTAATCTATCAATAAACTATATTGACTTGCTCAAGCTTTTACCCTTAATTGCATTGATATTCCTTATTCTTTTACCCTTCATTTATAATGAAATCCCTTAAGTATTTGTTCATTACAAGCTTATCAAAACAATATTTGATTGCTAAGAACAATTTACTTATATCATACCAATTGCAACCAACAACTTAAGAATAAAAAGGAAGATCATTTAAGCAAAAATCCCGAATTTAGATAACATGCCTGTAAAATTGAGCTTCTCTCCAACACAGATCTAGCAGCAGCTTTCAAATGAAGATAGCAGATTGTAGTTTTCCTCTTTCTCAAACAAAGAAACTCTTTCCACAACACTCTCCCTAAACAATACTTCTCCACTAGAATTTTCTATTCACTTCTCCCTAAAGATAATTTAGCACAGTCTAAAAATTGCAGCTGATACAGACTCTAATTCTCACACTTTAAATATTATGATGCAATGCAGCATTAACAACTCACAGCAGCAGCTTAGAAACTTAATATGACAACTCTCCAATACGCCAAAGATGAATTGCACAAGATATATTTCGAATGGATAACAGGGAAGTATTTATAAGCCGTATTAGAAACTGATTCCTCTATTCTGGGCATGTAAAATGACAACCAGGCATGAATACTCAGTCAAACGTCACTTGGCAAGTGTATAAACCCTAAGTCATCCTTCAAAAGAGTGATTCGACCTCTATAGAACCAGCAATTGAAGAATCTTTCAACTCAAATCACCAAAAACGCCACCTATAGGTAACACGTTTTTTTGCCAGTCGCATGAAATTAAATGACTCATTGCTGCGTTTTAGGTCAAGGTTTAACATGTTACAGCACAGAAATTTGTTGGCATTTCCCTATTTTCCAGTTTGAAAGCTTCTTCCTCCATATTTTCTGCGCTGAAAACTTCTTCATTTTCACGGGTAAGCTCAGCACTGTGTTTTATTTAATTTTTCAATAGTTTGCATTTCAAATATTTCACTTTTAGAAAAGTTCGATCCTTTTGCAATATATTTTTAAAGTTTAGCGGCCACTTTTCAAATATTTCCTTCCATTATATATTGCGTATATTATCCTTTATGAATTAAAGTTCAATGTTTATTCTTTTAAACATTTGCAAATATTTTCGTTTGAAGTTTATAGATGTTTTAATTTTAAATATTTAATATTCTATATTTATATATTTTATAATATATAGGTATTTCATAAAATATTAATATATTTATATATATATATATATATTTTTTCCGACATTACTATCGTAATGTACATATATATATATTTATATATCTGCATGTATTAATTTAATATTTAATACATATATTCAGTACTCTATAAAATATACAAATATATAAATATTTACGCATCCATTTATGTATTTATGTATATATCATAAATTCTATACACATTGATATATACATTTATACATAAATATATATGTAAATTTCCAAGACAATAATATTAATATATTATTTTAACCACAGATATCAGGCAGGGTGTGTACGTATAAACATGCGTATATCCATATATACTCTTGTGTATATGTATGTATGCATATATACATGTCGACACATGCGTGTAAGCACATCCATCTACTTAACGTACGTATGTATCGATATGTCTATACAGTTAGATACGTGTACACAATGTATACATGTGTATATGTACCCACTCGACCTTTAACACATATCGATTACATCGTTCACCACACAAAGGTCAAAGCACAGTAAGTCAGACAAATAAGTAATCGTCACTTGCAAAGCACAAGTAAACATAACTCCAAAAGCCTAAGGATGACTTACCTAGACCAACATAACTGACTTGGTTTCTCAGAACCTATATTGATGTGTGTGTATGCTCATTTGGTACTCATTACTGCTTACCCAACCATGCTCCTCCCCGAGTGATATTTCTCCTCTGCCTAGAGGATTGGTCCTCTTACTTGCACACCGTGACACAACAACGGGAGTCATATGCTCAAAACGAAGCAGAATACATGAAACATTTCAAAAGTTAGATTCTTCACAAATCAATAACCTTCTATTCTCCTTTATGCTGTATTTCACCAAGAATAACATCAAATGAAACAACATTCATATTGAAAACAAGGTACAAGCATCATTAATTCACCTCCAGAATTCATATTTACTCTATCTAGTGATGGTAAATTGTAACGTCACAATTTGGGATGTAACAGAATACCTTGTGAGACATACTGTTTGGTATACTATTTAAAAGTATGGCTTTTGCATCATTTTCCTTTGTTTCTTCATTTATACCAGCCAATTGATTTATCAAGGAACGGAATTTACTAATGTGAGACACTATATCTCCACCTTCTTCCATTTTTAATCCATCTAGCTTTTGTTTTATAGTTATTTTTACACTATTAGTGTAATGTCCCACACTGATTTTTTTTTTTTTGGTTTGGTGAAACAATCAAATAGGATAGTAGATATTACCTACCATAACACTCATTTTTCAACTCAGAAATGATACCCACAATTTGATATTGCATTATAGAGTTGTTAGAATGCTGAATACATTAAAATAAGATAATATCTCAAATACCTAGTTGAGCCAAACACTCAATGATCATGTTTTTGACATACCCATAAACTATATTGAGTTTGCAGGGCTGATACAAAGCTTGTATAACAACATATGACAATTTACCAATACCCAGTAGGGTGAACAACATTTATAATAACATTACAAGATACCCATATGAGTAAATCACATCAAAAGGGCAAACAATACATCCATTTGCTGATTTCACACACAGGTCTGAAAATTGATTACAACAACAAACTGAAGCTCTGGAAATGTGCCAACAAACCCTCCAAACCCTAGTTCCACTCCAAAGTATTAATCTTCAATAGTCCAATATGAAATGCCTCCAAATACACTCAAGGGAATCTAACACCCTAGGCGTTTGACCTCCAAATGCTCCACATCCTGTTGTACCCAAATGTACGGCCTGCAAAGTGGCAAACCACTTCAAAACACTACCAATTTTTGCACTTAACTCTTCAAGAATATGCTCAAATATGTAATGTCCCCATTTTTAGCCCTACACTTTCTAGTGACCATTAGCCTATTTCCGGAGGCCCGTATGCTAGTCGGAGGCAGAATTAGGGTTTCCTATTTTCTAGGAGGTTTCCTTTTGAATTTTCAAGGGTTGCTTGTAGGAGTTTGGTAATTTGTCTTTTGGGTCTTTTTGGGTTTTCAGAAATATTTACAAGGGTGTGACATGCATTTCAATCAGAGGATATTTTTGGACTTAGTATTTTTAGTAAGTTATGACGGCTGCCTGGTTTGTGCTCAAACGGAGTTTGGAGTCACTATTTTTAGCAATATGCTATTTTTAGTAAGTGCTATTTTTGGCAGCAACAACTCAACACATAGTTTCTAATTCTGGTAGTGAGGCAGTTCTGTTTTGGCAGTGGCTTCTCCAGCATTCTTGGAGCTCGAAAAGGAAAGTTTAATAATTTAAGTTATGCTATATTTTAAGGTTGCTTTTGGATCTCACACCTAGGCAACATAAGTTGTTTTTAAAGTGTGGACTCTCATGTGGTCGCCCAAATTGGAGAAGTATTTGCATTTTATAAAGTTAAATTGGAGATATATGCATTTCAAAGGTTTAAATTGTGCCTTTTAAGTTGGATGCCCAAGTCTAGGTAAAAAGACTTTTTATTAATATTTTATATTGCTCAAAATTTGCATCCCTTTTTGCAGGGAAAGGAGATTTCAAACTTCTAAGTTTTTGGCTTATAAATAAGCCTCTCTCCCTCTCATTTGGTATCCATTATTCATTTTATAACAAAGTGTTGCTAGATTTTATCCAAACTCTTGCTTCGGGGTTGGAATACCTCCTAGCCTTTCTTAGTTTCGGGCTTTTGAGATAGCTCCTAGTTGATCAATGACTGCTTCTTTTGCCCATTTTTGGGGTGTGACATGCATTTCAATCAAAGGATATTTTTGGACTTACTATTTTTAGTAAGTTACGACGGCTTCTTGGTTTGTGCTCAAACGAAGTTTGAAGTCACTTACTATTTTTAGCAATATGCTATTTTTAGTAAGTGCTATTTTTGGCAATGCAGTCTAGCAACAACTCAACACAGTTTCTAATTCTGGTAGTGAGGCAGTTTTGTTTTGGTAGTGGCTTCTCCAGCATTCTTGGAGCATGAAAAAGAAAGTTTAATAATTTAAGTTATGTTATATTTTAAGGTTGCTTTTGGACCCCACGCCTAGGCAACATAACTTAATTTGTTTTTAAAGTTTAGACTCTCACGTGGTCGCCCAAATTGGAGAAGTATTTGCATTTTATAAAGTTAAATTGGAGATATATGCATTTCAAAGGTTTAAATTGTGCCTTTTAAGTTGGGCGTCCAAGTCTAGGTAAAAAGACTTTTTATTAATATTTTATATTACTCAAAAGTTGCATCCCTTTTTGGAGGGAAAGGAGATTTCAAACTTCTAGGTTTTTGGCTTATAAATAAGCCCCTCTCCCTCTCATTTGGTATCCATTATCCATCTTATAACGGAGTGCTGCCGGATTTTATCCAAACTCTTGCTTCGGGGTTGGAATACCTCCTAGCCTTTCTCAATTTTGGGCTTGAGAGATAGTCCTAACTGATAAGTGACTTCTTCTTCACTCTAAGGTTGAAAATAGAGCTTCATTGGAGATGGCTTCATTTGACGTTTTCTGATTGTGGTGTGGTAGCGAGTTAGCTTTTAGTTTCTGCCCATTTTGGTGTGTGTTGTTCAATTTCTTATGTTGCTGGTTTGTGTGTGGTGAAGCTCGTTTTGGTCATATCTTTTTGAGGAGTGGAGCGTTTTTTGTGGGTATTGACTTGTTGGATTGCTATCACCTAGGCGCCCCTATGCTCCAGTTTTGATGATTTTAGCTTATGAACCTAATTTTTGCTAGAGGTTTCCCTTCTCAAGGAGGTTGTACCATCTACAGTTTGTGCCTTGGGATGCATGCCAAATTAATAAGTGTTGATTGGAAGGGTTTTGTTGTTTGGGATTGAACGCCTAACTCCTAGGCAACATTTACTTCTAGTTTGGAGTCATTTGGAGGTGATTCGACAAATTTACGAGCATTTCGTTCAAATCCAGGGTTGCTAGTCTAAAACTCGGAACGTTGTAATTCTGTATCAGATCTTGTATTTTCTACATTTTGTCATATTTTCTTGATGGTTATCTTTTTATTTTCCTTGGAGGATATTGTCTAACATTTGGGCTTTCAAGTTGATAAGAATGTCTTTGTTTCAATGCAAAAGATCTTAATATTGTAACGCTGATTCAGTAGTACTGATGCTCTCATTGAGGTTGGCTTGCTACCTTGTTGTTTCCTTTTGTTACCCGCTGAAAGGTGGAAGAGGCTGGCTTGCTGCCTAAGCATTTCATTTCCATTTACTTTTCCTTGCAGCCCGCTGAAAAGTGGAAGAGGCTAACTTGCCACCTAAGTACTTTTAGTTTCTATATTGGTCGGCTTGCCACCAATATCATTGTATTTCTAGTTTTTCAGTTATAGTTAACAGATACCCTTACACCATAGGCTCTCACCTTGCCCACTTCGGGATCTAGGTGATCAGAAAGTGAAGGGTTGCTTCCAAGTTTGTAATCTTTCATTTGAGCTGTAATGTCCCCTTCTCGCTAGCTAAGTAGGTTGCCGCTTTTCCTTTCTAATTCCCGAAGGCAAGTGTCGAAAACAAGGGGAATCATTTATTTAATTATTTAATTATCACATGAGTTCAAAATCAATATTCTAATGTGATATTAAGTAATTAATTAAATTACCTTTTAAGTGACCAAGTTAAATACTATGAAATATTATAAAGTCACCTATATGCTAATTTAAAAAGTGACCAAATGAAATATTTGGGGAAATGACTTTATGAAAGTCACTTTATTTGGAGAATGGAAAAATTAAAAGAAAAAGGAGAATTCTTTTTGTTTATCGAGCCTCTTTGTGAAGTTACAAAAAGAAGAAATGAAGAAGGGGTCGATACTTTTGAATGCATATGATTTTCATGGGAAAGGTATTCTCTCAGCATGTTGGTCGAACCTCTTGGTTTAGGGTTTGAAGAACCTACCAACTCCAATTTTGGATGTGCAACCATCATCCCTAGTTGGATTCGTTGAAGATTTTCGGAATGAAGAATGCAATGTGCTCTGCTTACGCATCTTCCATTTACTAAACTTTGGTGTTGCATTAGAGTTGTTTTTGAGAAGTATTCAAATCTTTTGAAGGCGTGATTCTCGTGGGGGACCTTGTGCGCATTTAAATACAACAAGCAACCTGGTTCTGGTCATGTTTTTGAGAGATCTGGGTGAGTCAAAGGGAAAACGCGATTGAAGGAAGAAAACGACTCTTTACTTCCTCAAGTATGGACATGATCATTGATGAAGGCTTTTAGGAGGGGCGTATGAGTAACTCTGACAGGGTAGACTCTTATTTGGAAGATTCCAATGTCAAAAAAAGACGTTTCAGCTGCTAGACGTGTTTTCTGGCTAGTGTGGAGGTCGCCTTAACTCTTCTCAGATGAAACAAGCTCCATTCTAGGTCTGAGTCGTTCTTGCATGATATTATGAAGTCTATGTGCTGTAAATCCATATTTATTTGTAATGGGGGAAGTCTATGACCTGCTGTAATTTCTGGGAATGTTTATGAGTAAATTTTGCCAGTATATACATCAGAAATTCATATTTATGTTGCTTTTTCTGAACAACAAAATGTCTGGAAATTAACCAGTTTATCAAGGAGATTTTGGGAAGGAAAAAACCTCAGTTGCTGGTTGTCTTAATGTATGTTTTTTGATAATATTGCCGGTGAACTGTGTGAGCAGAAATACTGAGCTGCTGTCATACATTTTCATGTTGTTTTCGAAGGCATTTTTGCACTATATACTATTGTTTTATGTATAACTGCTCCTTATTATCATCCAGTTTGAGTTGCAAGGATTGCATGCTCTATAGCTTCACATATTTCACTGTATGACAGTCAACTAATTGGAACGAAGATGTGTTATGGAAACATTGAACTTGTGTATGCATCTCCTATAAACACTGTTTTGAACACATGCCACATAATGAAACAAGTTTGACCAAATGAAACATATGATAAACTGAAAATAAATGGAAAAATTGCGTGCAAACCAGTAAGAGTCTTCGCATGAGCTAACGCTAATGGGAAAAGTCTGTGTTGAAAAAATAAAATAAAAAACTAAGGGGGATATTACAAGATATCTCTGTGAAATTATCATTCAAATAAACTCAACATTTGCCTTGGAAAATCTCTCCGCAACAATCCTACAACTATGCCAATAAGCTCAAGCACAATCCTTGCAATGAGACTACCAACAACATTCAGTTTGGTGTGAGATCTATATGATTCCACTAGTAATTCCTTTTTTGCACAAACTATAACTTTGAATGAGTCACATTGTAATAGCCTAGATGGATCTCTCACTACCACATCTATTTTTCTCCAAGAGGGTTTTCGTCCTCAAGAAGGGTGAGACGAACCAAGTTTAATCTCCTAGAACCATGAGGTTTTCATCAAAGGAAAATATAATAATATTTTATTATCCAAATGAGCCGGGTGATCCCACAATAGTGGTTTACAATTTTTGGCCAAACTGGACACTGAAATATTTTTTTTTAACTAAATCTTCACTTTCGAGAACCTATAGCGGCTAAACCATGAGGAATTTGAAGATGATGCAAACTAGAGTTTCATGACATTTTGTCTATAGATTCTTGACATTTTGTCTATAGATTCTAAATATATTTTTTTCAAAATTTTTGGAATTAGATTGCACTTCTTTTTCCATCTCCCTCAAAAACTAGTTTTTTTCATAAAACAATATTTTTTAAAAAGTGACGCTCACTGTATAACACAACTTTTTTTCCATGAAGGATAAAATTCTAATTCTTTTGAATTTAGATTTGTAACTCCGATATCTAGTGCTTCCACTTGGTTAGATAGTTTTTTATTGAATATTTTTTTCTTTAATCAAGTTTCGAAGTCAAACCAATTACAATTCAGACATAGTGCGATTGTATAACGCATAACTTTTTTGTATGTATCGAAATTCAATTATTATTTTTTTGTTGGATCAAGGACTTTAATAACTAGTGCACTCATATTTTTCAATTGTTTTTTTTGATAATCTGTTATTTTTCCACATGTGCAGAACAAAGAGCTTGATTTTCGGTGAAAAACCTACATTCACAAGATTTAAAAAATAAATATATTTTTTAAGAAGCTTATAATAAGGACTACATAATTACAAAAAATAAATTTTAAATGAATTCATTTGATCCCCCAAAAGGTAAATCAAAAGTGGTTTTTTATCAACATTTTGATAGGTGTAAAGGAGACTCTGTTATAGGTATGGTTTGAAACTAGCAAGGTTCTATCCAAGGGGGTTTGATCTAAGGTAGTTTGATCAAACCCTCTTCAATTGGAATGTTTTAAATGGAACTTTTTAGGCTTAAATCATTATATTTTCTAAAAATATGTGATTTCAACAAAAATCAGAATCTCTCAGAAATTGTAAACCAACTTTGTGGGATCACTCCCCCTCAAATGCCATTTTATACTTTTCCGTCAAACTCTCCAAAGTTTATATCTTTAAAATTCACTTTTTAATTAAACCTCCATTTTAGGTTCGAGGACCTTTTAATTAAAATAATCATAATTTGACACGCAAGGTCCTTGTTTTATGCATCCATGATTTAAAACATTTCATCTTGGTTCCGATGAGCTATAACGTAAAGTGTTTTTAAAATATTTTAAATAATATTTAGCAACCTTAGTAAAATAATTAAAATAAAGCCATTAATACATCCATTTTGCGGAAACTATCGAAATGCATCAAAATCAAAAAATGACTACATTGGAGTGATCCTGATGAAGAACAGTGATTAACGAAGACAACCGGGTGACTTAGTATAAGTAGGCGCCCTCTCCAAGAATCTTGGAGAGCACACCAAAAGCTAGAAATCAGCCCGGAAAGTGGCATATGAGTCCTCTAGAGCTCCTGAGCTCATTGGAATCATCAAATGGGTACGTGCATGATCATCATGGAAAAAACAGGCCTTTAAGTGGCAAAAAATTCAGAAAAATTAGTATTAGACAACTTGACGTAAAAAATTGAATAAGTTATCTATATTATTTCAAAAATATGTAAGAATAGAATCTGTAAAAACTTGAATGTAGTTTCTAAACTACTAGGTTTATTTAAAAATAAATAAAATCTATTTGGTGAAAATTTGAAATTTCAATGCAATAGTACTTAAATTCTAAGGAAAAAATAAGAAGTAGGTGTATGTCTGACCACCCTAACTATAATAAAATGATAATATTTTTTTATAAGATTTTATATATAAGTGAAGGACTCATTTTTGGATGTGATGCATTTTTTTTGTAATTTTTTTCCAACTAAATAATTAATTATGAATTTTTTATTATAACTTTTAAAAAATATAAAAACTCGTATGTCTGACCACCTTAATTTGGTCAAAACTTCATGAAATTTAATTTTTCTTTTTTTAATCCTATATTATGTGAAGCATAGAATGTGACGCATGTTTCAAATTCAAAAATGTGATACCGTTTAAAAGTTATAAATGTTTTTCAATCAGCCTATCGATCAGGACTTTAGTCGCAATTCTAATAGAAAATAAATAATAATTATTTATTAAATTCAAATTAAAGAATAATTTATATTAGTGGAAAGCTGAGAATCTCCTCTAAAAACCCTTTTCATTTCATCAATTTTGGGTAAAAAAATGGTCGTCAGCCACATACCCTACAAATACCCATAATATTGTCATTTTTTGGCCCATCATGATCCTGCACATACCCAAATAACTCTTCTGATCATGTTGACACACATCCACAAGGTTTGTGCCAACTACACTACAAGGGAACCTGAAAATGGGGACATTACAATCAATTTTTGATCCAAACAAAATATTTAATGGTTCCCATATTTCCTTGAAGATGTTTTTAAATCCACATGATGTAAATAGGGTTTAGATAAACTGAGACCAGTTATATCCAAGGATTTTTATCTCTTACCTTCCATATTTGAAGTTCATTTGCATCTGTTGGATTTGTCACAATACCATCAACAATGTCTCAGAGATCTTTTCCAATTAATATCAATTGTATCTGAATTTGCCAACTATGAAAATCATTTCCATTAGACTTTTCATAAAGACTTGTTGATCAATTTTGTATTCAATATATGTTCCCTTCAACCGAAAATACACCATTAGAAAAAAAAAAAAAAAACCTTATACTCCTCTTTAAATCACGCTAAAAAGATATGTTGTCAAAAAATTTACCTCTTATATTGTTGCTGGAGACTCATTTCTTTTTCCATGCTTATTGTTCCAATCCTTGCTTTTATTCAAACATTAAAGTATATCAAATAAAATTTATGTTAGTGTTTAAACTTACAGTGGCTGGCATAATAGATAAATATGGCTGCGCGTAGCAAAAAATGATGCTATTGGCAGTGCATTCTAATATCTTCAACCTGTGCAAAACTCCTTAAAATTCGTCAATTGGTAGCGGCAATTAAAACTTATTCAAGTATTTGAAACTATCGAAATGCCTCAAAAACCCCTCATTGCCTCATGAAAACATTGCACATAATATTAAAATCTGTTTAAAAAACTTAAAACGCCCTTTCAAATGCTTGTCACTGTTGAAATGCCCTTTCAAACTCCTATTGCTGCTGGTATTTCAAAGCCCCTAATAAAGACATGAATCCACCCAATTTCAATGCCTGATATGAACACATTGCTGTAGTGGAATGGAGTAGATACATATAATTTTTATTATTTAAATTTTAGAATGACAACAATGGACAGAATGAAGTGTTTAAGCAATGGCAAGGATAAACACAATGGAGAGAAAAAGAAGAAATGTAGATGGATGATGGAGTCAAAAGTGTTTTGCACATGGTCTACACTGCTCACTTGTTAGCAAATGCAAGAATGGTGGAAACCAATAGCAGTTGCACGTGGTCTTCACTGCAGTATCATTGTAAACATTGTTGTGAGGAAAAAACAAATGAATGGAGGGCGATTAGAGAGTGGTCCAAGAAGAAACCTACTCTGATACCATATTGTAAATGGGAAAAACAAATGAGATTTCTTTCAAATTATAAATTCAGTCATTCACATTACAATCAGATCTATTACATATTATTGGCTTTATAAAGCCATTATTCCTGTATGAAACTGATTATGGGAATATAACTCGTAAAACCAAATTTATTTAATAAATTAACAATAGCACGTTAATTTATTTATTTAACTATTTATTGAAAATGTCAAGCACTAAATTCTAACATTTTCGGAGATTTTGGTATGCAAGTTTTATTGTTGTTTTCTGTCCTAGTTCTGGCTTGAATTTAGGAGTGATTTTTAGAGCTTTGAGAGGGCAGTACTTCCTAATTTCATGCTATACTGTTTGCTGCAGCAATAATCAGAGTAACTTTGGAGAGATTTTTCTTTGCATATTTGGCTGTACAATACTATTGTTATCCTATAGTTAAATGGTGGTTATACAATGGTTAGGGGTATTAAGTATAACGGATTGAAGGCATTTTTCAGACCCAAACAGTCTGATATGACAGTTCTGAGTAATGTTCAGTGAGTTGGAGGTCTACAATCAGCAGTCTACATCATCCTTTAGCTCTCTTTGGTAGTGCACTTCAGTTTATTGAGTCCACATGAATGGTATAACACCGACCTATGATTTTATGGACTATTTAATGTATATGCAGCAATGCGTTTCTTATTTTGAAAAACATATTAGTGTGTGCAGCTAGCTTCTCTTATCATTATCATTCTTAGTTGTAGTTAGTGCAATCCATGATCATATTATGAGATGTCTCACCCCAGGTGGACACTTGCAAACTGAATTTCTGCCTTGTTTGTTGTTTGTTTAAACAAATGTCAGGCAATTGCTTATAGCTTGAACATACAAATGTGTTGTACCCAAAATAAATTTTCGGCATTTTGCTTAAATTGAGCTAAATCTTGTTAAATGCCGTCAAAAGTCTGTTTTAGGTCAAACCAAACATAGGGTCTTTGTGGGTTTCTGTCAAGGAACACGTGCAAAATTCTGAAAATTAGAAAATTAGGGTTTTACGGGGTTTTCAGGATAACCCCCAAAAATAGGACCTTACCGGAAATGATCGGAAATGATTTTGATAGGATTAAATGACTCCACGATCACACTGGTCAAGTCAGAATAATCAAAAGACACGTTTTACTCTGGTGGGTCTATTTTTGTTTTTCAGGAACAAAGTTAGGAGTTCCGCAGCCATTAATGGTAGATTGGCCAGTACCAGGGGCTGAAAGCTAAGCTTCAAAAGCTTCGACGATGCAACCATGGTGAAAAATGATGAAAAAGATGCTATTCGACGAAGGAGATTCTCAAAACCGGAAAAGGCCGAAAATTGGCTAACTTTGGAAACGCTACGGAGGAGAAATCAGTTCACGAGGCAAAAAGAGCCTTTTTCATTGAGGGGTGCCCTTGATTCTCAAGGGTCAGATACAACCTGATGAATCATCCAAGGCAGTCCTCCTCAATGTTTTCTTGCTGGCTCGACAACGAAGCAATCAGTAAGATCATCTGATAAGTTGATCACCGACAGTTGTAAGCTGAGCTAAAAGAGGCAGTTGACAAAGACATAAGAAACAATTGTCAAAAGTGAGGATCCAGGTAGAAAAGGCGCCCTTCTTTATGAGCCTTCAGATGCTGCCAAATGTCAGAGGGCCTCCCAAGATAGTTTCCTCAGTCTAGGTCGATCTCGACAACGTAGCTGCGAACACAAGCATCTGACAAGTTGATCACCAGCTAATCAAGATCAAACTGAAGGATCTTTAAGGGTGAAAATCACTATGCAAAAGGAAAAAGCGCCCTTTTCATTGAGGGGCGCCCTTGCATTAAATGACCCTTAGCTGACTTCTAAGATTTCAGATTCCAGTCATCTTCGGCGAAACGGAGCTAGCTACTTGATGAGATATCAAACAAGATCATCCGATTCTCCGATCGACGAGGATTCCAAATCAAAGCACGAGAGGTCAAGTCAAAAGTTGAAGATCAAACAACTGAAAATCTACCAAGGCTTTTAGCAAAAGCACCCTTTCTTTTGAGGCCATAAACTCAGCTTTTTGCCATCATATCTCCCAGGAACTTCTCTTCAGGTTACCTCCAGCTCGACAGTGAATGTACTAGTAACAACTCAGGATCAACAGATCAATCTAGATTCAGGATCAAACTGGGGTCATTCAACAGAGAAAATAAATAAATAACTTACAAAACTCAAAAAGGACGCCTAGAAAAAGTCAAAGGCAAATTTGTTGACTAAAGTCAAGATATTTTAAGATAAACTTGGCCAACTCGCTCCATGATCAGTGGAAATCACCTTTTTGAACTTCAAATCAAGCCAAAACAACTTTTGATCATGAGTTAAGTTCCCAAACTTGTGGATCTAAGGCTTGAGTCTATATAATCAAGGTATAGGCGTCCCTCATTATTTCATTGCAGGTTGATGATCAAGAACAACAATAAGCTCTCAAGGACGCCATTTTGAGATCTGGCCAAGGTTTTTGACCGTTCTTCGATATTTCTTGAAGATCGGAAGCAGAAGAAGATTTCTAACCAGAGGCTGGATTCAGAGACAAATTTTCTCAGGGAGTCTGATTAAAAACTTCCAATCCATCTCCTGTCTACTTCCTCTCTTCTTGTCTTAGGTTTTCTTGCATGTCACACAAAGCAGCAGGCTACCACAAATCTAATCAACTGGGCAGATTCAAAATAATTTTCCAGTGAAACCCATCTCGTCAGATTTTCCAGAATCACCAAACTTGTTGCCCCTATTTTTGGGGGTTTTTCCGAAAAGTTTCAAAATCAAAATTCTGAGGAACTGGGTTTGTTTAGCATTGAAGCACGAACAAAACCCATGTGCCAAATTTTTTCCGAAAAAATACTTCTCGACAGGTGGCTATTTTTAGGGGTTTTTTAGAAGTTGTCTAAACACATCCATGTTTATAGTCAACAGGCGAGTTGTTCTTCACATAATGACAATTTGGCGTCCTTGGGCTCCAATTGGACAACCAGGCCTTGCACCAACAACTCTCCAACTAGATCTTACACACATTGTTGGAGAGCAAACGGACATCATCAGCAGTCTGCGGATCTTTATCTTTGAAAAGAATACATCTCTCGCTCAGTGGAGAGCCGCGACAATTACTCTAGACGAAGAAGAAAGAAAGGATGATCTTCCAACAGAAAGACCAGTATTACCACCTCCCGCATGGCAGTAAGCACCTTGGCTTTCCAGCTGCGAAGAGGTCATTCCAAGCACGAAGCCGCCAAAGTTACCAAGAGCAACAGTTTGCGCAAGAAGAGGAGATGTCGTGTCATCAAAGCATTGACTATCTGGAAACAGAAGAAGTCAACACATGGATCAAGGAGCTGTTGACCGGAAGTGGTGAAGTGTGAAAAGACACCTAGGAAGGGCGTCCTACCTTCCAATTGGCATTTATGATACTTGAAGTTGACTTGATGCCTCATTCCAAGTCAACTCAAGACGACATTTAATATAATTGGAGTTAACTTGATGCCCCTTTCCAAGTTAACTCCATATCCCACAAATCATGCATTGTCAGATCCCACTAATTAAGGATGTCTAATCAGCTTCCATAATTTGTGGATCTCAGATCTCCACTAAACGTGGATGTCTATTTTGGAGGTATACTTTACATTAAAGTTCACCTTTAGTTTACTTTCAGTCAACTGAAGTAGTTTCCAATTGACTCTTTGTTTAGTTTCAGTTAACTGAAGTAGATTTCCAGTTAACTGCTTGTTCCCCCTTTTTAGGAATAAATCTTGCTAATTGATTGGCAAGAACTCATTGTTAACTCAAGGAGATTTTGGGGTTGCCCACTCCTTTGAGTTCTATAAATAAGAGCCTTGGCCTCATTGTTTGTTTAACCTTTACTTGCTATGCAAAATTGTTATGCCATTGTTGCCAACAACTTTGAAAGCGAATATTTGTTCACTCTTGGATGATCATAATTGTGCATGATTTTGTGCCTTTGATGTCCCAATCTTTGTAATTCATTGATGAAACTTGAAGAAGAATATTAGAAGGCGCTTGCATTTTGATCTACTTATTTGAGTTCTTTCTACGTCTTGTATCAAATAGCTTGTTGTTTCATTTCCCTCCTCGGATAGGGTTTCCTCCTCCTTGGATATTTGTCATTGGCAGTTATCATTTGTTGTTGTTTAATGGATTGTCCTTCAACCTATACTTCGGATAGGGGTTCCTCCTCCTTAGCAAGTTTGTCGGCCAAGACATCGTAAATTTGTTGTTTCTTGTAAGTCGTTTCCTAGCCCATACCTCAAATAGGGGTTCCTCCTCCTTGGCAGGTCTCAAATCCAACTTGCTGTAAAGAGCGTTTACTTGTATCTAACCTTATCCCGACATATATCTGAGAGTTCAGAGCCTCGGCCATATTCTAAGGAGACGGCAGATTCAAGTGATCCAACCAATCCATTCCCGCTCCTATACCCTCATGCTCTGTTTACCTTGAGGATATTGGATAGATTAAAAGCTAGAACAGTTGTAGTTAAGATCTGCAGAAACCAGAGAAAAAGCTTAGCTGTGGCGCATTGTGTTTGTGCACCCTTGTGTCCTACCGTTGAAGTACAAAAAGATAGGAACCTTAGTTTACCATCCCCTTCCTTACGCATTGCTTTCAGCATAGAGGGACTTCTCCTCTTTAAATAACGAAGAAGTGTTGCAAAAAATTTGAAATAGCTGAACGTTTACAATCAGCACTCCAGAGGTGCTAATTTAAACGCCAACAAAATGCAATGTAGAGAAAATTGAAAGTGTTTGCTAAATAGCTCAAAACAGATTTACTAAATCTTTGCAGTTACAATATAACAATGTAATTGTACCTGTTCTCATACAATGCTTGATAATTAACTAAACATCATACCCGGAAATTCTAAGATAATAACTACAGGTTTGGAAACTCCTAATCAGCAAGTCTGGAAATGCTCAACCAACAACTTGCAACCCATGGAATGGATGCCTAGCATAGAGTAAGAGTTTCTCTGCCTCAAAATTCAAAACAACAGCAACCAAACCTTAGCCGCCCACAATGGAAGATAATTTAAGCTGAGGATTAAGACGTTTCAGCCTGAGGGTCACACGCCTAGCAAAAAGGACAGTATGGCCTCCCAAATCAGACTGGTACAACTATTAGGATCTCCACGTGGCTGCTGAATACAACATTTTAAAACCTTCAATGTTCAATTCTTCAATAGACTGGATTATGCACTTAAAACCCTCTAAATTTCTGAAGATATTCTCTTGCAATTAAGCACAAACGAAGTCCCACATGCCAAAGAAGAGAAGGCACAGATCAACATTAAATGTTTTCCACAATGACATTTTTCAATCTTCTGATTTCTACTAATAAACCCTTATGAAAACCTTTGAGATTTCCTCCAAATGAAGCACAATGTGACTTCTGATGCAAAGCCACCAGTTAGCAAACCTCAGATGATCTTTCACACCCTCGGAAAGCTTTATTCAAGAAGAAGCTACGTTTTCCAAAATCGTTGCAGTTGAAAACCCTAGTTTCCACCTCCAAATCAAGCATAAAGCCAAGTTGAGAGAAAATGATCAACAATGAATGAATGAATTTGCTTTTGATACCCTTATATACTCTTCTCAAAAGAGGTCAATTTCTCATGAACCCTTTATAATTGTTATAAATAAATAAAATCATTTGCTTTTATTACATTATATTCTCTCATCAAGTGGGCACGAAAAGTACTTCAAGCTACTGTACTAGTTAAAGTAGTGGATTTATTATAGAGTATACCTAAACTTTGAAATGCTATTGTATTTGGGGAGAATGAGACAGTGCATGCTACAACCTAATTAGAATTTGGTGAGAATGAAGAACCAATAATTGAACCTTTGCTCTAAGGCAACCAAGAAACCAACAGTGGTGAATATGGAGATCCTTGGAAGGAATCTCACCAATACAATTGTTGATGGTAGGTTTGGTGTGAATGTACTTCCAGAAGACATTTGGAGAAGTCTTCACAAGTCAACCATTTGGCCGCCAACCTTACAACTGGTGGGTGCAGATCAACAAGTTATTAAGATACTTGGAGTTTTAATGGGACAAAAGGTAATTATTGGAACTCAAACATTTTTGTTAAACTTTGTGGTCATTTCATTAAGGAAGAAAGCGTACAGCATATTGTTCAGGCAGAGTTGGCTAGTGGCAGCCAAAGCTGATCACAACTGAAAAAAGAATACAATCCCCAATGAGAATAAGGGTTGAAAGTATATAATTGATTTGAAAAACCTAGCAGTTAGTGAGGAAGTAGCCTCCTCAGATTCGTCAGATTCAGACTCCGAAGAATGACCAAAGAGTCAAGGTCCGATGGAACCAAATGATGAAGAAATTTTAGAGTTAGAGTCATGTTCAGATGATGAAACAAATTCACTTCATGGCCTATTTCATTGGGGTGATCCTACAATAGTGGTTTACAATTTTTGGCCAAACTGGACACTGAAATTATTATTTTTAACTAAATCTTCACATTGGGGCACCTATAACGGATAAACCGTGAGGAATTTGAAGATGATACAAACTAGAGTCTCTCCACATTTTGTCTGTAGATTCTAAAAATATTTTTTTCAAAATTTTTGGAATCAGATTGCACTTTTTTTTCCATCTCCCACGAAAATTGGTTTTTTTCAGAAAACAACATTTTAAAAAAGTGACGCACACTGTATAATGCATAACTTTTTTTTCTTTGAAGGATAAAATTCTAATTCTTTCGAATTTAGATTTGTAACTCCGATATCTAGTGCTTCCACTTCGTTAGATAGTTTTTTATTGAATATTTTTTCTTTAATCAAGTTTCAAAGTCAAACCAATTACAATTCAGACATAGTGCGACCGTATAAAGCATAACTTTTATTGTATTTATCGATTTTTTATTTTTATTTTTGTTGGATGAAGGACTCCAATATCTGGTGCACTCATATTTTTCAAAAAAAAAATTTGATAATTTTCTATTTTTCCAGATGTGCAGAATAGAGAACTTCATTTTCGGTGAGAAATCTATATTTAATAAAACTTAAAAAACAAATAGATAATAAAACCAAAACATATTAAAATTATATTCGTTGGATAGCTCGTTCTGAGGGCTACCTGATACCAGTTGGGTTTGTGAAGTCTCCTCCATTTTCATTTTCAAATCGAGCTTTGAAGTGCAAAATTCTGGACAATTTTGGTGCCTGGGAGGGTGAAGGTGAAAAAAGGGTGGTTTGGCCGAACAGGTGTTCGGTTGAACCAAAAAAATATGTTCGGTCGAACCACATTAAAATACAATAAAAAATGTATAATAAAGTGGTTTAGTCGAACCTGGAAAATGGGTTCGACCAAACCCCCTGACATGGATCTTTGTTTTCCCTTTTTTCTTCCAATTTGTTTTTTTTTTATTTTCCGATATTTTAATAGTTGTATTTTATTCTTTTTATATTATAATATATAATATACTTATAATAATATATAATTATTATTAATTATATATTATTATTATAATATATAATTAAAAAGTAGACGGAAGAGATAAAGGGTAGGGGGTACAAGGATTTAGGGTTTAAGGGTAGAGGGTAGAGGGTAGAAGGCTTTAGTGTTTAAGGGTCAAGGGTTAAGGGTAGAGGGGAGCTCGAGATAGAATTAGTGAGTGAGTGAGTGAGAGAGAGAGGGTAGAGGGGATCTAGAAATAGGAGAGAGAGAGAGAGAGAGAGAGAGAGAGAGAGACGAAGAGTGGGTCTAGGAGGGAGAGACTAGAGAGAGAGGGGGGAGTGGGAGAGAGATAAAGGGTAGAGGGTACAAGGGTATAGGGTTTAACGTGGTTAAGGGTAGAGGGGAGAGAGGGAGAGGGGGTAGGAGGGAGAGACTTGAGAGAGAGGGGGGGAGTGGGAGAGAGATAAAGGGTAGGGGGTACAAGGGTTTAGGGTTTAGGGTTAAGAGAAAGAGGGGAGAGAGGGGGGTAGAGGGAGAGACTTGAGAGAGAGAGAGAGAGGGGGGAGTGGGAGAGAGATAAAGGGTAGGGGGTACAAAGGCTTAGGGTTTAAGGGTTAAGGGTAGAGGGGAGAGAGGGAGCTCGAGATAGAATTAGTGAGTGAGTGAGAGATAGAGAGAGAGAGGGTTTAAGTGTTTAAGGCTATAGGGGAGCTCGAGACAGAAGGAGTGAGTGAGTGAGAGAGAGAGAGAGAGAGGGTTTAAGGGTTTAAGTCTTAAGGGTAGAGGGTAGAGGGGAGAGAGGGAGAGGGGGTAGGAGGGAGAGACATGAGAGAGAGCGAGAGGGGAGTGGGAGAGAGATAAAGGGTAGAGGGTAGAAGGCTTTAGGGTTTAAGGGTCAAGGGTTAAGGGTAGAGGGGAGCTCGAGATAGAATTAGTGAGTGAGTGAGTGAGAGAGAGAGGGTTTAAGGGTTTAAGGCTTAAAGGTAGAGGGTAGAGGGGATCTAGAGATATATAGGAGAGAGAGAGAGAGAGAGAGAGAGAGAGGGTCTAGGAGGGAGAGACTAGAAAGAGAGGGGGGAGTGGGAGAGAGATAAAGGGTAGAGGGTACAAGGGTTTAGGGTTTAACCTGGTTAAGGGTATGATCCGGTGGATATTTTCAGTGAAAATTGAAGTGTCTCCATTCTCTCCAGAATCTGCACCATCAGAAAGTTCTCAACGTCCTGATTCCAACGCAACTTGAATGGAGCAAAAAGGAGTCCGTTTGTGCAAGTTATGGCCAGTCAAACCTTGGGTCAAACTGGGATCATGGGCATCCAGGAGGCGAAAAAATGACATCGTCAAAATTTGTCGAAGTTGGAATCATCGCGAAGAGCTCGTTGAGACGATTCCGATGGCGTTCGTTTCGTCGAAATCTGACATCGTACGCGAGAGTTATCAGCGGTCAAAGTTTTCAATTGACTATTGATGTGGACCGACGGATGCTGACGTCAGCATTCTGTACTGTACGGATGGTGAAGTGGACGAACCAGAATTTGCCATGTGGCATCCATGTCAGCAATGTACGGATCCAATCAGAGGCCGACACGTGGCATTCGTACGCCACGTCATCATCCGAGTCAGCTCTTAGTCAACACCATCATCGAATCAGTTTCTGCCACGTGGCACCTCCTCGGCATGCCACGTGGCCTACATCTTCGTCCGTCGGTTTGGATGTTTTGTTTGGTAAAAATGTATGGCGGGTTTTGAACTCGCCACCTCCCACATACGAAATCCGCGGGCCACCGTTAGACCAAACATAGAGTGCTAACTATATATAGTGGCCGGTTTGCTTTTGTTTAGTTAGCTGTTGAGGAGTATGGATAAAACTCTAACCGACGGGTTTGGAACCCGTAACCTCCGTCTTACTAAAATAATATGCAACCAACGTGCTAGCACATATGTTCGGTATATGGGTGGTATGGTTTTGTTTTGGCGAGTATTATGTGACCGAATGCCTTATAAAATAAAAACAACTCCCCTAATTTAAAAATAAAACAAACAATAATCCTTTTAAAGGATTAAATCAAAACCACTAAAACAATATCAGCCCGGGAATGAATAACTAAAAGGGCTTAAATAAACTTTTAAGAGATTATTAAGGATATTGTAAGATTTTTTATGGGAGATTAAGTTGTTTTTAGGGGATTTATATTCAAATAAGGGAGATTTTAAAGATTATTATGGAGATTTGGAATATTTTGTAAATCAATTGGTTAGTAACCAATTTGAGCAATTTTTATGTATTTAAAGGGGAGAGAGTGAGTGAGTTTGAGATGGAGAATACTCATAATTTTCAAGTAAATCAGATTTTTCCAAGCCAAGGGTGAAGTAGTGAATTAGAGAGTTTTTCTGAGAGGTTTTTGAAGACTATTCTGCACGTTGAGGGCATGTTATGCTGATGTGTTTAAGGGGATAAGTCTTGGTGCAATTGTAATTTTGATTTGGAGATTAATCGGATCGGTCGTACTCTATTGGAGCCGACCCGGAGACGTAGTCACGTTTGTGGCGAACTCCGTAATCAAACGCTGTTTGCACTTCTCTTCTTCTCTCTCTCGTATTCAGTTTCTCTTTTGAAGTTTTAAATGCATAAATTTGTTAATGTATGCATGAATTCAAATTTTGTAAACTTGGAATAATCATTGTAAAAATTAAGCATTCAATTCTGCAAATAGTCTAGATCCTATACAGATCAGGGTAGAGGGAAGAGAGGGAGAGACTTGAGAGAGAGAGAGGGAGGGAGGGAGTGAGGGTTTAAGGCTAGAGGGGAGCTCGAGATAGGAGTGAATGAGTGAGAGAGATAGAGGGTAGAGGGTACAAGGGTTTAGGGTTTAACCTGGTTAAGGGTAGAGGGGAGAGAGGGAGAGGGGGTAGGAGGGAGAGACTTGAGAGAGGGGGAGTGGGAGAGAGATAAAGGTAGGGGGTACAAGGGTTTAGGGTTTAAGGGTTAAGGGTAGAGGGAGAGAGGGAGAGACTTGAGAGAGAGAGAGAGAGAGAGAGAGAGGAGGGAGGGAGGAGGGTTTAAGGGTTTAAGGCTAGAGGGAGCCTCGAGATAGGAGGAATGAGAGAGAGATAGAGGGTAGAGGGTACAAGGGTTTAGGGTTTAACCTAGTTAAGGGTAGAGGGGAGAGAGGGAGAGGGGGTAGGAGGGAGAGAGGGGGGAGTGGGAGAGAGATAAAGGGTAGAGGGTAGAAGGGGTTAGGGTTAAAACTTGGTTAAGGGTAGAGGGGAGAGAGGGAGAGACTTAAGAGAGAGAGGAGGGAATGGGAGAGAGATAAAGGGTAGGGGCTACAAGGCTTTAGGGTTTAAGGGTTAAGGGTAGAGGGGAGAGAGAGAGAGAGAGATGGGGGAGTGGGAGAGAGATAAAGGGTAGGGGGTACAAGGGTTAAGGGCAGAGGGGAGAGAGGGAGAGGGGGTAGGAGGGAGAGACTTGAGAGAGAGGGGGGGGAGTGGAAGAGAGATAAAGGGTAGGGGGTACAAGGGTTTAGGGTGTGCATAGGAGGGAGAGACTTGAGGAGTGAGAGAGAGAGGCTTTAAGGCTTTAAGGCTTAAGGGTAGAGGGGAGAGGGGAGAGAGGGAGAGGGGGTAGGAGGGAGAGACTTGAGAGAGAGAGGGGGGAGTGGGAGAGAGATAAAGGGTAGGGGGTACAATGGTTTAGGGTTTAAGGGTTAAGGGTAGAGGGGAGAGAGGGAGCTCGAGGGTACATTGATTTATGTTTTAAATATGTGTGCAATAATTTTATAATTAGATAATACTTAATTTTAAAATTTACATAATTGCCCATGGAACAATTTGATGGAACAAATATAAGTTGTATATATAATTGTATATAAGATTCTTGAACTTAAGAATTCCATGAAACAAATATAAGTTGTATATAATTGTATATAAGATTCTTGAACTTAAGAATTCCATGAAACAAATATAAGTTGTATATAATTAAATGTGAGAGATGATGCTATCAAAGATTCTTGATCTTAAGAATTCCATGGAACAAATATGTACATATAATTGTAATTTACGCAAAATGATTTACAACTATGTACAAGTTACTATAAGTTCTCACTTGAACATGTATAGGGTTACAAGTGAACTTGAAAATCATGGATATAATCTAAGTCAAAGATTTTGGTTCAGCCCGCTCTTCAATAACTTGTAGAATTTTTTGATGATCTTCACTATCTAGTCTCCATTTTCTTCAGCCACGTGCATGTGGAATTGCGTGAAGATGTAGGGCAATAGCAATTATTAAGTGACTATATTGATATACCTTGTTATCAGGTTGATAGTCAACAAAATGAATCTCGTGCTGAACAACTTTGACTTGTTTTAGATATGTCCCTTGCACTACAACAAAACTTGCATGGTAAACATGAACCTACTTGGTAAGACATGAACATGTACACCATTTTTGTGCTCAAGGTTTGTACAATATATATTTAATGTTTATAACAATCATGCATGCACATGTGAACACAATGTATATATAATTTTAAATTCAAACTCAGCTGTGGGAAATGACATTTCATCACTTGTTTCAAGTTGTGTTAGCTTATTCCTCTCTTCTGTGCAACGCAATAAATAATAGTTAACACCTTCGATGTTTCCAGGCTCTGCTATGACTGCAAAAACATCTCCTGTACACCA
This sequence comes from Sequoia sempervirens, assembly GCA_007258455.2. Classification (NCBI taxonomy): domain Eukaryota; kingdom Viridiplantae; phylum Streptophyta; class Pinopsida; order Cupressales; family Cupressaceae; genus Sequoia; species Sequoia sempervirens. Next base: position 41,443,489 of record VDFB02270651.1, read on the forward strand.
AATTTACACACAAAATTTCTAAAAAAAATAGAAATGTCTCTAGACTTCAAAGATCATTAACTAGATATATATAATATATAAAAATTATTGAAAATTTACACATGTACCTTTTCTAACCAATCCTGATATATGGTCATAATCAATTGAAATCAAAGGAATGTCTTCAAATCTTTCTTCCTCATTTTCATCATATGTTTCTGAAACAACTAGTGGCACTGTATCCCATTTACCAACATATCCAAGTTCTTGGTTGTTGCATGCATGATCAGAGTTTCCTGCAATGCACTTAGTGCAAAAAAAAGAGTAATCCCTTGTGTGTAATGTCCATCCATGGTGACTATCTGAACTCCCAACACAATGCAAAGATCTTGGTTTTTCTACCCTCTTGCATCCATGCATTGATCTTCTGTCCACACCTAGATACATGTACAACAACAAACTTATGTGAACAAACATGTATATATATATAATTTTTAAATTTAAATAAATTCCAATTTTTGAAAATGTAATTTATACATACCCGATATCTCCCAAAACAGTCTATGTGGAATGTGTCGGTTTGTTCTCAAAGATGTGTCAACCACATTTGATGCAAAGTGTTTTTTGCACCATTCCACAACATCATGTGCATTGTCTATACGATCTTCTAGATAACTCATTTGATGTTTTCTCAAAGCTCGTTTGATGCAAACTCCTGCTCCATCATGCTCACCCTTTCCATGCCCACTCTAAAAAAAATCCAAACATGTGGTATTTTGTAGATTTTATGATATCTACAAAGTGCATAGAATGGCCGTGAAGATTTGAATTGTGTTGCACATCCATCTGACCATACAAAATGTTTTTCAAATTTTACACCCCTGCTTCTCAAATTCTCAAAAAAAATTGTAAACCAATGTTGGACAAAAAGCATGTCATTCTCTTTATCATCACTAATATAAAAATGATATTCTTTCTTTATGGCTCGTTCTTCATCTGTACTCTCAACACCATCCAATTCTGATTGTGCATGTCGATAACACACATGAACCATAATAGTGATCTGCTTTGAAAAGTAATACTCTGATTGAATCTCCTTTTGATGTACGAAGGAGTAATTTTCTGCAAAGTCGACTACTGATAGAACTGTTCCAAGTGGGAAAGTATCTTTCAATGTTTGGAATTCTGCTTTGAAAAGTAATACTCTGATTGAATCTCCTTTTGATGTACGAAGGAGTAATTTTCTGCAAAGTCGACTACTGATAGAACTGTTCCAAGTGGGAAAGTATCTTTCAATGTTTGGAATTGTCATGCCTACCACTTAGCAAAAAAGGAATGTTGAATGTATGGTTGTATCAATTTTTGGAAATCTTCCATAAATTTTCCAATAGGAATCTCCTCTTCTACATAGTTCAACCTTGTGGATTCTTTCCCAAAATTTGTTTGCAACTTTACATACTTGTACCTGTGAGAGTAAAATATGTGAATAAACTTAATAAACCGCACAATGAATGAAACATTACATTAGAGAATTCAAATAACAATCTAATCAAATTGAAACAAATAAACTCTCTAAAAATAGTACTTACCTCTTGCAATTTACTGTCTTTGTTAGGTCATTATCCTCATTTCTTAAAGGAAATTTAGCCAAATTTCCACATGTCTCACAAATTCCTTTTATGTAATTTATTTGAGGTCCATTTTCATGATCACATAAAATAGCCTTTATGAACAAACTTTCCTGTTTAGGAGGTGCATTTTGAAACCCACAACTTTCTTCTCTCATCTTTCGAAACACCTAATAGTAGAGATCAAATTCAATATGACAACGGCAATAACAAGTTTCAAAAAACTTGTTTATCTTCACATAATATGGCTTTAATCTTTCAAATATTGTTTTCCCAATCTTTATATGAGGATATGTATTACAAAAGTTCATATACATCTCAAATTGTGTTGTCTAGCCAATGTTTGATATGATTTTCATAAATACTAGGCCCAATCCTTTGTCTCATAACATCTCTAGTATTTGATGATGGACGAGTCTGATCATGCCAAAAACTTGAGATCAAGTTCCTAACAACATCTTCAATCATGTCAGAACGGGGAGCTCTACACATAATTTCCCAATTGCCTTCTGAACTCTCATCCAAAAACTTTCTTTTTTTCTCATATTTTATTAATGTGGTTCTACTATAACCAATTTCAGCCGAAAGTGCAGACAATTTTCTTTTTCTTGCTATATCTTGATGTACAATAGATGTCAACATCACCCTTCTTGTAGTGGCTTTATCCACTAATCAAGATCCTTTCCTAATAGAATCTAAACCCTTTTTAACATTTTGAGCAATATCCTTTTGTAATCCCATGTGTTTCTTCTTATTTGATGCCGAATGTACACCCAACAATTGTAATGACTCTTTCAGGTCATTACGAAGAAGTAAACATGATAACAATTGGGTTTTTTCAAGTGTATCAAGATGATTGAAATGATGATTGATTATTCCATTTATAGATTTAGTCATTGACCTCTTTCTCTTATTATAAGGTTGGTTGGCATAACATTTCAGCTTCTCCATATCCATTTCAAGTAAATGATCTAAATTTCTATAAGAAATTTGTTTCATCACCTTTTCAGCTAGTTTTATATGCCCATGCATAGCAGTAGAAGGAAGTGATCCTAACCCCTCTCCAACATGCATTGTTTGAACTTGGGCCTTCTCCCTATCTTCAAGGTCCATGTGTTCTTCAACGGATTCATTTGATCCAATATCTAGATTTGGCTCGACTTCAACATGAGAACTTCCTACTTGTTGAGCCCTTTCTACATGTCACATTTTGCAAAGAAAAGTGAGATGATTCTATATAAGTGAAATTTATGTATGCAAGCAAACAAAGTGATAAGACATGATGCTATAAGTGACAGAAGTTTTGAACAACTAGTTTTATATGCTCATCCATACCAGTAGAAGGAAGTGATCTCGACCCCTCTCCAACAAGCATTGTTTGAACTTGGGTCTCCTCCCTAACTTCAAGGTCCATGTGTTGTTCAACGGATTTGTTTGATCCAATATCTAGATTTGGCTCGACTTCCGCTTGAGAATTTCCTGCTTGTTTGAATTTACATGCAAGCAAAGAAAGTGAGAGACTATGAGTTATTTACTTGTGGAGTTGAAAGAAATAAAATCAAATATTCTTAAACTTAAGAATTCCATGGAACAAAAGCAATTGGAAATAGATGATAAGCAATTTAGGTGATGTCTATGCAAGATGACTATTTTTTAGTATTAAAGTTTCCAAGTTAAATCTAACATGGTTTTCATAAAAGGCATGCATATTTATAAGCAAAACAAATTGAGGTGTTAATAAAAGTCCTAAACACACACTTGAGAGAGAGAGAGAGAAGAAACAAGCATGTGTACCTTGTTTCTTTCTATGATAATTTTCCAAGTTTTGTTCACGCCTCTTTTGTTCTTCTTTTGACAATTTTCGTTGAGCTGCATTTTTTCTTTTTCTTTGTTGTCCCATTTTCTTCTTCGAGTTAAAGATGTCTCCAAAATCCGCGAGCTCCAACTGATATAAATGTGAATTAATCTTGCAATTTGATATGGAATAATGAAAAATAAGCTTGTATCTATATGCATATGGGGAAAAAATTATTCTAGTGTATGGAATAACTACATCCTAGATCATTAAATGAATCAAGTGGTAATCAAACAAGTTATTTCATTGTGGAGTTTGTTGTTTTTTAATGTATAGATATGCAACATATATCTTAGAGTAATTTTAGAATTTTGTTACTTGTCAAAAAGACAATAGAGGTATAATTTGAATAGAATTTTCTTAATGTTTCAAAGAATAAAATTTTCGTATAATTTAATAATGGTGTAGATTAAGAGATTATTTATGAAATAATTTAACATAAAAATTTTATAACTTGGAGGGAAAGTGTTTGAAGGATGGTATATAATTATAAAAGGAATGTTCCTACTCTTCTTTATAATTATATTTTATAACACGTTTATAAAATATCATTAGTCTACTTGAGCTTGAGAGTCATTTATTTTATAATTTTTGACTTCTTACTATAAAATTCAATGGGTGTGCATGCAAATTATTTATTGTGGTCAACATGAATGAACTTGATTATAAAGTGGCATGTTCATTTCCTAAAATTCTACTAGAGATCAAATGTATATCATATAAGGAAATGTAAGTTCTAAGAGATCATCAAATAAGCAAATGTATGTATATTGAATATAAGCAAATGTAGACATATATCATATAAACATGTAAACATAAGCAAACACATACATACATGTAAATAGATTCAATGTATAAACATGTAACATGTTATAAGCAAAGAGCCAAATGTATGTATATAAGCAAATAGCCAAATGTCTGTATATAAGCAAAGATCATCAAATGTCAAATACTAAAAATCATCATATAAGAAAATAGCCAAATGTATGTATATAAGCAAAGAGCCAAATGCATGTATATAAGCAAAGATCATCATATAAGCAAATACATGTAGTAAAGATCATAGATCTAGTGCAGGGCCTAATATGAATGTTGACTCTTAGTCGAACAACCATTTGAATGAGAACGGTCTTGCCCTAATGGATGTGCTGAGCCCTGCAAATAAAAATGTGTACAAAATGTGTTAAATACATATAATTTATATTAAATAAATTTTATGAAAGTTATTTTTAAGAATGTACTAGTATATTTTTAAATATCTATCTAGATCTATGTGCATACATATGCATGTACATATACACGTGTATATATAAAAATTTAAAACTCACATGTCCACTGGCAACAGATTCATCCGCAGAGTCACGTCGATGTACACGATCTAGAGGAACAAGGCTAGGAGTGACATGAGGTATGTCTATCTACAATATATATACATATATCAGTACATGAATATCTCTAAGTTAAAACTAAAATTTAAAAATAATTAAAAAGGAATTGAAACATGCACATGCACACATACATGCACATCATCTGATATCGGATGACCTAAGTCCTCTGAAACGGACGCCTCCACCATATCAACTATACGGTCAAGCGACGAACCAACATCTGCATCCCTCTGATCTATCCCATGCCGTGCCATAAATGATGAGTGAAGAGGACTATGCAGGTGAGATGGCATTGGTGTAACCAGTCAACATGTCAGTAAAACCCATAGTCCGTTCAGCTACCGAATGATCTATAGGTGGATCCTGACGTGCACTAGTGCTGGGCTAAGAGTGATGGGATCCTGGAACTGAACGACCTATGCATCTCAAATGATCTCTAAAATGCTCTATACTGATCCCATAGTCTGATGCAATGGAGGCATATGCCTCCAAGAGGTCCTTAGCCAAACAATGCAGAGTCATGCATGCCATATCTCATGTAAGTGTGTCAAGCTGTGTGGGAGTAGGGATGTTCGTCGTTGTATAAGGATCCATGGTGGTCCATTGTGCTGAAAATGGCGTGGATTGAGAACCTCTAGACATCAAATACTAACCTACACGATCAATAGATATCCTACTGGTGGCAGCTGCAATGTCACCTACGGTGTCAATTGCTTCCTTTTGGGAAGCAATGACAACCTCATCTGCTATGGGGGTTAGAGCTGGGGTGAGAGCAGGAGACCTCTCGCCAACCAATACCCTAAACACTGGGGGTGGTCTATCTACTTGACGATAGGTGGGCCTATCAACAATCCTGCCACGCCCCTGACCAGCATATGGTGGAATGTCCAGGTAGTTGACTTTGAGGCCCAAATGGACCTCAGCATACAACTGCTGAACAAAATACAATGGAATTTGGTCATTGTTTGGGTATAGACCATGTGCTGCGAGAAATCGTGGGTAGATCAATGAGGCCATAACATGATTGACACATCTAGTGACCTAATATCCCCTAACCTTACGCACATTTTGATAAAATGGAAAACAAGTGGCTTTTATCATTTCTTTGGTCACACTATCCTGTATTTGTTTAAGGGGAACGTCACCATGTACTTCTTCCTGCATGCAGGAAAGAATAGCAGCTACTCTATCTAGGGAATATGCACTAGTCCTCTCAAGTTCATCTTTTAGTTTTTCTAGACTATGCAATAGTGACATGCATGGTTCAGTATATATCCCCGGGTTTGCACCCTGTCTTAATGAATCTCTCAATTTTTTAATCTCATTAGTGGTATTTGCAAACAAATTTTCTATAGGTGGAACAGCTTCATTTTCCATGTTATATATGTATGTACACCTAAAGGAGCAATGGGACTTTGGTAAATAATATATCTAGATATAGAGAATATATTTATCTAAAACAATTCTAATAATTCATCTACTCATCAATAATATTTTCATACAATTAACAAAATAACATTCAACATCTATCTAGTTTTTAATAATCAAAACATTCAAATTACTAGATTGCACACAAAACATAATCTAAATCAGTTCTAAATTTTAAATTTTAAATCAATCTAATAAAGTTTGACTTCATATTGTATACTTGTTATAACATCTCACTAATCCAACCATACATTTTATATATGTTAAAAAATATATAATAGTTCAAAATACAACTTCTAAATATGATAGTAAATCTAATCAAACATGACCCAAATGTAGGATAAAGACAAGAATTTTAATCTATATCATTATTTTGAGTTTGGTTTAATAGAAATTGTAAAAAATTATAATCCTAAAAATAATAATGAATAAACTTTAAAGGATCATTTTAATAATGGTGAATTAGTGCCTAAAGATTGGCCTAAACAATTATAATATTCAGCGTTCTCATCACAAATGATATATGAAAACAGTTCTAAAATTTAAATTACTAGATTGGTTGTTCCACCTCTTCGAATGAGATTAGTAACAAGGTTTTTGAGTGTGTTAAATAGGGGAAGAGGTTGGGTATATAATGTACTTTAGACATGGCTGTTGAATGTAAAATTATTTAGACCATGAGAGGGTTGAACAATTTAAAAAGAATTGGAAGACAACTATAATCTATAACATAGCATCCTTAAATGGTTCAAATTTTAAATGAAACAATGAAAGAAAGAATAAGAAAACAAAGATTAGTGTAAAATTATTTGAAAATAATTGGGGATAAAAATATCTAAATTTAATAGTTGTTAACATAAATGAACTTCAAAATAGGATTATGTAAGTGAAAAAAAAGTTCTATTGCCTTCATTGAACCTAAATTTATCTAGTTAAGATATGTCTAAAATTAAGAATTCACACTAGAATATCAATATTCCATAAGAATCTCATAAAGAGGATGAATTTAATGGAAGATAATATAAAATCCTCCATATGAGAATGAATTTCATCATTACATTATGAGTGAATCATCTCAATTATATATCCAAGAACATCAAAAAATTATAGATTGGAAAGCAAAATAATCACACATTTGTCATATTTTTATATGTATAAAGTTTAGATACCATCAAACTATTTAAACTTATAGATTGCATAAAGCTATAAATTTAATTGTTAAAACTAATTTATTAAGAATCAAATCTAATAAAGTTAACTTCATATTGCATACTTGTTATAAATATCTCACTAATCCAACCATACATTTTATATATGTTAAAAAATATATAATATAACAATTTATACAACTTCTAATTATGATAGTAAATCTAATCAAACATGACCCAAATGTAGGATAAAGACAAGAATCTTAATCTATACCATTATTTGTTTGAATGTTTAAAATTAGTTAAAAAAAATCTTTGAGGGATTTATGCAAATATGACATCTTAGAAAGATAATTTCATGTCATTTTGGTGAAGGTCATAACTTAACTTTTAATTTATCAATTATGGGAATGACATCTTCGAGAAGTTTATAGAATTAGGCCATAGATGGCCCACTTTTTGAATTAAATTTAGTTATGAATTTGTATTTTTTGGATGCACATTTAGATTTAAATTTACATGTCAAAGTCACAATGTCCTACTCTTGATTAAATTCCTACAAGAAATTAAGGAACTTGGGATACCCACCTCCCAATGGTCTTGGAATGGATGCATTTAGATGGAGAAGGATTTCAAAAGGCTCATGGTACTTGTGGACCCCTCAAAGGCATGATATATAACACATGAACTTTATTTATGAAATTTGGTCTTTAGTTGTTGGCTTCTAGTATGAATGTGATCTATAAGGTGGAATTCTTAGTTGAGACTCTCAATCTTCCATTGTTGGTTTCTAGTGTGATTATACAATATGAGCCAAGTATTAATTTCTAATTTGTTAATTATTGAAAGAAGGTATATAAATTATTCTCATCTTAATTCTCACACAGAGTTGTCTTAGTCAATTTCTCATATGAGTTCCATATATTTGTAAAAAAAATTAATATAAAAACATATTTTATTTCATTAATTAACCTATCTATTCTATGTTACAAAGGATGCTTTTATTTTAAATTATAAGTATATAATTCAAAATTAATTAGTAATTCAAGATAGAGTACACACAATTTATTTAGTTAAAATAAAATAATATTCTTATTTCCATGAGAGTTATGTAGAATGGTAACTTGATGTCTCGGAAATATTTCTTTGACACATACTAATTTTTTATCATTACATTATGAGTGAATCATCTCAATTATATAGCCAAGCACATCAAAAAGTTATAGATTGGAAATAAAAATAATCACACATTTATCATATTTTTACATGTATAAAGTTTCTACCATCAAACTATTTATACTTATCTAGATTAAATTATTTTTTAATTTGGTTATTTGGGTTCAACATGTCATGCTATAGGATTTTCTTGTGTTTTCACCATTGCCATGTGTCTAGCTATGTATTTTATAGGTGTAGGAAATTTAGAGGAAGGCAAGGTTGAACAAAATGCTTAAGGATGAGATGGAGCCTTGTTTACCTTAGGATTTGGTTGAGGCTCCCTTTGGGCATAATTGAGGGGTGGTTGGTCCTCTTCTAGACATGACTAATTTAGAAGGTCTTGTCAAGATAAATTTAGAGGAGATTGGTAGAGACAAGAATCATGTTAGAGATGGATTAGTTGGAGTTCATTGCCTCTACCATTCTCTTGAATTGCAACATTCACCTCTTGGTATTCCTTCTAATAATTTAAAAAAATGAAGAAGGTTCAAGTTTAGAAGATTATAGGAACCCTTTATATTCCCTTTGGTCTCAAGTTTAGAAACTAAAGATGGAAACTCCATTAGAAAGGAACTAGGTTCATTCATGGAAAAGGATAAGGTTGACAATAAGATATAGTTCCTTGAAGAATTTTCGATTCAAGTTGTTGTGAAATGATAGATCTACTAATGTTTTTGGGAAAAAGACCCTCTTTATTAGATACATTGCCACTATTGGTGGAGTATTTCTAATTGGATGTTATTTTTCTAACTTACAACTATATTTTTCTTGTTGTTGTTCCATGTCAATATGATTGATCCTTTATTGTCTCTTTATTGGTCTGTGTAAAAGGGTGGGGCCCTTTCAAAATTTCTATTTCTAATTCATAAATCCAACCAAAAGTATTTACCCTTAATTAAAATATAAATTTAAACTTTAAAATAGTCTTTTTTGATATTATATAATAGCCTCATGTATTTAATATAAATCTTATTATTCTTTATGTTTAATTTCAAAATTTTAATGCTCTTGTATAGGTTACAAGTGCATTCTTTACATTTTTTCTCTTTCTTTTGTCTATTTTGTATGGGTGTCTTATATGCATTGCCTCAAAACATATAATTTTGATTTCAATTTAGCTTTCTTGCAAAATTTAAACTTAAGCTTGTACTTAAAAAATATCATGTTATCCTTGCTAAAAAAAATTACAAACATTATGGAAATTTTATTACAAGAATAAAATATGAACCCCTTGGAGTATCTATATAAAACTATGAGCAAGGCCAAGAAGCAAATTCAACATTTGTACATAGGTCCACAAGAAATAAATATGAACCAATCTAGCACACAATTGATCAAAGGTAGAAAAAACAACTCTATCAATATATATTCATGCAACTGCCTACTATTTTAACCCTAATTTTATTTTGTTTAGTTCATTCAAAGCAAATAAGGTCATGGCTGGCCTCAACATGTGGATGGAGATGTTGGTCCTCAATGAAAATCTTAGAGACATCAAACATAATGTGTTACAAGTTTATAAAGGAGCGGAAGGGAGGTTATTTTCTTTACCTCTATGCATTGGAAACTTTCAAGCAAATGTAATTGGCAGTTGTAAATCCAAATTTTACAAAATGGGTATTGTTTAAAAGGCTTTAGAAACTTGCAATTGGCCGCTGTAAAGCCAAATTTTACAAAATGGGTTTGTTTAAAACATTTTAGAAACTTTCAAGCAAATACAATTGGTAGCTGTAAATCCAAATTTTCTTGCAAAATGGGTTTGTTTAAAAGGATTTAGAAACTTTCAAGCAAATGTAATTGGCAGATGTAAATCCAGATTTTCAAAAATATGTATTGTTTAAACTAAGGTTTTAGAAACTTTCGAGCAAATGAATTTGCAGCTGTAAAGGCACCTTCACCCAAGCCGTGAGCCAAAATGGGAGCTTTGAAATAGGGTTTATATTGATTTTAAACCATAATTTTTTGTCTCATGAAATTTGCCTAAATTTGGTTTCATAGAATCCATTTAAAGTTTGAAATCTTCAAACAAATGCAATTTTTAATCAATCTAGACTATGGAGAAAAAAACCAACCTCGTTCAAGCTTTCGGAGGTCGAAGAATTGGGTGCATGTTGATATGGTGGTCCACACACTTTCCATTTGCCGCGTTCAGTTCCACAGTCACGTTCGTCGCCGCACACTGTTTGCAGAGAATGTTCGTTTCGTTTGACAGTGACAAACTGGCTTTTTTAAAAAGCCCTAATTCAACGGGTTTGGTCAAACAGGGGTTCGACCGAACCCCTTAAAATAATATTATTTTCATTCACCGTTCAATGGTTCGAACATATGAGTTCAACCGAACCCCCTTTGGTATGAAAATCTCAAAACAAACGAATTTCCTTCCTCTATACAATTGTAAACCACTATTGTGGTTTCACCCATTGGCAAATGGAGGACTACGAGCTATTTCCATCAACTTGTAATTTTCTCGAAACTATGACTCTTAGTGAAAAGCAACCGATGAAAAATGATTTTGGAAAGTTGGATAGTTTATGCACACAAGATGAAGTCCATGGTTGGAAAAGACGATAGTTGTAGTAGAGGTATCCGACTTTGTAGAAGAATGCAAAATAACGAACGACATGTCTTAGAGTACGAAAAGTAAAATATTTAACTTGGAATGCACAAATACTGGTCAAGACAAATCAACTTCACAAAAATTTTATGGAAAAAGGAAAAGAAAATTAGAAAATAAAGAAACTATGGAAAGGAAGAGGCAAAAATATTATTTGGTGATTGAAGGAGAAAATAATAAAAGGCCCAATCACATAAAAATCCCGATTACATAGTCTGACTATATTAAATGGTTAGATTATGTCGTACAACCAAGCTACATAGCACAACAGGTTCTTAAAACCTGTTACATAGTACGATGGCAGCATCAAGTGGAGCTTCACTTAGCGAAAGGAATAATTTATAACCACCCAATCATTCCTCACATTGTACAACTTCCACTCTAATCATTCATTCAGCATATCACTCGGCCTTCACACACTATATGGCACCATTGACGAAGGCATCCAAACATTCATGACATCATACGATAGAACCATTCAGTTAGTCGATATAACATTTAGTGGTCATGGGCATAGTTTAAAGTAGTGATCAAGTATATTGTACGACATCATCCTCCTAGCAAGAAACATCAACCTCTGTGTAGCCTCCTTCAAGTTGTATGGAAAAAAAACCACTCATTCAATTCACCATACGACATCATCGCACACCTCTTTGCATCATAGGCATCTTGCCTTTATTAGTGTACACACCATACAATGCAAGAAGGAAAGCACATAATATATCGTACGACGGCTTGAATGAATGAAAGATTTTAATGACGTCCACGAGACTAAACACTCTATGGGACCGAGACCAACAACTTAGTTTGTCTTCAAACTCTTTTCCAAGTCGGATCTCCTGCTATTAATTTTGACTAGAAGGATGGCCGTCTGATTGATCTTATCCTCCTCAAATAACTACTGCATATTGTCCACATCCAAAATATTTGCGTACTGATTACGGATATTTTCATAGGCTGTGCATTCCATGACGAAGTGCCACTCCGTCTCTACCACTCCCTTATTACAAAAAAAGCACGTTCTTTCTTCCCAAGTTTCCTGCTTGGGGTGGAAGAGATTCACAACGCACAATAAATACAAAAATCCACAATACGGATCTTAGGCATACGACAAAGAATCCATGGTATGGTGGTAGCACAAGAGGTTGCAAAGAGTAGGGTATGACGACGCCAAAGTCTTCATAACATACAACAAGATCTCGTACAACCTCTAATTCCTTCTATTGTACAGAAAAATACCGTATAACCACCATTCAGTTGGACAGTACGAAAACAAAGAACAATCACTGTACAGCCTGTTGTAGTCAATGTATAGCAGGAACAAACATCACCTTACTATACAGTACAGATCCCTTCAAATTGTACGGTACGGAAGTCTAATTCTTTGACAGTACAGACCCCAACTCAGTAAGAGGCCCCAACCTCTATTTGATAGGCTCCAACCTATTTGAGACTCCAATCTCTACACAAATTGAGCTCTAACCCAGAAAGAGGCTCCAACCTCTATTTGATAGGCTTCAACCTATTTAATTTTTCAATGCTGATATGATAAACTCCTTGAAATATTCCGAACCAATTTTTTCAATTTTTTGAATGCAATTACAAACAACACGCACCCGTTAAGGTTAGCTTGAAAACCCAAACGATGCGGAATTAACCCTAACCAAGAATGTACACCAGGATCCCGAGTTGGGCAAGGTGTGAGCATATGGTTAGAGGATCTTTATGCATTGCTGAACTGAGTAACTCTAACCAAAAATGTGTCTAGGGTGGACGAACATATGGTCAGAGGATCCCTACCAACTACAAATGCTGAAAGTAAACTCGACACCAAGAATGTGCTTTCCAACCCAGAGTGGGAGTGGAGCTACCATATGGCGGAGATTCTAAGAACTACAATGCAATTCAAAGGTAAGATAGGCGGCAAGCCAGCCTCTTCCACTTATTCAGTGGGTATTACAAAAGCATGAAGAGATATATTAAGAAATGCTGACAGTACTACTGTTCAGCTTACAAAATAATAGAAAGTGTCTGCAAAGAACGAGGATTAGAAGCTCTCCAATGCTGCAATAGTGAATATGACCTCCACAAGGCTTAATATGACTTCCTAACACCAACCCTTCACCAAAATGCAATTTACCCAAATCTGATATGACAGACCAGCAGCTTGAAATGCAAAACCAGCACCCTAATAACTCACTAAAATGCACATTTCTCACTCACAACTCACTCTATTGAAGCGAAATCAAATGCAAAACACCCTAAAGAAGATGGCGACCAAGTTGGGACACCAAGACCTCACCAATAATCCCTTAACCTTTTTTTTGCACGAATCCCAAGAAGCACAAAATGGTACGGCCCTCTAAGAAGGGCGATTTCTCTTTATAAAATCCAACCCTTTATCAAAAAATCTGCAACTTGCCAAAAGGGGTCGCCCCTATCAAGGAATCACAATGGTTCAATACCCAGAATGAGAATAATTTTATTTTCTGATATATGAGCAAAAACAACTTTCAGCTACACTGAAACAGCAACTCCAGAATTTGATATAAAATGCAAGAAACTAAACTACAAGCAAACAAATGCTACAAAGCAAACCTCACTACAAAAAATCCACTCATCAATAAGCTAACATCTCCACTAGTTGCTATCTTTCAAGCAAGAAGTCGAGCCAAGGCTAGAAGGCATACTTTCCTCGAAGCAATTCCAGCACCATTTCGGCAGCATAACATTACTGAAGTCATAAGATGATCAAATGAAGGGAAGAGGTCTCCTTTTATAAGCTCAGCAAGGAATCTCCAGAAACTTCTAGAAAGTGCGCCCTAATTCCAATTTGAATTTGACTCCATTTCCCTCCAAGTATAGGCGTCCCTTTTCAAAGCTAATTTTGACTTTATTTTAAAATCATCTCCTCAACAAAGTTGGCGTCCCTTTTTAAGCAAGATATTTGACCTTAGGAAAAATATTAAATTACCTCCAATGAGGCGTCCACCCATGAAGACCACCTTTTTAGAACAACTTGAAGTGATGAAGCTAGGCCAAGGGTCAACATTAAAATATAGCATTATTTAAATTAATTGAACTTATCTCTCCAAAATGCATCCCAAGGCCAAAAATGATCAAACCAACTGAATCGGCTGAAGAAGAAAGTCAACTGCACTGGAAACCACAGGACCATTGCTAGAAATAGAATTTATTAAAAATAGTAAATACCAGAAGATGCTCGGATTGCTTTGCAAATCATACCACTGCGAAGCTCTCTGAAAACCCAGAAATAATCTGCAAATCAATCCCCAAATTTCGAGCAACAACAACCTCCAAAACGGGAAACCCTAATTTTACCCTCTGAGTAGCCTACAGGTCTCCAGAATAGGCCAACAGTCAACTGAATTCATCACGCTTGAGAAGGGGACATTACACTCCTTCATCAAATCTGATTCAAATATAATCACTCTCTTCCTTCTCAAATTTGATTATCATCATGCACCAATCTTTCTCACAAATCTGATTACAAACCACACAATATACTTCTCTCAAATCTGATCACAGTTCACACAATAAACATCTCTCACAAATCTGATCTCACAAATTACAAATCTTATCACTATCATGCACTCTTTCTTTTGACAAATTTGATCACTATCATGTATTTCTTCTTTTCACAAATCTGATCATTATCATGCACTCTTCCTTTTAACAAATCTGATCATAAACATGTCAATATATTCTCCTCTCATAGTCACACATATTTCTTTTCAAAATAAATCAGAATTAGACTTCATTTTTCTGCCTCTTCTCTTTTTTTTTTTTTTTTTTGGTAAGCACTACCAGAGGGGGTAGCTCCCAAAATTGAACATACAAAAAAACCGGGATACAGGACCATATGACACCAATGATACAAAAGGCCGAAACCACAGGCCATGGACATCAACCACCAACTGCACCAATATTGTTCATCCCTCCACACTATTTCCAAACCTGCCTCTTCTCTTTTTAATATTTTATATCTGCTCTAGTATTCACATGATATTCATTACATTTCTTTTATTTCAAAATGTACATTTCATTACGTATTCACATGATATTCTTTTACGTCTCTTTGAATTTAGAGACACACCACTTCACACAATGTACATATCCTTTCATAAACACACCTCTTCTCTTTTTCTTTATCACACCTCTTATCTCATATTATTCGCTGCCTTTGACATTTAGTAACTTTTCTTTATTACCTTATATAATTGCATCACTTTAATGTTATGAACCACACACTAACAAAAAAATGTTCGTTGCCCCTCTTTGTTTTTTAATAAACCTTGATCATACCATTCCTTAATTTAAATCGCACCTCTCCATGTTGAAAATCACCGCTGCTTTTTATTATGAATAGCTGCCACTTTTATTACTAATATCACCTCCTATTGATCAAACCTCTTGTTTCACCTTTTATATAAGGCAATTTTTTTTGTCTTTTGTGGGAGCGCTGCCTTGTATTAATCCGTAATTTCTGCCTTATGCTGATTTCATCTTTAATACTAATCTTTCCATTTCATAACTAATTCGTTGTCTTTCTTTCTGTTAATCGCTCTATTTATTATTTTAAATATGATACATTTCTTTCTCATTTTGAAATGCTCTTTGTGTGGTCGGCCACCTCAAGGAAATTCATTTGAATTTCATACTTAGCTATAAGGTATATGGGTCGGACCATATTTATTTATCGTGTTTTTGCTCTTCAATGTCTTTCTCATAATTATGTTTAAATCTTTAATTTAAACAAAGACAATCTATCTCTTCTAATATATTTACTGTTCACATAATAGACATTGTCTTCTTTAAATGTCTATTCCATATCAGTGTCAAACTTGATTGCTCTACTACATCATCCCTCTATCATGTATTGTGTCTATCGTTGTCCCTCTTACACATTCATGTCTTGTTCCTCTTGCACATCCATGTCTTAAACTGATCCATCTTACACATCCATGTCTTAAGCTGATCCAACTTGTCTTAGATTGTCTTAGATATGTTATTGAATAATGATTCTCTTGAAAAAATTTACACCTTCCATACCATGATACTGTCACTTTGACGTCAACGACAACCACCTCATCTATTCATCAATAATGACAATATTGAATACCTTCGTGACATCAATGACGTGTCCATGCATTCTCCTAAGAATCTCTTTGACATCAATGACAATATTTCCAACAGGTGTACAATGTCTATTATTATGCTTCGGTAATATTGGTTATTCAACTACGTATCAATTGTTTGTATTAACTGGGGCAGAGGGCCTAGCTCAATTGGCTAAAGCATCCTATTGCAGGAAAGAGGTCACAAGGTCTAGTCTCCCCCCCGTCCCCGTGATACCGGAGGGTGTGGGTGTGTCGTGTCAGTGTCACCGGTCACGTGAAAAAAGTTTACAAGGCACACTCCAATTTATAGGGGTGCTACTTGATACCTGCAATCTAAAAAAAATAAAATTGTTTGTATTAGTTGGTTGTCAGCTTTGGGTAGTTATAAGCATCAATTGGTTGATGGTTGTGTTCTTCTTAGCAACCGTCGGGTCCTTTAAATACATTGTGTATCGTCAAGGAGAGCAGTATGATCTAGTTAGATCAACTCTGATCCTTGGATGACCATCTCTGGTCTTCTATAATAATTTCATGTGCTAATAAAGATATAATTTACACATGTATCTTGTGTGCATTGTCTTCTCCATTATAAATTCATGTATTTAATTTATTAGACAGAGCAGCAAGCATAATACATATTTGAATACAACTCTAGAATTAAGGGCATAACATTTATCTAATGCTTCTATGGAAGAGAAAGCAATAGTATTTCTTTTTTTATTTACTAAGCCTAAACTAGATTCATACAAATCATCACAAATAAATGTTTTGTTATTAACATTACCAAGCTAATCAAAATCAATATAGCCAAAAACTTTGAAATCATAAATTTTATTCTATTTCAAGGCATAAGTAGAATCATAGTTGGCAGACTCAAACTTGGCAGAAATCGACAAGCCCAAATTTTTTGACTCAACAAAAATTCGAAAAAAAAATTCGACAACTTAAAAAATTTGCTTAAATTTATTTAGAAACACATTTTTTTTGTAAAATTCAATGACAAGATGTATCCAATGAGTTCATAAATGAGTACAAAAGTGTTTTCGATTAAATTTGACTAATTTGAATACAAATTGAGGACAAAATCGCATCATAATCTGGAATCCTAATATTCGAAGCCTGATACAATAGATAGCTGGCAACTATTATGAATTTATGATGATTTCCTTTGAAAATCATCATCATAATTCATAAATTAGATATTACAAAATAATAATACATCATTTTACATTTTCCTCTTCCCTAATCTAGTGAAAACTTGGGGAGAGGTTGAGCTTCCAATCCTTGGAGTTTGTTGTGGCTCCTCGCTTGGCATAGAAAGTTGTGGCTCGACCTCCATCCTGCTATTAGATGGCAATGACTCCTCCACCTCATCAATGTAATCCAATCCTGTATCTTCTACTGCACCCACATCCTCCAATGCTTGCCTCTCAAAATCAAGAATCTCATCTTCAGTAAACAATGGAAGTTGCTCATCCCACCTTGTCCAATTGCTATAAGGATCAATCTCATTCAAATCAATGAGCTCCTTTGATTTGTCCTCTACCCTTCTTGTGTGAAGCCGAAGGTTGTATTGCACAAAGACAAGGTCATTGAGGCATTTTTGAGCTATTTTTTTCTTCATGTGGATGGCCTCAAACAAGCTCCAATTGCACTCATAACTAGATGCACTACAAGGTTGTCACAAAATGCAAAGGGATAATCTTTGGAGATTTGGGGTATTTGCACCCCCAATCCATCCACCAAGAATCTACAAAATAAAATATTAAAGAGTTAGAAAGTAAAGTCAAACCATATTTTATCAAATTATCAATAGTTGTAAATTTGAAATTTGTAACTTGTAAGATGCATGTGATATAAGGACTCCAAATTTTATTATCTGGTGCTTGAGTGGTTCTTCCTCGAATAGCTAGCTTCAAAGAAAAGAGCCTACTCCTTCCAGTCCTATAATTGTGCAATTCTTGAATAATGAGGTCGCTCACCTCAATCTGGGGTGTCATCCTTTGAATGCATGTTGTGAGGCCCTCCATAACCTCTCCATTAGATGTGAGAAGCTATCCGATTAGAAAAAATAGGGGTTGAGGACCCTGCTATGTAATGTCCCGAATTTTGATTCGATCATATTATTGATCAATTACATTTGATCAATAATTAATTATTTTAAGGGCCTTTATATTAACCGATGTTATTATCGAAGGTATTGATTATGTATTCAGGGGCGATAAGTTCATGAATCAGAGCCATTATTCCGAATTTCAACAGCTTGCAAAGATGATTATTATCGGAATATAAGTAGCAGGAGTCACATGCTGGCATTGAAGCAATAGCCGCTACGTATCAAGTAATCGATTGTGAAGATTAACGGGCTTTCATTTGAATAAGGACAAAATAATAAAGTACAGCAATACATTTTAATATGGCAGCGAATATAAGTGGAGCGATGATAATCAACAAGACCCACGATTATGATTGAAGAGCAACATTCAAGTATTAAAGAATAATAACTTAAAGCATACATCGAATGCTATTTCATGGAAGAAGGGTGGCCGCCTTGTGTTTTGCATTAATATAATACATTTGCCTTAAATTCACTGAATTCGCGAGTCTGAGAGTCTTCCATGGCATATAGTAACAAAGAACAAGATTTAAAAGAGCTATTATTATGCCTAGTCAGCGATAAGAAGACAATAGAACATATATGCGAAACCATTATTAATTATCAAAGAACCGTCAGACTTTAGAGAAATGCAAATACAAGTCAGGATTCATTCATCGCCTTGCTATTTATTTCGGTGCTTGATTTTACTGCAAGACTCTTGTACGGGGAAGAGATTATTACTCATTTCTGTCACCTTGTGCCATCTCCAGGATAAGGGAACATATACAAATTAAAGGCAGAGACCAGCTTGGGAGCACGAGAGTCTTCAAAGAATATTGAAACAGAGTCGAGCATTCACGTATGTGGACATTGTCTCTCTATCATGGCTAACAAGTAGCGTCAGTGGAGGAACATTGTCGGGTATTATGCGCTGAGTATTGAATATTTATATTAAATGCCGATCGATATTAACCAGCCGACTCAAAATCAGAAAAGGTTATAATATAGGAGCCGCCCTTGTACGGAGTTGTGAGGATTATTAATTGATGGATGCATTATATTGTGGTTGGAGAATATTGGCCCATCATATTATAAGCAGTTCAGGTTTAGTTCCAATGAATGGCGTAAGATTTTTATAGTATTTGCTCGAGATTCAACTTCCTATCAGCCGCACTACTGAGGCAAGTTACGTTATTTAAAAGCATATTGACAGCATAGGATCTATATTCTGACCAACGCACATATGAGAAGGAAATCCATTGACTAGTGACCATGTAAAGAAACAATATAATAAGGAAAGGAAATTGTTAATCAAAGATAATGATGGATAGACTGCGATTCCTTATAGGGATTCAATGTGTTATAAAGTAATAAATTTAACAAGTTAGGAACAGAGGGTGTATAAGCAGCGAAAAGGTTAAGACAACGAATGAGCAGAGGTAAAGGCTAAGACTATCGATTTCAAGGAATAACAAGTAGTTAAACAAAGAATTAATATTGAAGAATCGATATTAAAGACAAGAAGACAACTATGATGCGATTACTAATAAAGTCAGCGGTGATAGCCAAGAGCTGCGATTAGTTGAAAATAATAAATATGAAAAAGTCATGACTAATCAATAAGCCACAACCTTTCAAAAAGGGGTGTCCTTAGTGAAGGAGAAGGGAAGATATAAAAAGATAGCAAGAATTGTGGAAGGAATCATCATGGAATAGAACTCAGATTTTCAGACTTCATTTTATAATTACTTTTCAGAATTGGATAGCTCGTATGAGCAGCAAGTAATTAACCATGGAAGCATATTTTTCAAAGGCATAATTCAGAGAAGGCTCCAAAAACTGATTGCATATCTATAGGGATAATAATCAGACAAAGCAATCAGATCCATGACCTATTAATTTATCATCAATAGGCAGATATATATTCAAAGAAAGCATGATTTTAGAGTTACCAATCAGAAACAGCTATTATATGCACTTATTACATTTCCGATGTTGAACTATGATATAATTAATTATGAAGAATTATATATAATAATTCATTTTATTTTATTTATAATTTGGAACTCAATTTATAATAGTTCATTTTAATAATATTGGATGACAATTTGTGTCAATTCAATAAGGAGGAGTAAATCGAAAAATTGAATGATTTGAAGTCGGGGTCATTACATGCTACATGGATGGGTTGGTGGAGTTGATTGTTCCACCTCTTCTCAATGATCTCCCAAATGGGATCAAATTTGAGGCTTTCCCCCTTGTAATAATTTCAGATGGACTCTTGGGTCCTATCCATGGCCTCATAAATATACTCCATTGGGTTTTGATCCCCATCTACCAAATAGAGAACTTTAACCAAGGGCTTTGACACCTACAATTTACAAATACAAAAATATTAAAGTTACAAATTTTTAATGAAAGATTTATTAAAAAATAAAATATTTAATTTGAATTTAAAATCAAAGTTTTGAGGTTACCTTCACGTTCTTTGCAGCTCTTTGTGCAAAAAGGTTGTCAAAGGCTATGCTTGCAACCCTCTCTCCTTCAGGATTTTTTGAAAAATGATGAGTCTAGCTATGCTCGACTCACAAACATTTGTTTTAAAGAAGTCAACAAACCAATAATGCTTTGCAACGTTAAGAAAATTGTTGCAAACCTTTTGACACGGGATTGCACCAACTCTTTCCCTTGGGTGTGATATCTCATCAAATTAAGGACCCAAGGGTGATTGTAGATAAATTTTGTTATGCTCCTTGCATCATCTACAACCGGTCTCACCCAATCAAGTTTGTCTATCCTCCAAAAGAAGGTCAAGGCAATGTGTTGAGCAAGGTGTTCAAAAGAGTGTCTGATGCTTGTCTTGGAAGAACCTCCCAAGGGCCACATGTGCTGATGTGCTGTTGCATTATTAATTATAATTTGTACCACATTCTCTATGCAACCTCCTTGCATCATCTACAACAGATCACCTAATCAAGTTTGTTTGTCCTCCAAAAGAAGGTCAAGGTTAATGTGTTGAGCAAGGTGTTCAAAAGAGTGTCTGATGCTTGTCTTGGAAGAACCTCCCAAGGGCCACATGTGCTGATGTGCTGTTGCATTATTAGTTATAATTTGTACCACATTCTCTATGCAACCTCCATGACAACTTCCTCCAATATTAGACACAATTGTTTTGCATTTTTACTTTGTTAAATACATCAACTTATTTCAAAAAAATCACCTCAACATTTGAGGCTACCAAAAAAATGATAATGGTGCAGTTTTTCCCATCCATCCATCCATTTGAAAGAATATTGCAGCCATATTTTCTCCATTGCTTCTTTTGTTCTTCTACTATTAGCTTTGCCTCTTCAGTTGCATTCATGAGCAACCTACAAGTACAAAGTGAAAGTACAAAATGTTAATTTCTAAACACAAAAAAAAGCCTAAATTCAACATAAATTTAAAATTACTATAAATTAGCATAAATTTACCAACTCCCACTTAAGTCTTTACAAGAAGGTGCCTTGTAGCCTTTTCTTGCAATTGTCAATGCAATTACCAAATTCTCCCAATAAGGATTGCTTGCCACATTGAAAGGAAGGTTGTTGAAGTACAAAAAATCAGCACATGCCTTATTTGTTTGTTCATGCACCTCCCTGTTCCACCCTGTACCTTCCAATGATGGTTGTACTCCAGGTGAGTTTTCGGGCACAAAAAAGCTATGTGGCATGTGTGTAGCCAATGTAATCACTCTACTTGAAGTGGATGAAGAGGACGTTGATGTGTTTCGTATGGGTTGACCACGAATGGAGCCCACTATACTTTCAAATTTTGTTTCTTCATCTATTTGTGCTTGAGAACCATGACCACTACCACTAGCTATGAATGTTGTTATGGCTTCCTTTGTTTTCTCCCTTTGTAATTTTTTTCTTCTGCCAATGCCAAGTTTGCACTCATCTCATGTTTCATCTCTTTTGTGGTTCTCTCACAAGGCTTGGCATCATGATGAGTAATGCCTACAAGATGGTATTTGAGGCAATTTATGTCTCCATGAAGTAGCTTTTGACATCTAATGCAAACAAATGTCCTAGGTGTAGGTCCCTATATGCCACATTTCCAAACAGGGTCTCTAGCTCTTGCTAGACAAGTGCTTATTACAGGCATTGATTGGGCTGAGCTTGAGCTCGATCTAGATCCAAAGGCCTCTCTATTTTCCATTGTATCTAACAGTTCACCTACAAGTATAAAGTGAAAATACAACATTTAAATTTTTAAATACAAAAGAATTAGCCTAAATTCAACATAAATCACTCTAAATCAGCATAAATTTAGCCTAAATTTATATAAATCAACATACATTAGTTTAGATCAACATAAATTCAATATAACCTAATCATTTTATTCCCAAAGTTAGGTTAAAATCAGAAAAATAATGTGTATAAAAAAAATAGTGAGTCCCTTAAAAAATAAAATAAATTTAAAAAAAAGGTGTTAAATCCAATTTTTTAAAAGTAAATTTTAAAAAACTAGGGAACGATTAAGAAGTCATTGTGTTTAACTTTGTGCATCTGCAGAAAAGTGTACCAGGTCCGATTTCAATTTTTTTTTTTAGGCTTCTTCGTAAGTGAGTTAGGACCTTAAAAAGAAAAAATTGGCTTCTGGGTATTTAAAACATGCCTTGTGGAACCTATAAAGCGAAAGGTGCTCAAAAAGGGTGTTTTTAAACCTTCATCCCCTACATCTTTACCACTTCACCAATACTCGTTCATTATCTACAACCAATAAAAACCCACAAAAATTTAAGGTGTTTTCAATAGTTTTCAATGTGTTTTATTTTTTTTGGTCAACTACACATTCAGTAGTGAACATATATTGGTGTAATTTGTAAATTTTTGTTGGCATAATTAAAACAATGTAATGACTAAAATGTAAACAGTTATTGGGGTGCTAGGTGAACAAGGAGTAAACAACAATTGGATCATGGGTGGCAATTGGGGTTTTCCCCTACTAGGGTTTAGGAAATTATGAGTTTTTCATAGCCTACATGCTTGATTTTACCTATTAAAATGAATTTAAATTATGAGTTTTTTCACAGCCTACATGCTTGATTTTAACTATTAAAATGAATTTAAATGGTTGAAAAAAAATTACAAAAGAAAAAAATTTACTAACTTGCCCTTGAAAATCTTGAGATTTGCTCTTTAAATTCTCATAGAAATCCTTTCAAGTTCCTCAAATTTTCTCTTTTCAACTATTGTGTGAGGAATAGTGAGGGCGTTGGTGCTTTTATAAGCAAAAAAGGAGTTTAGTGTTTTTGATGCGTCCTAGCCATGTCTCGCATCCACTCAGTGTCTTGTAAGTTTTTCTAATGGACTCATCAAGTTTCTAGCGAGTACTCGCCATAAACTTGGCAATTTTTTCTTGCAAGTTAAATGACGAGTACTCGCCAACAAAAAAACTTGGCGAGTACTTGCCAAGTGTGCCAACTATGAGTAAAATTACCCTAGAGACTCTTTTCATGCGCTTAAATGCTCTACGTATGGATTTTTGATATATCTAGAAATCATTCTAGCAGCAAAAGAAACATCCTCTCTAATGACCATCAAATGAAGAATCATAACAACAAACATTTTGTGTAACTTATGATTCACTTTAAAAAAATTAGATATTATATGAGATGTTTGAATCCAACCTCAAACGATATACGAATAGGTTCACAATCTTCCATATCAAACTTGGGAAATGACTTGGTAGCACTATGGCCTAGATTGAGAAATAAAATTATCTTACATGAATTGCTTGATTTCCAAGAAAGTAATGTAAGAGTTGAAGAATGGGAATTTCGAAGGGACTTTTGAATTCATTTTGGATTTTTTCAATCATATCATCATCATGACCTATGATAATCAAGTCATCCACATAGTACACATTTCACAAGTACATAGCCTTCACAAGATTTCACAACCTAAACAAGATTGTTACACACACTTTGAATTAAACCATTTCAACAAATTCCCCATTGAACTTGTTATTTCATGCTCTCAGGTTTTGTTGAGGCCATTTAAAGACTTGCTCAACTTCCACACCCAAAATTATTTTCCTTGAATAATGAAATCTTTTTGGTTGCCTAATAAATTTTCACAAAAGTATGACCATCAAGAAAAATAATTTCACATCAATTTAATAAATTTTCTGATTTAATGTAGTAAAAAAGAGAAATATAACTCTAATGATAGCCATTGTATTTATAGTTACAAAAGCTTCTACATAATTGTCTCCTTTAATTTGTTCCCTAAGTAACAAATGTAGCTTTACATTTTTCAAAATTTCCTTTAGAATCACAACTAGTATTATAGACCTATCTGCAATCACAATCTTATCATCAAAAAGAGGAATCAAAGTCCAAGTTCTTTCTTAGCTTTATATTTCTCAAATTTTCCTTCAAAATCATGCTTAATGTAGTAGATCCATCTTGCCACTCGATTGCTATGATCAACAAGAGGACCCAGAGTCCAAGATCTATTTTTCATTATGGTACTATATTTCCTTTCTATAACTTCCTCTTGATATTTAATAATTAATACCATGAGTGGCTTTATAACTAAAATGATAACAAAGACATTAATTTACTTTACAAGAAATGCACACCTAGAAATTTTCCTTCTAACTCTTATATGAAATAGGATATCAATCATCCACTAATACAATGTTAATGTCACTTGGATCCACATAGGCCTCTTGAAAATAGGCTTATCATTTCCACAATCATTCGCATCACCATACTGCAACTTATTTTCAATATTGAGTATCAATAGATTCAACTTCCTTTCCATTCCCAACCAAAGGAGGGAGAGGGAATCTATCAAGGCATATTATTATTATTTTTAAACTTTTGTTTCCACTTTTAATAGCCTAAACAATTAGGCACAATTAGTTTGAGCCTTATATTATTTGTGAACTCAAAATGAGTCCCTGAGTGATAAAAAAGCACCCTAAAGGAGAGAATTTTTTCTTTTGTCCAAAAGAAAGGATGGATGATTCTTGAACTCTTTATTAATATGGGCAAATGTAGTAAGAGATCATAAACAAAGTTCTCTCCTATTTTATGGATAGTAATTAATGTGTGTTTGTTCCCTCCATCTATACATCTTCATTTCTCATTGAAGCTTCTATTTCATTTGCAACGACAAATTTTTTAATCCCTTTACGATTTAAGGTGTATGATTTTCATTTTGTTAGGTTCAGGGGTTCAAATTTGTCACCCACTCTTATTTCGATCTTATTAATCACTCAAGATGGTATCTCTGTAGAGGATAAATTTGGTCTTTTTTCCTTAAGATTTATCTTCATATTAGGGATTGTAACAAATTAACGTATCTTGACATCTTTATAAATGTTGTTAATCAACAATCTTGAATTGCTTTACATAGAACAAAACAAGAACTTGAAGCATAGTCTATTTAAAGATAGAAATTAATTCGGGACAGAGATAGGCAGTCCATTTCTTTTTTATGTTATTCATCTTCCTACTTTTTCTTTTCATTCTCTAGAATACAAATAAGAAGTAAGATTATTCAACTAACCTTCTTGTGTCCTTTGGCGATGGTATATTGGTCATAAAATGTTTTTTTGAATTACCAATTGCCATTATTTCTCCTAGTAATACCCACTCTTATTTCGATCTTTTTAATCGATCAAGATGGTATCTCTGTAGAGGATAAATTTGGTCTTTTTTCCTTAAGATTTATCTTGATATTAGAGATTGTAACAAATTAACGTATCTTGACATCTTTATAAATGTTGTTAATCAACAATCTTGAATTGCTTTACATAGAACAAAACAAGAACTTGAAGCATAGTCTATTTAAAGATTGAAATTAATTCGGGACAGAGATAGGCAGTCCATTTCTTTTTTATGTTATTCATCTTCCTACTTTTTCTTTTCATTCTCTAGAATACAAATAAGAAGTAAGATTATTCAACTAACCTTCTTGTGTGCTTTGGCGATGGTATATTGGTCATAAAATGTTTTTTTGAATTACCAATTGCCATTATTTCTCCTAGTAATAGTTCAATTGCTTGTTCTTTTCAGGTATTTGGATTTATCACGAAGCCTATGATTAGATTTATGCTATTTCGACATGTCAAGGACGGGCGAAGCAGCGGATCAGAGCTAATTATCCCAAAGGATTCACAAACTCCTCTTCTTAATAATGACAATGGAGAGGATGTGGAAGCTCAAAGTACTGTAAGAGTAAATAGCCTTCACATGCTTCTCCGAGCTCCTACATCTACTGTGCATCACTTGTGGCGCAAATTTGATGACTCATTCATGCGTCCTGTGTTTGGTGGTCGAGGATTTGTTCCTCTAGAACCACCTTCTTCATCCCAAATGAATCTGGATATCTAAAACCCGTCGTTCAGTCAGGAGAGATTGTATAAATTTTTTCTCTCCATACATTGGAACCTACTGGTCCCATTTTTGACTGTGGAATCTCAATACATTGGAATCTGGGTCTAGTGATTTGTACATTTTCTATGGTAGTTAGTAGCATGGATATGGACCCTGATTTCCTATATTGTCATTTAAATATTATTTTTGACCAAAGAATAAGTTGATCAAAGCTTCTTTGGTCAGGAGTGGATGTCCATTTCAAAGTTCATTGAGTTGAGCTTTCTCAAACGAACCTAAATTTGCCAATGACAAAATTAAAGGTTTGCTATTTATGAGTTTTATGTTATAATTTTGGACTTGGATAATCTTGCATAGAGATTGCCAAGTTTTGTCAATAAAATGTTTTTGATTTGCTGATTCAACTAACATTGGATTTGATATTGCCAACCCATTGCCCATTATAATCATACAATAAAATAATTTTGTTGTTGTCATATTTACACATTAAATGGTTTTAAAGATGATGCAGAAATATAGTATTGATGAACAGTTTATTATTAAGACTTAAGTAATTTATGCTCATCATCATCCGATGGAATTATCAGATACTTAGTCTAAAGATGTTCAGAAAATTCAGTATTGTAAAAGATTTCGATACAATTTACATGTATTTCGTCTACTTAACTCTTTCATGTCTCGATATGAGAAAATTAAAATTTTACATATGTTAGCTGGATAATCTTGCAGAATGATTTTTGAGTATCTTACTAAGAAGAACTTCAATGGGAGAGGCTAGGGTTCTTATTTTTATTTTATACGTTCTCATCCATTAAAAAAAAGGGTACTTATTACAATTTAAATGATTTATTCTTTTAAAATAAGAATTTTATATTTATGGTTGTAAATTTTAGACTAGCTTATCTTTCGTATTCTATAATCTATCTAAATAACGTGGAGAGATATCTTTATTGGACATATGGATTATTGTGAGTATTTATATTATTAATATGTAATATTTTTTTTCTTTATAAATTAATAATAGTCAAATGAAGAAGAATGAATTAATATGTAATGTTAATTGGAGGTCACAAATGGGGGACCTCATCCCCATTACAATCACTCAACAATACCACCCCAACACCACCTTTAAACCACTACACCATACCAATATTGACACAAATGCTAATTGTATCGAATTCATAAGTATATTTATAATAATATTTTTTTACATCGATTTAATTTAATATATAAAAATGTTAATTTATAATAATGATTTTTTATATTAATTTATTTGATATTTAAATAAATATAATTTCAAACTATAAGAATGACTTAATTTTATTTATAATAATTATATGAATTTAATTTAATTTAATTTCTAATTTGAGATCTGTTTGTTTGTAATGTTTGCACATGTCAATCTCGGTCTTAAAAGCCAAAAGGTCATATCTTGGGTGGTAAAAAGTGCTTTAATCATGCGATAAACTATTTTTTTATTTCTAAATATAAACTGTAACTGGTTCAATTTTAATTGAGCAAAAACACAAGATTTTTTATTTTATTTTTTCAAAAACAAAAAATTGCATAGACCAAATAATCATATATTTGAAATTTTCAAACATAACAATAGTGTGAATTGTCTGGATACCAAAATTTGAGAAGGCATGATGCATGGTAGATGAAGATGTTTCATTTGATGACAAACTTGGTGTATTGAGTGGATGGCATTTTAACTGAGGAGCTGCTTTGTTGGTCTTCATGGTGTTTCCATCAAGGTGCGCGGTAAGCTCTTGTTTAGTTCTAGTATACATGAAATTAAGTTCTTCCAACAAGCCGAACAACATAGCACTTTGTAGATAGGAATTGGCCATGATTGGTCTGACTCATACCAATTAAGAGGGTAGTATTTATTCTTAAAGCATAATACTATAATCCTTGTGGTTATCGTCAATTACATGTAGTGTTTGCTACATGTCACGTTTAATGAGTTATTTAGTTAGTACTTATTTGTTGAGGTTAGGTGAAGTGTTTTTCCACGTATCACTACGTAATATCACTTTAGTTGGGTACGTCGGATGCTCATAATTTTGCTGTAATCCATTTCTTTTGACACTTGTATTTGACGCCATCGAGATTCAAGTAATGGTTTTATGGCTTTTTGGGTATTTTGTAAGGAGGAAATTCATAAATCTGCAGAGCAACAGAGTGTAAGAGAACGTCAATGGGAATAACAGAGTTTTTGGGAAGGGAACGTGATTTGCCAATGATTTAAACAGCTACATGTTTTACAGTTTGTAAATTTTTTAGCTGGTGCAGAAATTAGAATTCTTATGTTAATTTGGCTGTGGGGGACAAAGCAAGGAGACCAGTCATGCATGGACTGGTGAAAGAAATAAATTTACAACAGAAGCAACAACCATGGAGTCTTGCGTTGGACTCTATTTGACTCAGAGATGAGCTTCCTGTGCTCTTTTTCAGGGAACTGACCTGTGACATATACAGGTATGTACTATGGGCTTGTTTTGTTTTGAATTTTTACACAACCCAATGAGAGTTGGATTTCTACAGAATCAAAATGTAGAATGAACTTTTAAAGAGTTTATAAATTATATGGATTATGTGTAGATTTGTTGAGATGGGCAAATTGGGTCACGTAAGTTTTAAAGGGTTTGTACATATGTGATGGAGGACCATTCGGGACGTATCCGTAATCCTCATCAGTTCAAAAATATATCATTTTGAGTTTCGCTTTAGTTATATTGAGTTTTGACATTTTTGGGTTTGTCCGAGTGGAATGACAACTTGGTCACAATCAGTTTTCTGCTTCATTGGTCAGTTGACGAGAGTTACTAGACCACATATTTGCTTCTTTCAATAATAATCTTTATTGGAATCTAAGTTCAAGCATAAGATGATATGATATTGTGCCAATATCATTCTGATGATATAACATCTTTTATAATCTGTTCGTTGTTAGTACATTTAATATTCTAACTCTCATTGACAAAGCATTACGGGAGACCAAAGGCCAATACTTACTTTCCATTATAGAGTTTCAAATTGGCAACGCCATAAGAGTACATTTTCTGAATTTATTATTTCAACCATGAGGCATAAGAAACCTCTTGAGATGCCAAAGGGAGGAAGACCAAGCGCTTTCTATTCAGCGATAGTATTCAAATGTGAATAAAAATCAAAACAGAAAATAAGAAGAAAAGTAACGAAAGAGGGGCGACAGAGATCTCTTTGGTTGCATAGAAGACGGACAGCGTGGGAAATTATATTATTGGTGTTCAAAATCCCACGCAGGCAGCGTTGTGGGGTGCAGGGAATGGTCAGGAACGACCATTGAGAACAACTAAAAATCATCGCAGAGGAAATAAAGAGAGGATGCAGAGGAGAAATTGAGCTGCACAGGGGAATTGAGAAGGCGTCAATGGAATTGAAGGTCACGTCAGAGTGAAATATATGCAGGATTGAGTCGATGCCAGAGATAAAGAAAGCATGATATGTATAAAGACAATAAATGCAGAGGGTCGAGCCAAGTAAGAAGATATAGTCTGCAGATCTAAAATAAAAATGAATCGAGCCTTTGAAATGGTAGCATGAAAGCCTTTAAGCATGAGTGACAGGTTTTGATAATTATGGGGAGCTACGCCAAGATACAAATAAAGATTAAATAAAGAGGGACAATATGAAGGATTTAGTGTAGGGGTGTGTAAAAGAAATATAAGTGCAGAGAATAATAGGATCGGAACCGAGAATCTCAATAGAAATTGTATGTAAATTTTAATTAAAGAAATAAAAGAACTTGTTTTTCAAAAGAATTGAAAACATTGAATCGTGGAATTGTCAATTAAATTGTAAATCATTTATAGAGGTAATTTGGTAGTAGAATTGAGGTGGTTATAAAAATGTGTTGCAATCTATGTTGTGAGTGAAATTTTAAATTGGGGCAAAGAAATTACGAGTGCAAATTGTAGTTTTGTTGTGTGATACAGCACAGAGGGAATTCACTTTTGCATCAATATGCTCTAGGTTTGTGGGGTAAAAAGAATATTGGAATTAGGATTGGGATTAGGATTAGGGTATTTTATTAAGGTTAGATATTTGGTTAGGTTAAGGTTGGGGTTACAATTAACGTTGTGAGAAATAGATTTAGGACCTTAGGTTTAGGTTTAAGGTTAGGGTTAGAGTTAGGAACATGGTTATGAATGTGCTTAGGGTTAGGGTTGGGATTAAGATTATAGTTAGTGCTAGGGTTAGGGTTACAGTTAGGGATTTGGTTAGGATTAGGGTTAGGGATAAGGTTATGATTATAGTAGGAGTTAGGGTAAGGGTTTGGGTTAGGGTTGGTTATGGTTAGTGTTACAATTATGGTTGCAGTTACAATTAAAGATTTGATTAGGGTTAGGGTTAAGGTTAGGTTAGGGTTGGGGTTATGGTTAGAGTTATGGTTATGGTTAGGGTTTTAGGTTATCATTAGGGATTTGGTTAAGGTTAAGGTTAGGGTTAGTCTTATGAGAAATAGGTTTAGGGTTAGGGTTAGGGTTAGGGTTATGAGAAATAAGGTTATGATTATGGTATTTGGTTAGTATTATGGTTAAGTTACAAATACTATTAGGGTTTATGGTTTACCATTTAAGGTATGGATAGGCTTATGTTGTGGGTATGGTTTAGGGTTACCATTACGATCTATGGTTTAGGGTTTAAGGTTAGGTTTATAGTTATGACTTCCATTATGATTACAATTATGGTTATGGTTAGGGTTAAAGTTAGAGTTATAAGAAATAAAATAAGACTTAGGGTTAAGATAAATAAAATTAGGGTTAGGTTAGGGTTATGATTAGGGTTAAGATGTTAGGTTTCAAGAAAAGGTCAAAATTTAAGATAAGCCATAGTTGGCTATAATCAAAGAGAGAAAAACAAACTATAATTATTTCTTATTGAAAAACAACCAAATATGACTTAAGCTTAAATTTAGAGATCACCCTAAACCCTAACCCTAACCCTAATCCCAAACCAAACACACAACCTAACCCTACCCCTAACCTTAACCCTAACCCTAAACCTATGTTTACTCTTAAACCCAACCCTTACCCTAATCCTAACCCCAACCATAACCCAAATCCAAAAACAACCCCTAACTATATCCCCAACCCTATAAACTAAGCTTACATCTAACTTTAAACCATAAACCATAATTGTAACCCTAACAACAACACTTTTATTATTCAATTCAAATATGTATCTTTCATTAATCACCTACATTAACCATAATCATAAGCCTAAATCTAATCCTATCCCTACCCCTAACTCTAACACTAACCTTGAACCTAATAATAAAATAATTTTAAAAAATATAATATTTACTTTATAATAATTATAAGATAATTTTAACAATAATATAATAGTAATAAATTGTATATATTTATAATGACATATTAATAATCAAATAGTATTTATATTAATAATAATGTAATTAAATTGAGAATATAATAATATTTTGGCAATTATAATAGTATAATACTTATATTACATAAAAATAATATAATGTACTAACAATAATAATATATTATTATCGTTTAATAATATTTTAATATATTATTATTGACTGTAAACTAGCATATATATAATATATATAATCTATATAAATAATCTATATAATATACATGGAGAGATATCATTTTTGAGTGTTTATTTTTTTGAATTAAAAAAAATACCTCAAAAATAATATCTCTGATCTCTGTGTATATTATATAGATTATGACAAATATTATATAAATTATACATGCTAGTTATATCAATTTGTAAGAATTGCTAATTAGTTATATTAGATAGAAAGGGTTTCTCCATTGTTTATGTGGGTTAGCTTATGGTTCGTTGGAGGACACCACTAGAGAACGCCCTGACTCTGTTTTGAAGTATGAAATAGAGAGCAGGGAACAAGCAGAAAAGGTCGAGGAATTTTAAAATAATCATTTCAACAACAAATATAATTGTAGTATAATACTATTATTCACCCACACGTAATTAGCTAGTCACAATCTGAAGTTGTATTTGTCTACTCTTAATTTTTCTCGAAGATTATCCATGTATTGTCTCCAAACGTTGAAACCATTATATCTTATAGCTCTTCTTCTCATGCAATTTTAGTTGGCTCTTAAGCAACGCAGATGCCAAGAAACTGTGGTAATTTAGACTAAATAATACCAATGTGACCACCCATGTCTGCTCATGTATACAAGAATCCTAGACAGAGAATTGGTGGCAAGGAACGTTGGGGAGAAATTCATTGAAATCCGCTGCAGCAAGAACAGCGACAACAATAATAATAAATTTTAAGCCCGTGCTATTGAATAACTAAAATTCCATTATAAAGTAAGGGGTCCCGTGGATATTTAAATTCTTCTTATTAAAAAAATTCAAGTGAAAAATTCAATGCTTCTCTTTATTATCTTCCTTAAATTGACAGTTATAAATGTGGGGCTCTTATTTTCAAGAAAAAATATTTATTTTATTTTCTAACTGTACTTTTTTAATTCCATATGATTACCTGCAAAGTGAAAATAGGAATCCAAGCCCCTTCCATGGGCCCAAATTTGTAGCTATAAATGTGAGGCTTTTATTTAAAAGAAAAAGGTCCATATTAATCATGTAGGTGTTTTTTTTTTTTTTTTGGCATCCATGAGACTCTTTACAAAGTAAAAATAGGAGCTCAACCCCTTCCATAGGACTGAAATTTGTAACTATAAATGTGGGGCTTCTATTTTAAAGGGAAAATATTCATTTTAGTTCTATAGCTGCATTTTTTAACTTTCATGAGGCTGCTTGCAAAGGAAAAACATGAGCCACAGCCCTTTCCGGTGAACCACTTCCTTAGACAAGTAGTGGAGAGGGAGGCTCAAATTTTCCTTCACCAACTTAGGGGCTTCTATATGTATGGGAGCTTGCATGTCATTTTAAATTTAAAAATATATATCTATTTGAAGCTGAAAGTTTCATCTACCAATTAGCCAGTTAAAGTTTATATGTCATTTAAAAATAAACAAATGAATTTGATTATTATTTAATTACTATAATTTCTCAATATAAGCATTTTTCCTTCACTTCAATTTTTTTAATAGAGAGAATTTAGAAAACCATGGGACCCTTTACTTTAAAATGGCCCCTATTTTACTCAACAACACCCACTTAGAAATTTGGCAAGCCCTCCCTCCATGGCCATTATGTTTTCAAGTAATATTGAATTTAGTATTATTAACCATTACATCTTTGACACTTAATTATACAAGAAAAAAACATTTCTAGCTATATTTTTTTATGGTGAAATGCACTTCTATATTAAACTATAAAATTATAATACACGATTGAACATAAAATATGGATGGAGTGGAATCACTCCCCAAGAGTATGCTCGGACCTAAGAAAAACAAACAAAAATTAGACACATCAATACATAGCAAGAGCTATAATAGCGAGAGGAGGTCATTATTAGTTGTTTGCCTTAGCCATCTAGAGGATCCTAGGCATCAAGTAGGGAATGTCGAGATTCTTTGTCTTTTTTTCTTCTAGATCATCAATAGTTGTGTGAATAGGTGAAATAACAAGGTTTGACTTACTCCTAGATCTATAACATAACATTAGATCATATAGTGGCTTTAACATACAATCTGAAATGAGTGTCCACTACCAAACTTGAAAATATAACAATGCTTAAATATCTTTTCACATGCTGAGTAGAATTTGTACTTTGAAAGCATGTCAAATTTGGGTAAATCTCACAATAATCCTAGGTTAGTTACCTAAAAGAATAATATGCTAGGGAAAAACCTTTGGCCATAAAGGCTTGACAAAATAATATATCTAGTTCCAAGCCACTTGGGCTTGTGGGCAACAATAGAAGAGGCACTTGAGGGTTTCAAAATTTTCATAGAAATGATAGAGGGTTAGAAACATCCAAATGGATAAGGAAAGGTCCGATGAGATGACCCTAGTATAGGAGGCACCATGCAAAATGAGTTAACTTGAGCTCCAAATTGAGTCAACTTGGCCTCCAAATTGAGTCAACTTGAGCTCTAAATTTAGTCAATTTGGCCTCCAAATTTAGTCAATTTGGCCTCCAAAATGGAAAACCAAGCTATTTAAATCTTGTGATGGCATCAAGTGGCAATAGACTAGAGGCTTCAACAAATATTAGGTTTTTGAACTGTGAAAAGCGAGGAGAAAATCAATAATACTTCTAGAAGGGTTTGTAGTTCTTGAAGGGGTACTTTCATACCACTTCTAAATCCTTCATTAAATCCTAAATTTATGTAGCACATTTGGAGGCACAAACACAATATTATGTCGAAAGGACTCGAAATATTAGTTGTCAAGCTTGTAATAAGATTTAAATTCCAACCAAGATAGTCAATTCATAGTGGCTTTAGGGAAGAGGTTTGAAATGAAGTGAATCACATGCTTAAATAATTTTAGCACATAGGCCAAAGGAACTTTGGCAAGTAATCACATGATACCACTATAGAAGTTGTTAGTTGAAGGAATTCTTAGTCTTGAAATTGTTCCTTTTCTAAATAAGATACAACTTGGTGGCTTCTCAAACCTTTCAAATACTTTTGGCAACAAAGGTGCCTTGAATTTTCACCAATTCCTTCATAATCAGAATGGAGTATAGGCTCAAAACTTGCCAAGCCTTCCTACCATGAAGAATGTTAGAAGCAATACAATGCATGAGGAAGATTTTCAAAGTTGTGTTTCCTTCTAGGGCACAAATTATCCACTTAGCACACAAGACTAACCCCTATTTATGAGTATCAATAAGGCCCAAACCACTACAGTCATATGGGAAGCAACAAATTTCCCAAGAAACTCAATGGAACTCTTTACCTTGCTTTGAGGAGGCCCAATGTCCTTGAGAAATCTCTCTAGCTTTTGATAGGAGGCTTTTGAGGAAGCCTATATAGAAGAATAGTACACATGAGTGGCACTTTAGAACAAATTTAGAATTTCCTAGCTAGAGAAAGAAGCTTAGTAATCCAAAAATATAGTTTATTCTTAATTAAAATCAAAGCAACTTACCAAAGAGTTGTAGAAGAGGATTGAAAAGCAAAGGGAATGCCTAAAATTTTTAAAACAATTCTCATGATTAAAATTCATTTCCAACCAAAAGATTCAAGCTAGGAGGGATTGGTAAAAAGGGTTGATGATAGCAATGAGTCTTCTATCATTGAATACTAGATCTAGAAGCAAGGCATGACTCATATTGTCCTATTCTTCTAAGAGATTGAGGAAGGATCCATCAGCAAAATGGTCATTAACAATGTGGAGACACGGGTTAACAAAGGAAATAATTTAACCCTTTGTTAACCGTGTTGGCCAAGCATGATATAGGAAAGTATGGTAATGAAATTTTCTATGAGACATGGAAATGGTAAAGAATCCATCCTAGTAGATGGCTAATGTATAAAAAAGAGAAATGTGAAGTGTGAAGTAGCATAGTAGTACACGAGTGAAGAAACATGGAAAAATAAAAGGAAAATAGGTGATCACATTGTCATAGCATAAGAAGGATATACACATTATAGCATTGGAGAACATCAACTGGAAACATGAAGTGAAGAAAAGAAGGCCATTTTCGCATATCACCTCATCATGGGAGAATAGATTCAACACATGACATAAGAATAACCCATATGAACAAAGTGAAAAAATATAAAATGGAGTGCCCAGAAAAAATGATGATGGTGAAAGAGGGGTAGTTCTTTTTTAAGTATGATTGTCTATGCAAGTAGATGAAATTTAATGTTTCTTAAGACCATCTCCAAATAACCTACTACTAATTGATAATCATGAGAGTTAGAATTGAAAATATGAAATCAAACACAACAACAAATGGAAAAATAGAAAACAAACAAAAACTAGGATAGGAAAGGAAAATAGAAAAGTGAATAGGATTTGAAGATTAGTATAATTGTTGGATCTAGAATAAAGGGCTATTAGGGAACCACCAAATCAAGTCTCATTAGATTATGAGCTTAGGACATCTATGTAACTAGTTTTAGTTGTGGTTGTAACCTAGTCCTAGGATTGCAACTTGATCCTATATGTTAGAAACCTCTAAAATTTTCATAAATGCTTGGAAATAGTTTACTAAGAAATTGTCTATATGGAAGCCTATAAGAGAGATGAACAAAAGTGGAGTAAATTAATAAAATGGTTGAATTTCAAGATAAAATACATTACAAATAAGACGAAAACATGAAATCAAAGAGATACAATAGATAAGCTGGCACATACATTAGAAAAGGAAGTATGGGTAAAAAATTCTACAAGCTCAATTTTAGCTAAATTGGAGCTTTGGACAAGGCTAGTGGGGATCTTGATGCCTAAGTAGTCAACACGTTTATACCCTAAAGGTCTAGTGTGGGTGGTTTTTCATGTACCAAGGGATATGTTATTATAATATATTTAAGTGGGTGGAGATGCCAACATCTAGCACACATACATTAAGTTAGATATATCAAGTAATTAATTATATTAGGTGATGAATAGGCCTTAATTGGGACTATGGTTTACCCCTCCATTATGTTATTAGGAGGAGGAATATATAAAAGAGGTTATTATCATCATAATTAAATATATTGAGTATGATATTGTATAGGATCTTTTAGAGATATAGTGTGAACTAGCTTCTTCAAAAAGGAGTATTGTACATTTTTACCTTACCTCAAGGGTTTATTATATTTCTACATATATTGGCTATTAGGGCATCTTTTCCCATGAGCATGTCTTGTATGGTGTGATCTATCTTCTATATTGCATTATTTACATTATTATATTTGTGGATCTTACAAAGTGGTAGAGCTATGATTTGGGAAAAGGTGATGATGAAACACTAAATTTTTAAATATTTTCCTATACCTTCCAAATGGCTATAATTATTTTTATAATATTTTTTCTCGAAGTTGGAGGATCCAATAAGGAAGGTATAGTCCAAAACTTAGCTCTTGATCATCAATATCAAGTAAGTTATTGCAATTTTAAGTCAAAGCCTAATTTTTTAAGATTCACCTACATATATTTAGAGGCTCAAATAAAGAAGATATAGGCCAAAATTAAGTTTTCATCATCAATATTGAATGTGTTATTATAATTTTGTTTTTTCATAAGTTCACTTTCTAGGCCATAAATCATAGATTTTTTCTTATTTTTTTGCATATCTACTATTATATTCCTAATCAATTGGGGGTCTATTAATTGTATTTTTTTTGTTTTTAGGCTAAAATAAAGTGAAAACCATTCTTATGGCACTTTGGGAAAGTACCATGATGAAAATCCATTTATGGGTGTCATGTGTACACTTGATTATTTATGTGTACCATTCCAATTGGGAGAATCTTATCTCATACATTATACTATTTTATCCTAACACTATTATCCATCCAATCCATTCGATTTTCATCTATCTTCTTTATATGCCTTGATCTTGACAGAGACTAGGAGCATATACTTCAAAACATGCTTTTGGAAAACTCTTGACATGGTCATTTCCTTTGACCATATACTATCCCATGTCATACCATCACCTACATAGCTCACTATCTAAAAAATTAGCTTGGGTAGGACATGTTATCCTATTATGAGATAGTCCCCAGAAGTAAAATCATGTATCTTATATCTATTTGCATAATTCTTATATCCCCCCACCATTCATATATTCATTTCCATCACACTAGTCCATTCATCCACTCATAGTGCCTCATACATTGCTAGAAACTAGGGGCACATGACTACATCTTGCTTTGGAATAAATCTTGATATAATCCTTCTAGCTCATTTAGTGATTTGGATAATTTCCTAAAATTCAAAAAAAACATATATTTTAAAAATCCAAAACAAATCAAATATATTAAAAAATAAAACAAACAAAAAATCTTTGAGCATTTTCCACCATCCCATGAATATTTTGTTTCCATAAAACTCTCCTCCATTACCCACAATCCAAACAACCTCCATCAATCTCATATCTCCTACTCTCCAGCGTGACACCAAACCATCTAACAATTTTTTTCTTAGCCTTGCTACAAAGCTTGATCCATTTTATCCAACCAATCATCATTGGGATGTACCCTTTCCAATCATCGTGTTATCCTTATTGTTGTGTTATTCATATTATTAACAACCCAATCATTGCATTGTTGTTAACAAAAATGTTTGTTGTGCGACACTCCCCCATCTCCTCTCCTGGTGCTTCTCCTACATTGTGTTCCTCTTCGTTGGTTGTGCAGGGTCAATTGGACACTCCTCATGGGCAGGATTCTCTTGCTCCTTTTCCTGGGTTTTCTTTTTGTGCCTATTCCTTCATATGTGCTACTTTTTCACTATTTTTGGAGGGTTTGCATGGTTTTTCTAAGCACTTGGTCTCTATTCCCTCACATCTAGAGCCTCTTGTTATAGACTCTTCACTTAGAGATCCCCCTATTGTGTCTATCGCTACTTCTAGTGGTTGCTCTTTTTCCTTGGCTTCCAAGACTGGTTTAGTTCGCTCTCCTCGGTTATGCCCTACCCGTTGGCTAAACCTTCCCCGATGGTGGTCTACAGGGAGGATGCTATTGAAAATGAAGAATTATACCATGGGTAAAGTTTGGTGTGTCGCTTTTCCAACTTCTAGCCCTTTCTTCTCAACCTACACAAGTAGGTTTTGGATTCATTGAGGTCTTTAGTGTCGGGTAATATTGAACTCTTGTGCTAAAGGTTTTTTTGTAGCTACTTTTGATTCTATTGAGGATTGTTGCTTGGTGTTGGGTCGTCTTTGGGCTTGGGGAGATCACTCTCTCTCACTCAAACCTTGGACTCCTTCCTTAAACCCCCTCACCGAACCACTCAATGTGTGTCTGCTTTGGGTATGACTCCCAAATTTCTCCCTTCAGTTCTAGGAGACCTACGTTAAGGCCATTGGTAACTCTATTGGTTGATTCTTGAAAACTGATGTTTCCACTTCTTTTATGGGCCATTCTACTTGTGCTTGGCTTCTGGTGGACATTGACATCCTTTTTCCTCTTCACGAAGAGGTGGTTCTATTGGTTGGTGATCGACCCTAGTCACAACTGCTCAATTATGAGGGCCTCACTTTTAGGTGTCATTGTTTTGCTACTAGTCACTTGGTTTTGACTTCTTCTCTCCAATGTCGCAAAAGGTGTGACTACTTGGTGGAAGGATGCTAATGATGATCTCCCAAATCTCGAACAAAGGCATTTGGAAAACTATAAATGGTTTCTTGAAACCACTAACTAATACCATGAGACAAGTAGTCAACATACAAAGATATCTCATGGCATGTGTCTTAGAGTTTCAGGCAGATGAATTAGGTCATCTAATTTCTCTTGAGAACAAAAATGATCAAATAGAAAATAAAATCACCCATTACAATTTCATAGATATTTCTTGCACATCTTACAACATCATGTAAAGTATCATAGGTTTTCTTCTACTTACTATGAAGTTTCCAATAATGCCTTACAATGCTTCCTACCACATTATGCCCCTTGCAAAAAAAAAGTGTAAAGTGACCAAAAGAAAATATTCCACTCCATGTGTCCCCAAATCTCATATGGCATCTCATTTCACCCATTCTAGGGTGATCCCACAATACTGTGTCTCACTTTTTGTCCAAGATGGACATTTACATCAATATTTTTAACTGAATCTTCATCTTCTGGGACCTATAGCAACTAAACTGTTGAGAATTTGAAGATGATGCAAACTAGTGATTTGTGGCAATTTCTATGTAGATTCTATTTTTTTTTTTAATTTCCGAAATAAATCATGAATCTTTCAACATCTCCTTTAATAACTAGTTTTGAATAGAAAACAACATTTTTAGAAAGTAATGATTGTGTCATCCAACATAACTTTTATTCTATAAAGGATAAAATTCTAATTTTTGAAATATTGATTCTCAA
The DNA here is from genome assembly GCA_007258455.2 of Sequoia sempervirens. Lineage (NCBI taxonomy): Eukaryota > Viridiplantae > Streptophyta > Pinopsida > Cupressales > Cupressaceae > Sequoia > Sequoia sempervirens. Next base: position 41,484,327 of record VDFB02270651.1, read on the forward strand.
CATCAATACGGAGGGAAAGGATATTTTTTCATAATTTTTTGTTACATTTTTTCTTAATTAATATCTAAAGGCACTATAACTATAATTTGGACATATGTGTGTGTCATCCAACATAACTTATGTATATATCGAAATCCAATTTTGTTTTGGTGAAACAAGAACATCAATACATAGGAAAAGGATATTTTTTGAAATTTTTTACAATGTTTTACTATTTTTCAACCTCGATAGAACGAAAAGTTTGATGTTCGGAGAAAAATCTATGCTCAGTAAAAATTAAAAATTAAATACATGATAAAATGAAAACATATCAAAATTATACTTGTTGGAAATCTCGTTTCGAGGGCTATGATCTTGCAAAATATCTTTTCAAGTTAAGCTCATCTGCAAGTCCAACGCAGGCTTTGAAACTAAAATTTCTAAGGATATTTTGATGTAGATGCAAAAAAATTCATTTTGGACACCTTCAATCGAAGGTCATTGAGTAAATGTGTGTTTTTTTAGTCCTTTCCCTTCGATCGAAGGTACAAACTAACATACCTTCGATCGAAGGTTTTGCTTCAATTGAAGGTGCATTTTTAAAATTTGAATTCAAGCCAAAAATTTGCTCTTTCCAAAAGTGAGACACAATTATGTGATTTCACCCTCCATATAATACTAACCTGAATTACCATATTGTTTAAATAGTACTTACAATATGAATAACATGCCTAATCCTAAAAATACTTAATTATGCACATTGATATGCTAATTGTATGGTATGGCCCTATGATGTTCGTAAACTAGTGAATACAAAGGAAGGTCTAGTTTTAATTCATTTGTTAATCAAATATATGGTTCATAGGGGTAAAAGCACAAAGTTGTGTCACACTTTTAGCCAACTTATCAGCACAACTTAATTTAAGTATTTCTAACTAAAAATCAATTTTGGTCAAACATATGATTTAAAAAAACTCATTCTAGCTAAGTTAGATACTTCCACAAATTTCTCAACTAAAGTTGTTGGCTAAAAATATATGGAGCACCACTTTGAGTCCAATTTACCAAAAAAATAAAATTATTTGAAAAACTTGAAGTTTCAATAACTCCTAATGTAAATAACATTTTTTTTTTAAATATAAAAAATACCCTTTTGTAAATCCATAAGTGTAGTTTTCAAAAATATATTTATTTTAATAGTTTAATTATTATTTATATTTTATTTTTTATTTTTACTAAAAATAGGTTATTAGCACAAACTATTAGGTTGATTACCATACCAAGGAAAAATACTAAAACTTATTAAAAAAAATTGAAAAAAATATGATGCACTAGATAAAATAATCTATTTCAAAATGGTATAATATTTTTTCTATTTTAAATAAATATTTAATATGAAAGTTGATGTTTGATGGAACCAGTTGTTTTTTTATTCACACACATTTCAATATTTATTTAAAAATATATATTTATCAAAACTGTAAAAAAAATATTCATGCACTAAACTTTCAAATTATAAATACACAAAAAAATTGAAAGAAAAAAGAAATTACTATAAAAAGTTTGACGTCTCTTGCAACTTCATTTTTCAACATTTTATCAACAACTAAATTATAGTGTTAATTTATTAAAAACTAGTTTAAAATAAATTTTAAAATAAAATAAAAAATACAAACATAAAATATACTAAAAAATACATATTTTATTAGTTTACATAATTTCAAAATTCAAAACATATATGCCACTTTTTTGTGATTCAAGTTTAAAGGTTAGATCAGTGTTGGTTGCTTCCTTTGTAAAGTGTGACAATTTTGTGCTTTTACCCATAGAATTCAATGGTCAACACATGCCCCTAAAGCTCTCAATTGTATTCACAAGAAATAAGTATGGGTCAATTATATTTTACATACTATTGTCGTTAAACTTGTAAGGAAGCTAAAGTAGTGAAACAACTTCCTACACTAATCTTGAGAGGAGAATAATGCAAAACTTTTACAAATCTTTAACAGTTATAGAAACTTAAACATAAATAAACACAAATATCATGCATACCACAACACAATGGATTATGTGGAGAAAACCCTTTCGGGAGAAAAACCCCACACTCCAAAAGCCGCCCAATATATTATTCAGAAATCACAAAGATTACAATATACTTGCAAAGTAAGCTTCTCATAGGAGTATCACCACTCAGAGATCCAAGGGAAAACATAGCCGCTATTAGACTCTCAAAATACATCGCAATACACAGTCGTAATACAACACCCTCATAAAATAGGGTTGCATTCTAGGGCAAGTCAAGCTAATAAAATATTGGCCATTGGATATGAGACATAATGATGAACAGTCCAAATTTACAATAATAAAATATAAATAAAATTTTCCTTTCGAGGGCGCTACCCCCAAGCCCTTTCCAGGGCACGCTGCCCCTAGACCCCAACCCCAACCGGGATGATCCCCTAGATCATGGGGGGAATCCCCCCACCCCTATGGTTGTCGGCTAAATAGTACCTTATATAATTGCAAGGTTGAGACACATTTTCTCAACAAAACTTACCACACATGAGATTATATTTTTCAATTATTCTTAAAATGTTAATCGATTCCTCTAAGACCACAATAGAGGTAGCTACAAGACCAAATCAAAAGGTATGGGCCAAGTGCAGGCCACTAGCCTTGGCCCAATCCAAACCTTTTCTATTTTTCATTATTTATCACATCTTCCTATTTATTTTTATTTGTCTCTCAGCTTAATGCAAGTGGGATATTAGTTTACTAAGCATTTGAAGGATTGCTCAAAATGCGGAACCAATTATTTTAAAGCTTGTGACTAAAGTGATAACTCATGGCTAAGTCATTGGTCAAGTTCCTCAATGTCATAGGTAAGGCTATATGGTGAAGAATCAAGAACTAAATTTAAGTTTTCACAAACCCTTTTACTTTCTAACCAACAAATATTATTTTTTTATTTATATTTGAAAAAAAGAATGATTTCCTTGCAACAAGTTTTTTCTTATTGCTACTAAACTAGTATGATAAAGTCAAACACAAATATAATTCTAAAACCAACACATAATATGCACAACTATTTAATAGTTTGCTATAGAAATCAAATTTCATATATTACCATGTGACAAGCAAAATGATTCATTAGAGATTAAGAATACGAGAGTTTTGTTAAAATGTTGAAGTTAATCCTAGTATGATAGACATGCATGTAATAGAAAATCCTACTTAGTGTGTAGTTTATTTGGCATAAAAAATTAGAGATATGAGCTCACTACAAAGATACTCTTAAAGATTAATAGGCCAGGCATAGTTATAAGAACACATAGGTAGGAACAAATTTTAATAGAATGTTGAAGATTGGAAGTAAATTACTAGTTTTATAAGTGGAAATAGAGTGTGCCATTTTATTTTTATAGTTTCTCAAATAATAGAAGTTTTATGGAGTGCTAAAATGATAGATTCAATATACTTAGATACCATGTGTAATAGAGTGTGCAAGATATATAACTATTTGACAAAAGGCATGTTAGGGTTATGCAATTTTCAAGGAATGTTAGGTTCACTAAATCAAGTATGATTGCAACATCTAGAGAAACATACGAGGTTGATAAACTATTAGAATAATGTATATTATTACTTAAAGAAAAAGCACAAATACTACTCTATTGAGAGTCAAAATTTAATAGATGAAATATTATAAATACTATGAATATCGACACTAAATAATAGATTTAAATCAGTGCACTATCTTCTACTTAGTTAAATTTCATTTTATCAAAGGTAAAAGATGGATCCAATAAGATGGAAAAGTTTATATGTGATTTTTTTAAAATATAGATCATAATTCATTGCATGCAACCAATGTAAGGTTCAAATCAAATATCTAACTAATACTAAAATTTACTTTCTACCTAGATGGAAACTTTCTTTCTATAGTCAAAAGCTTTGTTCTTGCAACTCACGGCTCCTTTCTTGTAGCTCAAAACTTTCGTCCTACAACTTGAACTTCTCTTAATATAGTTCCTCATTCTTCAAAACTTAGATTAAGAAATTTCCCAAAAGCTTTCCTCGTTTTAAAATTTTGTATCTTTATAATTTGCTTATGTGAATAATATAAAACTATATTTCATATTAATGTAATTTAATTACCAATTTGAAAGTCCAAGTTGCATGCTCTTGTTCTCTATAGTTTAAAATATAAATTACATTAAAAATAATTATTGAATTATATAAAATTCACATCATCGCGCACAACTAAAATGTATTCTTATTCATAATTCATAATTTACTTAATTAACACATTTTGTAAGACAATAATACTGATTTAAAAATCAAATTAATTCATTTTTTTGAAATCTTTTGCATGCATAATTCACTTTAGTTATCTTAATTTTAGATCCTCCATTTTTCTATAAAAATATCATGCATAGACAATCTAACTCTTACATCAACTTTAATGTTATTTATAATAATTTCCACTTAAAATGATTATTCTTTCTTATTTACTCCATTAGATTTATAATGGAATGAGAGTTTAAATAAAACATAGTTAAGTTAATTTAAAGCTAAATCTTAAATAGTTGATATTATACTTTCCAATTAAATTTCACTTTAATTAAATTATTTAATTAATTTCATTATCTTTGAGGTTAACTCGATTGTGCATAAATATAATTTAAATTTTATCATTCTATTTTTTTTTTAATTTAATCTTCTATCTTCTTGCACAAACAATAATTGAAAAATATATTCTAAAATTTAATTTTCCCATGCAAAATGATTAAAAAATATTTTTTTTTATCTTGTTAGTAAAATAAAAATTCAATTTGATTTATTTATCTACAAAACTTAAAGTATTACTTCTAACATAATTGACTTTTATCATTTGAAACAAAATCAAAATAATTAAAAATAACAATTTCCTAATTAAATTCTTATTCCATCCTTTTACTAATTGAATTATTATAATTAATTAGAAATAAATTTTTGATCAATAAGGAGGGTTATGACATCCTCCCTCCCTAAGATCTTGCATCATTCTAATGCATAATGGTTGAAAAAGAGTTAGCAAGTGTCACCCATCCATCAAGATATCAAGTACCATTAACTATGTTGATTTAAGAAACCCAATCTCTCTATTGACATTATGATATTTAACTCTTAAATCCAAACCAATATAGTTTTCCAATAACATTTATTTCACAATGACAATGCATATGATCTCACCAAGCATCAAGGGTCTAAAGGATACAACTAGAAGAGAAATAATATAGGAAAAGCAAATCTACTAACCACTAGAAATATCATATTCACAAAGGAAACCATGCAATAACAAAGTTCTCACCATCATCAATGATAAAAGATAGGAAAATGTACCAAGTAATAGGAGTTGCCAATCATATTTAGTAGCATATCATATACACAACCAATTTTTAACTATCTCCAAATACACAGTCTTTGAATTTATTTGTCTTAACATCACAAAATTCTTCATCTAGTTTTAGAATTAATAACTAACAAAGTTTTAACCTTAGAAGTCATTAGCATTTAAGAAGATTAATTAAATACATGGAATAATAATATGAACATGTTTAATCATAAAATTTATGTCAATAGTAAAGACAACACAAAGCCAAGGTGGTAATCTTTCATAAGATGAAATGATCAAATAATACATTTAAATATACAATAATATCATCAAATGAAAAAAAAAACATATAAAGTATTCAAAATCCTCAAAAAAAACAATAGAAATTGCTTTCTCGCAAGGTATCCAAATTAAAGCAACACATGATATTTCATAAGAATATATAATAAATCCTTACAACCTTAAAAATTTCAAGCATATATTGTACCATTTTGGTGTCATTAGGAATAATTCATGAGTCCTTGGGATCCATCATATCCAACCAAGGAAGTGTACTAGAAAACTTCAACAAAACTTTATCCACTAAGATAACTATACTTACATAAGCTAGTCCTCAAATCATATTCTCATGGACTCCCCTCCATACCCCAACATACATAATGGCATGGATATTCTATCAAAAATCAAGGTAGAAATGTTGTAATAATAACTTTAACAATATGAATGCAATTATAAAAATGGATTCAAGACTAATCCACTATAATGATTATGTGATTAGCACATTCACAATAATAGAATGAAAACAATATCACAAGTTGAGAAACACAAGTGACAAAAGATATATGTGGAGAAACCTTTGCAAAAAAAACTCCACACCTAAAAAGATCCAATGATTGTATTAATCTTTTCAAAGAAGTTTACATCGCACATCTCCTTTTGAATTCCAGAAACACTTTATTATTTCAACAACCTCCAAACAATTCATGAAACTACTATCTTAAGGCACCAATTTATAGAAGAGTTGGAGGTGAGAATACCACTATGGTATCTCAAAACAAGTGGTAAAATCACATGCAAAAACCATGTGCCCCCCTTAGTGGACAACTTGTACACAAAGTAAATTACAATAAATTGTCACAAGGCCTTCACATGGGCACTTACTCCATAGCCAATCAAATTTGGTTAATACCAAGTGCTCCATAACTCCCCGATGGCTACAAAAAAAGGACATGCAAGTGAAAGAGGTCCCCACTCCAATATGGACACCTAAGAAGAATATTCCTCCATTATGCTTTGTAACCACCACTAACATGTGTCTACCTCTATGGAATGCAATTACAATTTGTCATAAGAAATTAATATTAAATAATTTAACTCTCATGTCTCCTAGTACACTTTCCAAGGAACATGGAGACAGATGAAAATGATATAGGAATGCAAGGTTAATGTCACCTATCCTAACAAATTCATCAAGCATTTTTTCTTTCTTATTATAGTTCATCTACATGTTATTAAATTTTATAACAATTGTCAACTCTGATGCCAAAAACTTATCTATATTCTACGTATTTTACTTCCAAGGAAACCAATAAAGCTACCATAACTTCCACTCACTACCCAATTGTATTTCTTCCAAATCATGCACATTTCAAAACACAGTTTAATCCACATATATAGAAATAACATGGTCTCTCAAACCAAACCAAAATAATAACGTTTTGGTCCTAATTGACCTCTCAATTATTTATTACAAGAAACTCATTCAATATTTCTTCCAAGATTGGTTATTTCTTTAATATATGCTTGAATACTTTCCTCCTTTTGTGTTTTTAAAAACTCCCTATTTTGATTTATTTTCAAATATCCATCACTGTTATTCTTCCAAATCCTTAAAATTCTTTGACAATTTCATGAGTGTTGGCCAACAAATTTTATTTTAGCATTTATCCTTTAAGTTTCCATGTCTAAACCACATCATGATCATAGACAACTCAAGAAAACTCTCACAAATGAAGATCTATTCTCAAAGAACATCTCTACTAACTTTTCCATTTGCAACCTAGGTAAAGATTCTTGAATTAAGAACCTGATTTACCAAATATCTATAACCTTCAAGAATAACTCAAGATACCACTAGTTAACTGACTTTCTAATCCAGAGATAATTTATATCTTCCAAGTTTATGTCACTATAATATTTACAAGCCACCAAAATAATACAATCATTCTATCTTCCTAGCCTTTCTTAGGCTTACACTTTCCTAACATCTTATCATCACAAATCCCAAAATTCCTCATTACTTAGTTATACTCAACCTTAGAAAAGGGCCCATACACATGATTTGTTTCTAGATAAAAGACCATTATTTACAAAACAATTTCTAAAACATTGTCCATTTGATATTCATATTTTATTATACAAGATTGTCACAAAACAAATTCAACAAGTTCCATAGCTTGATGAAGGACAATACATAATTTTGTAGCCATTTGTTTCAATCTACATGAGTCATAACAAGCTCATATTCCTAGATTCTAAAACCAATGCCCAAATACCATGCATAACAACCCACTTGGTCATTAATTAAAATCTCAAGAATAACCATAACATCTTCATGGGCCACTCTACTTTTGTTGGCACTCTTGTGGAGATCGACATCTCCATGCCTCTTCACAAGGATGTAGTTCTAATGGTTGGTGATAGGCCTTGGACTTAGCTACTTGATTATGAGGGCCTCCCTTTCAGATGTTGTCGTTACTTTGCTACAAGCCACTTGGCTTGAGATTTCTCACTTGTGTTGCAAAGGCCCTACTACTTGGTGGAGGAATGTTATTGATGACCACTTGACTATCTACGCTCCCAAATCTTCAACGGATGTCTCTTATCATGATAATGTTGAGCATCTTGCTCCTGGTGTGGAATTGTCATGTCTTGCTAACTCTAATGGGGCTTCTCCTACTTTGTGCTCTCATTCTAGTTTGTTAGTTTCATTTGCTTCGCTCTGCACTTATGTTGTAGTTGTTGAGCCTTGGTGTCCCTCTATTCCCCCTTAGAGTGCTTTTGCTCTGTTCCAAGGTTCTATTATGGATGGAGACAATTTTTCACCTTGTTGTCATTCAGCTCCTCCTTTGTGTGTTGATGATCTTCCCATGGAGGTGTCTCTTGTTCCCCCTTGCAGTGGGACTCTAGATGATAGTATTGCTTGGACTATCATTCATAGAAGGTAGAAAGGTTCCTCTTCTACCTCTTCAATTACTCTGTCTCGAGACTTGTTAGATATGTCTATTGTATATGGTTGGGACCCTTGTTTCTCACTTCTTTCTGGTTCTATGCTCTGGTCAAAAGCATTGCTAGTCTTTGTTCAGTCTTTCTTAGTCTCACTTATGGGGAGATTTGTCTTGCTTTCCTTGATAGTTGTTATCTAACAAGTGCAAGCCCTTTTCCCACTTAACCTAATCAAAACATTTAAAATTTTAAAAAGTGATAATACGAGAAAAAAAAATTGAAATGTTTGCTCCCATCGCTCCTGTCATGCCCTCCCACCTTGTGTCTACTATATTTACTTCTAGTGCATGTGTTTTTTCAGCCTATCCTCTCGCTTGATACATTGTTGGGTGATGCTTCCCCTCCAACGCAGGTTGTTTCTACTATTGCCAAGTCACCAAGGGTTGTTTCTGCTCACATGGACATTGTTGGAGTCATTGCTAGTGTTGTGGGTGAAGGTTGTGTCACCCCCTTGAAGCTTGGAATTGTTGTTGGCATTCGAAGTTTCACTCATGCAGTCAGTTTTGCTACTATTCATCCCTCCAAAAGGAATCTATGCCCTTTTCTTTGTGCAAAATCCTCCCCAGTGGTGGTTTGTGGTTAATATGTGGTGGAAAATGTGGATTTCTACCAACTTATAAGAGGTATACTCTGGAGATTCTCCAATCTTTGGCCTTCTCTTCTTGTTCTTCACAATTGGGTGTTAGGTTCTTAGCAGCCCCTTGTGGCTGGTAAGATTGAACTTTTCCTCTATGCTAAAGTTTTTCATTGATTCATTTACTTCTTTTGAGTACAAAAACTTGGTGTTGGGTAAGTTGTGGACTTGGGGAGAGCACTCTCTCAATCAAACCCTGGATAACTTCCTTTAACCCCCTTACCAAATGTTGGCATAACAACTAACACCTTTGGAGTGCAAGTTGGTATAGACAGCTATGCACACTACATGATGAGTGCTCTTCAAATTAGGAGGGGAAGCTCCCTCGTTGTGTGGACAAAAATGCTTGAAAATTAAACTAAACTATATCCTGTCTTTTTGTCTCAACTATAAGAGGCACAAGTTTTAAGAAAAACTCTATACGTTGCAGCTAAGTATTTTCTGGTTTTGTAAGACTTAACTACAACACAAAAAACTAAAGCTTATACTATCCAATTCCCTCAAGAATTCAAAGCATGAGGAAACAGAGCAGGAATGATTATCAGACGATAAACTGGGTATAGACTCACAACGTGAAGGCAAGGTGGGGCAACTATCTGCTTGTCTGAATAGGCTTGTTATTCACACACATCACACAATAAACCAAGTACAGATTCTCAACTTGAAGGCAAGGTGGCACAACTATCAGCTCAATTTGAATGAGTTTATTGAACACGAAACATAAAGGATAGCCAACTAGGACAATAAATTGCATAGGCGAGACACGCATACAATCTATGATCAAACTAGCCACTATATCTAACTAAGGCAAGCATTCACCATCATAATTGCATGAAACCCAAGTGGCATAACAATTCATCATAACAGTAAATACTCATGAACAGATATAGAACGAGCAATATTACAGGCAAGGTAGGCGCAACATATATTTCTCTCTCGTGCAAAAGTTATGTACAAATGAGCAAAAGCTCTTATTTATAGACATCAAAGGTGTAGGGAACCCCAAAATCACCTTGAGTCAACTACAGTCTTGCAATGCATGCAAGATTTATTGCTAAACCCTAATAAAGCAAACTATACAGTTAACTGGAAAGCTACCATCAGTTAACCAATATAATTAATCTAAAAATGGACAATGTGCAAGCATGCACGTCCTTATTGAAAGGAAAGCTAATTGGAACACTACCATCAGTTAACGTAAACCCTAAATACAACTCCAAGTGTGTAAAGGAAATCCCAGAATAGACATGCATGAGATGAGACAGCGAGTTAACTTGAAAAGGTAACGCCAAGTTTAACTCCTGTGTGTAATGTATATCCTGAGAGGTGGGAACTGAAGTCTACTGGTCGTGATCTCGAGCAACCAATCCTTCAACGAGATTGTTAACTGTATCACTGTCTGGAGCACTGATACTCTGCCAAAGTATGCTATGTCTGTGCAGCATGTCCTCACCAACTGTGATCTAGGACTGAAGTTCGCCTCTGCTCCTGGTTGCTTCATTGAACAATGCTAACATGACTGTAAGTTGATCTATCTTACAGCCAATGGTCTCCCCACTAAAGATACTATGAACGAGTGTCTGGAGCTCTGACTATACATTAGTAAGCTCAACATACACACCACCCTCAATCTGATACCATCACGGTAAGCGAGACACTAAGGTTCTCACAGACCAGAGTGAACTAGTGACGTGCTCTCTACTCTCAACCAACTCTGATGCGATAGGCTCCTCTATCTTTGCCTTGAAAACCAACAGTTTTTTCCAAGAGTAGATAGCTTCTTTATCTTTTGCATCTATGACTGATTCATATGCCACACTCAGGTGAGCAATCATAATCTTGTCCCGGGGTCAGTTAATCGCCATGTCTCACTCCTCATCCTTGAGACGTAGATGAAGTTCTTGTGCATTATACCGCAATTGATATAGCTTTGCAAGCATAGAGCGGCCTTTAGCAACAAACTCCTCCTCCCATTCCTCCAAACGCTTGTCGTAAGTAACCAGATGATTAAGCTGGCCCTGCTCTATTGGTGGCTCAAGCATCGGTGGGAGTGTGGTAGTAACATCTGACCTATGTACAAGGCTAGAAATGTATTGACGAAGCTATCTGATTTCATCCTTGAGGGTTGCATTATTTTCTCCGTCCTTCAGCATTCTATCCCTAGCGTTGTCTATAGCAACCTGTAGGAGATCAACCTGAGTCTGGCGAGTGCTTCGACCAAGGTTGACTATGATAACCTTGAAGTCATGAGCTTCAATCTCATCCAAACTCTTCCCCTCTGGAGGTATGGCAGTCTCAACGACGATCTACATATCAGCATTCCTCTCTACGTGGACCATGTTCTTGATCCTCTTGTCTGGCGCATCTTGGTAAACATGATCAAAGTCTAAATGATCAAGGACATAGGACGGTTGCCTCCTCTTCCTTCCCAGTTGAGATTCAATCCAAGACTGGTCTCGGCTAATGCCATTGGAAGGATTTGTACTAGTAATAGGAGGCTTCGATGAGAGTGAATATGTAGAGGAACTGTTGCAAGATGGCGAGTCTAAGTCCAATTCAATGTGAATCGGGATTGGTGACTACTCTGGTGTTGGTGTAGGAACTCGAGGCTGGACCTCAGGCACCAACAGACTCTGAATTGGCCTCTGAACTAGCTGTCTGACAGGCTTCGTGTGTGTATCAATGGCAAGCGCCTTACCTTTTTAATTGTTTCGCGCTTGACTTTTCTTAGGAGGGTTACTCATTTTCTTTTGTTTGGGTTTTGACGAGGAAGGTAGCGAAGGATTCACCACTAGCAGCTCTGCTCTAGGCACATTTACCCTCCTGGTCCTCTTGTTGTCAACGTACAGTATATTGTTTTGGATAACTCTACTTGACTTCTCTTTTACCGATGCGTACTCCTTGGCATACCAATCAACTGCCGGCAGCAGTTGTGTGTCAACCTACTCTCTGAAAAACTGAGGAAGGAATTCTACCTCATCTGATAAACCTCCCACATCTTCTGCCAAGAAAACATAAATCTATGAGAGAGAGAAGCGGTCGTAGCTACGTCTGCGCACCTCGAAGTCGTCCTCGCAATTTTCCCAATAGTCCTCCATAGTAGGCTTATGGTATGCACGACCACCGAGGTGTGTTGCGTAATGACCCCAAGGATCATAGGCACGTATATCAATAAGATACTTGAGACGATACTTCTCTAGCTCCTGTCCCGCAACTTTGGCATCAACTGTCGTTCTGCACCAATATATTTTGAACTGCATGGGAAAGTTGGCAGCCTGTTTATGCTTGCAGTGTAAAAGACGATGAACATCATACAACTGCCTCAAGAACTCTATGAAAACTGTCTTATATGAAGGATAGCGTGGAAGCATAGCTGGATTTCTTATAAATCCATATACTCGGATGTAGGTGTATGTCGGGAACTGAATGAACCAGTCCGCCCAATCAACCATCGCTGCTCTAGCAACCACCAAGATACAGACGTGCAACTCCCGGTCCAAGTTTCTTACTATGTAAGTCAGGAAAGCCTCTTGAACACGCTTGAAGTGACATTTAGCATTAGTGAACTCAAGTTGATTGTAATAGTGATAGACTTTCTGAACACTGAGAATGCCAATCGTGTTTAATCCTCTAAACTGACCCTAGTAAGCAATCAAGTACATGAGGTAAGAACACATATGAAACTCATTGGCAACTAGGAAACCGGTGATTTGCTCGTGGAGAACATCGTTGATGAAGGATGCCCAGTCATAATGCTCCTACCCAGATATGATGCGACCAATGATGTAATACATCCAAGGCTGGAAAATGTTTGCATGTGCATGACCTAAGACACGATTCAAGAGTGTGATTAGAATCGAGTACTCATCCTTGTACTCACCGCGACCCACATTGTTTGGCAATTTGTTCCTCATTTGCTTCAACCATCGCTTTGCCATCTTGCTTTGGCACTTGTCCATATCAGCGTTGAATGCATGTGCACACTACTCCATAGAAATGATCAGACTGCTCAGGTGCTGAGGGATACCAAAACTTCTTTCAACGTCCAGAGGCTTGAGACTACAAATGACTCGTCCATCTACTGACACTATCTCACGAGTAGCAGAGTTGTAATTCTTAACACAAGACATCACGAACTCAACACAGTGAACGAAGATAGGTATGGAAGCAGCCTCAAGTAACCCAAACTACTGAATGTTTTGAATAATCGAATCTCTAATCTTGACTGGTTCTAAGACTGCTTCTGGAAGCACCTTATGGAGATTCGTCTCAACCGTCCCGATGAAGTCGTGAGTTAGGACTGATTTGGTCTTGTATCCGAGCTGAGTGTATTGCATTTTGAAAAACTCGCCCGTTGACTGTGAACATGGCTATGTTATGACAAGATTTCTAGAAAGCTAAAAATAGCCTATCAAAGGGTTATTTTCGGCAAAAAAATCTGAGATATGGGTTTTGTCTAGAAAAAGATTATAAGACAACCCAGAACGTCAGATATTGGAAAATCTAACTTCTACTCGACCATGCAAGGAATTTTCAGTTGAGAAATTAGAAACTCAAGAACTAATGCTCTAAAGTTAAAAATTCTTGAAAATTCAAGCACATGAATTTAACTCGAGGAAGCTATGTAGAATCAATCCAGATGAATAAATTTGCCAAAATTTCCCTGTTTTCTAAACATGTTAATTGAATTTGAGAGAATTCTGATGAATCTGAGAGGAGAAAAGATGTTTTTCCTATGTTCTTCCTCTGTCAAAATCGCCACTGGCTTCTCAAATTTTCCGATGACTGTAAACTGTAACTGCAAAAGGAATTGTTTGATGCTAATAAATTTGATTGTTGATGATAAATTCACCCAACCCTGGAAAATTCACCTCTGCCTTGAAGAAATACAAATTTTGATCAAGTTGGATGAATAATTAATAATGGCGCCATGATTAAATAGAGTAAAATCGCACCATAATGATGACTGCAAGATTTAAAACCTCAATTGAAATAGAATGATTATGATTGGACCCCCTCCAGTTACACTGAGGCTAACTTGGAGTCCGGAATAAAATAATAATAAAAATGTTCAGTTGCCAAACACATGCAAATTTCATCTTACAACACAAAGGGGCGCCAAAAATAGCTTATTGGACAAAATCACCAGCTTTCATGCTGGCATGCAATTTGAAAATTTAATATTATTTATTCAGTTGACAAACCACATAAAGCATTTGGACTCGTTCGGCAGACTTCATTGATTTCAAAAAGTCCTCATTTGACCTCATAGGCATCCATTTCCTCAAGATATTACGGTTTTCGCTAACTCCCTACTTTGTAGGTGACTACAAAGTTACAGTTGATCATATTCAATACTAATTTTTGGGTGACTAGATGACGCTAAGACCAAGCCTGGATATTCATCGCAAAGCCTGCAGAACAAGGATGAAATGTTTGTTGGGAGCTAGAACTGCAAAATCCATCATTTAACACCTCAAAGAATTAAGCGCCCTTGATTAAATTGATTTTTCGGCACCAGACTTAGCCATTTCTCCATTCTGCCATTTGACGCTTGAAACTACTGCTGACGACGAACAATGAACCCTGCAGACTAGATGGTAGACTCATTGCATGACTGGAAGTATTCTGCATCCAACGACTGTACTTAAGGCATCAGAAGATTGCATTAGGGATCCCAAAAGCAAGGGCGCCCCTGGCCTGAGAAGGCTCAAACACCATTTTGTCAAAAGTGTGACTTTCAACCAGATGCCCTACTTTGACCTTAGAATATCGGGAGCTGGGGTGACCTGATTCGCGCATCATTTGTCTCATCGCGTAGCTGAAACAACTTAAGAGAGATGTCTCTGGAGGTGAAAAAGCGAGAAAACTGCTTCTAAGACCTCAAATAGACGATAGCCTTTTCTTTTTAAAATATACGCTCCATACTTAGTCCTTTTCTAAGTTGTCTTCGCTTTTCAACATCTGCAAAGACCTCACGCGTACTATCATTTTCCAAATCCTGAAGGTTGACGGCTGGGCTCATTGGATAGCTGGAGTAATTCCTCACACATCCCGTGAAGACTTTGAAAACTAAAAACCCCATCTGACAAGCCTAAAGGCTAGGCACCCCTGGCCTATAGAGGCTACAGTGTATGTTTCACGTTTCTCCACCCTCTAATTTCCATGCCTGGTAGGATCTATGCCACGATCTCTCAGAATATCAGGCTGAAAGGTTGATTGGTACATTGCGAAACCGGACTAGAGTAGCACAGATGTCAGGAAGACCTCATCTGCAATTTCATCCATTTGATGAGTCAATTTCAAGGTCGCCCCTGGGCTACAGGGGCTTAGATTTGTAAACTGACTACCTTTTGTGATATGCATCCACTTCATAACCTCAGCTTCTGACTTCGACTTCCGGAGTTGTGGAACTTGGATGACTGCGTTCGATAGCTCATCGAAAAGCTGGGCTAATTTGGAAGAAAATGAATATAACTGCAAGCAAAAATAACCAAATCTGGACCTTCAAAGAGAAGGTCGCCCCTGGGCTACAGGGGCTCAAAAATTTGTGAACTGACCATCCTTCGCAATATGCAACCTCTTGTACCTTCAGCTTCTGACGTCAATTGTTGGAGTTATGCAACTTGGATGACTTCGTCGGATAGCTCGTCAAATAGTTGGGCTAATTTTGAAGAGATTGACTGCATTTACAAGCAAAAGAAACAAGATTTGGGCCTTCAAGGAGAAGGGCACCCCTGGGCTACAGGGGCTCAAATCTACTTTTTGCTAAAAATATTCATTTGTTTGATCTCTATAATCACTGTTTCGGCCATTGAAATGACCATGTAGGAGTATAATTTCATTGTGAAGTGCTTCTCCATCATCACATATCTCGCTCTGAGTCCCTGGTTCAGGTTCTGAGCTCCAGGTGATCACCAATTGCTGCTGACGACTAACATGATACTGACCAAAGTCCTTATTTGACTTGCCCAAAAACTATTTTTTGACATCATTCAACAAGGTTTAGAATCTTTCAAGCAAAATTCCTTAATGAAGCAAAAAAATTGGTTTGGGTACAACACTAAACCACTCAATGTGCATCTGGTGTGGGTTAGACTTTCTAATCTTCCCCTCAATATTGAGAGGATTCTTGTTATGAGGCCATTGGCAATTTTTTTGGTCACTTCTTAAAGGTTGATGATTCCACTTCCTTCGTGGGGCAATCTACTTTCACCCGCATCTTGGTGGATATCAACATCTCCAAGCCTCTTCACGGGGATGTGATTATGATAGTCAAGGGGATAGGCATTGGACTCAATCACTTTATTATAAGGGCCTCACTTTTAGATGTCCTCATTGCTTCAGAATTGGTCACTTGGCTTTGGATTGCTCTCTCTTACGTCATAAAGGCATTGCTACTTGGTGGAAGAATGCTAATGGTGATCACTTGACTATCGAGGCTCCTAACTATTCGTTTGATGACTCCTATCAAGATAATATTGAGCATCTTGCTTCTAGTGCAGCATTGTCATGTCTTGAGGACCAAACTGGAGTTCCGTTTGCGTCAAGCTCACATCATGTTTCATCAACCACTTCAACTCAACTTAACTCCAAACTTCTCATGTGGATGATAACTGCATTTTTCCTTATCATCCTTTTGTTCCCCCTTCGTGTGTTGATAGACCTTTCATGGGGGAGTCTCCTCTTATTTCCCCTTGTAATGGGACTTTGGATGATAGTATTGCTTGGATTGTTGTTCATAGAAGGAGGAAAGGTATTTCTTCTACCTCTTTCCATACTCATTCTCAAGTTGTGAATGATAAGTCAATTGCATAAGGTTGGGAACCTTGTTTCCCACTTCTTTTCGATGCTATGCTCTGATCAAAAGCATTGATGTTATTTGTTTTGTTTTTTCAATATCACTATTGGTGAGATGCATCATGCTTGCCTCTATGGTTGTTTTGTAATGGGTTTGATCCCTTCTCTCGTGTTGTTTACCTTAATCAAAACATTTAAACATTTAAGAAATTATATTGTCAACATTTTGATTACAAATGGGCTCTTCTATTCAAATGAGATGTGCAAATAAGAATAGCCAAATGATCTCTTTTAAGTACCAAACTTACTGATATCATATTTAGTTTATTATTTATTCTAAACCGATTTTATAAAGTTGAGAGATTAACAAGTCTTGATTCAAGAGAAATCATTAATCACACACATTACTGTGTTTGGGAGCCACCTTCATTTAACCAAACTGCCTACATATATTTCTAATAGAATCAAGGTATATAAATATTGAGTTTTTTTCTTGTAAAACAAGTACATAATCCTTTCCTAGGTATTATTTCCCTAAACAATTCATTGTCAATTGTGACCCACAATAACAAATTAGTCAATGTAGTGTATAAAAAATGAAACCTGTGGAAAGTATATCAAACTTTCAAGGTCAATTCTTCATACATACATTAAGATGACTTAACAATTCTCAAAACTATTCAAATTGTCCCTTTTTACAATGCTTGGAATAGAAAGAAAATTAAAAAATTAATTTATTACAAGGTCAAATAGCTAATTATAACAAATTGGTGAAAATAAATGTCTACAAAGTAATAATTATAATGTAAATTTAATAAAAATGAAAAGTACAAGTCTTGAAGATGATTTTGAGTCGTAGAGAGTCTTGACTATAGACACCAACACTTAGCGCGGACCTCCTCACAATGCATTGTTGTCCAGTACAAAAACGGTATGAAAGATATACAAAACATAGAATAAAATTCTACACAACAATACAAGTATCTAATTTAAATGGTATGAGAAATACTTAAATGTTGAAAATGACAACACAATTTTATCTATTGAAATTAAAAAGAAAGATATGAAAAAATAGAACCAAATTCTCACTTCTTCAATAGAAAACCTACACACACATAAGAAAAGAAAATGTTTTTGTTTGGTCGTTTTAGGGGCTTTCCTCAATCAAACCCCTATTTTGGTATGTCTACCTCCACAACAACCAGGGTTTTTGATATGTAAATTGGAAAAGATGTAAAGATGCAATGAAAATTGACATGACAGAGATACAAATAGATTATTAACAAAACAATAACACCCAATGCATTTAAGTGCTAATATAAGAAGAAATGTAGAATGATAGCTAAGAACAAGGCCACCTTGAAGCTTCAAAGAACCCTCAATATGACTTGTTCAAGAATGATGGTGAGACAGAATAGTGATAACATGCACAGTGAAAATAGCTTGTTATGCCTCCGATGGTTGACAATAGTATTGTTGCTTCAAAGAGTTTTTATTCTTCCAAAATCTGTGTGAGGGTGAGTAGAGTGAAAAATCCAATTGGGATCTCCATGAAAAGTGAGTCGGGTTGCTTTTGTTCAATACGACTACATGGAGGGCCATTAAGCCACAGGAATGTAACGCTCCAACAGCGATTGGAATCACAATTTTTTGCATCTTGACACTAATGCATTGTGTAGATGTTTCTGTGAAACACTCGCATCCAAAAAGATTCGGACATAGAGGACTGAGAATAACATGAAACTAATAGAAGTGCATGCTTTAGGTGTTAACATTTTGAAACTAAACTATTTTTATCAAAAGAGCTAAAGAGAGGGTGTTGTGTAGTGTGAAATTGCAAGGATATTACAATTTATGACATTACAATTTTCCCCCACTTTAGCAAGCATATGAACTATACTAATAAATGCATGCTAAAGTAGGAATTAACAATTACACATGTTACCAGATGATAAATGCGAGACAATTTATCAACAAATCTACCTATGAATTTACCAAATATTGGAAATCAATTGCAAATAAAGTTGAGCATAACATGGATGAAAAAAACATATTTACTATTTTCTTATGAGACAAATGAAAAATTCAATATGAAATGTGATCTTCCTCACCTAGCAATATTGCAAACATCAATATAACCTTGTATGTAGCTCCTTAAAATAGCAATATTGGAAGATACTTTGTAGCATATATAAATCAATTAATGTGCACTAAACAAGATCACCCTAAAAACTACCATCATCTACCTCCATTGATGATCTTTTGGATTTGCTTTGAGGTGCACAATTCTTCATAAAGATGTATCTTCAAACTAGATCCAATCTACCCCAAAGACATAGAAAAGATTGCATTTAAGACAAAGTAAGGCACCTATGAGTGGTTGGTAATGTCTTTTAGTATGACCAACACACTTACAACCTTTATGTGGTTCATGAATGATATGTTGTGACCCTTCATTTATATTATTATCATTGCCTACTAAGTTGGTATCATCATCCACATCAACACTAGAAAAGAGCATAGTGCACCTACTTAAAATGTTCAAAAATAATTATCAAGATTGACATCTGGCTAAAGCCCCTTAGAATCAAACTTTAAAGGTTTATAGCAAAGGAGTCAAGAGGTTGCTATATCTTTTAAACAAAGTTGTCAAGAATTTTTTATCTTTGTCAAAGGCCAAGTTTAAATTTCGACTATCAAACTAGGATCATGAGACTACTAGATAGTTTTTTTATGCCACTCCTCCCCATATGATTCACAAAATTGAATATATGACTTTCAAGCCCTAGTGGAAGGATTGAAAATGATATCTTGATACACCATTTCACAATTATAAATCCTACAACGGTTATTTGTGACTTATAACTTATCTCCTCATGGTGGCCCAATTAACTCATTGTTGGCACCTCCAACATCTCTGAGCACTGGGCACTGTAAATTCTTTGTGTACTATTCTTGAACCCAAGCTTGCTCATTTTGCTTGGTGTATTATTTATCAAGACCTTCCACTTGGATTCAAATTCTCATTTGAGAGTTCCCAATCCCCATCATCCATTTTGTGGACAATTTAAGACTCTTAAGAACCTTTTTTTGGTCATGCACCAAAGCCCATGAAGCCTAGACTTGTATTCACAACTTCTTCAAGTCGTTCAAGCCTAACCCATTTTCATGGCATATATTTTTGTTGGGAGATTCACCCTGCCTCCTTTTAAAATTTACCCAAATTTGGCATGCTTTCAAGGTGGATATTCTTTTTGGCATTTGAAAAGATAGATTTTTTGTTATTTTACTAGTTGTGTAATTGATATTCATTTTTTGCTTTACCATAAAGCTATCATTTGCTCCAATGTGTTTATTTAGATTAAGATATAAGCAAACAATGTTACACTTAAAATTGCTCATTTGCAAATGATTTTAGATCACTGGGGCAATGGTCCCTGTTCAACTGCCAAAGTGTCACCTCCTTTTGCCTCCGACAAGGGTCAATCCTCTCCACGTGGGTGCAAACCCATGGATGAGGCAACCTACCAAAAGAAATCATTGCTTCCAATCACATGGCTCTCAACCACCTTGTTTATACAAGGGTTCATGTAGCTTGCAAGTGGTCTCAACATTCTTAGTCACCATCAATCTATTCACATGGGCATGGTGCTTCTAGATGACCAAATTTTGGCAAGTTGCCTCCCCTGAATCTCAAAATTCTTATGTTCATGTTAAACAATCTACAAGAAGAGGAGAGTGCTCTTATTGGTTGGGAACCAATTGTTGATGGTGCCATCCTTGCTAATATATGGGGAAAACCATATGACTATAACCCCTCTTCATGGTGTAGATCTTACTACCTAATAGCTTTGTTGTTTCTTGATGTTTTGTTTTGTTGTTTATGTTTGGTATGCTAAGACTTTGAGAGTGCCTTCTACCACCCACCCATTCTTTTGTGAATGATGTATTATTCTCTTTTCCATTTATTAAAAGTAATATAGCCATTATTCATTCATATATATAAGTTAAATTCTGAATTGGCATATTATTTTATTTTTATTTTTTAAAATTAATATATTATATTTTAGTTTTTTAGGTGGAGCAATTATTTTTAAATTGTAATATTTCTTTTTTAATTGTTTTATTTTTTAAACAATTGTTTTTGTTTTTACTTATAAATTTATTAAATAATGTATTTATTTTAAAATATAATATTAAATCATGTATTTACTTTAAATTTTAATATTAAATGTATTATAAATTATAGAACTTGAAATGTTATTTTATAAAAGATAAAAAAAGTTTTATGATAAAACATTTGGATTTTTCTTTTACCATTTGATGTAATTGTTTTTCAAGATTTACACATCATGCAACATGAAAAAGACTTTGCATGTGCACATTGCACATCAATTGAGGGTACAAAGATAGTGAAGTCCAATTTTAACAAAGTTACATTCAATGGAGGGATTTATTGTTTCACATGGCAATTGACAAACAAATTAGACCATGATGACAAGGGTTGCCTTAAATGTCACCTATGATGTAACATCTCTATCCATACAACATAGTAAAACTTAGGTTTTTAACCTTGCAATAAATAAATAATTTCCCAAAAAACAAGAAGTAATTTTTTTCTCTTTTAACATCAAAGTTTGCACTTGCATATTTGAAAACATGAAATATTTCATAAATGAAATCACATTGCTTTTCAAATTGGAAAGGAGATACAACTTTCCATTTTCAATTTCGCATAAATGATTACAATTAAGCAAAAAATTAACTATTTAACTATTGAGTTCAAAGTCAAAAATTTCATATCCGAATTACTTTTCTGTCTCACAAGCCTTGGCATGTCATCTACAAGAGGGAGGGAATCACCCAAGTGTTTTACCTCCAACCACAGACCGGTGGTCCCTCGCACACCTTCCAACTGGAAATGGCCCTACCCTTCAACGAAGAGTATAGTCAACGACCCCCTAGTATTGTCATCTGAGTTTTTGGTGTTGTGTCCTACTTAACCAATACAATCATACAACTATAGACTCCTAACTATGTATGACACTACTGATTGGTTATGCAACTCTAGAGCATAGTGAACCGACAAGTGAAAGCAAAGACTTTGCACTTACTTTGGTCAAAGTTTTGAATTAAATTCAACCACTCTCATACAAGTGGACTCGTGAGTTCACCCACCTCTAACTCGACTTAGAAACCTTAACTGACTTAAGGTTAACCCAAACTTATTGTTTAACCAATGGTTGACTTATTATAGATTTTTTTCTCGATATATGGTAACTCACTAAGTCAAAACTTTACTGGGTTGGGTAGTTAACTTTGACTTCGAACACCCATGTTATGTTTACATAACTACCTGGGTCTTGACTACTGCCACTTGTTTGAATCCTTACTACAACCCATGAGAGTAAATATTGTCCCATTTTTAACATTTAACAAATCTTGACGACAAAATGACGTCAACTTGACCTTCCTAGTCATATTATAGTATTTTAATAACTTATTCAATAACCCCACAAGGGTGAATATTTTCACATAGAAGATTATATCTTTAAATTGGGTCTTTGACTTTCCATGGTAAAAACCTATGGTCTTGTTCACTAAGAGTACCGTATTTAAATTTTGTCATTCTGGATAATATTGTTGTTAGAAAGTTATACATAAATAGCTATCTTATAAAACTGACTATGTAGCATTAAAGTGGTTTAATTCAATATTTGCATCTAGACAACTTCAAATAGGTTAACAACTATCCAATCTGTTAATCCTTCATTATCTATCAAGTTTATTCCATACAAGTTTCAAGAACAATTTTCAATATAAAGATGCGTATACACATGATTTCGAATAATTGACTCTCATTGAGAGCTTTCTATATACATACAAGAATATTATTGGTTTTAACCCAACTAGGATTCTAAACTCTATTGAAAAAATTAATCGTAAAACTCAAATTCAAAGATTTTTAAATTGTTCTACACTACTTTGCTGCCCCTACCAAAAGAATTGTGGTTAAATGCATTTATAGTGTTGGGTAAAAGCACAAAATTGTATACACATTTATAGTATTGGGTAAATGCATTTATTCCATACAAGTTTCAAGAACAATTTTCAATATAAAGATGTGTATACACATGCTTTCGAATAATTGACTCTCATTGAGAGCTTTCTATATACATACAAGAATATTATTGGTTTTAATCCAACTAGGATTCTAAACTCTATTGAAAAAATTAATTGTAAAACTCAAATTCAAAGATTTTTAAATTGTTCTACATTACTTTGCTGCCCCTGCCGCAAGAATTGTGGTTAAATGCATTTATAGTGTTGGGTAAAAGCACAAAATTGTCACACTTTTGGCCAAATAAATAGTTTCAAGCGAAACATTTTTGGGTGAATAGGTTTCGATTGAAACCACATGACCTATACATGGCACACGGGGTTTCGGCCGAATCCAAAAAAAATAAATTTTTCCCTTTGTTGATTTGAAATTGGCTTATTTTATGTGTGGGGTTTCCATAGAAAGGGAACCCTTTCTACCGAAACTGTCTATGTGGCATCTTAGTCGGCAACCAACTCAGTTTTTTTAGTATTTTCTGAAACTTTCAACGTCGACTAAGTAGTTTTTTAGTTAGAGTGATATTTTTTAAAATAAAATAAAAAATACTCTTTTGTAGAGCTCGGAGTGGTGAATCTGAATACGTAATTTTTTTTAATATTTTGATTAGTTTTAATATATTTAATTTTAAAATAATGCAAGTAGGTTGTTAAAGTTGAAAAAAAGGTTGATTAGAATTTTTTTTTAAAATAGTAAAACATATAGAAAGAATTTTAAAAAATATATGATCCACTAGAGGAGAGAGTCCTCTTCAAAAGGGTATAATTTGTTTTTTGAAAATGATTAAAAAAAATAGACAATAGTTGATGTCTCATGAAAACTGTCAAATTTTAACAAGTTTGACTTTAAAATGTCATTACGAGAAAAATATACATCAAAATTTGAATTTTTTATCCATGCACTAGATATCGAAGTTACCTATTTGGAAAACATAAATTCAAGGAAAAATGAAGTTTTTTTCAATTTGTTTTTTGACGTCACGTGAATGTCACTTTTTTAAAAAATTTCAGCATTCCAAAATCTGTTCTTAAATTGATAAAAAAAAATAATAAAAACAATTTTTAAAAAATTTGAAAAATTAAAGGAATAAACTTCATCAAAAGTTCTACATTTCATTAGTTTACATCATTTTGAAATTCAAAATATAAAGACCACTTTTATGTGGTCAAAGTTCAAAACAATTTTGTTGTTGGTTGATTCCTTTAAATAAAGTGACACAGGTTTGTGTTTTTACCTTGCTCATATTTTATTTCTCTTCAAGAAAACTAGGAAACTCTCTCTTCTTTACTTTAGAGAGGTGTTAAAACACACACACACACACACAAGAAATCAGAAAAGAACGTCCCTCAGAAATCATTGAATTCTCCATTGGTAAAAGCTTTCAGTTTTAAAAGAAACTAGTCCAAAACCCAGTCGACCTGCTCTCAATAGCTTTACTACTAAAACATCGGCTAAACTCCTTTCATAAGGACCCTGGAAGGCTATACTCCTACCCCTGTTGTCCTTTTCTACTTTCACAAAGACTCAACACCTCTGCGCAAACAGTTCTTTAGCAAGATTAAACTCTACTTCATATCCCAATGTTTCTTTTGCCAAACTGCTTAATGAATAATCCCAAGATAATGAAAACTTTTATCTTAAATAGTTGGCTTAACCGATAACAATTAGCAAAGGTAGTCACCTCCTCAAAAGATGGTGCCTCTTTTCAAATATGGTGTTGCATTTCCTATCGTTTGCAGATAAGAATAACTGAAATACAATTCAGTTTGGGCACCACCCAGAAACTAACTTCCTCCCCACCCACTCATTACCAAAAATCAAACATTTTAAAGATAGTTAATTGAGCATGATTCCCATTTCAAACACCGCGGTATGCCAAGGATATCAAGATTAAAAATCATGTCAAACTATCACCATCGTGGCTTCAGTAATGCACCAAGAATAACTTAACACTGTTAGCTCCAAGTTATATGTTAGAATAAGGTTCCACTTTACATGGGTTGAGCATTCCCATTCCACAGCTTAAAGACAACCAATAAAAAGAATGTTTGAACAACAGTTTGAAATCAATTTAAAATTTAAATAATATCGCCACAAAGTGGTGCTTAAGACATAAGGATGGTGGTTGATAATTTACACCATAACATTAGCTTTAACGCCATATTTAAATATCAACACCAAAGCCATTGATGAAGGCTATCATGCCTCTCGATGAGCATCATTATAACTAATATTATTTATCATTCTTCATGCTTTTATAAGCATGTAAGTGTTTTTTTATATTAAGTATAATATGGACATAAAATACATATCAAAGAGCATAATTGTTCAACCAAGCACCAGATCTAACAGGCCCCCCTTTACAGTATAATATCATTTATCCCCCCTTTACATGAGATCAAGAGCAGAGTCCCTCAGTAGCAAAACCCTTCCTATTCTATCCCATTACATATTAACAATAGAACCCTCAATTGTGTGAGGTCAAAAGAGTGAAGCCCAATAAGAACCTGTATCAGAGTATCAATAATTAATCAGAGTTTCATTATCAAAATATACAGATATTTACGACTTGTGATCAATAAACAACTATTGCAAATCAAAAAGGATATAAAGAGGTCAAAATGTCGTCAACTATTTGCTTCCTTTTGGTTCATTGCCACCTCTCATTGCCAACAGAGATTTTGCAGCTTCTACTTCCTCGACAGAAGGTTGCAAAGTCTAACACCCTTTGTTCACATCCTTGCTTTGACTCCCTGCAAGGTCCTACTTGAATGCCTAAAAAGCCCTCAGAAAGACTTCCACCCCTGGGTGGCCCTCTGGCCACATATGTTTGTACCTTGCCTCCATGATATCTATTGTGACTTGCTTGTTCTCGAGGTAGTTCCAGAATTTGTCTTTTGAAAGTTCCACTATAATGTAAACCTGCATGGCATCATTGTGAAACATGAGTCTTCTATAATACTCAATAAGCATCCTCCTCCCTTGAACCCTGTCCTCATTCCTTGCTTTCCAGATGGACCACAAAATGTTAGAAGAAAGGCATAACCAAAATAAGGCAACAGTTTTCCCCATTCTTATGTTTTGGTTAAATACAATCTTCTCAAGTAGTGGCTGATCATTAATCCCCCAAATATCTTGCTTATCACAAAACAGTTTTCATTCTACCAATGTTGCATATATCAATGTCATCAAAATTGGTTTTGAATGGTAGTTTTTGTATTATAAGCAACCACCTAAAGCATGTTATTTTTGCCTCTAGTTGTTTCGACCAATTATTTTGAAAAACCTTTTGCCATTGATTCTTGTTCCAGTTAAGCTTCCAGGTTTGATTTAAGTAGTCTGTCAAATCAATGTGATCTGTTAGCATAGAGTGCATTTCCTTGACTTTTGAGTTCATTATGTTATTACCATTTTGTCATTGAAAATCCTTGAATTGAGCACTATCATCCTTACATTCCACAGGGAATTTTAACTAATTGCAAGCATCTCTAAGGATTGAGTAAGTTCTTCAATTGGTGAGGGGAATGTTGAACTCAAAATTTAGGTCATTCCAGTCTTCCAGTTTACCATATTTCAGTACATCCTTGAAGCACTGAATTCCTTTGTGAGCCCACCCTTTTGTAGAGCATCCTTGGAGTAGTGCCAAAGGTTTCCCTTTGTGTTTCAAATTCCACCAAATAGACCCATTAGCCTGTATGATCCCATTATCCCCTGTGGTGAAGTGGTAGTTAGTAAGGCAAGTCTTCATCACTTCCCAGGCTTTCCAAATAGTTTTGAATACATTAGATCCTGCAGGTAATATGGCCTCCTTAGTACTAAGGATATCACTGAGTGGCAGAGATCTCCATGATTTAGCATGCTTAGGGCTCTTATTGAGTATATTTTGTCTAATCAACACTTTCCAAGGTTCTCCACCTTCCAGGGCCCCAATCACCCATTTTGCACCAGAGCAATACCCTGCAGCCTTAGGTCCTTTAACCCCAAGCCTCCTTTGGATTTTTCAATAGTGCGCCATTCCCATTTCATCAAGTGTTTCTTTCTTTTGCCTTTACCATTAGACCATAAAAAGGCTCATATCCTCTTTTGGATCTCATTAATCTAGTAAAAGTTAAAGAACCACACCGAAGCAAAGTATATGTTGTAGGAAGAAAGTATCTTCTAGCATATCTGAATTTGCCCAGCCAAGGAAAGAAACTGTTTATTCCACTTAGAAAGTTTCCTTTCAATCTTGTCCCTAATCCACTGCCACATCTCCTTAATGTTAGGATCCACAACAAAGGGGATACCAAGGTACCTTACCAATTTCTAGGGGCCACACCATTGGAGCCCATAGCTATTGACCTAGTCTAGGGGCTTCTTTTTCCAGCCCAAGAGACAAGATTTGGAGGGGGAAATTTTAGCTCCTGAAGCAAGGCAGAAAATATCCAATTTCCCCATTAGATTTGCAAGGTTGGACTCTTCCAAGGTTAACAAAATTGAAGTGTCATCAGCAAACTGAAGATTAAGGAGCTCATTATCATCTGACAGCCTGATACCCCTAACCCTTGGAATTGTTGAATTCTCCCTTAGAACATAGTGCATGGCATCTGAGGAAATTACAAACAATGTCAAAGCAAGTGGACACCCTTGCCTTATAGATCTTTCAAGGGAATTTTTTTGAGAAAGGATTCCATTGACCTCTACCTGAGCAATTACATCCTGAAAGAGTGTTTTGACCATATGACAAAATGAGTCAGGACAGCCAAAGGCCTTCAACATTAGGAGTACAAATCCCCATTCAATCCTATCATAAGCCTTCTCAAAATCTAGTAACAACATTGTAGCATTTTGCCCTGTTAACTTTGCCCAGTTCAAAGCCTCCCAACTGGTGATCAGATTTTCTAGAATGTATATTCCTTTTATAAAGCCAGTCTGAGTGGAATTTATGATGGAGGGAAGGATGAGGGCCACCCTATCCGCCAAAATCTTAGCCAAGATCTTATAGGAGACATTGAGCAATGTTATGGGTCTCCAGTTTTTAACAAGAGTTCTATCTCCCTCTTTTGGAATTAACTTGATCACTCCCTTGTTGATCTTGTTGCCTAGGGTGCCTTTTTCAAATGCTTCTTTGTAGACAAGGAAGAGATCTTCACACACCCAGTCCAAGAATGTCTTGTAAAACTTTGCAGGAAGGCCATCAACTCCTAGGGACTCGTCATTCTTGAGCAAGAGGATGGCCTTTCTAATCTCCTCCTGTGATACTTCTTTCCCAAGTTCCCCTACCATTTCAACATTAACCTTTTTGGGGATAACTCCTTCAATGTATTGTCTTGCCTCATGGTTAGCTTCCATCTCCTCTTTTGAGGAGAAGAGGTTCTTATAGAATAGAAAAAATTGCTCTCTTATCACATCTTGATTGCTCACAGTGGAGTCATTTACAGTGATCTAGTCAATCTGTTCTCTAGCATGTTTCTCTTTAATGTATCTAAAGAAAAATTGGGTGCCTTTATCCCCATTCTCAAGCCAGTTCATTTTAGCTCTTACTCTTAGTCCCTGTATCTTGATGTTTTGAAGCTCCTTAGGGAGCTTTTGGCCATAATCACCTTGTTTGTGAGTGTTTCATCCATAGGATTCATTTGCAGGTTTGTTTCTGCTTGTAGAAGCTTGTCTTGGAGGAGAGCCTCCCTCCTTCGGCAATCCTTAGCCCTCTTTTTCCCAATTGTTTGGAACAAAACCTTCCAACCCTCTGTATTTAGTGAGCACCTCTCAATATGGGTAAGGTTTCAGTGCACCCACTTATTGATATGCCTGAGACACAAAATGGCACTTTTACAGTCATTGTCATTAAGGAGGCTGGTATTGAGACAAAAACCATTGCTACACCCTGTCGGTTTAGGGGCTCCCTCCTTCAAACAAAACTTAGCCCTTATTGGGTGATGATCTAAGAGGAAGTAAGGGGAGACTTCAACCTTGCAACCATCTTTTACCAGGGAGGCTGAAAAAAATTCCTTGCTACTGTAGAATCTGTCAAGCCTATAGTAGATTCTTCGACCCCCTTGTTGAGAATTACACCAGGTAAACCAAATGGCCTGGGTGTCTTTCTTTTTCCCTTCGATAGGATCTTCAACCTTTAGTTTGGATTTCATTCTTTCCCAATAAAACCTTTCATTTCCTTTCCATTCAAAGCCAGATCCTCCCCATTTATCCTCCTCTCTCTACAATGTTGAAGTCTCCTCCAATGATCCAAGGGATATCCTACAAGGTGCACATCCAGTTCTAGAGGAGGAATATCTTTCCTTTATAGTCATTGGGGGCATAAACTGCACAAATCCCAAAACAGACTATTTTTTTCTTAATGATTACCCAGACAGCCCGGTTGCATGGGGAGGTCCCACAACTGTCCACAAACTAGGCCCACTTATTTTCCATCAGAATCATCGCTACCCCTTTTCCTTTTTCATGTTTGGTCACAAACTGGGTTGCCTCTTTCCATATAACCCTAATGCTAGTATCCAGAGTGAACCCTGTGGCCTTAACCTCTTCTAACAGGACAAAGTCAATTTCCTTTTTTTGTGCCAAGAACCTTCTTACTACATGCTTGCTATCAGGGGTTTCCAGCCCCCTTACATTCCAAGAAATGCAATTGAGCTCCATTAGGCTTGTACATTGGGTGGGGGCCCTTTTTCACACTTGAAGTTATCAAACCATTTAGGCAGTCTATTTTCTGCTTCCACCCTTTTAGCATTAGGAGGCAAGATTCCACTAAGTTTCTTCCTCTTGTCTTTCTGAGGTTGATTAGGATCTTTATCCAAGGGGGTTTTCCAACCTCCAACCCTTTTTTCTTCCTATATCTCTTGGTCTTTTTTACAATGACCTCCATGGGGATTTCTTCACCATCAAAGGTGTCCTTAGTAGAGAGCAAACCAAGCTCATCTGCAGAGTCCATGCCTGACTATGAAGCAAACCAATCAGAACTAACCACTCCACCCAAGGGATTAAGGGGATTCGCTGTCAGGTTAGGGACCATAATTTCATGCACCTTTTCATTTCCAATTACAAAAGATACAGTATTGAAGGAAGAGGGCTTATCCAATCTGTCCTCCAGATCATTGGGTTGGGTGTCCTCAAGACCAGCATTCAATCTTACAATGGACACTTCCTCTCGATTAGCATACTGATTTGGAGGACATCCCCCAATGTCTAGGGTTTCTTCTCCATATCCAGAGATCTAGAGTGCCATCTCTCCCCTTGATTCCAGGGAGCCAGGTTCAATTTGGGGTTCCACAACTTGGTTCTCCTTAAAGTATTTAGAATCGAAGGTGTAAATTTCTTTGCCTAGTTTAGGGTTATTGTCTTTATTTTCTCTAGCATGCCTTATTTTCAGCAGAGCCAACTGTTGGGCATTTAGTTTGGTAGTACTTATCAAATTATCTGAATGTGTTAGTGGGCCTGAACCAATGCCTTCCTTTTTTGTCTTATGTTCTTCATTTCCTTCAAATTCTTGTGTTATACTATTATCTATTTCATTTAGGAGAGAAGTTAGACTATCTTCCACTTGCGATGTTTCTTTATTGCCTTTAATTATCTCTGTGTTCTCCATCCGTAGAGAGTTATTCCTTTTATTAGAGTTGGTTTTATAGTTAGCAAGTGTAAATATTTCATCAAGTTGTTGAGGGGTAGGGTTGCGTTCCACAAAACCATCCCCCTTATTTATATCTTTATCCACCCACCCATCTTTTGCAGAGGGCTACATTTTATTTTTACATCCACCCAAGGAAGTTTTGGCATTGGTTTTATTTTTTATTAGTGGGCAATTCCTTCTAATATGGTCTTCGCACCTACATAAATAGCATGCATTCATACCTCCTAAAATCTCAATATCACAACAAACATCTCCATATTTCAAATTGATCTCCAAAACCTCCAGCAATTCGACACTCGGGGACAAAGAAAACAATGCCCGAGCATCAGAGTGTGGGAGAGGAGTTTTAGTATCATCAATTTTCATAGCACTTCCATATGGTTCTAGTAAAAGTGGGACGAATTTCCAAAGGCAGAGCAGAACGTATTTAATAATTAGCCATCGAGTGCTAGAAAGGGCCAGAGCCTCTTCCTCCAAAGCCTTTGGGTTCCATGCTAGGGCACGGAACACAACCGTGTTGACGTACCAAAACTGTTTTTTAATCACCTCCACTTGAAAGTTTTGATTATTAAAGAATATGACATACAATCCTTTATATATCATTCGGCAATAATAAAATTGCAGCCCTAATTTCTTTTCCCATACATTATTAAACCATTCTTCCATATACTTCCTTGTCGGAACCCTATTAGGGTCAACGACAGCAAAAAAAAATGCAATTTTAACCAACCTAGCATCTTCTTTTTTGATAACCTCATTTAGGGTTTTATTAGGAATTAGAACAACCTTCAATGGAGGAGTCAGGGAATGCTTACCTTGTTCCTCTCCTCCATTGCCTCGCCCTTCGACGACACCCCCAATCTTGAACCTAGCACCCTGCGGCAATTGGCTTCTCTCACCAGCAACAACGTCCTTGAAAGATTTAGGAGCCTCAATGTTGTCATTAGATTTGGCATGCAAATTAGGGGATCCATTTGAGGGATCTATATCCCCGGCCATTAGTATAAGAACACACCACAAGAAACACGTGGTCGAACGCAAGCGTCTCAGCCGACACGAGGCCACGATCACACCCACCACGAACAAAATAAAGCTAAGCAAAGATATGCGGCACAGGATGAGGGTACCGTACGCCTGAGAAATGATGAAAAATTGTGGAGGGTCAAGCCTCCTCCACAGATTGCAGATAGCCCCACCACCAAACCCTCGCACGCGTACCAGACTAACCTGCAGAGCCTAACTTTTTCTCCTTAGCGCCACACCAAAGCATGTAAGTGTTAAATATTAAATACATGTAATAGCCTTATACACACACGCGCATGCACACACGCACACACACACACACACACACACGTGATAGTTACCATTTATCACAATATATTTGCAATCAAATTAAAATGAAGAGAACAAGATCATTTAATGACTGGATTCCACTTACCCTTATGACGCAACTAACGACTTTGAACTCACATTGACTCAACTGGGTTTATAATTTGACCTACACAATGCAAGAAAACTCAGATACCAATACCAATAAATCTATAGACCATACCCTTCTCCTGGGTGATACTCTCCCTCTCCCTCTGGAGGGCGTGAAATTTATCCTGCATTTCACTTAAAGAAACATTCATGTAGTTAGTCAACAATTATAACATATCCATAATATCGAATAAATAACAATAATTCATTAAAGTGCAAATACATCACATTGCATTCAATTTCATCATAACATTTAAATATCAAAGTAACATCATCATTGCATTCCACATTGTATTTTGATATAAAGTTAAAAGTAATTTGTAAATCAAAAATAGGGTGTAACATATCAAGTGAAGCAAGCTATGGAACTCCTTTTAGAAAAGAAGGCAACAAAGGCAATGACATGCATACAACTTGAATCAACTTCTTCTGAGATTAGAGTTGATCCTTTGTAGCTTGACATTTGTATTTTCTAATTGTGATTGATTTTGAAGGTTCAAACTTTGAAGTTGAAGTATGTTACACACTATGTAGTGTACAATATAACAACAATTTCAAAATTAATGAGGAAAATCCATATTTCAAAGTAATGGTGTACCTTTCCTTTACTTTCTCTCTCTCACTCTCTATGTAATTAGGATGACTTTAAATATTAAAAACATTAATTGTTTCTTTTTTTGGATTCTCAATATTTTCACCATTTTATTTTAAATTTTGAAAATGTCTCTATCTTTTGGTTTGCCAAGATACATCCAACAAAGATATTTACTTATATAGCCTATAACATTGGAAAACTATTTCATAAGATACTTCTTTCACTAACTATGTTCAATGCACATGCAAAAGAAAGCATCATCCTTGTAAGACTAACAAAACATCACATGGAGTTGTCCTGAATATTTCATGACTCGGGTATATATTTAATCACTAGATTGCTCACCACAAACTATACAACCACTAGTAGACTACTACCTCAAAGATAGTACTTTTTTTTCAAAAAGTTAGCCTTCATGCATTAGTCAACTATAAAAGTAATAATTCATCTCTTCACCATAATTTCAACTATCATTGGTGTACATAATTTAAGAATGAGACCATTCTCAATTATGAACTAAGATTTGAAGAAAAAAAATACTAGAAAATTTAGTAACCAATCACTTTATCTTAGATAATGATAGACTAAGGACTACTCTTTCATATATAGTGATTGTTCATGATTTCTTCTTGTTTTTAACACATCAAGGATGATATATTGATATCTCAACTTTGCTTACCCAAGAATTGATTGGCATACTTATAGTGAGGTACAAACCAATCAAACTTAAGCACAACAACAAATTTGCGTTATTATCCCAAACATTTAGGGTTCAAATTTTCTAGTAACCTAGCATTGTCTAAACTCTATAGTTGTCAACAATGAATGTCTCAATATTTCAAAATGGTTGCATTTGACCTGCCCACTATCCCGACCATTGCAAGTTCAATCTCACCTATCGCGCCCTCTACTTGCAACGAGTTTGTATTTCTTCCTCAGGCTTCGTCAGTCGTCCATGGCATCTTGTTGGGTGACGACATTCACATTTCGGCACGCGTTCCTTTTGTCCATCCTGCCATGTCCTGGGGGTTGCTACGCCTATGCCTGTGCTTAGGGTTGACTCAACCCCCGCTTTTGGTGCCACAAAAGTAGATTGTGCCCCTCCTCTGATGCATGATTCTACTGTTGGTGAACGTAGCTTTGCTCAAGCAACTAGGTTTGCTCTTGCTCACTCTTTGAGGGAGAAAACTCAAAAATCTCATCCTATCTTTGTGCCAAATCATCCTCAATGGTGGTTTGTGACCTAGATGTGGTGGAAAATGAGGATTCTACCAATGCAGAGGTCCGGTGTGCAAATTCTCCAACCTTTGGCCTTATCTTCTCGACTTGCACAACTAGGTATTGGTTTCTTGAAGGCCTCTTATGGCTACTAAGATTGAGCTCTTCCCCTGTTCAAAGAGTTTTTCGTTGCTTCCTTTATCTCTTATGAGGATAAAAACTTGTTGGGTAAGTTAAAGGCTTGGGGAGAGCACTCTCTCCCGATTAAACCTTGGTCAACTTCCTTTAACCCCCTTACCAAACCACTCAATGTGTGTCAAGTGTGGGTAAGAACTTTGAATCTTTCCCTCCAGTTTTGGGAGGTTTCTTGTTATGAGGCCATGGGCAACTCTATTGGTCGCTTCTTGAAGGTTGATTATTCCACTTGATTATTCCACTTCCTACATGGGGCACTATTTTTGCTCGCATTTTGGCGGATATTGACATCTCCAAGCCTCATTACGAGGATGTGGTTTTAATAGTTAGAGATAGGCCATGGACTCAACCTTTGGATTATGAGGGCCTCCCCTTTAGATGTCATTGATGCTTCTTCATTGGTCACCTGGCTATGGATTGCCCTTTCTTGCATTGTAAGGGATCCACTATGTGGTGGAAGGATGTTAACGAAGATCGCTTAACTATTCATGCTTTGTGATTCTTAGTTGGACGACTCCTCTTAGGATGGGAACGAATCTTTTGCTTCTAGTGCTACTCTAACGTGTCCCTCGAACCCTCATCTAGTACCTCCTACCCTGTCCTCACAGTTCATTTTGCCCTTGGATTTGGACAGTGTTCCACGAGGTTTCTGGGACAGGAATGGGGGGACGCGTTTCAAGGGGTCTAAGTTTGGGGACGGTCGGGGGGGTGTGGCAGGGTGCTGAAATACAGAGTACTTGAAGAAATAGTTATAAAAAGATGTATAAGTATAATAATTATACATCTTGGAGACAACTAGGAGTCCCCTAGACATCTTGAGGACACCCCAACATCCTCGAAGTCGTAGTGGCATCTTGGGGACAGCGATACTGGTAGTGGGATGGTGGTGGGCTGGTGGGGGGACATCCCCCCCAAGTCCCCAAGTCTCTGAGACGTCCCCATCTAGGAAACGTGGGGTTTTTTGGGGGGGATGCGTCTCCGTGGAAACTAGATTTGGATCAACTCCAACCTACTCATGTGGTGGATGGTCGCCCTTCACCTCATTGTGTCCCCGTGGAAACTGGATTTGGATCAACTCCAACCTACTCATGTGGTGGATGGTCGCCCTTCACCTCATTGTTCCTTGGTTCTCTCATCGCATGTTGATGGGTTCTTTGTGGGGGGATCCCCCCCTACTTCCCTTTGTTCTAATAATTTGGATGCTAATGTCTTTTAGATTGTAGTAAGGAAGAAGAAGGGTCCTCCTATAAATCACTTCCCCAAACTCATGTTCAAGTGTTGAGCAAGAGGCCAACCCGTAATAGGCCTAGTATTGTCTAAAAGGGAACCAAGGGTACCAGCTCTTTCATTTGTTTGTTGTTCTTTGCAATTTGGAGGTTATTGTCCCTCTCTTTTGGTTGTGTTGTTCATCTAATGTTTATGGCAGCTTGGGCCTACTTTGCGTTGCCTTATGGCAGCTTTGTAAAGGGTCGGGTCCCTAGTTTCCCACTTTCTTAATTATTTGGTATCATTGTACAAGGGTCTAGGCCCTTTCAAAATCCTTGCTTACCTTAATCAAAACAATGAATGTCTCAATCTTCACTATCAATCCTCAATCATTCAAAAAATGCAAATGTGGGGGAAAAAGTTTCTTTTTTTCTTCAAAACTAGAATTAGTAAAAGAATACCAATTCAACGCATTAAAATTTATTGAGCTAATATAACTTCCCAAACTTTTCTTGTTTTGTGTGTTCATCATTTGTTGCTATGAATTGTTACATTATTTATATCATCAAGCGAGCTTGAAATGATTTGAAGTGTCTTCTAGCTAGAGATTTCATAGTTGTGTTGTTGACAGATGCATACCAACACCTTTCTTTGACCATTTATTTTATATTGTCAACACCTAGAATATGGAATTTAAAAGACATTTTTATATTACATCAAATTTCAAATATGGAAACCAATTTTTATGGATCAGATAGGGGATGTGGCACTTAAGGATTGACAAAATCAGTTTTATATAAGAAGAGATGTTTTTCTAGAGATGTTTTTTTATTCATAATAAGTCATCGACTAAAAAGAGTGGGCTTGTGGTTCTCCAAAGAATTTAAAAATTAAAATTAAAAAAGTCTCACATAGGAAATGGTTAAATATCATCAATTGGATCAAGGAAAAAGCTAGATGGCCCTGATGGAGATAGTAGTGCTCTATGTATCAATGACATTAAAAGGCATTTCCTATGCATCCACTATACAAGAAATACCCATAGAAATCATAATATGTGTGCAAGTAGTTGGGCTACCTAGCACCCTCATTGTGATGCTTTCCTGAATTCATGATACAATAAAGGGAGGCATGGAACTAAAAATAAAAATAAAAAATATTATTTTTGTAAAGGAAAAGATAAATATCCATTCATTATAATTCGTGGTTTACAAAGCAAGGGGGGAGGAGGTCTTCTAAACAAATTTTAAAAAAATTAAAAACCTATCCGACATTTTCCTTTATATTTTCTACTCCTATGGAGGAAAGCTAAAAATCCTTAGTTGGGTGAAAAAAATTCTAGATGTCCCAAACTAGTGACAGGCATCCCTTGCGTATTTACATTTCTTATGCATTCCATTCCCCAAAATTTGGGTGCCACAATAAACACCATAGAGTCAATCACTTATATGCAAATAATTTGAAATTCCGCATTAAGATCTGAATTGGTGAATCATAACTGGGCTCTACTTCAATCACAAAGCAATGTTTTCTATTAGAGTAAAAAGTTGGGTTTTTCAAAGGGCCCAAACCCTTCTTACAAATCAGCTTATCGGCATAAACAATGAGTCCCACGAAATACAGGACTAAACTAAGAAAAGATCCCAACAGATATAGGAACAGAAGCACCAGCAG
Source organism: Sequoia sempervirens (assembly GCA_007258455.2). Taxonomy (NCBI): domain Eukaryota; kingdom Viridiplantae; phylum Streptophyta; class Pinopsida; order Cupressales; family Cupressaceae; genus Sequoia; species Sequoia sempervirens. The sequence continues at coordinate 41,521,508 of VDFB02270651.1, forward strand.
GAACAGCACAAGACCAGCAGAAACCCAAAAAGAAGAAACACCAAACAGGGGACTGATTCAGATCAGCCAGCCTCTTTACCCTAGAGGTGGGCTTGCTATTCCTTAGCCAGGGACTCAATCACAAATCAATGTTATCATTGTGATGCTTTCTTAATTCGAGTTTGTTGAGCTACGTGTGCCATATCCCTATAGTGCAATTTCATTCCATGTTAATACATCTTCTTTGATTTTCACTTCCAGCCACATAGAATTCTTGGGATCCAACTGGGTGGAATACAATGGAGAAGCTTTCTGGATGAAAACAAAAACTACATCCACTTTCTGCTTTTTAAAGAACAGCTCATGAAGCTGAATTCTTATTCAGCTCTCAAGTCAATTTGTAGTCAAACATTTGTTTGAGAACTACTATGTAACTTTCAAGACTCTTCTAAATGATAGAAGGGGAATGTGTATAAAGTGGCATTAGGAATATCTTACGATTTTCTATGACCAGGATACGCACCACATGAGAGCAAAATTTTGATTTGCTCAAGAGTTGAAATCAAATTTCAGTAACTTCTCAAGACTGCCAAGCATCTGTTCTATCAAGACTACAATGTATTTTGTGTATACACTATTACCTTGTTAGTAGTACTGAAATCTTTTTTGGAAAAAAACTTTATAGAAGCCAGTTCATGCGATTGATAAGACCTGCTCTGTTCCCAGGCCTGGTCATGAAGTCAAAAATGAGATGCATATATATTTGAACAGTATATATAAGGTAAAGTGAAAGTGCCCAACCATTCCCACAGTGGAGGTCCCATACATCCAGGCAGCAGACTAGCTTGGCCATGACCCAAAAATGACTTCCAACTTCTAACTAAGCTTGAAGATAACCTTTCAGTTAAGACTGAAAGGAAGAGTATTATATAGCACTTAACCGGCCTAACTTCCTAAAACTAAGTACTGGCTGGAACTACTGAACTTCATGTGTAATGGGCAGAACTCTTATGTGGTTCAGTTTTGATCTGCTCTCTACAGATTGCCTAAAATACTATGGAATTATGTCGAGTGTATGCATGACTACCATACTATAAATTCTTCGTAAATTATGTCCATTCCTTAATTCAGAGCCTTATCAAAAGAAAAGACCTGTTAATCGGTCTCCACTACCAAAGGCTAACAACTATGCAAAGACATTACTTTTTAGTGATGAACAAAGGAACATAAAACTGTATCTCAAATTGGTCAATAGGTGTCAAGGAAGTCCAATCAAAAAAAAATCTTCTGCTTGACCACAGGAGATGCAAACACAGATTAACAGCAGTCAAAGTGCAAGCAATGTAACCGTTACTTTAGTGCATACAAATGTAAACACTAAAGATTATTAGGTTTTCACAGTCCATATTAGTGATGTCAAACAACCTTTTTGCAGAAAATTTGGTATCAATTTTTAATATCAGTATTTCAAAATACACTCACTCCATCATCCATTATTAGCCAAAAAAACAAAAACTCCGGCATTTCTCAAATAGTATATATTACTTCCCATTAGCCCCATTATTTTTTCCATTAACTAAAGAGTTAAATTAAAACAGTTTTTGGGACTCACACGCAATTTGGGTTTATGTCGATCCGCTTGATAGCCACTGATTTGCCAAAAGACCCATGGAAATGCCTGTGGCGCAAAGTATGACAACAGTATTCAATCGCTGGCACAGGGCACTCATCCCTTTCGTAACTTGGAGCATTAGGGTTAGTATCTGCAAGCGCCCCTGCTCCTCCATTTTAGAGAAAAAGGTCATGGACTTGAGCGCTTGCCTCACTAGATATGCAAATGTGAAGGGAAATGCAAAAGCGAAGAAACTTTGTACAGATATTTCAGAGAAGGGCGAGACTTTGGTAACCCAGTGGAGCCATGCCCCACATGACAGTTGCGCCACTCCAAGAAGCAACAGGCCTTTACTCAGAAGATCCATGCGTTTCCTCAGCTGCTTCTCCTCCTCCCTCACTTCATTTGCAAGCGCAGACATGTCTCTCTCTACAGTTGGCCCCTCAATCTCCTGGTGCTTAAACTCTTCCAAAACCCTACCATTTTCTTTTTGCTTTGAAGACTCTGAATAAAGCCTCGCATTACCCATAGTCAATGAGATCAGCCCATTTTTGTTGTCTACACTTACCCAGCGTTGCCAACTATTTCCTACATGTTCTGGATTTGCTGTACCACATAGGTCAATGAATTGCAGGGGACGATTGTATGAAGCTGTTTGCAATGTAAAAAACTTTATTTGTAAGCTCTACATAAAAACCCAGTGAGATTTGAACGCCTGATCAGCAATAAAGAAAGTAAAAACAAAAGTTATAAGAGGTTACGCGTGTAAATAGAAGAGATCAGCCTGTGGATGCCTCGGCTTCTTCGTCCGCTCCTAAGGAGAAAAGCCATCAAATCCTTTTTCGACCAAAAACTCTACGATCAACAATAGATTTTGTTTCAAAATTCAAAGAAATTAAACACACACTACAATATATTTACTTTAAACAAACATCACTATAGGGAGAGGTCTGAGGTGCCACCAATGTTCCAATAACGTTCATTCCTTGTCCGTCTAATTCTTTTCAATAATTTTTGCATTATAATCAATAATTTTTTAAAAAAAATTAATAAAATTTTACAAATGTATATATATGTTTACATGTGAATGTGTAGTTGATCAATGAATGTGATTAATTACACATGTAACTTCATTTCTAATATAAGACAAGTTGCTCCAAAATACTCACTTTCGTAATTTCTTGAAATATTTAATGTTTACAATAATCACCCACTTGCATAAGGTGCAATACTCAACAAATTATATTTACACATCTTCTTGCACAATTATCATTCCTAATCTAACATAAATTCAAACTCCTATCAACTTTATGGGTTGTCAAGTGCACATTCTCTCATACAGACTCTCACATTCACATGGGTCAACTCCATTTACTAAAGGTAAACACACAAACAATAAATGGTGTAAAGCTCCCCTACCAAAAAATAAAATAAAATATAATTCAAAATTTAGTCATCTAATTGTTCAATTCATATAGAAATGTCAAATACATATTCAAGTGATTGAGTTCTACTAAACTAATTTATATTTCAAATTGAACAACTCAACAACCAAAATGAATGCATTCATTTTTCAAATTTGAATGGATCATTAGAGGGAAAATAGGCAGCCTCGTTTTCACAATGCAATAGACTATAAATGTTGTCTAGGTTTTTTGTTAATATTCTCTACAATATACAAAGCATCAATTTCCTCCATGTTTTTTGTTAGTATCCTCTACAATATATAGAGCATTACCAAGCAGCCTCTCCATTTTCTTCAACTATCGATTCATCTTCAAGTTGGTACATTGTATTCTCATTGCCTTATCAACATATGTTATTTTGTAAATGACTTCATACATACATAATGATATATAAAGTTATGAAATCCATGTTTTCATAAGTAAAAAAAATTGTTAAATTGTTAGGCAAAGGTGAGTTTAATGTATAATGTCTATCAATATTACATGCAAGCATATAAATAAAACCTTTGTATAGATATTAGTGTAGTCAAAACTCTTAATATATAATCTATACAATCACATATTTTATGTAGGGTTCTAACTTTTATCACTATTATAAATTCAAGGTTATATTTTCTTATGGGTTTAATTAATAAAACCACCCTTTGTATTCATGAAACCGTGTATATATTGTTTGTCCACTTGCCAACTTGACACAACAACATACATACTCTATATATATGTTTGATGAGGTCATTTTACTTATTTTTGTGACATCTAACTTGCTAAAGAATATAGGAATATACATTATGAGTAACATATAATGTATACTAGTTATACTTGTTAATAGTGGAAATTGGTCCAATAGTAGCATATATGTGTTCAGTTGGTAAGTGAAACATAAAATACTAGTTATATAGAGTTTCATGAATATAAATTAGCGTATTTGGAATTTAACCCATAAGAAAAAGGGGACTTTGAATTTAAAATAGTGGTTAAATATGGATCCCCACAAAGTAAACATGGCTATATGCAAGCTATAAATCAATCCTCTTTTTTGTGTGAGTTAAATTCCAAATACCCTCGTTTATATTCATGAAACTCTATATAACTAGTGTGCCATGTTTCACTTACCAATTGAATAGATATATGCTAGTATTAAGTCAGTTTCCACAATTAACAATTATAGCTAGTATACCACTATGTTACTCAAACAACTATTACATTTTAGTCACCTATTTTCATCATTTTTCACTGTGCATCGCTCTTGGCTAGCTGCAATCCCCATAATGTGATATGTGTGGGATACTGTTTATGGTTTCAAGTAACATCAGCTACCATTTGTCCTTTCAATTTGTAGACAATGATACTTTTGAATCTATTATGCTCCACTAATTGTATCTTTCTCCCATCATTGTACAATCCATATAGGGGTTCGTTCTCATTACCCATATGCCCTTTTTTATAGGGTGATACAATTAAAAGACTATATATAATCTAATATCCTCATTATTTAGGGTTTAATTCTAAATAACCTTTTTTTCCTTTCATCAACAAAGTGTCTATAATCATCATAACATCGCACATATTCATTATTATATATATGATTTTCTATATAGGGTTTTGTTATTATGTTTTTTATATTTTTGGGGTGATCCCACAATACTGGTTTACAATTTTTGGCCAAACTGGACACTGAACTGATTTTTTCTAACTAAATCTTCACTTTCGGGCACCTATAGCGGCTAAACCGTGAGGAATTTGAAGATGATGTAAACTAGTGATTTGTGACATTTTGTCTATAGATTCTAAATATATTTTTTCAAAATTCTTGGAATCAGATTGCACTTATTTTTCCATCTCCTTCGAAAACAAGTTTTTTTTTCAATAAACATCATTTTTAAGGAGTGATGCTCACTGTATACAACATAACTTTTTTTCCATGAAGGATAAAATTCTATTTTTTTCAAATTTAGATTTGTAACTACAATATCTAGTGCATGGAATTAGTTTCATAGCATTTCATTGAATATTTTTTCCTTAATCAAGTTTCAAAGTCAAACCAATTACAACTCAGACATAGGCGGACTGTATACAACATAACATTTTTTGTATGTATCGAAATTCTTTTTTTTTTTGGATCAAGGACATCAATATCTAGTGCACTGATATTTTTCAAAAAAAAAATGATAATCTACTATTTTTCCACATGTGCAAAATAGAGAGCTTGATTTTTGGTGAAAAACCTACGTTTAATCAAACTAAAAAACCAAATACATAATAAAACCAAAACATATTAAAATTATATTCGTTGGATAGCTCGTTCCAAGGACTACCATCTTCCAATTGGGTCTATGAAGTCTCCTCCATTTTTATCCTCAACTCGAGCTTCAAAGGGAAAAATTCTGGAGATTTTTGGTGCCAAAGGGGGAGAAGGGGGGAAAAGGGGGGTTCAAGCCAACCCCCCTTGGAGGTTCGCTCGAACCCTGGTTCGAGTGAACCCCCTTTGCACAAAATTTCTTTTCTTTTTTCTCGGGAAATGAGGGAGCCAGCATTTAATGGGTTCGCTCGAAGGGGGGTTCTAGCGAACCCCCTTTGGGTTCACTCGAGCCAAATGTTCGTTCGAACCCCCAAAAAGCAATTTTTTTCTATGGGGGCATTTTTTGCAATTTTCCTTCCTCGCTAGAATTGTAAACCAGTTTTGTGGGTTTACCCTTTGATAGGGGGTATATATCAAGGGTTTGCATATTAAATATACACATATATATCATCCAATTAAGCATTAAGCAAATATTTCTACCGCTATGTTTCTCAAACAACTATTACATTGCATTCCTTGAACAACTAGTGCAGTTCAGTCATCTATTTTTCTCGCCATGTATGTTTATATTTGTGTTCATATATATTTTCTTTTTTCACAAGTATAACTAGTTATATTTTTAATTTTTCCATACATATTCATTAACAATGCCACAAGTATTGCTACTCTTCGCTTCTCGTGTAGGTTCAATGAAAAATATGGCATGAGATAAAAAAGGAAAGAGAGCATTTGGAAGGTGCACAATTAAAGTGATTCATGGAGTGAAGTTCACTCTTACACAATCTAGCCATGAAGATACAACAATTCCCAACAAAGAAGATATTTTTCACAAATGTGCAAACCACTCAACACATGATTCAGGTTTGGAACGACTTCTTGACATTGGTCAATCAGGTTTAAAACCACCTATTGACAATGCTCAATTAGGTTTTGAACTAGTTGTTATATTGGTCAATCTAATTACACGCACTTGGGGTCCTCGAATGTCTCCAAAATTTATTGGTCTCTTTCTAACATCCATAGTGTAATAGTAAATGTTGAAGATAATCATATGTCCATCAAGGGTGCAATGATCAAGTGGAGAATCTCACCTAGTAGTTTGAGGGCATGGTTGAATAGAGTTAACACCACCAAATGAAGAGGTTCGTAAACCATTTTATCTAAAGATGAGGAGGTTGAAATTGTCCAATGGTGCAAGGACATGGTTGATCTTAGCCATGCCTTCAATTTTCTCAACTAAAATTGACTATGGCTCAAATGATTGAATGTAGGACTAACCTATTCAAAGATGGGATGTTCACATTTGACAGTAAAAAATGAAGAAGGTATGGACATAGATAGAGAAATTATGATAAGGCCCTCCATTGTCACATCATTTTATGACAACTTGAAGAAGTTATATAAAGTGCACCAATATGGGTCGAGAAAAATTTGGAACTATGATGAAACAGGGGTATAGGTTGGCAAAAATTATGGCATGTGGGTTATTGTAAAAATGGGTTCCAGATGTATCCACCACTTATCTCCAAAAGCATAGAGTGGATCATATTTTTAGCATGCATGAGTACATTTGGAATGAGTATCCCTAGTTTTTATTTTTTTAAACATAAAAAGAATATGAAGATCTATATTTATAATTGTGAGTTGAGGGTGTGCATGGCTACCCAAGAATATGCCTGGATGACAAGAGTTATTTGTCAATTGGCTAGAACATTTTGTTGCATCAATCCCAGGTGGGGTATCACCCACAAATAGAGGTCTTCTTAATTTTGATGTTCATGGAAACCATGTGGCAATCAAGATAATATACAAAGCAAGGTGTACAAGTATTGACTTGCTTACCCTCCTTGCACATACCTGCCACAATTCTAGCTCCTTAATGTGAGTGTCTTGTAAGGTCCAAACTTCATATGACTAGAACTATTCTTCTAATAGAATTATTGTTATTTGATGTTATGATCAAAAGGAGTTTGTGATAAATTAATTGGTTAATTGTGTGTGATGATGAAAATACTACTAGGAATTGGTTATGTTATTAATCCTAACACTTATAACAATTATGTGTGTATTCAAACTAAGATTGAAAGACTCAATATTTTAATGATTTTGAAAAGGAATATCTAGGTTATTCTATATTTGAAAATTAGGGCATAATTCGATGTTTTAAGTATTTTTATTTGATTAAGGGATTTTTTTACATGATCATAGAGATGGAGATGATAATACCTACTCTAGATAGATTAGAATGATGGATGTGTGATATGAAGATAAAATTCTATTGATTTGATGAGTAGATATAAATTAAACGATTACTTGAATGATGAATGTTAAAATAGATTTTGATTGTTTTTATTTCAAGTTTATTTGGTTATTTTATGAGCATATTAATGGGTGTAACAGAGTGTGCAATTGATTCCTTGGCCAATAGAAATGCGGGGTCACATGACAATTTCAAACTTTATCTTCCTCATGCAACTGATCTTAATTTGGAGGAACTAAGATCATATGTTATGTGTGTAATGTATTGATGTGACTATATTGTTATGTGATGTCTGACGTGTCTTGTGATGTATTTTGTTTGAGAAAATATTTATTTGTATTATTATTTTGTGATTTTTTTAATAGTGTTTATTTTTTAAGAGTTTTATGTGGATTTTAAGTGGATTAATTAAGTGCTTATAATCAAAATTTGCCCTAGGTGTTAGGTATGGGGATGAGGGATATGTTAAACCTTAAAAAGACCTTTTAAAATTTTTTTAGTCACCTTAAACTTCTCTTTCCAAAAAGGTGGAAAAAATGGGGAAGTTATTTGGTTGTTGAGGTAGTTAGAGAAAGGAAGTTTTCCTCTTTTTCTATTTATGCTCTTTTCTTGAGATTGGAAGAGAGATTTTTTTCCTCTTGGAGTTATTGGTTTCTTTTGGAATTTCTTTGGTATATAAGATTTAGTAGGTTGGAGAGGAAAGGAAGAAGGGTAGATAGGAATTATTGCAAGGAGAATGAGTCTTGAAAGTCCTAAAAAAATCTACCACATTTAGAAAGAGCTTCAAGGTTGGATCTAATCCTCATGTTTATATTTTGCAATTCTTATGCAAATGCTTGATATTGGAGTGTTTTCATTTTGTGTGATTATTGTGGCAAATGGTGGAATTTGTTCTGTGAAATCCTGTTATATTTTTTTGGGGTAGAAATTGTTGCATATGTTGTAACGTTTCTCGTTAAGTTATAGATATGAGCATCCTTTTTTATATGTTTAATGAGGAGGAAAATGGAAATGTGAATTGAATTTTGTGCATGAAATGAAGTTGGATAAATGAGAGAGTGTGTGTGTTATACATATGTGTTGGAGAAATCTTTCTCCCTAGTGGTGGAATCCCCACTCGCTCTATGTGGGATTCCATAGTAAGAATCATTTGTTTGTGTGGGTTACAATGGGATTATTGTATTGTGTAAAACCTTGTATTGTGAAATGTGGTGTGGTGTATCATTATGAAAAAATCATGTTAAAAATTTGTTTTAAAAATGTGAAATGTGTGTACAACTCTGGATTGCTTTGTGACCCGAAGCTCGGGGGTGCGTTGTTTTCAACCTTATAATTGGGAGGTGAGATCCCATTAGCCATTCTAGCATTTTCTATGATTGGTCCTACTATTGTGAGTCTAAGGCCTATTGTTGAAGACTATTTGGAGATCACCAAGCCTATGATTCATAAAAGGTCACATGATGTTAATTGTTGTTTTGAAAAATATTGAAGGTCCTATTGGAAATAAGGGTGGAATAAAAGCATGCACTCTGTAATTCATTTTTTTGAAGTTTTTTGAGGGTTTGATTTATGCGTTAGTTTGGTGGGGTGTCCCATCAGGCTTCCCCATTCAAAAATGTTGTTCCCAAATTTGGAATTGTTTCTGGGCTTGAAGTGTCTTCTTATGTGGGGGTCGCTACCCATACCCCCGGCAAGGCCCCGATGTATCATGCTCTTGGGTTGGATTCCTTGTTTTGAAGAGGAACCGATCTCAATTGTGGACAAATTGGTTGGTGGTGGATCGACTGCTATGACAACGTTGAATATAGAGGTTGTTTCTTATTCAGTTGAGGATCATGCACAAAGTGATAGGATCTTAAGCTTTCATTGATGGGTAAGTTTCTTATGTTTCATCCAAATATTGATTAGGTTAGGAGGTAAATTGAATCAGTTTGGAATTTAAAAGGTAGTGTTACCATTAGTGCAATGGAAAAGGGTATGTTTCTTTTCAGTTTTGTTATGCATGAGGATCTGATCAAGGTGCTTACAAGGGACCTTGGGCTTTCAACAAAGGATTTAAGAATTCCTTTCTCTCTATAAATGGAAGCCAAGGTTTGATCTATCTTTTGATTTGGGTACAGTTGCCCCTACCTGGGTCCATCTCCCTAGCCTCCCCTTAAAGTTCTAGAACTATGGTATTCTTAATGGGATTGTTGATTCTTTTGGGTACTTACTGGTTGTGGACAAGGTTACTCAAAAAAATTCCAAATTAGTTTTTCTATGATCTATGGCAATTAACTCTGTCTGCCTACTTTGGTTGCCTTAAAGTCAAAATTTGGAAAATGGATTCAACCTCTTGAATATGAAAACGCTAAAGAATATTGTCAAGTGTGTAAGAAATTTGATCATTTCCAAGATACTTGCACTAGAAGGGTACAAGATAGTAAGATTGGGGAGTTAGGCCTTGTGCAAATGCCTTCTTTGTAGAATAATGAAAAGTCAGTTCCCTGAAATGTTCAACAGTCTCCTCAGGATTTTGTTCCTAAGGATGTGGAAAGGAAAGAGTCGAATAATGATATTCCTTTTGGGGAACTTAATAAGGATATTTCTGGAGGAGAGGTCATAGTGGATGTTTCCTTCAAGGATAAAAATCAAAAGAATCAAAAGGAATCCCAAGGTGCTCCTTTGGAGACTGTGGATAAGGAGGGGTTTTTGGTTGCTTCCTTTGATGGTTTAAAATAAATAGCTACAAAGGTGTCTCAAAATGAGAATGGAAATGAAAAAGAGGAAAGTGAGAAAGGTCATGCTAATAAACACAAGAGGGACATTCTTGACGAGGAAGATTCTAATTTTAATTCAGAAGGTAAAACTAGCTTCTTTTATGGGGACAAGTCTAAATTTCTTGAGGGTGAGATAAATGCTCAAATAGGCCAGAGTCTAGTTCCCTCTAATGTTTCTTCACTGGGTAAATAGTCTAAAAATATGATATCATTAAGTCAAAAGGAAAGCAAGAATTTAAAGGAATCTATGGTACTATTGGGCTTTACTTCATCTCCGGTTGAGGGGGTTGCTAAAGATGACTAGATTCAAGCTAATGGAAAATCCAAAAAGAAGAAAAAATTGGATGTTGGAGAAGGTAATAAAGTTGGTAGACCTTCCTAGAAGGATACTAAGAATAAGGATATAGTCAGAGATGTTGCTTTAGGGAGGTAGAAGACTCTAGACTCCCTTGGGCTCAAATTCTAAGAAAAAGTAAGGGGAAGTTGTCTTCCCCTCTTCACAACATCAAGGTGATGTTTTTTGTTCTATTATTGATATGAGGATGATATCTTGGAATATAAGCGGCCTAAATAGTCCTTACAAATAACATTTGATTAAGACTTGTCTTATTGATTATTATAAAGTGGATGTTTTATTGATTCAAGAAATAAAAATGAAGAGGGATACCTTTGACAAGATTGTTAAGAACTTTTGGTCTAGTGTCAAGTATGTTGTTAGTGATGATGAAGGAGCTTCTGGGGTATTGTTACTTTGTGGAATCCTTCCAGACTCAAGGGTACTATTGGCTATTTTTGTAAGAACTATTTGTTGGTCTCTTTTGAAGATCTTATTACCTTCGAAAAGTGGAACTTGATAATTATATATGGTCCTAATTCTCACCTTGACAGGTTGATCCTTTGGGATTCTTTGAGAAACCTTATTGCTAGTAACATGGGAGATCTATGGATGCTTGGAGGAGACATCAACTCTCCATTGTTTCCCTCAGAAAAATTGGGTGGTTTGGAGGATTTTTTTATAGTATGCTAGATTTGGCAAGATTACTTAGTTTTGTTGGTCTCGTTGATGTTTCTCTACAAGGGTCCTTGTTTACCTAGTCAAATAGGAGACAAGGTAATCACCTTATTCAATTCAAATTAGATCATTTTATTATCTCATCTAATTGGAACATTCTTCCTACTCTCAATATTATTGCTCTCCCTAGAACAAGTTTGGATCATAATACTCTTATTTTGTGTAGGGATGATAAGGTTGATAAGGTGTCATTCCCCTTCAGGTATGAAATCATGTGGACCCTTCATCATGATTTGAAAGCCCTTGTTGATAAATGGTGGAATGAACCTTGTGTTGGAACCCCTATGTATTGCTTGGATGCTAAGTTAAAGCATGTTACAGATAGAGTTAAAGGTTGGAATAAGTTTTCTTTTGGCAATATTTTCCAAACTAAGAAGTTTATCAGAGATAGCATAAAAGAGGTGCAAAAAGTGATGGAGGGAGATGTTATGGATGGAGCTATTTGTAATAATGAACATGACCTAAGGGCCCAATGGTTTAAAATTACCAAACAAGAGGAGATCTTATAGAAACAAAAAATCTTGAATTCAATGGCTTACTGAAGGGGATAGAAACACAAAAAAAATTCATTAGTCCACTATGAAACACAGAAGCAAAAACATGATAAGATATTTATTAAAAGAAGATGGGTCCATAATTAATTCTGAAGATGAAATTGTTGAAGAGGTTGTCTCCTTTTTTTCTAACTTCCAAAAGGACCCTGATGTTGATCTTATGGAGCTTGACAACCTCCTGCAAGTGATTCCCTAGGTGGTCACAGAACAAGACCTTAAAGATATGACAAAATTTGTTTCTATCTAGGAAGTTAAGCTTGTTTTTTTTTCCTTTGGTTCTTTTAAGGCTCTAGGGCTAGATGGATTTCCTCTTTCCTTCTTTCAAGAGTTTTGGGATGTTGTTTCTAATGATCTTTTAAATTTTTCTCCTAATTTCTTTCATTATGGAAAACTATTAAATCAATTGAACTCCACTTTCATTTCTCTCATTCCAAAAAAATATGTTTCCTCCATGCAAGCTTTCAGGCCTATTAGTATGTGTAACACTACATATAAGATTTTTTCTAAAATTATTGTGAATAGATTGAAGGTTGTTCTGAATAAAATGATTGCTAATAACCAAAAGATGTTTGTGCAAGGAAGACATATTTTGTATGTAGCTATCTATACTCATGAGGTTTTCCACTCTATGGAGCCCAGTAAGAAACCTGAGAGGGGCTTGAAATTGGATATCTCTAAAGCTTATGATAGAGTTTCTTGGCCTTTTATTTTTGTTGTTCTTAAATAATTTTGGTTCAAAGGAAGGTTCCTAAAATTAATCAATTCTTGTGTTACTACCCCTAAATATTCTATCTTGGTGAATGGTACCCCTAAAGGGTTATTTTCATGTGGTTGTGGTTTGAGGCACGGTGATCCCCTTTCCCCTATCTCTTCATAATTTTTTATGAAGTTCTTGGAAGAAACATTCAAAAAAATTGGATAAGAAGTTGTTGAAAGGGTTTAAACTTGCTTCCTCTCTTCCTCCTCTTTTCACCAGCGGTTTGTTGATGACACTATTATTATGGGAGAAGCTTTGGTTTTGAAATCTCAACACTGGAAATCCATCATGAATGATTATGCTAAGCCCTTGGGTCAACATATCAATTATAATAAAAGCAAGATATACTTCTTTGATACTGAGTAGATTGTCAAAGACAGAGTTATGAGAGTTCTGGGTTTTTAGGATGTTATTCTTCACGAACTGCCTACCTAGGCCTACCTTTAATTTCTAGAAAACGCAACAGTAACTATTGGAATTATATCATAGAGAGAATGCAAAAAAATTTGGAGGGTTGGAAGGGAAAACTTCTAAGTCAAGCTGGTAAATTGTAGCTACTCAAAGCTTCATTACAAAACATTTTGGTTTATTACCTCTCTCTTTTTAATATTTCTTCTTTTATTGTTAAAAAAAAATGAACAAATACAAAGGAGATTCTTGTCGTTTGGGACTAAGAAGAGAAAAAGAATGGATTTAGTGGGTTGGGAAAAGGTGTGTTCTCTAAAAAGTGTATGTGGTCTCAGAATTAAGAGGCTAAAACTTTTTAATAAATCTCTTGTTGCTAAAATGGGCCGGTGTCTTCTAGAAGGTGCTAAAGATTGGGTTAAAATATTAAGAGCTTAATACCTGAGAAATAGAGAGAAGGGATGCTTTCTAAGTGCTTTAGAGCTACCTTATGGTTCTATTTTCTGGAATAATCTCCTTAAAATAAGAATTGTGCTAAAGATTGGGGTTAAAAAAGAATAGGAAATGGCAAAGATACTGATTTTTGGGATGATGTATGGATGAATGGTTCCCCGCTCTCTTTCATCAACCATCTTCTCCAAATTAAACAAAGGCTTGTTAGAAATTTCGGTAAGTAGGTTGTTGGGTATATTATTTGGGTTGGATTAAAACCTCAATGGATAAATTTCAAAAATCACTTAACTAGAGTTAATCTCTGGGGAGGGAGATAACAAAACTAGGATGCAGCCTTGAAAACCCTTCTTCAGAAGATTGGTGAGGCTGGATTTTTTAAGGGACAAAAAATATGAATGGATTTGGACTAAAATTCCTTCAGGGATCCTTTCATTGAAGTTTTCTTATGAATTTATGGAGAAGCCTTTGATCACTAAGGATGATTTTCATTGGAACCTAGTTTGGATAAAAAAACTTGATTCCCAAAGTGAATTGCTTTTTGTGGGTTGCTGCCCATGGAAAAATTCTAACCACTAATAACCTAAATAAAAGAGGGTTCTAATTCGCTAATGGATTCTACCTTTGTAATGAAGATGAGGAGACAATTATGCATCTTTTCTTCCATTGTTCCTACTCAAGAGAAGTTTGGTCATTCTTTCTCCCTATTCTAATGTCTAAATGGGTCTGTCCTTCCTCAATAAAGTAGGTTTTGGATACTTGTAATGTTTTCCCCTATTCCCATAACATAATTATTGATCTATGGAGACAAGCTCCTCCTTTTATAGCCTGGGGTTTATGGAAGGAGCGAAATAATAGGATCTTCAGGGAATCTGCAAGAAACAACAAAGATCTTTTTATGACTATTAGGCATCAAATTCAAGAGAATATAAATGTTGGGATCTATGCTCCTTCAAAGTACATGCCCTCTTATAAATAAATCAGAATAAAACAATTGTGGGGATTCAAATAGGATATCACAAAATTTAATTGGATAAAATATATTACCATAAAAATCATTGTTTGGTCTCCTCCTGAGGTGGGCTAGATCAAATGTGATTTCGATGGTTTCTCTAAGGGAAACTCGGGCTTAGCTAGAGCTGGAGGGTTAATAATAAATCACCAAGAGAATCTTATTGAAGGATATGGTAAAAGCTTAGGGATCAGTTCTAGCAATGTTGTTGAGGCTATGGTTGTTTGGGCAAGGTTAAATCATCTGAAGGAGAAAGGATACACTAAGGTGATCATTGAAGGTGACTCTAAGTTAATTATAAAAAACTTGAAGGGGGATGTGATGGTGCCCTATGAGATTAGGGATGTGTTAGATGATTGTAGGAAAATCCTTAAGACCTTTCAACACTATAAAATTCATCACTTGTATAGAGAGGGCAATTTTGCTATAGATGCTATGGATAATGAAGCTCTAAAGCATACTAATTGGACCTATTGAGAGTTTCCTGTACTGCCACATCACATAAAAGATATTGTCAATAAGGAAAAATATGAATTAACTTATAACTGCATGTCGAGGGACAAGAGGTGATTTAAGGGTTAATATTTCTATTATTATGTATGACAACTAGATGAATAATCAAGGCTACCAAAAAGGGGAAAGTATTAATCTAATCATGATTAATTTGGGTGTTAATGTGAGTACGATTCTGATGTCTCAAATAAATGATAACATGAGTGTCTCCAATTATTTAGCAGTGAAGATTAAAATGATGATGAAGGAAAATATTGATAATGTTATTTTATGGACGAAAGATATAGGTTGCTATCTTAAGGTGATAGGGGATATTATTTTCTTTGCTAAGACATATTTGTATAATCATTTGGTGGTTCTTGGATGTTTCCTTGGCTTAGTTATCATGGCTCATTTCTTCGTGTGGACAGAGTACTTGTTAAACCCCCCTTTAAATGATCTAAATTTAATCATTTCCTCAACAGGAATTTGTGTCATGTGAAACCTCTATCTTCAAGATCCTTCTAACTATCTATATTTTCTCATAATTGTTGTAAATTTTAAGTGGAAGCCTCTTCAAATGTATACAACAAGTTTCAGTTTAAATTTTGAAGAGATTATTCTATCGGTGATCTCCCTGGTTGATGGGAAGGGATTTAATGAAGATTTTATTTTGCTTCGTAGGGACTATCTGGCTGGTGAGGGTTCTATGGGGGGTCCCAAAAAATAAATGGAGCCAAGTAATTGTGATTCCCTAAAGCAGAATGAGGATTTGTGGGGTCTTTTGAAAGGGAAAGAAACACTCCCTTTTTTCAATCTATGCAGGGATACAACGATTCCCTTACCTATGATTTTACCAATTCATGGAGTGATGGTGAAGTTAAGGTTGGTGGTTTTCACTTTACTATCATGGAAAATTTGATTGCTCAAGCTACAGGTATGAATTATGAAGGAAAAATATTTTCAAAAAGAGTTCAATTAACTATCAAGAATTCATCGACAAGTTCTTCAAAGCCATGGAGAAGGCTAGAAGATTCCAAAATGGGTATGCAAGGTTATTTAACTTTCCCTCCCTATCATAATGTTTATCTTCATATTATGAGTTACTTCACTCTTGAAGGGTGTTTTATGTTTGTACATGGATATTATTTTCCTATTTTAAACCATGTTCGACATCTTGAGAAGATAAACTTTCCCTTTTTCTTGTTTTCTTCTTTCAAGAAAAGCATGGAGAATGGATCAAACCCTCCCTTACATCAAGGGCTTATTAGGGAAATTTATGAGTTTTTTTTAGCTACTACCCCCAAAGGAATCTGATAGTCAATCTTCTTGAGAATTCCTCCACCCTGAAGAGATTTTTTCAAATAGAGATAATTGATAGCCAACCCCATTCTCCTGATAGAAATTTCCTAAGTTGATGAAGAATAAAAATTCCTCTCTTTCCAATGTTGACCCTTCCTCTAATGAACTCTTAAAAATTACCCCTAAAAAAGGAAAACTTCCCCCCTTTTCCCTAGACAGGCTAAACAAAGCAAGGTGGACCCCAAGGATGTGAAACAAAAAAATCTCACTATCACTATCTCAAATGATAAGGATGTCAGTCCGAACAGTGGTTCTGCTTCTTCTGGTGGTAGAAGGTTGGTAAGACTTGAAAATGCTACATCCAAGATAAAGGACGAAGATAAAAAAGGTAAAAAGGTTGTTGATGGGGAGGGTCTTGACACTTCTAAGGAGTTTTTCCTTGATAGTTTGGGTGAGATTGAGTGTTCGTAGGATGATGTTTTGAATTACGAAGTGGAGGAGGAGGAGTTTCAAGAATAGGGAGAGGAGTATAATGAGATGGAAGGAGGTAACAATGATATAGAGGAGAAAGAAGTCCAAGAGGATGATGAGGTTGAGGCAAATAATGAGATCCCTATAGCAAAAGAAAAGCAAGTTACCACTATTAAGAAGTCTCAAATGTAGGAAATTACCAAGAATGGGGATTATAACAACCCAAGCTCTAAAATTGAAGCTCTAAATGCTCAGATGGTTCAAATGGAAAGAAATATTGAAGAGGTTTCTAGCTCAAAGAAGTTCTAGGTTATGGAAGTGGCCATAAAAAAAAATTATAGTGTGGTGGACGATATCATGAAAAAAGATGTGATGGGAATTATTTCTAGATAGGGGAAATTCATAAGAAACAAAAGAAAAACGGTCGCAAGAATGAAGCTAATAAGTCTAACAACAAGGAGCTCAAGGAATGTTGGTCGGATGTTGTGGAGGACCTCCAAGGGAATTGGAGTCTTATTAAAGGCTCCTAATATGTTGTCTTTTTCTATGTTCGGGCTCTGTTTAAATCTCTCTAGTCATATTGTCTATTTTTGTTGGTCTTTAGTTTTGTTGTTTTATACTTAGATTGGCTTAGTATTTTAGTTTATTTTGGTTATAGTAAGACTGCATAATATTTTAAAGACTCTGCTTAATAGTTGGTGGTTCTGGTATGTTTTGTGGAGAATGGTTTTTGATGTGGATAAGTGGACTCTATATCCTATTGCAAATCTTATTACTGGTTTGTAGTCCTTTTGATGGGTTTCTGATGTTGTTCTAATCTTTGTTGTTTTCAACTGGTTGTTGTGTTTCTCTAGTCTATTTTGTTGGGCTCTATAGCTCTGTTGTAAATTTTTTGTATAGGATAAGGGCCCTAAACCTGCTTATCTAATAAAAAGAAAGGGTGGAATAGGGATTTCAAATTGTAAAATAGAAATGTTCTATACCTTACTTGTGTTGGATGAAAAGTTAAAATACAAGGAAAGAAGTTAATATTGTTTCCATTTAACATGTTAGTAATAGAGTTACTAATTTGTGATTGATATTATTGTATTGGGTGAAAACAAATGTCATTTTCATTTATCAAATTTTGATTAGGTGCAAGCAAATTTACAATAAATGGGAACCATATTTACAACATTTGAAACCTAAAAATAATTAATTTTGAATCCTAAAAAAAATCATATTAATGGAACCACAAAAAAATCAATAAGTTTAAATGGAGAAATTTCTCTCATCAATTCAAATGTTGAAACAAATTGAAAGAATAATATCTTCCAAATCTTGGCTTGCACCTACAAGAGGCAACCTGGAAAATAACCATCTTCAAGCTCTTCCTTTTTATAGACCTATTCACAAGCAATAAGAGAAGGAATTGTTTTAAATAAGATATTTATAATTATAGTTATTTAAGTTAGTTTCAATGTTAGTCACTCATGAAAATCAAAGATCAATATTAAAATTAAACTATAATTACAAATTGTTTATTCTTCCCTAAGTAATTTAAATTAATTTAGGATTAGTAAATGCTAGAAACATTAGGAGATTATCAATAAGGGACTTAGAAAATATTGTAGGAGCAAAAACTTTAAAAAATGTGACATGATATAATTTAAATCAATTAATAATTAAATGTAAGAAGGAATGAGCGACTTAGAGATTTAATGACGTTTTTAATTTATATTATGCATTTATAGCTATTATGAGTTTAATACATTTGTCTTAAGTAACATGTGGCTTAATTTATTAAAAATTTAACTATTGATTTCTTCTAGGATTTAATCAAGTAATTATTGAAAATAAATTAATTATTGATAAATAACTATTAAAATTAATAGTGTAGAAAACATGCCCTTGCTCTAATTATTTAGTGGAGAAATTTAATGAGTCATAGTTATAATTAAATTTAATTATTTAATTTCTTACGAAGTTTAAATTTTTAAATATTGTCAACCAAATTAAATAGGATATTCATACTTCTTTCATTAGTTAGACTTGATGATTGAACACTCATTTTTCCATATAGTTAACCCTTGGGAATTATGTATTCCCCTTCAAGGTAGCTTTCTTAGACAACTAAACCTAATAGGTGACCACCATCGTTAAGGTGTGAAGAAGGCCTATCTCACACCCAACTTGTATTATCCCTCTCCTCCTCTTTTGTGTGGCATTCTTATGATGGCAATGTGCACACAA
This sequence comes from Sequoia sempervirens, assembly GCA_007258455.2. NCBI lineage: Eukaryota > Viridiplantae > Streptophyta > Pinopsida > Cupressales > Cupressaceae > Sequoia > Sequoia sempervirens. The sequence goes on from VDFB02270651.1 coordinate 41,540,630, forward strand.
TTCCATATGGTGCAAATAGGTGAAATTATATCTTGTTTCACATTAGTTGGTAAAAAAATTATGGTTGTGTTTTTGTTTAGTAGTGTAAAAAGTGGGAATGACATGTGTCTTCTCTCCATTTAAAAATTATTTCAAATTGGAAAGGACTAGAAAACCACCCCCAAATTGAAATAGGAAGGGAAGAATTGGAAACTCTTGCTAGAAAGGCATTCCAATAGGCACTGACACCATGAAATATCATGAGTAGATTTTAAAGAACAAGAATTTGGTCATTTCATTACACTACACTTGACAAGGACATGAGGCCAAGTGAGGGCTTTATAGTTCAAGAGGAAGTAAACACTACTAGAGGTGAAAGTGACACCATGACAATGGAAGATGATGCACAGTATATTGCAATTGAACTTGCTTGAGCATAGGTGGATATAATGAGGATCAAGTAGTTGAATTCATACAAACATATGATTTTGATAATTCCACCAATACAATAAAAAAAATTACAAGATAAACACATAGATTGTCTTGAGATTGAATTGCAAGACACTTAAAATCCTTATTGTTCAAAAGTGATTGCAATGAGGCCACAAATAGTAGAGAACACCTATTTTTTCCAACAAATACAAGCCAACCATAGTGATTGAAAGATGCAACTACAAACCTCAAGGTGCAAATAAATTTTATTCAACTAAATTTCGGTCTTTCAATGCCATCAACCCCATAGGATGACCCAACATAGGTAATTTAGTACTTTACCAATGCAATAAATTAGGAGGTAGAGAATGGGACAAAATGTGAAGATGACAATGCTTCAAGTGAACAAGACACTGACTTTTTGTCATGCACACAAGATGATGATCAACAAACAAGAAGCTCACTAAATAATTTATAAGGCTTCCAATGCAAAGGGTCCAAGAAAAATTGCAAGGAGGTCGTATTGGGGTGCTTCATCTAAGTAGAAAATCACAGATCTTAACATCAAATGTATACATTGATATGCTTAATCAACAAGAGACACAAAAAAAATGAATAGAAGAATTTAAACTAAGGAAAAGGGAGTGAATGAGAGAGAGGAAATTAGAACAAGAAGCAAAGAAAGAAAAGAAGGAAAAAATAATATTGGAGAAGTAGAAAAGAAGATAAGAAATGGTAGTAGAAAAGTGTAGGCTACAACAACAAAGGGAGGTTTAATGGGAGTAGAACAAGATTGCTCGTCAACCAAACAAGGGTAGATAAAGCATAAAAATAGATGTATGAGTTCAACACTCTCTCTTCTACCACCCCAAAATCCTATTCTAATGGACATGTTCAACATAATATTCCTAAATTTTACAAATCTAAGCAATCTACAGGTTGGCTTTGTCCCTAGCTTCTCAAAATTGTTGAAGCTAAATTCTAAGGCAAACCATGCATTATTTCCCCATGTAGCAAGTACTCTGCATAATTTTCCATATTCGAGCCCATCCAATCCACTTGGAAATGATTGTGATACTACACGATACAAACAACTAGCTCATTTTCTTGACTTCATAAAAAATTAATTATAATGGTAGAGGATATGCATATTTTGATGAATTCAATAACGTTTTAGGAATCTATTATGCATATTAGAACATGTCATTTTATCCTACTATTTTGGTTGAAAAAAATTATAGTCTATCAATCTCACAATATACATAATTATATTGACTATTTTGTAATCTATTTTTCAAGTTTGTTTTAAAGATATTTATTTTGTGCAATATGTTATATAAGTTTCTTGCATGTAACCATGGATCCTATGAAGCATTCTTTGTAGTACTAAGTGGTTTATATAAATATGTATGTGTGTGTACATATGTGTATGTGTGTATATATGTATTTATGTATACATACATACATATATATATACATTTATCTATATGTACATACACATACATATATATATATATGTATGTATGTATATGTATATATACTTATACATATTCATTCATATATGTATAAACCTAAATTACCGAGAGAATGTTTTGTGGCATGTAATTGAGCTATACATAATGATTACCATATATATATGATAATTTGATTTATAAATTTTGTATATTAACAGTTCAAATTTAATGGTTTCAATTTTAACCATGATCATATATTGAGGGTTTTTTTTAAGGGGCTCCATTGTATGTAAAGAAGAAATGAAAATAATACATGTTGTATATGACATTACAGACAAAGACACTAAATTATATTGTTATGCCCAATATTGTATGAAGACATAATGCAATGAGTTGTTCTAGAAACATGGTTCTCAATTATTATGATATTATTCAAAGGTTGTTTTTTATTAGAGGTAAAAATGGGTTTTGAAGGGGCCCGAAACCCTTTACAAAAAAGATCAGTTGAAACTAAAGATAACTACATAAAGCATATAGCAACCAAAACACAACATACCATCAGTGCGACAACAACCAAAAAGGAGGGACAAAAGCAACAACACTACATATTCTTTAGGATATTAGCAACCTCCATGTCGCTCGCCACAACCTTCTAACAATCATCCATGACTTCAAACGAATCTTTAACAGGAGTCCTAGCCTGAACCTTGGTCTTGTTTCGCGTTCTAGCCCCAGGCACACCCACATTCACCTCACTAATCAAAACATTTTTCTTACCACCAACCTTATCAACAGAAACATCTTCCTCCATAAGCCTGCTACCAACATCAATATCTTCACCAGGAGCAATCTCCTTGCAATTCTTGGCACTTTTGAAAGGAGAGGAAATCCCAACAAACTCAAACTTCACCGTAGATTTAGTCCCCTCCCCACCCTTATCCATATTAGCACAAATCCTCTCCATTTGGTCCTCAAGGGTGAGAATTCTTTCCTCATGCATTTGCTTCATCTTCAACGTTTCATCCACCACAATTTTCAAAGAGTCAAACAATTCATCAATCTGATTTTGAACCGAAGAATCACCAGCTTTACTCATTGCACCCTGAAATTTAACATTGGTCATGTTAAGTTCATGAAACACCCATTTAAACAATTTGAACAAAATAATGGATCCCTCTCTAGCCGTCCCAAGAACATCAGAAATATATTCATGGTCAAAGTTAAAAACATCCTTACCCATAACATCATCCTCTTGGGAGGAGCTTACCCTTTTCTACCTAACACAAATGTCCCTACCCTTACCAACAACAACCGACATTTGGATTTTCTGAATAGAGTCAACAATATCCTCAACAACAAACTTCTCTTCTACAAATCCAAGTCCACACCTGGGGAATCCACAACATCCTTCCCACCAGCCACCTTAAGGGGAGAAGTAGCTTGCATCTCAAACAACTGGCTAGTAGACCTAACAACCAATTTCTTGTTACCACCCGCCTCTGGATCCTACTTTGGATTAGTCCACAAAATAGGGGGCGGCAAGGACACCTCACCAACAATTTCAATCTTATCCTTCAAGTATCTACTCGGCTTTTCAACAACATTATCCTCATTGTAGGTCTCATAGCCCTTATTAGGGCTCGACACCCCTTTCATAGAATTACCCACTTCAGGGGGTTGTGAAACCACCTCCATGGAGGCAAGAGAATCTGAGACATAATTCGCGTCCTCCTTAGAAACTGGCTCCTCTTCCAAGACAAGTTTCCTCTTTTTCCCTTTCTTGCTAATTGACTCCTCTTCAGAGACCGTTTCATACTCCACAGTCAGATTTTGTTGCTTACCCTTAGGAGTAGCAATCGGTTTAGACACCACAAAAGCTTTGGCATAGTCAGAAATTAATAAAATGAGCCCCACATGAGCACTGAATTTTTGGGGTTCCTTTTGTGGTCCTTCAGACCATATTCCAGCGACACCAAGAGATAAAAAGGAAAAGAAATTCTCTTTTTATGACTAAAATGATTAAGTAGAACAAAATGGTAAGCATTTACTGCAGAGAAATGACCTTCGAGGATAATATACCTCATAAGTTACTCAACAACATCCCCCCAAAGCACCTTGAGCGAGATGTGTTGGTACACACCACTCTTAGTCATCTTAAGGTCTTGTTCTTCATTCCCTTTGAAAAATATTTACATGGCCACCTTTGATTCCTTCTTGTCTTTGTAAACCTTCTTTCCATCTATAGAAAGCCCAATGATATTGGCAATAAAATCCTCATTCACATCAAATTTTGTTCCACCTAGTTTCAAAACCTTATTGTTCCAAGCTTTAGCAAACAAAGTCGTCGCCTGTGGGTTGTTTCCATGCAATCTTTCTAGATAAGGAGTAAGCCCACCTTTCTCTAATACTCACCACACCTCCTCCTTTTTATTAACAATATCATAGGAGAAAGGCTCCACACGATTTCTATCACCTCCCATGGCACCAGAATTTGCAGAGCTGAGAAGCTTGAGAACCTTGAAAGCGATGAGGAGAAACCTCGAGAAGGAAAACCAAAGAATACCCACAATCTGTGTGAAAATGGAATTATAGCAGGGAAAAATAATGAGCCTAGAGTTCCATCCCATACAGATATCAAACAGGGTACCATCAGCCTGATCCATATCTAGCTCACCATCACTCCACAGAATAACCTTCCATGTGAAAATAGTCATGCACACCTCGAGCCTTAAAATGTCATCAACCAAGTTAGATATTTTGACAATCATGATTAATACACGCAATAGCCTCCATAGGGAGGGGGTCATTCACACCCCATTCCCTAATACCCCTAACACCAAGGTTAGCGAAAACATCTGCTAATCCATTTCCTTCTCTCAAAATGTGAGATATCAACAACATCCATAATCAAAGGTTCAATAGTCCATAAGGGGCAACACAATTCTTCATATTATTAATAATATTGAGGGAATCCCCCTCAAGCCACACTTTCTTGTAACCTTTCACTTGAGCCAACTTCAATCCATGATAGGCTGCTGCATTATTCAGAGGTTGTTAAGTATAATTCAATTTTCACCTTATTGGAAACTACTTCAATAAATGGAATGAATAAATTCAAGAAATAAGCAACTTGCAATTGGTTATATAATAGTTTTTCATAGTATACATAGAATAATTAATAAAATTACATAAAATATAACAATAATGCAATAATCTTGGGGGTCACTGTGCCAACCTAGCTAGATTGACACATGGGCTTCCTTGGTGTTAGAAAGGATGAATGGTGACATTCACCATGATAGGTTCCCCATCTGGTAATACACCACCAAAAGCATGTATTAAAACTGGCATTCAATTCCACAAGAGGGAGTGGTTTCAATAAGAGTTGGAAAAGTGTGTTCCTCTAGGAGATACAACATTGTAATGTGCGGAATGACAAACTCAAGAAAGCTCAGACCGATCGAAAGTACGATGAGCTTACACTTGGTTTGCCCTGTACTCCCTATCGACGGTGGAATGGAGGTAGGTACTATAGGAATTAATGGCGATAGATGGCCTTGTCTTGTCCTCAGATGGAACACAATTATTTAGGGGAGGTGTCTCTGGCTTCTAATACACACAAAAATGGAGACCCCCATAAAACTAAAATGCAAGAAGTCGGAGGCAGCTTTCATTGGGTTCATTTCGGACCAGAGACTGAAGAACATTTTCCTGAATAAGGATATCCTGTGCTTGGAGGCTGTTTGAATGGTCCTCAGGAGGAAATTTTGTTTTTCCAATAAAAAACAAAGGCGAACTTAGACATTTCCTCGTGGTTTTTGGCTTCTTTGTTGGACCTGAATCTCCCCAGAGTTTGGTGTTTGGTTCTTCTCAGAATGGTGTTCGATGTTGCTATTCTGGAGGAGGACTTGAGCATGGTGGTGGTTGCGATGCTTGGTGTGGGAATTCCATTCCTTGATGACATAATGACGATGTTCCAATAGGGCATCGAAGTGAAGTGGCAACCGTTTATTTTGGATGTGGTGGGTGAGGAACTGGAACGTCATCGCTTCTAGGCACAAACTGGAGTGGATTTCCTCTACAAGCCGCTAGGTGTGGTCAAGGTGGTTGGTTTACAATGACTCAGATATTTTGTGGACGTGGTAGAAACGATGCAATTCTATGATGAAAATGGGTAAAATGTGGTATTGATAGTTGTTTGTTTTGTGTAATTGATGGGGGGTGAACAACTGGTTAAGGGTAGACTATAATGATCATGAATCTGTGGAATCCAGTGGCTGGCATGGCATGGATTCATGCACATTTTGTAAAAAAAAATTAAATCAATATATGCAACTAGTCTGCGTTTTACTTATGAAAAAAAAACAAGAATGCAATAAACAATGAACAAAAAAACATTATTCCTAGTGGGTCATTGCCAAAGTAAAGTCTTGTATGACTTTACCTAAATTTTTTGGTTACAAAATGAGGTTCTCTACAAAACTCTCAACACTCTAACATGTATGCCAAAAAAAATTATATAATACACAAAGTAATGAACAAACATCAAAATATCTCAACAATAGTGCATGTAAAACTAAAATTTGTATATAAGTAAAACAACACATATCATTTTGATAAAAGGATAAACAATTTAAGTGTACAAATCCTATTAGTAGCCATTAGACCAAAATATCCCAAAAAAAATATTGTGTTAAAAAATGCAAATTCGTTGACATTTTTTCATACACATACTCTTTTCACCTCTTGCCACTCTAGCATGCTTGCATAAAAAAATAATATAATGCAATTAGTAACAAACAAACATCAAATATTCCAACAATAGTGCATGTATAAATACAATGTTGTATACAAGTAGACTAACATAATATCATGAAATGATATAAAGTGGATAGTAATAGGAGAGTCATCCATGCCAACAAAATATTATAGATAAAATGAATGCATTCAACTTTGTTGTTCAAATTATCAAGATTTCTAGTTGTCATTTGTTTTATAAAAAATAAAAACCTCAAATCAATATAACTTATATTTGATCAACAAAATTTATAGTTGTCATTATGTAACAAATATATAATGAAATGTATATAATCATCACAACAACATACATATTCAAATAAACTAAATTTATTTTGTGTGTTGAATAAATATGTTGTATTTTTATATTTTTGTTTAAGTGGTTTGGGTTTGCTTCATAAGGTTTGGATACATTATATAGAATATAATTGAGTAGTCATCATTTAATTTCTACATATATGTGTGTGTGTGTGTGTGTGTGTGTGTGTGTGTGTGTGTGTTTGTATGTATATATACACACACTAAAATGTTCTTATTTATAATCATATTGCTACAAATGAACATTTGTCATGTAAATTATTACGACTCATTTAGATGTATTGAAATTATGCTTTAATGTAAAAAAATTGAGGGTACGTTGTTTCCATGTTCCAATCGCCACATCAAAGACTTGCATTGGCACATACTACACTCCTCATTAAACCTAGTTAATACTCATTAAAGTTTAAGTAGGGGATTATTTCCCATAATATTTTTACCATTTTCATCAGTGGACATCATGCAGTTATAAATCAAACCATCAACATATATTAATGACTATGTATGTTGGTGTGTTCTTAGGTAAGCCAAACATTACAAATTGAAGTATAAGAACATTGTCATCCATGCAAATATATATACATACATACATACATACATACATACATACATACATACATACCTACCTACATACATACATACATACACACACACATATAAGAATGGGTATGCTCATGTTGAACATGATTACATCTCATAAGAATTTGGTAGTTATAGTCAATTTTTTGGAGTCATATGAGTTCTGAAAATAATCTAGGGTGTCTCATTGCTTTTTGGGATCATATTTAGATCATATTTAAACATGTACTCCAAGGCTAAGAATTATGATCCTCATAATGCTACGCATAACTAGAAAGAGAGCATAACATTGTAACTTTCTTGCATTATGAGTGAGAAGGATATGTCATATGTGAAGAATATTTAAATCATCATTTTGTTATTATATTCCTATGAAATTCAAGTTTTTTTCTTAAGGCACCATTGTAAATAACTTACACTTGCTTATATATCAATCAAATTGTTGGGTGAATATTCTGTAATCCCTTTACGAATTAAAAAATGTGAATTTCAGCCACAACTATGATGATATAAATCTCTCCTCTCAGAAAGGGGAGGCTCCCTTCTTATTTCTTACTAGAACAAAAAGTAAACTATACTAGACTTTACAATATATACACTATTTTAACCATGTAGGAGGTGTGTTACATTCATCATTTTCTCTTATTTCAGAAAATGTGTTTACAATGTTCCATGGTGTTACTTTGCAATGCATTACAATTCTAAGTATAAACCTAAGTAGTAATTCCCAATATTCTCAATTAAACATAAGCATAACCCAAGAATACCAATATAAGTACCAAAAGATATATAACCGGAAAACACATGAAAGCACAAAGTCTTTTCGTTGTTCCCAATGAAATTTCTTCAATAACAAGCAAAGTAAATTAGAGCACAAAGTATTTCAATCCATGCCACAAAAAGATCCATGCACCAAATGAATAATTTCAAGCTCAAAGTCTTGACAATTCTTCACCAAAAGATATTAATAATGCACACACAATCTTCAAGTAAATCATATAACACAAAGTCTATAAAACTTAGCTTGAATGCCCTCCAATCACATGTAAGGAAACACCACTTATCTAATCAATAAGAAAGATTAAGCAAAAATACATAAGAACACTCTTGCTATAACAATCTTGATTCAACACAAAGTCTGATATCAAAATCTGCTTTCTTTATTAATAGATTTGTATTTTCAATTCGAGCTCAAAGTCTCAAAGTTGAGAAATAATTTCAACAACACTTTGTTCCAATAGATAAAAGGTTCCAAATACAAATGAGCTCTCTCATATTTATAGTTGAGAGCTAAGAGCTAATCTAGGAAAAAGTCTAACTAATTTGACTTATTCAATGACATGGTAATTTTTTACTTAGGACTAGTGTTGTTTTTACATGTAGTTGTATCAATACAAAATGACATGTAAAAATATCAATTCCTATTTACATAATGCATGTGAAAAAACATAAAAAAATAACTAACTTTGGAAATACAAAAAGATTATTTTTCCATGCTTTAAGCTTGGAAATCCTCATATTTCTTTAGAATCTCCTGTATCACTGTCTCATTTGGTCCTGAAGTGTAATTGATGATAGTATGGAATTTTGTGATAAAATTGATCACAAAAGAACAAGCCTTTTTGCATCGATCCACATGTGTCTTGAGGTTATCCAAGGTTAGTTGTTTATCACATAGGGTGTCCATAGAAGCCACTAAAAATGCTTCATCTTCAACCTATTTATGGATTGCTTCTTTAAACTCTTGCATAATCTCACTCGTTGGAAGAAATGTATGATCATCATCAAGAAGCTTACCGGGCAATTCTTCAATTTTATTTACCAAAATCACACGGTGCTCTTCAACATCTTCTTGAACTTGTTGCACATCCTTGATTAAGCTCTTGATGACATGTGTAATCTAGGGTAAAATTCAAGTTAAGGTAAAATAGCATAAAAACTAAACCTAAGAAGCCCTAAACCAACAATAAAGCACAATACAACATAAGAAACATAAAAACAAAGTAAATATCACCTATACCATGTTTGTTTCACCTCCATTGCTCTTCTCCATTTTTCTTGAATGTACTTGATTCCCTCATATTTGAGTATGCAATAGTAGCCTATGACAATGACTAGTAAAATATTGAAGATAGTTGTCTCATACTAACATCATGTACTTGCAAACAAACTAGATTTGTCAAAATGACAAGGACATGGGTCTTTTATAGAAAATTCAAATTGGAATGAAGGGATGAGATTAAAAACCAATAAAATATGACAATTAATGGCCAAGAATGAAAGTTGTAATATGAAATAGGGTTAGGGAAAAATTAGGACAATGTCAAGAATGAATGGCTAATATTGAATTATAAAATAATTTAATCAAGGGATGAAATTGAATGAGATAGGAGAAGAGAAAATTGACACGGATAATGAGGTTGGCACAGAAAAAGAGGTTGTTGGTGGAATTCAAATAAATATAAAATTATTTGATTTGAGAGGGAAATGAATAATTAAATAATAGAAGCATTATTTAATTGTAGAGGACATGTGACAGGTTGACTAATTCATTAAATAACAATTTAATTCAAAAGTGGGACATGGATAATTAAATAATAGAGATATCATTTAATTAAAGAAGACATGTGACAAGCTGATTTTTGAATTAAATAATAATTTAATTCAAAAGTGGGAAGAAGATGACAAATTAGTAAGCAATTAAATAAATAAAATTTATTTAATTATAGAAGAAGAGGACATTAGTGACACAATTAAATAAATAAAATTTATTTAATTAATCAAAAGAAGAAATAAAAAGATAGAAATGAATTAATTAAATAATTAAAATTAATTAATTAATAAAATAATTATGACATTAGACAAGGGAAGTGACAAGGAAAAATGGTATTAGCAGGTCTAGGACATTTTTTAGTGTCTACATTTTGCCCCTCTTTGATACAATGCAGTTTATCGCGTTGTGTCAAAGAAATTTAGTTCAAAAATATGACCCAATGTGAACAAGATGAGGAAGGATGACGAGGAGGTAGTAATATGCCCCCTCGAGAGGACACGCGGGTTCAAAGAATGCGAGTGTGTTCTCGAAATGGATAAGAGGAAAATAGATAAGTGACATAGAAGAAATACTAGCATGGAGGATATGGAAGTTAGCATGGTGTTAGTAGAGACAACTTAAAGATGTATATTTATTAATCATCATTGGGTGGTAAAATGTGACAAATGGACAACAAACACCATGATATTGTTGGAATATGTGCCTCAAATTCACTGGTTAGACCCCAATTTTGGCCATCACAAATTCAGGTCATTCCAAGTTATGCATCCTACTTCTTAGCGTTGTCTTGTGCCAAGCCTTTGACATGCTTGTTGCAGTGCGGTGTTATCGCCACCTTACACATAACACACAATAGAGTTGGCAGTATGGCGGTATTGCTAACCCGAAAGGGTGGACTAAAGGTATTGGCGATAGTGCGGTATTCATACCGCCTTAATACGACAGGGTTTTGGTGATACTTGTGGTTTTGTAGTGGGCATTTGGTGTGTTGAATGTTGTAACTCTCTAGCCCATGATGTGTTGGTGAAACCCCTTGCTGGAGAGTGATGGTTGGTTGTTGAATATTGATAGTTAAATGATGATTACTTGGTAGATAAATTGTACATCAAAGAGACTTGATGTTATCGAAGAGAACATAAAGGGAGTCTCTTCGATAGCCCGACACAGTTAATGACAATTGGGAACTAAACCGTTGGTTTCCTAGAACTGAAGCGACCATGGTTAGATGTCAATTATACATTGTGATACTTTGCAATGAGTGGAGCTCTGATTGATTAGGTGATGCTCTACATTGTATGCTATAAAAGCATTGTAACAGTGTGCGAGAACAAATGTAATCAGAATTTGTGTACGAGATTGATTAGGGAAATGTATGTTGTTGTGAATTGACACTTGAAAGTGGAGTCTATAACTCTGTATGTAATCCTATTTACTACAATATAAAGTGTCTTTACTTGGTGTGAGGGTTTTTCTCCTATATGGGTTTTCCCATGTAAATCTAGTGTTCAATTCTGTGTGTTGTCTAATTTGATTTACTTTGTTGATTCTGTTAATGTGCATCTTAATAATTTGAAACTCGAATTAAGTGAAGTTTTTTGCACTTCTTTTTTGTGGATTTTGCATTTGGAAGGCGTTTCCAGACTGATCTTTCCTTACATATATGATATAGACCAAGGTGTGCAAGGTCATCCACTTGAAAAATAGATAGTTTTAGACAAGGAATATCCTCACTCATACTTAAGGAAAAGTTTCCCTAGTTTTTTTTCCAAGACAATCCACAAATAGTAGTCAAAGAAAAAAGTCATGAGACATCATCACTTCTCTAAATCTTTCATGGGACATCCTTGAGGTAGCTAGTAACGTGACCCATAGACAGATGCAAAAGGATAAGACAAAATAGCCAACAAACTCAACAACCATTCAGAGTGTTTTCCAATAATTGTTTGTTGATGTTTAATCGACTAGGTGATTGATGGGTTGATTGTTTTGACAAGGCCTGGTTTCAGGAGAAGAAACATGTCATATAAGACGTAAGTCTAGTTTCGATCATGTGACCACCTATATAAGGCAAATGCAAAAATTATGACAATGCATAGTTTTAGGAAGGACACATCTTGTATAAGACATAGTTTGACTGATTTGATGTTTGACTATTTTGAAAATTATTTGAGTTGACTAAAAGATTTTTTGGTTTGTTTGTCTTGTTGATTCGTGACCTATGTGATGTTTTGATGACTGTTTGTGTCCAATCTGACAATGTCTAATTTATTGTGACTAACATGAAAAACCCTAAAGGACCGACCTAGGTGGCCTCAGGGGCTCATCGACATATGGCCTTGCCTACGTAGCAATGTGCAGAGACCTCATAGTTTGACATGACTTGAATTTGTTTTATTGACAAAGGACTAAATCATGATTTGACCTTTATTTGACAAACTTAAAGGGAATGACCTAATGCCTCAAGGGCTCATCGACATGATGGCCTTGCTTATGTTAAGTCATAGAGGAAACACAGTTCGATGTGGACTTAGACTGACATGACTAACTTTAACTCTATTTTTAGGATTTTTGAAAGTTATTTGGATGTTTTTGTTTTTTTGACATGTTTTATTTTTTTGGATTTTCAAGGTTTTATGATTTTTTTGTCTTTTTGATATAGTGACCTCCAATAGAAAGTGTAGGATCCAATGACAACATAGGTCAAGTATTTTCCCCCAATCGGGTATAAGACCAATTTATTAGAGGTGAAATGAGATAGGTGTTATGGAAGATCAATACAAAGGGTGAAAAAGACACATAATGTCAATCATTCCAAGTTATGGAGAGGACAACCAAGCATTATTATGGATGTCATAAAAAATGGAGCAAAAAATGAATGGATAGTGGGAATCAGATAGAATGATGGTCGATGATGGAGCAAAGATCAACTACGCATGATGCATGTTTGCCAGGTTTTCACCATGGTACTTATCCAAAGAACCACCAAAGTGGTTTTCACTATTGGACGAATTATTTCTCTTTACTATTTTCTTGATTTTTTATTTTTTTGGTGTCACCAAATGCCTGTTTGCCAAGTTTTCATCAAGGTAACAATTTTTTGGATTTTTTGGATTTTTTTTTGTATTTTTTTGGGTTATGACATGGCTCTTTGAAGCTAAGTGTAGAAATGTTAAGCCCTTGATCCATAGGCTATCATGACGATGCATGGACCTTGTTCGGATGACCATGCTGGATGAGAGGATATGATCTCAATGCGAAGTGCAAGTGGAAAATATGAAGGATGATAGATGTAGCAGATGAAAGAGGTTATGGTATGATCCCTAATGTGCACAGTACGTGGGCCATCAAAATTTAGATGAAAAGGAGCTGGGGTGACTGATGAGCTAGAGTACGTGAAGGGGTTGTCATCAAAGGTACATTAAAAGACATCGCCAATGGTTGTGAAATGATATGACAGATGTGTGAATATGGATGGATTTAATGGAATGTATGGAATAAGTGAAAGTGATGAGGATGGAGACCCCAGATCAACAAGCTCTTTGTTTGTCATTTCACCTTGATATATGCCCCTAATGATTTTAGATGAAGGAGCATAACCAGAGACCAATGTTTTTTTATTTTCACTTTTGACTTTTATTTTTGATTCATCCAATAGCTTTTTGTATTTACTAGAGGACTTGTGATTTTAATTCTTTTTAGGATGTCTTTTTTGTTATGGAGCCTAATTAGACTCAGAGGTTAAATTTTCCCCTTTTATCGGTGTAGTTTCCCCCCCCCCCAAATTATTCAATGGGGGTTTGGGGGCAACACCCCCAAGATAGGGTCAAAGGGAAATGCCCCTTGTGGGGTCCAGGGGCAGCACCCCTGGCACGCTCCTTGTTGGGATACAGGGCGGGGTCCAGGGGCAACACCCCCAAAACCTCAAACAAATTTTATTATTTTATAAAGGCATTGGAAGTTATTTTTCTATTGGCTGACATAAAAAGACCGTATTTTGTAACTGACATAAGTCTTTATAAAATGACTAAGGGTTAGGGTTTCCATTAATATTGTATTGTATCATTTGCAGCAATATTGAGTTGCAAGGATTGTTGGTTGTAATTAGTTCAATTTGCTGGATAATAATATTGGACTCTCTGATGGTGGATGTAGCCCGAGTTTGGGTGAACCACATTAAAAATTGTCTCTTGTTATTATTTCTGTGTTTTTCATTCCTCTATTTATTCTTTATTTTCATTTAATTAATATTTTTTACTTGTAATTCCTAACAATCTTTTGATTCTTGGTCTCTTTTTTAAATGGGAATTTTTATCTGTGATTTTTTAGTTTTTCCCTTGTTCTTTTCTTGAGATATGGCTGGTTGATCCATGTCTATGATGCAGATGGATGTGAGTGAAATGGATGAGGTGGATGGAGTGATAGGAATGTTTGGTAGGTGACCAAAGGTGACGATGCCATCAATGGAGTCTTTGGGACTATCCTTTTTGGTACTATTACCATCAAAGGAAGCTTGCACATCCTTAATGACTTGGAAAGATGACTTAGTAGAGGCAACAATAGGGGATACATACCCTAACCCAGGGCGGGTGAGATGGAAGGGTGATGGTAGGACATCCTCGACGGGGTCATGGTAAAAAAGTGGGTTATCATAGACATGAAAGTATGGAGCAGAAGCGGATAGGGAAAAGGCATATATATCATTAGGATCCCAAAATATATTGATCCAAGCACAACCACCTATTTGTGAACCTTCTAAAGCTAACTTGACATCATTGTTGGAATTCTAAACATTCTTGGTAGTATTCTCATCGTCACGTGCAGGTAAATTTCCCATACGATACTCACCACATCCCATGTCATGGACTTGGACCTTGGAGTTTAATGGTGCGGTAAATGGAGTAGACAATTTGGTAAAGGAGGATCGATCAATGTATTATGACGAGGTGGATGATGAAGCTTCCTTATTGATAGGCACTTGGAATTGAGTATTCCCCCTCAAATTGCTATAGTATTGAAAGGGGTCAGGATTACCAATTACTATTATTTCGGTGCCTTCGTGGGGAAACTTGAGGCATTGATGGTATATGGATGGTATATGGATGGTATAGCCTTCATGGCATGGATCCACTGTCAATCGAGGAGATTATATGGAAGATCAAGGTCCAAGACTTGGAATGTAGTGTCTATGATAGCAAGTCCAACTCTGATTAGTAGTGTTATAACACCCTTGAAAGAGCGTTCTTTATTGTCATAAGATTTGATAACAATACTCTTTGTTGTGTCTATACATACTTTAGATAATCCCAATTCCTTTACCAATTTGAGGGTGCAAATTTTTAAACCCGCTCCATCGTCTACCAAGACTCATTTGAATTTGTGCTTATGGACAAAGACTTCAAGATGTAATGGATCATTGTGATTTGTCTTTGGGGTTGAATAATCTTGGTTGGAAAAAGTGATGTGATGAGAATTAGCCAAGCAACCCACCATCTCTTGGAAGCAATTGACATCAAGGTCAGTGGGAAAAGTAGTGTTTTGCAAGGATTTGTCAAGAATGGCCCTATGCTGAGCTGATATACGCAACAACTCAAGGATAGAGATTCGCATGGGTGTCTTCCCCAAGTGGTCAAGTAGATTGTATTGAGACTTTGGTTGTGGTTGTTCTTTTGGGGGATCACCTTGGATAGTTACCTTGGTTCGACAAGTATTGATGATACATTCTGGCAACTTCTTGATGGTAATGGTATTGACATAATCGTCAATACCTCAAATGTGGTGGATAGTAGTGTAGTCATATTTTTCATTGGTATAATTGGAAAAATTATTCGTCTTAGAGCCCGAATTGGAGTCCTTTCCTTTTGCATGGTCGTGTAATAGATTCATAAAGAATTTATTGTCACTGTTAGACGTTTGTTGTTGTCCATCGACTTCTATGGTGCCATTTTCAATGAGGTCTTGAATGATATTTTTCAATTGTTTGCATTGTGAAGTGGGTGTCATTTAATTTGGTGATAGTCATAAAAGGAATTTTCATCCTACCATGAAGGTTTGAACTACCATGGATCATATGGTTTTGCATCAGGAAGTGTTACAACATTTTGTTGCAATAGTTGTTTAAGGACAAATTCAATTGGCTCCCCTAAGAGAATATATTTACATCTTGTGGGAAACTTCCTTTGGGCTCTTTGTTCTTGTGTGTTTTGGACAACATTTGTTGTATGATCAGGAACACGTGGTGTGTTTTTTGATGTGTTGGGTCCCTTAAGTGTGATTGTGGTCCAATGTGTATTTCCTTGGCATTGACTACTCCATCATTGGTGACATTTTTGTCGCGAGACCAATATTTGTTCTTGTCATTTGAAGTGTTTTGGGTAGTTGTGTTCTTGTTGTAAAGTTTGATCTCTCCTTTGTCAATAAGTGCCTTCTCAAGTATGATGCCCTTCTCTACTAGATTTGTAAATGAGGCACAACATTGCATTCTAGTGAGTGTTTCAAGTTTGAATTGAGGTTTTCCACAAACATGACAACTTTTTGCTTTTAGGGTATTTCCACGGGACATATACTAGCTAAAATATTTCATCATTGGAAGAAAATCACAAATTTTTCACCTTATTCTTGTGTATTCTGACATAGGGTGGCGATTGTTATCTCATTGTCAATGTTGTATGCAAAGTGTTCTACAAATTTGTCAGCCAAATCTCCCCATGTTCATATTCCCATTGGTAGGTGTGCAAACCACTCAAGTGCTTGTCCTGTAAGACTTCATGGGAATAATTTCATTAGATATGTGGGTTCGTGTGCAATGTCTATGCAAGCTGTAAAAAACTCTCACATGTTCGATAGGGTTTCCCTTCCCTCTATATTTAGGTAAGTTAGGCATGATGTAGCCATGTGGGAAGGGAGGCATGCATAGAATCTTTTCAAATGGATATGGACATAAGTCTTTTGTAGAATAAGTTTTATTTTTGGATACTTGCATGTTCTCTATTTTTTGTTACAAGGCAAGCATTTGAGTTGCTAACATCCACTTGGGTCAGTGAAGTGTCTTGTGTATTATGTAAGAGTCCTTGTTGGAATTTTGTAATCCAATGTTGTGAGATGGGTTTTGATTGGCCGTGAATATGTATGGTAGATTTCGGTTTTGCATATGAGGAGTGAATAGTGGTATTTGGTTATGAACATTTTGGTTGAAAGTTGGGATTTGATTGGTTTATGGAGGATTGGATTGTGTTTTCCATGAGCTTGCAAAAGTGTGACCATGCAAGTTTTTGTTTCCATGTTGTGTGAAAGGTCCTTGTGTTTTTTTTTTTTGGAGTAGACCCTTGGGTATTGTGTTGTGCATGCATATTAGGAGTAGGCCCTTGTTGAGATGTGTTTGGTATAACATTTGTCTTGGGATTTTTAGGACCATTAACAATAATATTAGGTCTCTTGCTTGACTTTTTTAGAACCATGACAAATGTATTGGAATATGATACCCCTTTAGATGTGGAAAATGGATTAAATGAGGTGCTAAAGGGTTGTGTCATAGATTGTGTCATGGGTCGTGTCATTCCTTGTGTCATTGTTTGGGTGCCAAATGGTGATGTATGGATTGTTGTTGAGTCTTGTGTGGAACCTCCTAATGGCATGGAAGTGTTGATTTGTGGGATGGATCCACTAGAGTTATGTGTACCATGTCCTTTATTTTGTTTGTTTGGTGTGAGCGTTTCTTGGAGTGTGTTGACGTCAAAGCCATGGGGAAGTTTAGCTCCTTCCAATAATAACTTGGCTAGGAACCTTTGGGGGTCTAATTCCACTATTTCATCCACAAAAGAGGCCACTTTGAGATCTTGGGTGATAGCCTCTACTTCCTCTATAGTCACACATCCTTATTTGTCTCTAATTATGAACTTTTCAAATGGATTGGGAAATGATTTTTGTGGTCTAGGTCCCCCATGGGAAGAATTTCAAAAGGGATTGAAAAACTCATCGTCTTAGGTGAAGTCCATCTCTTTGTGTTTCCTTTGTGCTCTTATTTTGACCATAAAATACTTGCAAGGGGGAGGTGAATGTGATATGATTTCCAAGGCATGGTAATGCAAAGGTATGACTATGCAAATGTATGACCAAGGTATGACTATGACCAAGGTTATGCAACTATGTTTTTGGATTTTTCAAAATATAGTGGATGTCTAAGGATGATACCAAGATAAAGATTCAAAGTGAAAACAATCAAGATGTCAATAGGATAGTGTCACAATGAGGTAAAAACCTTTGGTATATGTAAGATGACTATTTTTTTGGGTTTTTGAAGGTATAAATGATGTCTAATAATGATACCAAAATAAGGATTCAAAGTGACAATAATCAAGATGTCAATAGGATAATGTCACAATGAGGTCAAAGTCTTTGGTATGTTTGTAACTAAGGTATGCAAGATGATGTCTAATGATGCCAAGATAGAGAGTCAAAGTGACAATAGTCAAGATGTCAATAAGATAATGTCACAATGAGATCAATATCTATGGTATGTCTATGCAAGATGACTATGTTTTTGAATTTTTCAAGGTATATAAATGGGTGCCAAATGGTGATGGACCAAGATAAAGAGTCAAAGTTACAATAGGCAAGATTTCAATAATGTCACAATGGTCTAAATCTATGCTATTACTAAGGTATGCCAAATACAAATGTGGAAGGATGATGGAAGGTGCAAATGGTAATATGTCCTAAAATGATGACAAAGATTGTGACAAATAAGCTTCTTATGGTAAATCTAAGGTAAGGTTACTAATCAAATTAAGATAGCCATGGAGAGAAAATATGATTTATCAAGACCTCAAAGATGAAAAAGACTAAAATGACAAGTTGACAAAGGTGGTATCAAACTAGCCTTGTGAGTTGAGGAGCCAGCCTAAAGGACAAAGGACTAAAATGATGGAAGGTAAGATCAAGATAAATCTGATTTTGTAACTATTGAATACTCTAAAGTTTAATGAATTTCCAAAGCCAAAGTCTATAGCAAGGTGTATGCAAGCTAATAGATGACCTAATGTTTGACTTATAGCAAATGCAACTAATGCAAAGGTGTAGGTAATGGATGGACTGAAAATGACAGGTTTGGTGATTGCAAGTCTGTGATCAGAGGACAAGATTATTCTCAAGATTTGATAAGAGAATGGACTGATTTAGTTTTCCCTAAAATTTTCAACAGTTGTGATTTTTTAGTTATTAGTTGTAGATTTCTGAACAATAGTTGCGGTGAATGATAGTCAGTTGTGGTGAACAATTTGTTTGGCCCTAAGTTGACTATTTTTGACACAGTTTTGATTTTATTTGTGTGAAATTTGAATATCAAACATTGTTAATAGTTTGAAAACACTTGGGCTGGTTTGAAATGTCAAAAATTATGTTCACAATGTGCATGTTTCGAGGTCATTCACCTCAAATTTCCATGGGTATAACACATATAAAATACAAAATCACACACAAAAGACACTTATCTATCCCTAAAAGTCAATGGCCAATGGCGATACTCTTAGACCCACTCTAGGAATCTCCTTTGACGCAAGGAAGGGACACCCATACGGGACACCCTTTTGGGGTATGTATCAGCTCTTGCCTACGATAGTGGATGGATAGGGGCCTCTTGCATTGGAAGGATGCCGCAAATCACCCTCTCCATGGAAAGTCACAAGCTCAAAAAGTAAGTAACTTATGCTAACCCAAAGATTTTTGTGTCATTGAAGGGAGCCAAATGTTGGGCATAAAAGTCTTAAGGGTGTGGTGCTACACCCTAGTACTAAGAACATAACCAAAACTCAATTAAAAGGGTGGCTTCTAACTAGTTTGGTTATTAGTCACAACTCAGGGACATGCCACCTTGTGAGCATTCAACAAGCCACTTAAGACACTAACCACCTTACTTGGGGCACTTATACTCAAGGTACATCCCCTTTCTAAATGGAACTGTACGGTTAAGGCCTATATAGCATAAGGACTATGACGTTTCATAGCATCCTTTTATATACCAGCCTAAGGGAAAAATTGGTTGGAGTCACCAAGGAGGTCTCTGTACGGATGTGTCTCACTTGGTAGGCCCCTCTAAGGGTAAAAAAAAATGAGACAAGTATGTTGTTTTTTATCTCCAAGATTGTACAAGGCGTGAGGAGAGAGCACACAAAACCCACTTGACTCACACTCAAATGGTGTTCATTAACCTTAATAAATCCAAATGTGTGGGTGATAATGCAAGTATCAAGAGATTCTTTTGATTCTCAAGATCACCAAAATGGTGTGAGAGAAGAGCATACACACCTCTCAACAAAATTGAAAAACCACAAGACATAGAAGATAATGATTTATTTTAGGTCCCCAAAGCAATATGTGAAAGAAGACACTTGATGCAAAGTTGTCAATTTTAGAGCCAATGAGTGAATATGCAAGGTTAATTTTAAGCCCCAAATGAGTGTCATATGCAAGTTGTTGTAAATTTTAAACCATATGAGTGAATATGGAAGTTGTGTTCATTTTAACCAATGAGTGAGAAAATGTAGATTGTTATCAATTTTAACCAAATGAGTGTGATAGATAGTTGCAAAAAATGAAACAAGATAAACAAGATAGCAAAATCAAATGAAAATGCCTCTTTTCCACTTGTGCCACACACTGCAATCAAATATTAGTACCAGAAAACTCCTAAGCTACTAAATGAAAAAAACTAGAATTAAAAATTCCTAATAAAATGCAAGATTCTGGAAAATATAATAAAATGCAAGATTCTGGAAAATAGGTGATTGTGTCGTTGTAAATGAAAGTTACATCTCACTATGTTTTGAATAGTTGCGATGTAGAACCAGGTGATTGTGTCTCCCAGAATGGCGAATACATCGACAAAATGCAGTGAAGTCTATAGTAGTTGCATCGTTTCCCTCAATAGTTGCGGCGAACGGACTTGGAACTGCAAAAACACAAGAAAAGTGATCAATTTCGACCAAACCAATAACCAAGATGATATGATAATGATGTTAGATGACAAAACCTAAAACTAGAAACAAGCATATGAAAATGGATACAAACTAATGATGTTATTGAGTCCCAAACAGTTGCAGTGATGCCCTAAGTAGTTGCATCACATAAACCTGTAGCTACAAAACACAAAAATGCAACCAATTTTGACCAAACCAAAGACTAATATGATGCAAGACCAATGTTAGATGATAAAAAAAAACAACCAAAGACAACAAGAAAATATGAAAATAAGTGCCACCCAAATGATATTCTTGACTCTTGTGCAGTTGCGGCTTTCCATGTTGCAATTGCGTCACAATAGCTTTTGGTAGTTGCTTCATTTTAGCTTGCAGTTGTGTCACAGATGTAAAAAATTCAAAAATTATAATTTTTTTTGCAAGATCTTGTTAGTTTCACTTCAGGTTCACCAATGTAATCTAGGGTAAAATTCAAGTTAAGGTAAAATAGCATAAAAACTAAACCTAAGAAGCCCTAAACCAACAATAGAGCACAATCCAACATAAGAAACATAAACACAAAGTAAATATCACCTATGCCATGGTTGCTTGACCTTCATTTCTCATCTCCATTTTGATTGAATGTACTCAATGCCTTCATATTTGAGTATGCAATAGTAGCCTATGACAATGACTAGCAAAATATTGAAGATAGTTGTCTCATACTAACAACATGTACTTGCACATGAACTAGATATGTCAAAATGACAAGGATAGGGGTCTTTTATAGAAAATTCAAATTGGAATGAAGGAATGAGATTAAAAACCAATAAGATATGACAATCAATGGCCAAAAATGAAAGTTGTAGTATGAAATAGGGTTACGAAAAAATTAGGGCAATGTTAGGAATGAATGGCTAAGATTGAATTATAAAATAATTCAATCAAGGGTTGAAATTGAATGAGACAAGAGAAGATAATATTGACACAGATAATGAGGTTGTCACAAAAAAAGAGGTTACTGGAGGAATTCAAATAAATATAAAATTATTTGATTTGAGAGGGAAATAAATAATTAAATAATAGAAGCATTATTTAATTGTAGAGGACAAGTGATAGGTTGACTTTTTCATTAAATAACAATTTAATTCAAAAGTGGGACATGGATAATTAAATAATAGAGATATTATTTAATTAAAGAAGACATGTGAATCTAATTTTTGAATTAAATAATAATTTAATTCAAAAGTGAGAAGAAGATGAAAAATTAGTAAGCAATTAAATAAATAAAATTTATTTAATTTAATGGCATAAAATATTAGTGAATAATTAAATAATTAAAATAACTATTTAATTATAGTAGAAAGTGGTAAATAATTAAATAAATAAAATCTATTTAATTAATCAAAATGAGAAATAAAAAGATAGAAATAAATTAATTAAATAATTAAAATTATTTAATTAATAAAAGACTATGACATTAGAAAAGGGAATTGACAAGGAAAAATGTTATTAGTAAGTCTAGTACATCTTTTAGTGCCTAAAACATGTATGCAATTCCTGATTGATTCCTTGATCTCGACATACTTATCTTTGTTAGGAATGACCTCAACTTCAACTAACTTACCTAGTTTTACTTTCTTTAGCTGGATCTAAGACTCAAGATTTTGTTCCATCTATATTTGCTCAACAAAAAGCGTATTCTCTGTCTTTTCTAGCTCAAGTTTCACCTTTGACATTTGTACAATTCTTTCCATTGTAGTAGTCATGAACTGTGACCCCTGCTCAATTATTTTATCCACAAATTCATATATAACTTTACCCTTTGAATAGTACTTCTCTACCTTTTGAACCAAAGTTTCTTCTATGCTCATTGCAACATGTTCTACAACCTCAAAAGATTTTGTAATCCTTCTTAGCACAGAGGTGAGATGCTCAACTTTTTCCTTATACATATCCTTAGACTGCTTTACTTTCTCAAACTTCTCCATTAGTGCAGTTTAAGATGCATGAGTGTCTTCCTTCCCACTTGTGTGTGTGATTTTCCCCAATTCAACTCTTGTAATGGTATAATCCTCTATTTTAGCTTCCTCATTATCTTTTCCTTGAAGAGGTTTTGTCACCTCTACATACTTATATCGAGACTTATCCATATGTAACCAAGAGAAAACCTTAGGCTTCTTTTTCCCTTTGGGATTTGGTGGAACTAATTCCCCAAACTCAAACTCATTAGGGTAAATTTCCTACTTTTTACTTTTGGGAGTTTATGTAGAAAGCCATGGAGGAAGAAAGGAAACACCACTATTTGGCCCTGTTGCTATTGCCTTGGTCACACCTATATTTGCAGACACATATGTAGTAGTTACAATAAGAGGAGTCTTAGTCATCACAACACCTGAAATATGCACATTTGATGCATCTTGTAATAATTATTTCATGAATCGATCAAGCTTCAACTGTGAGGAAATATCAAAGGAAGGAGATAATAAACTAGGAATTGAGGATGGAGACCTAGAAGTAACCTCTACATTCTGTAATATTGATGCTGAGGAAGGGATGAAAGAATTGTATGTAATGATACAGATAGAGGTATTGTTATATTGAGTGAAGGAAAAACCATTTCAGGTGGAGGTGAAATTGGAAGAGGACGAGGAGGAGAGGTAGGAATAGGAGGTGTTGAAGGTGTTGTTGCAACAATAGGTGATGATATTTGGGAAATATCTTGCTCCATAGGTTTCTCTTCTTCTGCAGATAGTGTTGTGCTCTTCCCATAGGTAAATTTGATCTTTGGTCCATTACACATGGAAGAGGAAGGAATACTTTCTTTATTTTTTAGTTTTGAGCTTATGTTGCTTGAATGCTTGATTATCAGAGACCTCACCCTCATAAACCTTAGTGAAAGATTTCAACTTAATGCTTTTCCTCTACAACTATACATTGGTGTAACTTGAGCAAACCTTTTCCAGATAGATGTAACCTCCTTTTAGGACCATTGGATAAGAGGTAAAGGTGTACTAGATATTTATTTTTTCTCATAATTAGCATTCATGATATCACTGATATCCACTATATCTGCAAAAAGATCTACTAAATCAAGATTAGAGATTTTCTCTATAGTGAGCCTACAATAATCCATTCTCCTGACTTCCTCATCATCTTTTCATTCTTCCCAGATGTACTCAACATGGTAGATATGAGTATGAATTTTCTTTATCTTTCCATTCATGTCTTTGTAGTCAAAATCCACTCTTCTTTTGAAAGTTCTCAGAGTTACAATTTGCATTTTGTTTCTACTGATTTGGCCTTAGGCACCATTTTCATCGAATACCTCCTAATGGAGATAGGGAATTTGAACCCTAGCTTATGAATTTCCTGTTGATGATTATGTACATAGATAACTTGTATACACAACTCCATTACTACAAATTCATCAGTAGGATACCTTGATAGCATGTAAGGATATCTTATAAAGCAACCCACCCTAAGATAGGTGAAAGTATGGAATTGTAAGAAAATACATCCATATTTGTTTACCACTTCCTATGCTTTGTCTAAAACTCTTCTCTTTTCTAGTGATGGATCAAACATACACAATAATGGTGCAAAGAAAGAAACATTCGCCCTTTGAAAGTCCCTGCTACTTCCTTGAAGGGTGATTTGAGGATAGTATTTGTATACAGGCACATATATCTGTCTCCTTCTGATGTCAGGCCTGGATATTATCTCATGGTAGCTACAACATATACTATGTATGAAGTCATGTAGAACTTCAAGGAAGTGTGCACCTTAATGAGTTGATCATGGATCACGTCACTAATTTGTTCACCCCAGAAGATGTAATGCTTCTTCCTCTTGATAATATTAATATACTCATACATCCATTCCTAAAATGTTGAAGAAGTGGGCAAACCTTTAACCTTGCTTAGGAGAGTAATTAAATCATTCACATCTTCCACAAAATCACTATGTGGGAAGCTTTTAGGCCATCTTTCTAGGTTAGACCTTGGAGTCTTTACCACTTGGTGTTTATTAGTTTCTTAGTTGCATTTTGATTCTTGTCATAAGTTGCCTGAGAATGCTCAATAGTGAGGTTTGTATAGGTCTCCATATTTGGAACTTGAAAAACCATATCAAAGAAATTTGCATCAAGTCTCATCATCACATGGCCTAAAGAATATTTGAAACTCCTATCTTCTATGGCATAATGAGAAGCCACTTGTAGAAAAAATTTAGGACAGTGAGCTGCCATTAGAAATGAAGCAACCAAATGAATGTTGCTATCAACTACTGCCTTCATCTCTTGGTCTAGAGGTTGTTTCTCTGCTCTCTTGACAAATTCATTCATGTCCATATGTCCTATCTTCATATCCTTGATCTCATCAATTTTAGATGAAACCATTGTGAGAGAGTAAACACATTGATATTTATACTTCATGACGACTTTCTTTCTTGAAGATGGATATGTCTCAATTATCATTGAACTAATCAGGAAATGCTGATAAATTGCAAAGAAATCCGGAAAATAACATGAAAAGATGTTCCAATGAGACAAATGAGTTCTCCTCAACATTAGAAAAATATTGCATTGAGTAAGAGTGGGAATGGGGAAAAAACCAAGTGAGCGTAGTGGAGCAAGCTGATGGAAGTGATGGAGTGGAAAAAACTAAGCAATTGTGAGTGAAATGGAACATTGAAAGCATTTTTTGAGATTTCTAGGTGTTAGACGAAATTTTAGTATTTTATGCAAGGAAGTTGAAGAATAGCACCACTGCAAACTTTGGGTGGATCATATGCACAGTCAATGAAAAATGATGCTACTGCATGACTTGCATAGGGTATTGAAGGTTGTAGTGAAATTGCACTAAATTTTAGTGCTACTGCACTAACTTTACAAGGACAGTGTAAAGGCGCTGAAAAATAGTGACCTTGCATGCTTTGGAAAAATGTTGCATGTAATTGCACTAAATTTTAGTGCCTATGCATTGGTAGATAGATCTAACATGGGGGAAATTTTTTTGAAGGGCATGCTTTTACATGCATATCGGGATTAAAACCCTGACATACATTGAAGCTTCTTTCAGTGTTTACATCGGATATTGAAAGACCTAGTTATGTCGATTAAAACCACCACCATCACAAAGGATATCCGGTTTATACATGTACAAAGGTGCAAAAACCTTTCTCTTGTGTATGTGATAGAAACACACAATGACAAATTTTTAGAGGTTCCATTGAATGAAATAAGGGCCAAGCGAAGATGTAACGAACTCCAAAACGGAAGAGAGAAATGAGTTAAACCTACGGTTTCATGGGTATACATGGAAAATTTATGGAAAACTAACTAGTCAAAAATAAATTTAATCTAAAACCAATGAATCAAGAGATTACAATAAAACATGTTTAAAACAAAAACCCTAGGCACAGATAAAAACTATTTTAAAAACAAACATATGCAAAAGAAAAAAACCATAACATACCTAAATAAAAAAGCGTTGACAATGAGGAAAAGCTTGACTAAAACGCTACAAAATGTGAGCAAGAGAAAGAAAGATCTAAACACAAAAGTTTGAACACACTCCTAGGGGAATAAGGACACAAACGACCAAAGAAATAAAGAAATAAGGAGTCCAAAAAGGTTTAAAAACTAATTTGGTGGACATAAGGTGAGCATTAATGCAACTTGGAGTGAAATTAATGCTTACTCGTGCAAAAAAAAAGAGTGCACTTGCATTAAAAATTAGTGTCAGTGCAACTCATAAAATAGTGACATGGGATATGTAAGAGTGCTGAAAAACAACACTAATACATTTAAAATGTTGACAACATGCAGAGGCACTGAAAAACAAAGCCAATGCATGTCAAAAACTCACTTCCCATGTAGGAGCACTGAAAAACAATGCCCCTACATGGGCTAAAAAATTTCTAACACTGGAAAGACCAAAAAGTGAGAAAATACTCATTTTGAAGGTTTTTAAAAAATGAAACAAGGCGAGCACTTGAGAGGAAGATTTGAAGATCATGACCACACATAAAGACAAGTGAAATTATGCCTTGTTTTGCATGCTTAGAGTGCACAAGACTATGAAATGAACTAGTTTCGTAGGGGGTTATCCCATGAATCAAGCATAGTTGGATTGAAGGATAATAAATGGATCTAGTTGGGGAGCTTCCTTTAGTCATTCTTTGAAATGATCAAAGGGAGAAGAATTCCAATTTCTAAGTGCCTTGATCCATCCATTGGGTGTAGAGTCAGGCGACAAAAACAAAAAGACTCAAAAATAAAAAGATGCAAAGACTATACAATTATTTACAAAATACATCTGCCACCTCATTGAGTAAAATGTTTCAGATGTTGCCCATTGTGTGGAAGCACAAACAAAGTGCCATATTCATATGCAAGAAGAAAAATATTTTCACTGCAGAGTTGATGAATCTTGAATGGACCTGTCCATAGTGAATCAAATTTCTCGTGCATACCCTCTAGCTCCCTTCTCTTATCCCATAAGAGAACTAGATCTCGAACTTGTAAATCTCGAGACTTCACCTTTTTTTTCAAAAGCTTCTTTACTTGTTCTTGGTGTTCTGTAATATGGTTCACCACTTGAATACACTTCTCCTCCAATTTAGAGAGATACATAATACACTTGTCAACTGAGTTGTCAAAAGTCTCATCCTCAATGGCCTTGGCCAACTTGAGGGCAGGCATTTCCAATGTGATTGAAATCTCTGCATTCAAACCATAAAGGAGTTGAAACAGTGACATGCCTATTGCCCGCTTGGGGGTAATCTTGTCAGCCCACAAAGCATCATACAACACCTTGTGCCATAGCCATTGATTCTCATCAACTAGCTTGCAAATGATTGTAACCAGGTTCTTGTTGTTGGATTCAACTTGACCATTACCTTGAGGGTAATAATTTGGTGAATGTGACAATATGATTCCATGTTCAAAAACAAACTTTGTGATCTCACTTGATGAGAACACAGTAGCATTGTCTATTACAATTTTTTTTGGCACACCAAACCTGGAAATTCTATTCGCCTTCAAGAAACTACAAACTACCTTTGAAGTAGCATGTTTCATTGGTATAGCCTCCACCCACTTGGTGAAGTAATCGGTTTTCGTGAGAACATAAAAATGTCCCACACTTGAAGGTGGATTTACATCACCAATGAAATCAATGCCCCATTGTTGAAAGGGCTCTATAATGATAACTGACTTGAGTGGAAGAGCAGCCAACTTAGGCTTTCCTATGAACTGCTAACATAGTTCGCATCTGGGCACCCAATTGTAGGCATCTAGAAATAAGGTAGGCCAATAGTACTTAGCTCACAAGATTTTGTGAGCTGTATCTAGTATGGAAAAATGTCCTCCACATGCCAAGTTGTGGAAATATTCTAGTAACTTGCTTTGTTGAGCCTTGTCAACACAACATGGAAAAGTTCCATCCAAGCTCCTTTTATATAAACCTTTGTCCCATAAGACAAATTTTTCTACCTTAAGCTTGACTGTCCTTTTCTCCTTATGTGTCAAATGCTCTAGACATTCTCCACATGTTAGAAAGTAAGAAATATTTGAATACCACTCGTCAGTTGTACTAACGAATAGAACAATTGGAATATCTTCAAAACTTACCTCCTTAGAATCAAAAACTTGATTAGGATTGTTATCAGAAATAAGCTGGCACAAACCCTTACCATGCACCAACTTGGTGGGTTTTATGTCCATATCATATTCTTGAATTTTGGAAATCCAATTGCCTCTTTTCATACCAAACTCTTGTTGTGTCAAGATTGACTTGACAGTAGAATCAGGCACTAGTGCAATGACATGACTGTTAAGTATGTAGAACTAAAAATTCTTCACTACCTTAACCACAACAAATGCATGTTTTTCCATTTGAGAATATTTCAATTCATGAGCTATCAATGGACAAATCATGATGCAATAGGGCTCACTATTTTGTTGCACCAAAATTGTTGAGAGTGTATGCTCAGAGGCATAACTATAGATAATAAACTCCTTAGTGTATTATGGACAGACCAACACGGTGCATGTGCAATAGCTTCTTTAATATCACTGAACACAACTTTTCCTTCCACTGACCAATGAAAGGTAGTATTTCCCTTCATCATATTCACAATATGACGTGTCTTCTCTGTGAAGTTAGGGACAAACCTTTGTAGGAAATTCACCTTACCGAAGAAAGAGTGAACTAATTTCTTACTCACTGGCATAGTAAGAGCTTGAATTGCTTTGACCCATTAGGATCAATTTTGATACCTTCCTTGGACATGATGTGACCAAGTAGTTTACCCTCTGTAACCCCAAAAATTGACTTCTTGGGATTCAAATAAATTCCATGTTGTCGGCTCCTCTCCAAGACTTGTTTTAAATGATTGAAATGCTCTTGACATTTCTTGGAAAAGATTGTTAGATCATCAAGATAAAATATAATGAACTTACCCATGACATCACAGAAAGCTAAGTCCATTTCTCATTGAAATGTAGCATTGACATTAATGAGACCAAATGACATCCTGAAGTAAAGTACCCCAAGGTGTGGTGAAAGTCTTATGTTGATCATCTGGATTGACCTCCACTTGGTTGTATCCTAAGAAACCATCCAACATAGATAGTATCTTGGATCTAGTTATCGTTTGCAATCCATTACCGGTAGAGGATAATTGTCCTTCAATGATTAATAATTTAAAATTTTGAAATCCACACATATGTGAATTTCCCCATTCTTCTTACGAACTGGAATGATATTTTGCTATCCACGTTGAATGGTGGATAGGAAATATGATCCCGGAATTCAACATCTTTTGGATTTTTGAAAGAATGGTTCTAGAAATTTTAGGATTGTATGGCCTCTGCTTCTATTTATAAGGAAATTCTCCTGCTTTCAGTGGAATCTCGTGTTGGACTTCCTTTGGGCGAAAAGAATTCATATCTTCATATGAAAATGCAAGTACATTAATATATTGCCACAACAACTCAACAAATTGGATTTTCTCTTCAGGAGTACAACACTTTTCAATGTTCACCATTTTAGGATCTGCTTCGGTTCCCAAGTTAATTTTCTCAACCTCATTAAATGATTCAAAATTAGATTGTTGCTACTTTTTGACATAACGATCATGTTTTTCAAAAATTATTTCTAGGGACACCAACCCTTATGAATCTTATTCAGTTTGAGCTACAGAAACTCCTCACAGTAACTATATCTTCAAAAATAGATTCTCAGGGTGGAGAATCACTACCTTCAAAGTACAATTCATCAAAAATTTCTACCTTCTCTAGAAATGTAACGATTTGGTGATCATTGTTGAAAATTTTCCAACTGTCCAAATTTTCTAGAACACTTGGATGAAAAACCATCTCAATGGTGTAAGTAGAACCATGGAAATATTTGTGTGGAATCAGGAGCATGGCTGAAATTTCCAATGAGTCAGCTCTGTCACTGTACTCTCTTGGGACAACATAAATATTAAAAAGTTCAAACTCCTCTATACCATCCCAAACCAAGTTACGATAATGCATTAGTCATTCATTCTTTATTTGATACAAGTTTCTTACTTGGTAAATGACTAATTCTACATCACCTTGAACATGCAAATTATTTATCCCTTTCCTTCATGCAACTTCCATTCCCAACAACAATGCTTCATACTCTACATTATTGTTAGTGTTGTCAATCTGAAGTTTAAAAGAGAAAGGAAAGAACTTTCCTTGAGGAGAAATAAAAATCGTTCCCAGCTCCGGAACCTATGGAAGAAGAACTACCATCAAACTCAATTGTCCAAACATTGTTTGGATCACCAAGACTAGCAGTTTCAAAATTAGTAACTTCATCATTTGATGAAGTTTCACTATCTGAAAGAGAAAAGCTATCTAAAGATGATTCATTTTCTAGTGAAGATGAGCCATACTTTCATATTATTTCTTTGAATATTTAGACAAAGACTCAACATCTTCATTAGTTTGCAAATAATAATTTCCCATACCCGAAGACTCAAAAAAAATTTGAGCTCTCAGATCATTCGACTTAGTCACTGAAAACTTGGATTCCCTTTCAGGAAGAATCTTTTGCATTACACCCTTTACGGGTACCCTAGCCTTAGACATATCCATGTTCAGCTCTCCTCCAACTTATAGAAATTTCATCCAAGCAAAATGCCATAGGATGTAGGAACATCAACAACCAAGACCATCCTCTTGATTTTCTTCTTTGGATATGCAACAAACGCAAAATGTGCATCCTTGATTTGCCCAATCAAAGGTACTTGTTTATTCTCCATAGAGAAGCAACAACCAAAATTATTCCTAAGATTCAATCCCAAAGTAGTAGCTACCTTGGCGGACATGACTTTATCATACAAACCAAAATCTATTACACAATTGCTCAATTTAAAACCGTTAACAAGCAAAGAAATGTAGAAAAATTCTATTCTTCCAGGAACATACAAAGGAATGGAGAAAGTTACTTTGAGGAAACTTAGATTTTGAAACAACAGGAACATCTAAAGATGAATCTCTACTAGGGTGAGTTCTCTTATATTTAACAAATTCAACCAATCTATCAAACTGATCAAGATTGGCCTTTAGATATTCAACTTCAAACATTTATATCTTTTTCCTCTTCGCATGATCAATTATGTCAAAGGATTGGAAATAGCTTGCAAGGAGGAAGGGGTAATTTCATTGGTAGATTTTGAGAATGGAACATAGGTCTTTGGAACCTAAATATCATCTTTTAGTGTTAAGGGAATCACAGGAGGACGAGAGGTACTTACTTGTTTATTGGTTGTTGTATCTTTGGGTTGCACTCGCAAAGGAGTTCCCCTTTTAGCAATAGTCACTAGTGGTCATGAATTATGCTTTGCTTTTGTCGCATTAGCTTGAGGTTGATCAAGTTTATTTTGTTGTGAATGAGTGAACACATCATAAGTGTTAGTCACCAAGTCCTCTTCTTCTAATTTATTCTCAACATGAAGATATCCAATGTTTGAGTCGCCAACCGGATCTTCTTCCTCCTCTGGAATTGATTGAAATTTTTCTCTATAGGATATTTGTGTTGTGCATAATCATCTTGCTCTGCTTCATAGTAACCCATGGATGCATTGGTGGGATGAGCCTCAAGAGAAACTCTTCCTTAGGGTGCAAGAAGTCTGTTCTAGTTTCTATTATTAGAATAGTTGGAAGAATTAGGAAAGGTCATCCTTGGAACATCCTTGTATGGAGGATTGGATGAACCTTGAGCAACCTGTTTCTTCAAAGATAGTAATTCATTTTCTAGTTTATGTATCATAGGATCAATACTCATATTGACAAATGAAGATGAAGATGCTTGACCTTTATTTTTGTTTGTTTCTTTTCTAATTTTTCCAGTAAGAATCAAATGATCTTCAAAGCTAGTAGCCAATCGTTGTGCTACCTCAAGACCAACTAGAATTGATCTCCACAACAAGAAACTTTCCTTTGGTAGTTGTGCATTAATGAAGAAACACTTCAGATTATGAGCCGTTGGCTTAGTCTCAACAGGAATCCTTATTACTGTTAGGGATCCAAATATGCACCCTAATGCCAAGCTGTGAATGAACTTAGTAGGTTTGGATGTAACATGGGACTACTTTTAGGTTATAGGTGTCCTATTCGAAAGCAGGCCTCCGAATTATGGGCTGGCTTCCCCTTTTGATGTCACCTAACTATTAATTTCTAAGATAAAGGGTAAGAATTACATGAAAAATGAACCTCATATTGAAAATAACTAAGGTGATACACCAAAAAATAACTAGGACCTAATAACAACCTATCACATTCAAATCAATATCATAAAACTTGGTTTACACAACTCATTTTCTAATGCAATTTACATAAGTAATTTATAAGGAGGTCTCTAAACATGGCTTTTAGAAGGAAAACAAAGGTTTCACAACTAACAACACTATTTAACAACACAACTTATAACCTATTAACATACATTTTATGCTAAACAAATGCCTAAAAATGAGACAAGTTTGCAAGGAAAGATAAATTTTCACAAGACAAACTGATCAATCATTAACAAAATACCATGAAACATGAAATGAGAAGGTAAAATGCTCTATTTTATTGATTCAAAGTGCTTACTGTATCACAAGTCCATCTGAGTTACAATATTGCTCCATGAAAAATAGCTCCAAAATAAAGCTATCCTGCTGCTCAAAAGAAAGAACTCCTCCCAAAATGCCCAAAATGAACATACTTAAGCAAAAAGATCACACAATTCTCATGCCTTCCCATCTAAAAGGTTCTGGTCGGATGAGTCACAAAAGCAAAAAATGAACCTTCTAAAAGCACTCCAAAAGGCCTCCAAAATGGTGAAAAGTCAAACCAAGTCCAAGATCACACTGAAGGTGTGATAAAACAACCTCCAAAATGGCACATGTTTCTCCAAAACAATCAAATTCCTCACTCACACACTCTCCTCATGTCTGCAAGCCAATCATTTTGTCTCCTAGCTTTGAATCATGCAATATGTGCGTTTTGAAAACACAAGACTCCCAAAAAGGCATTAAAGATAATAACTTGATTAGGTGATTCATAATACATCACTTAATCAAGTTATTTTACATTTCAAAGAAAAATAAAAAGGGGCCCACCATCAATATGAATTACATTACATTTGCAAGTAAAAAATACCCAAGTGATTAGCAAATCACTTAAATGATATTTTTTATGCTTTGAAACAAATGCAAAAACAATAATGAAATGCCAAAATGCTTTAAAAAGAATTAAATAAGGTCACACTTTCTCCAAGGCACTTGATCATCTCACCTTCTCTTATTCTGCACTATAAGGCCACATGTGGTCAATATTCTGATTTGCAAAGGCAAAATAAAAGCTCAAGCTTGGCCTATATGGCCGACCTCCACACTTCTTGGAAGGTATCCTCTAAGTCTTACAGGCACATGCTGTTCATGATCAAAAGGTCAAAGGCATGACCTGACTTGGCATACTCCATATATTATATTGCTTGAAGGACTTAGCAATGTTTTGAAACAGGGAAAAAGACTTAAGGCATAAAATGCCTAAGTCATGACAAATGCCTAAATCAATAAACACATGTTTCGGCCCCCACTATGCATTAACATGAGCTCCATTTTTAAAACATGGGATAAAAAATCCTGTTGGCATAAAAAATGGTCAAACCCTAATTATCAAAAGATAAAATAAAGTGAAAAACACCATCATTTTGTCATCGATCATTCTAGAAAAATGATGCAGTCACCGTGGGGTTTGGAGTCAACACTAGAAATGGTATTATCTCACTGGTTTTTGGCCGATTCCTTGAGGAAAAATGCACGGAAACACAAGGTGATTGTTATTTGCTCATAAATCTGCATCTTTTTCACTTCTTTGGAGCTCCTCCATTCCTTTTAGGCCACGACCTGTAGCATTCTCTTGATCATTTTTATTGCTTTTCCTATGGGTTATTGTAATTGCTTCTTTCACAGGCACCATTGGGCTTTTTCCAAGCTTGAATGAAGGCCTTCCAATAGTTAAATGCTTACATATTTCAAGAAAAAGATGAGCAAATTCTTCAGGTAAGCTCCACCGAACCATTCCATTCTGATTTTTGAGTAATAAGAGCTCATTTTGAGCCTTCAATCTAGTTAATAAAGGCATAAACTCTTCATTTTACTCTGCATTTTCTATTGAAAGAAGAAAACCCAATCTTTTGTTGTATTGTTTTGAAGAATACACAACCATTAAGGCCACGACTGTAGATAGAAGAATGACCTATTTTTTTGTCATTTTGAACTTGCATTTGTAGCATCACTCTTTGATTTACTTTAAAAAAAAAACACTCCAAATGCTTTCTGTGTTCAAACCCCAAGTGGGATTCTGTTCATTTGCAAAAAATTCAGATTCTTGTAAAAACTCCAAGTGGGTTACCTTCAATTTGTAACAGATTGCTTTTATGTAAAAACATCAAGTGTTTTACCTTCAATTTGTAGCAATATTGCATTTCATGCAAAGACCCCAAGTGGGTTTTGGATTTTTGAAGGAAAAACCCCAGATCCTGGGTCATGACTGTAGCTGCAATTTTGAATGAGTCACAACCATACATTCCGTATTTCAGATCCATGGCCATTCCACTCCGTTCTTGTCATTTTTGATAAACCCCAGATGGGTTTTCTGTATTTGAGAAGAAAACCATTCCAAATTTTCTTGTTTTTGATGCTATACAAATGACAGCTAGTATTGGAAAATCACCTAGATTATACTATGAATGAGATTTCCTGAGAGAGCTATGAGTTAAACAAGAGCTACCTCTATCACTGTTCCGCAAGAAAATGTTGTTTTTTGAACACAATATAACCTGCAAAAATGACTCAATGCCATTGCACAACACGAGTATAATCCATAGGCTCTATGCATCATTTCTAGTTGTCAAGTGCTTTTATCATGTTCAATTTTTTGGCTATGAACCGCCCTCTTCATTTTCAATCACACTTTGGGGATTATTCCTTGTAGTAGCCATGTTGTTTGGGGCTGCTCTATTGAGTACACCATACTGTCCTTTTAATGATAACTCCTCATGTTGCTAAATACTCATGGTAACCCCTTAGTATGCCTCAAACTCTTTGACAAAACACTACCATATGAAACTTTGACACCATGATCAACATAATGGATTACCTTTTGAAGCTTATCTGCTCATAAAAGTTTTCAAAGAATGACATTTTGTCATACTTGTCAAGGTTCATTATAGACTTGTCACGAAATCTCATCCTTGCACTATAATTTGCAACTATCACTGCCCTCTCATGACTTTCATGCCATCTTTAATATCATTGTTGTTCTCACAAGATAGATTGTGATATTGTCCTTTTACTTCAAATATTTCCCTTCAATATCTAATGACTACCTAGTGTCCCTTTCCCTAAAATGCCATTACACTTCAAAATACTTTGTCTTGTATTCATTGTAATTTGTAACAGTAACAATGCACATGGATATTGAAAATGGTACCATTTTGAAAAGCCTTGAAAAACTTTCATTGTGTCTTGAGTGATATCTATGACAGTCTTTAAAGCATCCTGCCTCATAAATGTCACTATCTTTAAATATGCATTGCTTTCTGGAATTCATGTCAATGTTGATGTTCTATAGCTAGAATTCTCTTGTTGTCTTCCTTGTCATTAGAACTCTTCTTGATGACGAATGGCACTGTTGAGTTGATTCTATGCTTTGGCACTGTTCCTTTATTATTTTCTTCTATGCTCCTGTAGTAACAGTCCTTTACTACTATCTATGCAAATTTTGCACCTTGGATTTATGGTTTCCTTTATTTCATTCATTCACTATTGTAAGTTATTGTCCCTGCCATGTCATCAAGCTTGTAGTGATTTGATTTTGTTCTCATGAAAACATAGTTTTGATTGTATTTCTAGTTGGCTCCATTCACTCATAACATGTAGAATCTTATTGCTTTCAAGAGGATGTATTCCTAGCTTCATGATAAAGTAGGAATGGAAAAGTATTGCTCTTTAAGAATAACATGATTATAATTATTTCATAATTGCAACTGTAACTATCATTTCCATTCCTTCTTCACAACTTTGTATGGATTTCATTGTATTTATACCTTTTCATTTTCAAAGACATAACCAACAATTTTGACTATGGTTCTAGCTCTACCATATGGAGCTTTGGCACTTAGCTAGCTGCCCTCTATGACTTCCAACTGCCCTTGAGCTCTTATGCTTTGAAACTCTTTGTGATTAAATATTTCTGATATTCCTTCAACTGATTGACATGTTAAAACTAAAAGAGAAGATCCTTTATCTTGATATGACCCTGCATTTGTTATTTGAAATGCATTTCATTCATTGTGCCTAATATCATCATGGTTGTAGCCAATATAGATGGTTGCTTCACTTTGTTCATTGTAGTCTCGACATTGCATTGGTATTGTGAAGTGACTTGCTTCCATGTGAACAATGTTTGGTTCTTTTGGCTCATGTAGACTTGTTTATCTTAACACCGTGCTCCTTTCACTACTCTGTCTTTGACTCTTGGCACACAAAGTCATTTCTCATTGATTCTTGTTGTCCTATTAATGTAGATCATGGTTGTTGTCCCACCATGAAATGTAGTATGTATTCTCCCTTCTTTGACTACCCCAATCCTCGTGGTCTCCACAACAATCGATTTTTGTTCGACATGTTTACTACCTGATTTCCACAACAATTGTTTACCTTTTCAATTATGTGCTACAATTAACATTGTCTCCTCACTTTGATCTTAGTGGGTAGACACATGTCACCTATGTGGGTGACCTAAAAGCTCACCGTCCTATGCGATGTGTGGTTTTCCAATAGGGTCAAGGTGAGAGGGACTTGATAATACTCTGGATTTCTCCCTCATTATTTAAGAGATGCATAATTGAACTTGATGTATCTTTTGAATCTGATAATGAAATTTGATCAACTAGTGTGATTCCATATTGATTTAATGCATAATAACAGGTATATCTTTGATCAAGTTGCTCAATTTCCTATTTCTTTCAAAGCATGTCGAGCTCTACCCTCATGGGAGCCACATTTACCCTACATGATGTATTTAACTGAATCAGAATAGTAACCAAACTTGTCCTAAATTTTCACATGAAGCAAACAAGTTAGAAAATAGATGCATATTTTGAATGTGTTTGATGACTTCATTGTTTTCCAGGACATCCAAGGTTTGCATACTTATTTAATGCACTTAGGGATCAGTTTATACATGCATAGGTAGGTGTTCATGTAAGGTTTGGGATCTTTCATTGCTTAGAGCATTGCTCTAATGCCATTGTTTTTTTAGATGCATGAGCTAGGAGCACTACGGAGTTGGGAAGGACACAAGTAGCTTGGGGGCAGCAACAGGGCAAGAGGACAACTTCAAAACTAGTCATTCTCAGGAAATGACTGGTCTCCACCCTTATATGCACATTCTATTTATTTATTTATTCATGTCTAAATTGTTTCTTTATTTTCATTGAATAAGTAAAGTTAGTCCCTTGGCTTGCGAGGGACATGTACACTTCATGATTATCAATAAAGATTACATTTTTACACATATGATTCTCTTTCTTATTTGCTGTAATTGCAACATTGGAATGAAAATGTAATCTATTTCATTTGACAATATTTTTCATGCATGTTGATGACTTAGCAGACTATGGTTTATCTTTTAAAAGTTTAAACAAACAACACAAAAAGAATAAACACTGAGTTACCTGATTTTTAGCTAAAAGCTAAAAATTAGGTAACAACTACCAACTTATTGAATTTAGCAACAAAATAACGCATGGGTTCATGTGCTTCCTTTCTCATAGTTTGAAGTTATGCCAACAAGTAATGCACATATTCAATAGGCTTGAAACGTTCTTCAAACTTAGTATGGAGAGTATCCCAATTGGTAACAGTACCAAGAGCAAGAGTGTAAAACAATTCTACAACTACTCCTTGTAAGGTCTCAATGAATAACCTTATGGAAAAATCCTCATGCTCAACGCCAAGAACACCACAAACAATGTGAAAGACATCAATATGTTCATCAGGATGCTTCTTACCATCACCATAGAACTTTGGAATGTTCTTGCAAGAAACACGAGGAAGTTCGTATAAGGGGCTGCCAAATTTAAAGGGCCAAAAGCATTACCCCAAGGTCCAATAGGTGGTTGAGGCTGAGCTATAGCACCTTGAACAACAGTTACTTGAACTATTGTGATAGGTAGAATTCTTACAAAATTAGAAGATTCGCTTGGAAGTAGTGATTTGATTCTTTAAGGTGGATAACTTCCTCTACGTTGTAATGGTGACCTTGCTCGCAGAGGAGAAGGGATAATATTATGGCATTGCAACAACTCATAAAAATGATCAACTTGACCTTGCGCCCTTTGACTATGAGTATATCTTCTGTATTACAGAATGTATTCCTTGAAACAAAATGAAAATCAACAATAAAAGACACTCACAAAATTCACAATAAGACACTGGAATACTTCTTTACTTCAACCGAAAGTGTGAGGCTTTGGTTGCATTTTTGTATCCCTAGCAGAGTTGCCAAAAAACTATTGGGTGAATATTTTGTAATCCCTTTATGGATTAAAAAACATGAATTTTAGCCATAGCTATGATGAGATAAATCTCTCCTCTCAGAAAGGGGAGGCTCCCCTCTCACTGCTTACTGGAACAAAAAAGTAAACTATACTAGACTTTACAATATATACACTATTTTAATCATGTAGGGGGTGTGTTACATTCATCATTTTCTCTTATTTCAGAAAATGTGTTTACAATGTTCCATGGTGTTACTTCACAATGCCTTACAATTCTAAGTATAAACCTAAACAGTAATTCCCAGTATTCTCAATTAAACATAAGCATAACTCAAGAATACCAATATAACCAAAAGATATGTAACTAGAAAACACATGAAAGCACAAAGTATTTTCGTTGTTCCCAATGAAATTTCTTTAATAACCAGTGATGTAAATTGGAGCACAAAGTCTTTCAATCCATGCCACGAAGAGATCCACACACCAAATGAATAATTTCAAGCTCAAAGTCTTGTTAATTATTCACTAAAATATATTAATAACGCACAGACAATATTCAAGTAAATCATATAACAAAAATTCTATAAAACTTAGCTTGAATTCCCTCTAATCGCACGTAAGGAAACACCACCTATCCAATCAATAAGAAAGATCAAGAAAAAATGACATAAGAACACTCTTTCTCTAACAATCTTGATTCAACATAAAGTCAAATATCAAAATCTGCTTTCTTTATTAATAGATTTGTGTTTTCAATTCGGGCTCAAAGTCTCAAAGTTGAGAAATAATTTAGTAGAAATTCATTCCAATAGATCAAAGGTGCCAAATACAAATGAGCTCTCTCATATTTATAGGTGAGGGCTAAGAGCTAATCTAGGAAAAATTCTAACTAATTTGACTTATTCAACGACACTGTCCTTTTTTACTTAGGACTAGTGTTGTTTTTACATGTAGTTGCATCAGTACAAAATATCATGTAAAAATGTCAATGCCTATTTACATAACGCATCTGAAAAAGTGTAAAAAAATAACTAACTCTTGAAATAGAAAAAGATTATTGTTCCATGCTTTGAGCTTGGAAATCCTCATATTTCTTTAGGATCTCCTACATCACTGTCTCATCTGGTCCTGAAGTGTAATCGATGATAGTATGGACTTTTGTGATAAAATTTCTCACAGAAGAACAAGCCTTTTGCATCGATCCAGATGTGTCTTGAGGTTTTCCAAGGTTAGTTGTATATCACATAGGGTTTCCATAGAAGCCATTGAAAATGCTTCATCTTGAACTTGTTTTCTAGATTGCTTCTTTAAACTCTTGAATAATCTCACTGGCTGGAAGAAATGTATGATCATCATCAAGAAGCTTACCGGACAATTCTTCAATTCTGTTTACCAAAATCACATGGTGCTCTTCAACATCTTCTTGAACTTGTTGCACATCCTTGATTAAGCTCTTGATGAAATGTATGTGATTCTTGATTGATTCCTTGATCTCCACATACTTATGTTTGTTAGGAATGACCCCAACTTCAACTAACTTACCCAATTTTACTTTATTTAGTTGGATTCAAGACTCAAGATTCTGTTCCAACTCCTTTTTCTCAATAGAAAGTGTATTCTCTATTTTTTTAGCTCAAGTTTCACCTTCAACATTTGTACAATTCTTTCTACTACAGTAGTCATGAACTATGAATCCTACTAAATTATTTTGTCCACAAGTTCATACATAACTTTACCCTTTGAATAGTACTTCTATACCTTCATAACCAAAGGCTCTTCTATGCTCATTGCAATAGGTTCTACAACCTCAGAAGATTATGTAATCCTTCTTAGCATAGAGGTGAGATGCTCAATTTTTTCCTTATACATATCCTTAGACTGCTTTACTTTGTCAAAATTCTCCATTAGTGCAGTTAAAGATGCTTGAGCATCTTCCTTCACACTTGCGTGCATAATTTTCCCCAATTCAACTCTTGTAATGGTATAATACTCTATGTTAGTTTCCTCGTTATATTTACTTGAGGAGGTTCTACCACCTCTACATACTTATATCCAGACTCATCCATATGTAGCTGAGAGAAAACCTTAGGCTTCTTTTTCCCTTTGGACTTTGGTGGAGCTAACTCCCCAAAATCAAACTCATTAGGAGAAACTGCCTACTTTTTCCTTTTGGGAGTTTGTGTAGAAAGTCATGGAGGAAGAAACAAAACACCACTTTATGGCCTTGTTGCCATTGCCTAGGTCACACATGTATTTGCAAGCAAAAATATAGTAGTTACAATAGGAGGAGTCTTAATCATCACAACACCTAGAATTTTCACATTTGATGCATCCTGTAATGATTCATTCATGAACCAATCAAACTCGAACTGTGAGGAAAGTTCAAAGGAAGGAGATGACAAACTAGGAATCGAGGATAGAGACCTAGAAGTAACCTATACGTTCTATAATACTGATCTCGGGGAATGGGATGAAAGAATTGTATGTAATGATACAAATGAAGGTATTTTTACATTGAGTGAAGGAAAAACTATTGCAAGTGGAGGTGAAGTTGGAAGAGGAGGATGAGGAGAGGTAGGAATAGGAGGAGTTGAAGGTGTTGTTGCAACAATAGGTGATGATGTTTGGGGAAGATCTTGCAAGATATTATCATGTGGTGATACCTGCATTTCTTCATCCTGCCCTTTTGTTGTTTCTCCATATTCCTCTTGTTCCCATTAGACTCCCTTCATAGGCTTCTCTTCTTCTAAAAATAGTGTGGTTCTCTTCCCATAGGTAAATGTAATCTTTGGTCCCTTACATGTGTAAGAGGAAGGAATATTTTCTTTGTTCTTAGTTTTGAGCTCCTGTTTCCTGCTTACTCAATCATCATAGACCTTACCCTCATAAACTGTAGTGAAGGATTTAAAATTAATGCCTTTCCTCTGTAACCATACATTGGTGTTACTTAGAATACAAGTAAACCTTTGATGGATAGATGTAACTGTTATCAACAGGAGTGCACCTGAATGCGAAAGCAAAGATGCTTTGCAATCCTGTGTAACATGGGATGATTTCCAAGCTTGTGGGTTGCCTAAAATGGAAATCAACCTCCAGATTATAGGCCAACTTCCTTTATGATTTTTCTAATAACTAACTTTGACTTGGATGGAAAAGGGAAGAAGGCTTTAATTGAATGCATAAACTGAATTTTAAACTATGGTGATGCTCCTAAATGATGAAAGAACATGCAATTGAATTCACAATGATATCTCCTACAATCTGTCTTCACAACTCAAACTGAACAGCTAAACCACAAAAGTGTTTCATAAAAAGGCCTGTAAATCAGTACCATGTTACACAAGATTGCAAAGCATCTTTGCTTTCACATTCAGTTGCACTCTTGTTGATAATTTTTTTTGGCATGCCCAGTGGGACTCTAAAGACCACTTCAGAGGAAGAATTTAAAACTTTCAAGTGTATGTAACCTAAAATGGTCACCTAGACTTTGGGCCCCATTTATTTAATTTGTCAGCATCAACTTTCTGAATCAATGATTGTCGCATTTTCAAATCAAATTTCTTAATCAATTCATAACTATTTCAAATGTTTCAATTTTCCCTAAGGTTTGAATGCTTCATTAATTTTATTTAATCAAAAGAAATAAATCCCTTTTAAAAAATAAAATAATGTTATTTAATTGAAGTTAATCTTACTTAAATAAAATGATGCTATTTAATTAAATCTATTTTTAATTAAATAATTTTATTTTATTTTATTAATATTCATTTCTAAATTACATAATCTTATTTTATTTTATTAAAAGAGATATTATCATCTTAAATGAAATAAAATAAATGAAATATCCTCTCAAGAATATCCTGTGATGAAAAAAGGAAACAAATCAGTTAAAAGGGAAATAAACTAAAAAAAGAATTCCAATCAAGATTTGTTTCTATTTTTCTATTTATCCCACATTGCTTCGAATTTGCCTTCAATTCCACTTTTGCCTATAAAATGAGCCCTCTCATTCTCATTTCAAAAAAAAATCACGAATTTTTACATCAACTTATGCTACAAATTTTCTTGAATTCTATCATTTGAGATTACACATTAGTTTGATTTTATAAGCATCTTAGTTTTAGAGCATATAGTTTAATATTACATTTTAGCTTAATCTTCATAGTAGATTAATTTGCAAAATAATTCATTTATGGCATTGCATGTAGATCAATTTTCATTTCAATAAATTAGTTTTGTTTATTGCATTTTACAGTCATTTAGATTAGTTTTCATTGTTGCATTGCAAGAACATGATTCATGGAAATTGGCATTCTTGCCTCTCCTCTTTGAATCTCTCGTTCCGAGATTGTATTTGTAGGGGTGACTGGGTCAATCTGAGGGCCACAATATCAATCCCTGCTCTTCTCGGATAGAGAGTTGTGAATTGATTTGCAAGGACTCATTATTGAGTATCCTTGCATGCAAGGATTCACAGAAGTATAACATATTTTT
Source organism: Sequoia sempervirens (assembly GCA_007258455.2). NCBI lineage: Eukaryota > Viridiplantae > Streptophyta > Pinopsida > Cupressales > Cupressaceae > Sequoia > Sequoia sempervirens. Next base: position 41,584,284 of record VDFB02270651.1, read on the forward strand.
AGTTATACATCAAGTTGTTGTTTTCAGAATTGTAACAACTTTTTACCTATCAGAGGTTATCATATTTTATTTGGCAACTCCGTTTTACTTGGTTTTAATTGCAGATTCAATAGCACATGAGCAAAATTCAGACAAGAGGAAGCACTGATCCATTTGAATATCTACAACTATCTTTACCAAAATGGAAAGGCAGAACAACAAGAAAGAGATTGAGAAAATAAAGATCACGATCAAATATGAGATCTCATTCTACACCTCCTAGTCTCAGGCCTTCAAGTTTTGTACCTGCTTTTCTAGTAGTACATCCTGTACTACAAGTACCAAATTTGAGAGTTCAAGCAGCTCCAATGGCCAAAGCACATGCGTTTGTACCATTTAATGGGGGCAACCCATTGAATTTGGCTCAGCACGATGACATACTGATAGTTGTGCTTAAAAGTCTGCCTAGTTTTACTGGCAAAGATCAAACTACGCCAATTGAACACATAAGAGACGTAGCTTCACTTTGAGGAGTTCATCATGTCATAGAAGAGAATGTGGCATTGAGGCTATTAGCATCTTCATTTAAAGACAAGGCACTCCAGTGGTTCAGAGGCTTACCAATGAATTATGTTGCAACATGGGATGACTTGGGAGACAAGTTGAGTAAACAATTTTCTGACAAATCTGATCATCTATCTCTAGTTGAGGAAATGATGACTATCAAGAGAGCCCCACAAGAACAGATGAAAGATTTCAACTTCTGATTCCAAAGAAAATGGAACAAAATCCTAGCCACGGTAAGGCCTACACCAGATCATGTTTTTTTGTATTATCATAGAGCGATTAACAGTGATATTGCACTTTTGATCCAGTCTATGGGAGGAGTAACTCTACTAGCAGCCTATGAGATAGCTATTAGAGCTAAGAATAACTTAATACAGGCTGGTAAGATTGCACCCAGGCCTCCTATGCCATTTTTCCCAAATATTCAACCATTGATACCCATTCAAGTACCTCCTATAGCCCTGTTACCTGCTGTTCCAGCCTTAGGCTTTCAAACTACTGTTCCAGCCTTAGGCTTTCAAACTACTGTTCAAAATAGTGTTGTTCCAACAAATTCAAATTTGCAAGAGCTTAGGGGTACCCAACAACAGATGGCTAAATTGATGCAAACAGTAAGCAATGAATTAGTGAGCCTCAAAAATAAACAAAACCAGAGTTACAGACCTTATCAAGCACCCTTTTAGCCAAATAGACCACCTTATCAGGCTGGCTACTAAGGACAGAAACAAAATTTCAATACTAGGCCTAATCAGCCATATAATCAAAATGTTGTAGCTCTTCTAAAGAGCTTGTACCTGTGCAAAATAACTTGGCACAAGATTATGTGTGGTGCTATCCCTGTAATCAACCTCATAACCAGGCTACTTGTATGAACAAGGTGATTAATCAGGCTCTCATGGTACAAAGCGGTTTTGTTGCTTCTAAGAAAACATCAAAGGAGAACAACAATCAACAAGATGATCAAATGTAGCAGAATGACCTTGACACTGCCATGATGAACTGAAAAGGTAGTGAATTTTGTGGAGTTAATCATCCGCAAGGTCAAAATCAATGGGCTACTTCTATTGCAGCCAATACGAGGTCCAAGAAAAGGGTAGTTGACCTGAGACAACAAGCTATTTCTGGCAAACAACAAGCAAAAAAAGATAAACATCAAGCTGTTTCGTAGAAAAATAAAGTGTCTACAACCCAACAGGGGCAAGTTCATCCTTCTACAAATCAAAATGTTCAAATTTTACCAAGAAAGCAAGTTGTGCCATGAAAGGAACAACCAAAAGTCTAATGTCAGCCTCAAACAACACAAATAGAGGTTGTTGTTCCAAAAGTGCAGCCAAAGGTTAGTGGTACTACTTTTAATATTGTTGAGCATATGAGAAAAGCTACAGTTGCTATGACCATGTTAGATGCTTTACATCTTCCTAGGCAGAAAGAAAGTCTACAAGAGGCTTTAGCCAAAATATCAATTTCTGATGAATCCATGAAGGAGTGGCCGAGAGTTCTTGCAAAAAGTAAAGAAGTGAAGACTGAACATCCAACACAAGAGGTAAAACCACCACCATTTTATGTTAGTTTGACTATTGGTGATAGCATAGTGCATAACTGTATGATAGATTCAGGAGCAAGTGACTTAGTTATGCCCAAACAAATGGTAGATAAGTTAGGACTAGAATATGAGCCATTGACAAAAGGGGTAGTTCAATTAGATGGAATAGTCATTAAGTTTGTTGGAGTTATCAAAAGTATGCCTCTTACCTTGCACGCTTGTCCCAACTTTTCAATACCAAAAGATATATACGTCATTTATCTCCAACCATTCTTTGCCATTTGCCTTTCTAGAGATTTTACAACAAAGTTAGGTGGATATTTGTCATCAGATTGGTCACATATGTGTTTCAGGACCAGATATGGTATTAGAGTGACTGTCAAATTAGAACCGCAAGCTAAAGACCATATTGAGCCTTATGTTGCAAATCCTATAAATGCAAACCTAGCCATCCATGAGTATGACGATCAATCCATGACCCTTGACCCCAGTGTACCCATAGAAGGCATACCCAACATAAATTTAGGTGAGTGGGCAACTGAGAATCACGAGGTTGATCCATTCAGCCACATGGACAAGGTAGGTTTGGGAATTTACATGATTCAGGAGCCTGATGTGATTTTCTAAATCTAGCCAAAGAGGAAATACAACCAAAATAGTAGATTGAGAAACTTTGGAAGTTGTATTATGATGGTTCAAGGAGTAAAGTAGGTGTTGGTGGAGGAGCCATGCTTATTTCACCTGATGGAGAGAGGTATTTTTCAGTACTTCGCTTTGCTTTCAGCTATTCTAACAATACAACTAAGTATGAGGCATTAATTCATGGCCTAGAATGGGCCAGAAAGAAAGGTATCAAATGTCTCTAAGTATTCAGTGATTCAGAGTTGATAGAAAATCAGGTAAGAAACCTGAACATAACTAAAAATGATTTTTTGAAGCTATACAAGCACATAACTTGGGATTTAATAGAGGAATTTGATGCTTTCAACTTGCTGTCTATTCCTAGAAATCTGAATAAAGAGGTAGATAGGCTTGCTACCATAGGATCATAATATGACATACCAACTGATATACACAATGCTGAGGTACAACAATATGTAAAGGTGGTAGTAAGACCATCTGTACCTGATAATAACATTAGTTGGTAGGTTTTTGACAACGATGAGCAAATAATTAGTTTTCTGATAGAAGAAGTAGAGTTTTCTGCTGGAAACCAACAAAAGCTTGAGCAACAATATGAGAATCAGATCTTGCAGCTGAATTCTAATAAGATTCCCAAGGGATTGGTGACCCTTCAATCAATTTTCAACACTGATGATCAGGTTAGAAAGGATAGGTCCAACATCACGGTGAAAGAAGAGCACTATGAGGAGCCAATTGAAATATTCAAGGATAAGCTTTTTAAGCTTGGAAAAGTCTGTACCAAAGAAGAACAACAAGCATTTGTCTTTCTTTTCCAAGAATTTAGTGACATATTCGCTTGGAAGTATGGAGATTTGAAGGGTTTTAACCCTAAGTTGGCTCAACATATAATTAAGTTAGAACCCAACGCAAAACCAGTGAGACGGAATCAAAGGCCACTGAATCCCAAGCTGGAACACCTTATGAAAATAGAGTTAAACAAGCTAGTTGAAGGTAGTATTATCTTTCCAATAAAGCATACCTCTTGGGTTTCCAACTTGGTTCCTGTCAGGAAGAAGAACAAAGAGATAAGGTTGTGTGTGGATTTATGTGATCTAAATAGAGCTTCACTCAAAGATCACTATCCACTGCCTTCAATGGATCAGATATTGTAGGTTGTTTCAAGTTCAGAAAGGTTCCCATTGCTAGATGGCTATTCAGGGTATAACCAAATTTTGGTTAAAGAGGAAGATCAGTACAAAACAACCTTTACCACCAAGTGGGGTACTATGGCTTACAAAAAGATACCCTTCAGATTGTCTAATGTAGGGGAAATGTTTCAAAGGGCAATGGATATGGCCTTTCAAGGCCTTATTAACAGGTTTGTTTTGGTATACTTAGATGATATTACTATATTTTCAAAGAAAGTTGACAAACACTTTGTGCATTTAAGGAAAATATTTGATGGATGCAGAGAGTACGGGGTGTCACTAAACCCCAAAAGATCATTTTTGTAGTCCATGAAGGAAAAATTCTGGGTCATATTGTTTCCAAGAATGGTATTACCATTAACCCAGAAAGAATCAACACAATTTTAGCTTTACCCCTGCTTGCACATAAGAAAGGTTTGCAGAGTTTTCTAGGCAAGATCAACTTCATTAGGAGATTCATTCCTAACATTGTAGCTTTATTGCAGCCACTTACAACCATGCTAAAGAAAAAAATTCATTTCAGCTGGAGAAAGGAAGGTAAGAACAGTTTTGAACAAATTAGAGAGGCACTTGTAGCAGCCCCAACACTTATAAATCCAAATTTTGATAAAAGATTTCATATTATATGCATTTGGAAGTGTTGATACAATTTCAACCATGCTCTGTTAGCAAAATGAAGGACTAGAGCAACCCATAGCTTTCTTTAGTCAAATTCTGCATGATTATGAAGCTAGACATTCATTTGTAGAGAAGCATGTATTAGCTGTAGTGAGAAGCCTTAAGAAATTTAGGCATATGCTTTCAAACAATAAAATACAGTTGTTGGTCACGCATCCAACAGTCAAATATTTTATGCTCAACAAAGACATTAATGATAAGAGAGCAGGCTGGATCACGAAAGTGATGGAGTACAACATTGAAATTAAAGTCACAAAGCTGGTTAGAGGCAAAGGCCTATGTGAACAACTTGTTGTTAATGAAGAAAAAACCAAACAACTAATCAACAAGTTGAAACAATGCTTAATAATGAGGAATTAGCTATTGTTCTAGTTACAACAAAAAATTGGATTCAATAGATGGTACATTATCTACATACAGGTGACTGTCATAAAGGTTTGGACAAGTCCAAATGAAGGTATTACAAGCTTCAAGCCATTCCTTTTGCTGTAATTGATGGAATTTTGTACAAAAAATATTATAATAATGTTTTGCTCAGATGTGTAGAACCATAACAAATTGACAAAGTTCTGCAAGAATTTCATGACGGGCCATCTGGAGGCCACTTTGCACCAAGAACAACAACTCTGAAGATATTGAGAGCTGGGTATTATTGGCCTGAATTGTTTAAAGATTCTCATGCTTACGTTAGAAAATGTAACAGTTGTGCAATGTTTACAGGAAAAAAGAAGCTTGCAGCTCTGCCTTTACATCCAATTCAAGTGGAACAACCCTTCGACAAGTGGGGACTTGAATTTATTGGTCCCATAAATCCACCTTCAAGTGTTGGGCATAAGTGGATATTAACAGCTATAGACTAATTCACAAAGTGGACTGAAGCAGTTGCACTGAAGGATGCAAATGAGACATTCGTCTTAAATTTTTATCAAGACTTAGTTTCCAGGTTTGGTACACTAGATTCAATTATTTCTGATAATGCTTTAGCATCCATAGGCTTGAAAGTTTTAGATTGGTCAGTAAAGCATAACATTTTTCTGAATACTTCCTCAAATTATTACCCTTAGGGTAATGGGCAAGCAAAGTCCACTAATAAGAACTTGATTAAGATCATAAAGAAGACAATTCAGGATAATCAGAGGACTTGGCATGAGAAGATGAAACTAGCCCTTTGGGCTGATAAGATTACACCTAAAAGAGCAACAGGTAATTCACCTTACGTTCTAACATATGGTAAAGAAGCTAAACTTGCTATCTAAGTTGAGCTTCCTACATTAAGTATGATCAAGGAACTGGAATTGCTTGACAAAGAACCTATGGAAATTAGGCTTGCACAGCTAATGGAGCTAGAAGAAATAAGAAAAGAAGCATTAAGAAATCTGGAAGTTTATCAAGCTCAGATGAAAAGGACATTTGATAGAAAATTTGTCCTAAGAACTTTCAAAGAAGGAGATCTGGTATTTAAATGGGACGAATTCAAGAGGAAACCAAGTAAACATACAAAGTTTGATGCCATGAGGGATGACCCACATATCATAACAGAATGCAAACAAAATAATATATTTCAACTCTCAAAGCTGGATGGCGAGGTTGCCAATCCCTATCAATGGGATTCACCTCAAACAATGTTATTGAAGATCAAAATTTTGCAGATGTATACAGTAGAGTAGTTTTATACTTTCAATAAGTGCCCCATGGCACATTTTATTTCAGTATTGTTTTCTTTCAATAAGTGCAAATGTTGCACCTGCTTTTTGACTCTGTCTTAAACAGAGTCATGGTTAGTTTTTTTTTAGTTTTGTTTACTGTTGTATAGTTTCACTAGCTGAGTCACAATTTTTTCTAAGTCGAAAGAGGAAAAAATGGACTCCATGCCTAATGGATAAGCTACATAACTAGTCTATGGTTCTTAGTAGGAAAACACTCCACAAAGGTCGCCAAATTGTTACCTATTTTTAGCTACAACTCAAAACAGGTAGAGTTGAATTGCATTCATCATTAAAAGGTACACAAGTAATTTCAAAGTTTTCTGCTAAGTATTCATTGCTGTACAAATCTGATTACTTTTGAATTTCTAGTATTATTATGCAAATGTTTGTAACATAAAAACTCATAAATTTGCATAAGAAATGTTGTTCTATTCATATTGTAAAAACCAAAGTCCCACACAAACCGTGGAAGTAGCTTGATTTGATTACTTAATCAAATACTGAATACAAGAAAGAAATGTATATCACACAATTGAAGATAATGTAAGAACAAGGAGAGAAGGTGATTCGTCATTTCCTGGAATGACGAATCATTGTTACAGTTGTGCTGATCTTGGTTTAGTTCTAGCTCTAGGTCCAACTCTAGCTCCAAGGTTTACCTACAAGATTGTTGAAAGGTGGTGTTAGAGCAATGAAAAATCACATTCTACCTTATCCCTACATTACCAAAAAAAATGTAATTTGCATGCTATCAGGCATTCATCAAATGATTAATTCATCAAAAAAGTAGATGTTCAGGGAGCACAAAGTTCAATGGAAGCTTTCAGCTTTAATTATTTTGCTAACTTTGTTTGTTTAATGTGCAGATATAGGTATAATCAGATCATTTCAACCAATAGATATTGTTATGAGTGGTGGAAAATGTGGCTCCCACAAGGGTTGAGCCCAGCTCATAAACAATGACATAAACAACATGTAGAATAAAGTGACCATAGTGAGACTGTTGCTACAAAACTGCATGAAAATTGGACCCACCAATGTTGTAAACCATTATCAACAGGAGTGCACCCGAATGTGAAAGCAAAGATGCTTTGCAATCCTGTGTAACATGGGATGATTTCCAGGCCTGTGGGTTGCCTAAAATGGAAATCAACCTCTGGATTATAGGCCGACTTCCTTTATGATTTTTCTAATAACTAACTTTGACTTGAATGGAAAAGGGAAGAAGGCTTTAATTGAATGTGTAAACTAAATTTTAAACTGTGGTGGTGCACCTAAATGACGAAAGAACATGCAATTGAATTCACAATGATATCTCCTACAATCTGTCGTCACAACTCAAATTGAACAACTAAAGCAAAAAAGTGTTTCATAAAGAGGCCTGTAAATCAATACTTTATGGAGGAAATAACACTTTCACAACTTAAAGATAAAGACCAAACTATGGCACAATTTATGACCTATGATTAAACTAGATTTTGTATACAAGCATCCATTAATGAGATCTAAACTTAAAGGTTTTTTACTCAAAACACATCAAATTCACATCAAATCACTAACAAAAGCAAAAAACCTGAATGTGAGAAGGTAGAAAATTGATTTCCAGAAAATAATGAAGTAAAAACTCTACTAACACAACCTTAAGTAACCTGTAAAGCTCTATTGTATATATTAATTGTGTAAAAATAACTAAGTTACAAGATCTCTCTGCAAAGTGCAAAGGCAAAAATCAAGATCCCAAGAAAAAAGACTAAGTATTTTCCTTATATACAATTAAAAGGCTTCAAAAATCCAAGAGGAGATAACTGAAGTCAAAATATTTGAACTATGAAGCCATCCACAAGCAAAAGAAAAATTGCATGAAAATTGGACCCACCAATGTTGTAAACTGAGCTTAAACAGCTCAAAACTCCGTGTCACAATGTATATATCTGAACTGCATCTCAAAATGGATCATGAATGCATGGAGGTGGCACTGAAAGTGACCTAAAAGTAAAAATATCTTCCTCACAAGCAAAGAAGAAAATCCTCGAAAAGAGGGCCCACCATTGGAGCAAATTAAACTCAGAATGTTGAAAACTCCTCCCTTAATGTGCATGATCAAGAGCACCCAAAAACTGATGTGAAACTAAAGCAAAGTGATAGGAAACTCCACCATTATCTCCATTTTGCATGATTGGACCTTTAGTTCACTTACTTGTATGAAAATATCTCTAGTAATACTCCACTTATTTTTCTTGCATGATTTTGGAAAAGGTAACTATTTAATTAAATATTAAAGATAATCGATTATGATTATTTTAATATTTATCATGTGGTAGTTCAACCTTTTTATGCATCATATGTTAAATATTAAGGTAATCAACTACCTTTAATATTTAATTACATTGTTTATTTTTGCTCAAACTCATGCAAAACATAAAGTGACAAAAGCACATGCTTTAGTCTTCAAAAAACAAATGATAATATCAAAGGTAATATTATCAGACCTAAACTCACGAGCTCCTCAATTGATTAGGTTGATTGTCTAAAATACAAGACCATGGCAATAATAAGAATGATTTATTTGAAAAACATAGGAAAAAAACAAACTCATCAGCTTAGGGCTTTTGGTAAAAGGCATCGAACCCTAAAAACACTTCATTTTGCATTTGTGTCTTTTGGGAGAAGTTTGTTGTTGCGCCGCCATGGTTGAGGGTTTGATGCTAGCCGCCATCGAATGGAGTCTCTGTGAGCTCGATTTTTCACCATTTTGCATTGTTTCTTAGAGATTTCTGCAGGAAAGGTATGGTAAGAATTTTTCACAAAGAAATCCACTATATTTTCCATTTTGCAAGCATTTCCAGGAACCTATGTCACAACTGTAGCATACTTTTGATTTTTTTCCTTGTGTAACTCTTCTGATCTTTCATCTATAGACGTTTTTTGGGTAAGGTCTCCTTGTACAACAATAGAAAAATCTCATGTTTTTCTCCATTTTTAGACACCTCAACGCTCCCCATTCGCGGCTTATTTTTATTTTTTGATGCACTGAGTAGGGTTTGAGCTCGAGTTTGAAAATATTTTGCTACTCATGTATTTTCATGTTGGTTTTCAAAGTTGCGGCTTCATTAAGGCACTCCTGGGTATTTCCCATCTTGAATGGGTTGGAGGGTTTCTTTATTTATGAGAATAAAATATAGTGTTCCTTTCCTTGCTTTGAATAATCTTAAAAGTAAACAATTTCAATATATTTATATTTGCATTTGAATGCTTCAAATTCCATGATTCTGTTTCTTTAAGTCTCTACTTGAAACTCTGTTTGCAAGAAAACTATAATAAAAACCTCTGTAGGCTGCGACCATATCTAAAAATCTGGGTTACTCTTTTACTTGATTTAATTATAAAAAATGCATGAGGGTTTTTCTGTCTGTTTCTACAGGTACTTGGAGGATTTTTACAAAAGACCTTTAAAAACCCATGATTTTGTTTCTTTCCATCTTACTGTGGCTTGGAAGCCATTGACTTTATATTCTCTAGAAACCTTTATTCTATATTTTACCGCTCTTTGAATGCAATGAGAGAGAGAAAAAAATGTTTATTATTGAAAACACTTACTCTTCTATCCATTATGAGTTTGTTCCTTGAAAAACCATTTGAGACCTTTCAGTGTTTTGGGTACTTCCTATTTAGATGTAAGCTCGATGATTTATGTGTGATTTTCTCATTTTGAGTGCTCATACCTTTACAAATATATCATTTACCTTCTTGTGAACACAAAAGAAACAATTTTCATTATGGCTTCTTCTCTTGAAACTTGTATGTGTTGGCACTGAAGACCACCATTTTACACAGTACCTTTTATGGAGAAAAATCACTCTTTTTCCCAATAGAAATAAAGGCATTTCTGTGAACATTTTCATTGTTTCATTCCTTGAAGAAATAAGCTAAACTCCTCTCTTTAGTTTTGAATCTTCATTTATTTCATACTGTTGCCATATTCTGTTACTAGGTATTTTCTTTTCTTATGTAAAATCATGTAATAGCATTGCACAACATTGCATAGTAATGAAATAATTATATTATGAAAAGATCATGCAATGTTCGTATTCAAATTTGTTGCCTCTTATAACAGTTAATGAATGAACTGTAGGATAATTGTATACATCCATTTGATCCTTGACATCATAAATGACGATGACACATGCATGCAAACATGGCTTCCTTGAATATGTGATTGTCTTATTCCACTTTAATCAAATTTGTAGCAACAATCTCACTATGGTCACTTTATTCTACATGTTGTTTATGCCATTGTTTATGAGTTGGGCTCAACCCTTGTGGGAGCCACATTTTCCACCACTCATAACAATATATGTTGGTTGAAATGATCTGATTATACCTGTATCTGCACATTAAACAAACAAGTTAGCAAAATAATTGAAGCTGAAAGCTTCCATTGAACTTTGTTCTCCCTGAACATTTGCTTTTTTGATGACTTAATCATCTGATGAATGCCTAATAGGATGCAGATTACATTTTTGTTGGTAATGTAGGGATAAGGTAGAATGTGATTTTTCATTGCTCTAACATCACCTTTCAACAATCTTGCAGGTAAACCTTGGAGCTGGAGTTGGATCTAAAGCTACAGCTGAACCAAGATCAACACAACTGTAATAATGATTCATCATTCTAGGCAATGATGAATCACCTTCTCTCCTTGTTCTTATATTATCTTCAGTTGTGTGATAGACATTTCTTTCTTGTATTCAGTATTTGATTAAGTAATCAAATCAAGCTACTCCCACGACTTGTGTGGGACTTTGATTTTTACAATATGAATAAAACAACATTTCTTTTGTAAAAGGCATTGAACCCTAAAAGCACTTCATTTCACATTTGTGTCTTTTGGGAGAAGTTTGTTGTTGTACCACCATGGTGTAGGGTTTGATGCTGGCCACCACTGAATGGAGTCTTTGTAACCTCCTTTTGGGACCATTGGATAGGAGGAAAAGGTGTGCTTGCTATTTGTTTTCCTCATAAGAAACATTCATGATATCACCGATATCCACTATATCTACAGGAAGATCTACTAAACCAAGATTAGAGATTTTCTCTACAGTGAGCCTACAATAATCCATTCTCCTGACATCCTCATCATCTCTGTATTCTGTCCAAATGTCCTCAACATGGTAGATATGCATATGAATTTTCTTTATCTTGCCCTTCATGCCTCTAGAGTCAAAATCCACTATTCTTTTGAAGGTTCTTAGAATTATAATATGCATTTATGTTTCTACTAATTTGGCCTTAGGCACCATTTGCATCGAATATCTCCCAATGGAGATAGGGAATTTGAACCCTAGCTTATGAATTTCCTGTTGTTGATTATGTACATAGATAACTTATCTACACAATCCATTGGTACAAATTTATTAGTACAATATCTTGGAAGCATGTAAGGATATCCTATAAAGCAACCCACCCTAAGATAGGTGAAAGTGTGGAATTGAATTCATCTGAAACTCTTCTCTTTTCTAGTGATGGATCAAACATACACAATAATGGTGCAAAGAAAGCATCATTCACCCATCTAAAGTGCTTGATACTTCCTTAAAGGGTGATTTGAGGATAGTATTTGTATACAAGCACATATCTTATGTCTCCTTTTGATGTCAAACCTAGATATTGTCTCATTGTAGCTGCCACATATACTAGGTATGAATTCATGTAGAACTTCAAGGAAGTTTTCACCTTAATGAGTTGATCATGGATCATGTCACTAATATGTTCACCCGAGAAGATGTGATGCTTCTTCCTCCTGATAATCTTAATATAATCATACATTCATTGCTAAAATGTTGAAGAAGTTGGCAAAAATTTAACCCTACTTAGGAGAGTAATTAAATTATTCACATCTTCCACAAAATCACTATGGGGGAAGCTTTTAGGCCATCTTTCTAGGTTAGGCCTTGGAGTCTTTAACCACTTGGTGATGATTAGTTTCTTACCCACATTTTGATTCTTGTCATAAGTTGCTTGAGCATGCTCAATAGTGAGATTTGTATAGGTCCCCATATTTGGAACTTAAAAAACCATATCAAAGAAATCTGTATCAAGTATCATCATCACATGGCCTGAAAAATCTCTGACACTCCTATCTTCTCTGACATACTGAGAAGCCACTTGTAGAAAAAATTTAGGACAGTGAGCTTCCACTGGAAATGAAGCAACCAAATGAATGTTGCTATCAACTACTGCTTTCATCTCTTGGTCGAGAGGTTGTTTCTCTATTCTCTTGATGAATTCATTCATGTCTAGATATTTCCTATCTTTGTATCCTTGATCTCATCAATTTTAGATGAAACCACTATGGGAGGGTAAAAACCTTGGTATTTATACTTCATGATGGCTTTCTTGTTTGAAGATGGAGATGTCTTGGTTTTCATTGAACGAATTAGGAAATGTTGATAACTTGCAAAGAAATCCTTGACAAATGTCTAAAAGAACATGAAAAGATGTTGCAATGAGACAAAGGAGTTCTCCTCAACATTAGAAAAATATTGCATTGAGTAAGAGTAGGAGTGGGGAGAAAACCAAGCGAGCATAGTGGAGCAAGCAGATGGAAGCCATGGAGCAAAAATAACTAAGCAATTGCGAGCGAAATGGAACTTTGAAAGCATTTTTTGAGATTTTTGGGTGTTAGACAAAACTTCAGTATTTTATGCAGGGGCATTGAAAAATAGCGCCACTGCAAACTTTAGGTGGATCATATGCACAGTCATTGAAAAATAGTGCTACTACATGACTTGCATAGGGAATTTAAGGTTGGAGTGCAAGTGCACTAAATTTTAGTGCTATTGCACTAACTTTACAAGGATGTTGTAAATGCGCTGAAAAATAGTGACCTTGCATGCTTTGGAAGAATGTTGCATGTAACTGCCCTAAATTTTAGTGCCTATGCATTGGTAGATCAATATAACATGGGGGGAAATTTTTTGAAGGGAATGATTTTACATTCATATTGGGATTAAAACCATGACATACATTGAAGCTTCTTTCACGTTTTCATTGGATATGAAAAAACCTAGTTATGTCAATTAAAACCAATGACACCACAAAGGATATTTTGTTTATAGATGTATCGAGGCATGGAAAACTTCCACCCGTGTATGCGATAGAAATACACAATGAAGAATTTGTAGAGGTTCTATCTAATGAAATAAGGCACAAGTGAAGATGTAATGAACTACAAAATGGAAGAGAGAAACAAGATAAACCTAGGGTTTCATGGGTATACATGGAAAATGTATGGGAAAATAACTAGAAAAAATAAATTTATTGTAAAACCAATGAATCAGGAGATTACAATAAAACATGTTTAAAATGAAAACCTAGGCATAGATAAAAACCATTTTTAAAAACAAAGATATGCAAAAGCAAAAACCCCTAATATACTTGAATAAAAAGGTGTCAACAATGAGGAAAAACCTCACCAAAATGCTTTGAAATGCGAGCAAGAGCAAGAAAGATCAGAACACAAAAGTTTGACCACACTCCTTAGGGAATAAGGATACAAATGACCAAAGAAATAAAGAAATAAGGAGTCCAAAAAGGTTTAAAATCTGATTTGGTAGACATAAGATGAGCATTAATGCAACTTGGAGTGAAATTAATGCTCACTGGTGCAAAAAAAGAGGAGTGCACTTGCGTGAAAAATTAACACTGGTGCAACTTATAAAAATAGTGACATGGGATATGTAAGAGCGTTGAAAAACAACACTAATACATTTAAAACATTGACAACATGCAAAGGTGCTAAAAAAAATGCTAATGCATGTCAAAAAATCACTTCCCATGTAGGAGCATTGAAAAATAGCACCCCTGCATGGGCTAAAAATTTTCTAACATTGGAAAGACCAAAAAGTGAGAAAATACTCATTTCAAAGGTTTTTGAAAAAAGAAATGAGGTGAGCGCTCGAGGATGATTCAAGGCTCATGACCACGCACAAAGACAAGTGAAATTATTCCTCCTTTTACGTGCTTAGAGTGCACAGGACTATGAAACAAACTAGTTTCGTAGGGGTTATCCCATGAATCAAGCCCAACTGGATTCAAGGATAACATAAATATAAGTTGAACTCAATGTATAACTTTCACAGGAACACATAAACATATATATTGTTGAAACAAAATTAACCTCACAATACCCAAAAAACACCTGCAAGTAAATACTTGCCACAAAAGAGAAAATATGTGCAAAATAGTGCACATAACCTAAGAATTGTATTGATGCAAAAAATAACTTGAATGGATAATTACAATGAGAAATCAATCCTTATGAAAAGGAAATGGAAACCCTAATAAAAACCCTAGGTGAGGATTAAATTAGCATGTGACAAGTGTCACAATCCTATTCAACGAGACAACATAAGCTAATTAAATAATTAAAAAATAAATTCTTAAGTTTAGCTTAATAAAAAAAGCAAAGGGGACCTAATTAATTAATAAAGATGAATTAATTAATTATGTGATAAACCCATTACTCTAACTCCCCCCTTTAAGATGAAATTAGGGAGAAGCTAAAATCTAAGGAAAAATATGATGAAGAATGCATAAAATGGGTCTTGACAAAAAGGCATGATGAGGTACCCATGCACAAACAAAATATATCTCAGAACTAGAGAAAAGGAGAAAACCTCACATGAATAACTCCTCTCCAAAAAAGAGATGTAAAAGCATGCTTAAAATGTGAAGGAAGGTAGGCCTCATAAAAACCCCCCATGGATAACTTACTTCACCCCAAGCATCGATCTCAACTGAAGATAATGAGGTGATGCCAAAGGTTTCATGAAGATGTCTGTAACCTGCTCCTCTATGGGAATGTACTCCAAGATGAGAGAACCATCATGAATCAATTGAATGAAGTGCATGTGGATATCAATGTGTTTTGTCCTCTGATGCTCCACTAGGTTGCATGAAATATGAATGACACTCTAGTTGTCATACCAAATAATAGTGGGACTATCAAGAGGAAAACCAAACTCAATCATCAACTAATGAAGCCATAGAACCTCATGGGTAGCTAAAATTATTGCTCAATACTCAACCTCTATAGATGATAAAGCAATAACATATTGCTTTTTGCAAGACCATGTAATAGGACTGGAACTAAGGAAAAAAACAAAACCAAAAGTAGACTTCCTATCATTGACATCACCAACCCAATTTGAATCAATGAAGCCAATAATCTGAGAAGCTTCTAATGTATAATGATTTTCATAATGATATGTGCCCTGAATATATGTAAAAATGCATTTGGAAACATGCCAATGGCTCTCATGCAAATCATGTGAAAATTGAGAGACAATACCAACTACAAAAGAAAGATCAATACGTGAATGTGTCAAGTACAACAAACTGCCAACCAACTACCTATATAATGTAGCATCTACTGGAGGAGTAGTACAAGTGGAAAAAAATACAACATATAACTGAAATGGTGTGGGGGTAGGCTTGCAATCAGGCATACCAAATATCTAAAGCATATCAAGAGAATACTCATCTGAATACTGAATAACTTATAAACCAAGAAAGTAGTGTAGAAGGTCAAGATATGTCATCTCAAACTACTCCATCAAAGCTCATTGAACACTCAAAATCATGGAGGATAAGCCACCTATAAGAATCAAATCATCTACATATAGCATAAGGATCAAAAGATCACCTCTTCACATTGAATGCACATTATGGGATCATAATAACATCGTGTGAAGCCATAAGAAAGCATAAAAGAGTCCATATTCTCATACCAAGCCCAAGGGGCTTGTTTGAGACCATAAAAATAAACGTCAAAGCTTGCAAACAAGTGAAGAATCCTATACAAAACCCTATGACTAATCCATATAAATCTCCTCATAAAAGACACAATGTAGGAAGGAACTCTTCACATCCATCCTTGTGAAGCTACAAATGAAAGTACAAGGAAAATAGAATCCATCTTGGAAATAGGAGCAAGGGTCTCAAAATAGTTAACACTCTCAACCTGTGAAAACCCCTTTGCAACAAGACGAGCCTTATATTTATCAATGGAACCATCTACAACATATTTGGTACATTACACCCACTTGCATTAAACCAACTTTCTTCCCTTAGGAAGAGGAACAAGATCCCAAGTATTATTCTTCATCAGTGAAGAATCCTCCTCCATAGCCCTATCCCACTTAGGAATACCTATCACATGTGAATTTTTTTGAGGATCATCCAAAATGACATGCCTTAAAAGACTAGAACATGATGTTTATGAATGGGTATGATGAGAATCTAAAGGATCACCTACCAAAGATCCAACTACAACAATAGTATTGCATTCCCAGGAAAAGGTTGAACATTTGAACGTGGTGGAGCTAGAAAATCATCATTTTCCTTAAGAGATAAGGAATCCTAAAGAAATGAAGTGGGAGGAGTAAGAAATGAGGGAGAAGCTAGTGATGAAGAATTCATTAGAGGAAAGTTCTCATCAAGTTAGACATCTCGTCAAAACAAGACCTCTCTAGAATCAGGATCAAATAACCTGTACACCTTAACATCCTCACAATATCCAACAAATATGAGTGGTTGGCTTTTCCTCTTCATGGATTTTTGTTGTGCTTCTAGTATGTATGCCCAAGCCTCACTACCAAAAAATATGAATGAAGATACATTAGGCTTGATATGGGTCCAAATCTCCTTAGGAGTCATATTTCATAATTCCTTATGAGGCATCCGATTTTGAATGTAATTGACACAATTCACTACCTCAACCCAAAAATAAGAATCCATATCTCATGACTAAATCATGCAATTTTTCATCTCCTATAAAGTTTTATTATTTTGTTTAGCAAAACAATTCTATTGAGGGGTTTATGGAATTATAAGCTGATCTTGAATACCATGCTCAATACAAAAGTCCCTGAAAGCTTGATTGACATACTCCCCCCATTAGCTACGTGTATTTTCTTGATAGAAAGACCAAACTACTCCACAAATTACTTAAAGATCCTGAAAGAATCAAAGACATCACTCTTGTACTTAATAAAGTACACATATGTACGTATGGATAAGTTATCAATAAGTTTGAGCACATATTTGGCCCCTAAAAAAGGAGTTAGAAATGGCATGAGGTCATTGTGAACCAATTCTAGGGGTGTCTTAGCATGTGTGGATATACCTATAGGAAAAGCATCACAATGATGCTTACCAAGGACACAACCTTGACAAACACCATTTTTGCAAGAAATCTAAGGTAGTCTTGTCAGTAGTGCTCATGTACTCATCTATTGAAGGTACCTGTAATTGACATGGCCAAAATGCTCATGCCAAAGCTTACTCATTGAATCTACATGTGCTATGAGAGATGAATTGAAACTATCTGAGCTCTCAAATCCATCAAATCTATATAGATGAGATGCATAATCTACACTCCCAATAGCCACAAGAATATCAAGATCATGGAGGTCTTGAATAACCACATCATGTGGTGAAAGCTCAACTGTCTTGCGAGTGCTAGAATGACAAATCTGATAAACTGGGAGAAGGTTAGTTGAAATGTCAGGAGCAACAAGTAAATATTGAAGACAACCACCTTCGAGCTGAATAGAACTAGATCCAAAAACTGAAAGTTGAGTAGAGTCACCCACTACAATTTGTGAAGTTCCATAATGCAAAAGAGTGGTAAAAAAGTCTTGGGTATGTTTCATGCAGTGAGAAGCACGAGAATCAAGTATCCAAGTAGATGATGAAGGTAAGGCTTGTGTAGAAAGAGCATGAACTTTCCCTATATGTGCGTATGAAGATTAAGGAGATGAAAAGTTATATTGCTACATGGCTTCCTCTAAAGCCTCTAATCGCTTCCAA
Organism: Sequoia sempervirens; assembly: GCA_007258455.2. Classification (NCBI taxonomy): domain Eukaryota; kingdom Viridiplantae; phylum Streptophyta; class Pinopsida; order Cupressales; family Cupressaceae; genus Sequoia; species Sequoia sempervirens. Next base: position 41,602,463 of record VDFB02270651.1, read on the forward strand.
CATCTGGTGATTGGATGTCCTTCCTTGCCATAAAAACTACAAGGTTCACCTAATTTTTTCTTCATCTTGAAGGAAGACTTGTCAAACTTAGAATATTTATCAAGCTTAAGAGAAGAATGTGGTTTTTGATATGACTTCAAGGGGGGATTAGAGGGATTCTCACTACTTGGTGAATCTATCTTGGGATTTTGTTTATTCTTTTATTTCTCTTTAGATGGTTGGGCTACCAATGGATGAGTTTTAGAACCTAAAAAAGCATCCAACTGAACCATCTTTGCTTGTTCCCATGTCAAAAACTCATAGAAAAACTAGGCATTGTAAAAGCATTACCCAAAGCATCCATTGTAGAGTAACATGTGGAAGAGAACACCTGAAATGGTCCTTGAAGCTTAGAAAGTATCAAGAAAATGCACTCCTTGTTAGTTTTGTTCTTCCCACAACCTTTTAAAAGTGATCTGAGTGACTTAAAATTATGCAAGAAGTCCTCAATGGAAGGAAAAGAATTAGGTACAAGTGATGCCAGATCTACCTCAATCTATAGAGCTCAGAACTCATTGAGGGTGCCAAAATATCATTGAAATTCACCCACATCTCCCTAGGAGTGGCGCAAGACTCAATATGAAACAAAAGACTCTCTAAAACATGCAATGAAATCAATCCCATAGCCTCATCTATCTTGTTCCTATGCTGGAATATCTCAAATTGGTGTGTCAATTGTGGCTTTGCTTCATCCAAGGTGGACCATAAACCTTGAGACATGAGCAATATGGCCATTTGAGCTTTCCATATGTGATAGTTGTGTGGTGTAAGACATTCAATTGAAGAGGTTTCTACCATGGTGTTTAACCTTTTAAAATAATGTTTAGGAGGTGTATGTTATTTTCTAATAAATAAAAATATAAAATGTAATAAAAATACCCCCCACATTAAGAAAAACCAAACCCCAATGCTACTTTAAAAGTAGAAAATTAGGGGTGGTGGGCCTAGCTCAATTACAAGAGGTCACGAGGTCTAGTCTCCCCACCATCCCTATGGTACTAGAGGGCGTGTTGTGCTAGCGTCACCATTCACGTGAATTTTTTTTACCAAGCACATTGCAGTTTATAGGGGAGCGAATACTCGACCGATTCCTGTAGTCTAAAAAAAAGTAGAAAATCTTGAAAAAATAAAAATCACTTTAGATAAATATTTGTGTATCTAGTGAATTTTCTATAATAAAAAAATAGACTACAGATCTATGTAGATCATTGAAGCACCTTTCCAACACCTATTCATTTACAAAAAATGGAGTCCCTATGCCCAAGTTATGGCCCCAAAGGTATAGAAAGGAAGATCTGACTTCAATGGCCTGTAAAATCCTTCTCGGAAATATTCAAGAAAAATAGACTATAGATCTAGAACAAGTTTGGAACCAACTTTTCAATGATATAAAGCTTTCAAAAAATGGATACACAACGCAAATGTTATGCCCAATTTATGAAAAGTTGTCCAATTTGGCCTAAAAAGCAAACAAGTGGCTTAAAAAATAGGCCCCTGGTCTTATGGTGGACCAGGGGGTTGGTGATCTCAGTCTAATTAGAGTATGTGGTCACAATATGCCTGTGGGCTAGTGGGTAGACACCTCAGAGGCTAGGTGTTGAGTGTCAAGTGCTTGGGCACTTAATATGACCATGGTTTGCATTTTAAAGTCCTTGGGGGCTTGGACTATGGGCTGCAATTTTAATGGTGGTGTTGAGTGCCGCTAGGTGGCCACTCTGGGTGGCCCATGGGATGAGCACTAGAAGTTTCCCCTTAATTAAGCATCAAGAGTGATTTCTATAAAGTGCTAGGTGCTTTATTATATATATATTTTTTAATTTTTTTAAAACCCATGTTTGTATAGGGGCCAAACAAGGACCACTAGTAAAAAAATTTGCCTCCAAAAATCTTGTCACCAAAAATAGTCAAATTTTATGTCAAAATTCATTTTTCGGCCTCCTGATTGCAATGGTGAGGATAGTTTTGCTCTAAGTCACACAAAAAGATTGATCAAGGTTGGATCCCTCAAATTTTAAACAAGAAGTTGTAGATTCGAAGCTCTAATACTATGTTGAAGTTACAAAATTAACCTCACAATACCCAGAAAAATATCTATCACAAAAGAGAATATCTATGACAAAATAGTATACACAACCTAAAAATTGTATTGATGCAAAAAATAACTTAAATGAATAATTACAATGAGAAATCAATCCTTATGAAAAGGAGATAGAAACCCTAGATCGAAACTCTAGGTGAGGATTAAATTAGCATGTGACAAGTGTCACATTCCCATTCAATGAGACAACATAAGCTAATTAAATAATTAAAAAAATAATTCCTAAGTTTAGCTTAAATAAAAAAAGCAAAGGGGAACTAATTAATTAATAAAGATGAATTAATTAATTAGGTGATTAACTCATTACTCTAACATATATGTGTATGTATATGTAAAGAGACACACACATATATTAGATCAATTTCCAATAACTTATTCTTGCTTGTATGTCACTCAAATTTAAGTCGAATTGAATGTATAAATTTAACATAAATATATACACACATACACATACATATATATATTGACACTATTTCCAATAACTTACTCTTGTTTATATGTCACTCAAATTTAAGTCAAAATGAATGTATAACTTTGGCATATATAGATATACATATATACATATATCGAGCAATAGATAATAGATGAAAAGAAAATTGCACGATGTTCATAGGAGATAGATTGTTTGAATTGATTCCCCAAAAAATAGAAATTTGAAGACAAGCTCAAGTATTGCCTAAGTCATAAGGCCATTCCTAACCTTGTCGAAAGGTCATGCCTCTGCTTCAAATGCTCATAGCATCCAATCTAGAGATGGATGCGCTCAAAATCTTCGAAACGAATGTTAGATCAAGCACATGTGGTATCCCTATCTAGTTTGAAAAAGAAAATAACAACAGATTGGTGGTAAGATGAAGAGCTTGTATCCGAGTTAAATCCCAACAAATAAAATCCTTGACAAAATTGGAAGGACTAAATCTTGAAGAGGATTACAGAAAACATATGGAAATAATATACATAACTTCATGAATATAAAGGGGAGTTTTATGAATTAAACTTTTAAGATAACACAACCTTGAATTTAAAATTGTAGTTAACATTGGAATAAATAATGAATGAAACCCACAAAAATATTTACATAATTTTATGAATAGAAATAGTGGTTTGTAGAATTAAACCCTAATTAAAGAGGGTATTAGATTATACACAATATGTTGATAATATAACCTAAAAAGAGTAATGGGGTCATGAAAATGAAACCATTGATGCATTGTAGAATGATAGTACAAATATTCTATTAGTAGAGTAGAATAGATTTACAAGTATCCTTGTCTGTGAATTTAAAGGAGAATGATAGATTGGTGTTACCTAAACCATGGAGTGTCCCACAGGAATATCACATGATGGTGAGAGCAGTTGGTTGAGAGTGATGCATGATGAATTTTTTGAAAGAAACATGGGAAGTAAGCCCCTTATTTGTTACTTTCATGAACAAAAATGAGGGATTTTAGAATTAAACCATAAATAATAAGGGTAGGAGATTATACACAATTTGTTGATTATATCACTATAAAAGGGAAATGGGTTCATGAAAATGAAACCCTATATGGATTACATAATGATGGTAGAAAGATACAATTACTAGAGCATAATAGATTCAAAAGTACTACTGAAGTGACAAATTGAAAGGAGAAATGATAGCTCGACGTTACTTAAAACTATGGAGAGTATCTGTAGGCATATTACATGGTGGAGACTGTAACTAGTTGAGAGCGATGCATGATGAAAAATGATAAAATGGTGAACAAAGTGTGGAAAGTACTCCCCAACTCGGACATGAATAATTAGTAATCATGTTTAATGAGGAGTGTGGTCCATGCCGTCACAAGTCTTTGACATGGCGATTGGAAGAGATAACAATACACCCTCAAACTATTTACATTAAAAAATGATTTCAATACATTACTAAATGAGTCATATTAGTTCACATGACTAATATTAGTATGTACCAATATGATTATGAATAGGAATTGTTTCGTATTTTTATGAAGGTAGAAGCACAAGATTATTGGAGGAATAGGGAATATGTATCAGACGTCACCTCTAAATGAACACTTTTTGACCTTTGCAAACATAACGAATCCTCCCACATCTGTCATAATTTTCCAAAAGCTAAAACAATATCTTCAAGCTCTTCAATCGCATACAAAAAAATCCAATAAAAATCGTCAAAATCCAACGTACCGTTTAGGAGCTTAGGGTGTGCAAACATAGGGTGGGCGAATACTAGGACCTTTCTCCTATTGTTGTCTTGTTGAGTACTTTCCTTTGTCATAGTATAATAGAATTGTTGAGTAGAATAGATGAAGTTTAATTTATTCATTAGAAGAAATATTAGCTACACTTATCTTTCTATTTAGTAATAAATATCTCTAAACAAATTGATTTAAGGTTGTTTGTTGTTTCCAATAAATAGAAATAAATTTAATACTACAAGTATCTCATATAAGATAGTTTAGAGAAATAAAAAAATAAATATCAACATTAAAATAGTATTGGTAAAAAAATCAAGCACTTTTTATTAAATAAGAAAAATATACATATTTTATTTTGAAAATTATATAAATAAATTGTATATGTAAAAATAGTCTTATATAATTTTTAAGTTGTACTTAAGATTTATTTGATAGTATACACACACACACATATATACAATGTATATGTGTAAATACATATATGTATATATATGTATATATACATATATATATTTACTTAAGATATATATATGCGCATCAAACAAAAAATTAACTAATTTTATTTGAACAATAAGATTTTTAACTAGTCATATTTATAATATATCAATCTATTCATATCACTTATAATTTACTTAAGAGGTTATTTGTTTAATACATCTCACGTATAAAATAAAAAAATAAAATAAAAAATATATATTAATTTGAAAATTGTGTTCTCTTACATTGTAAATACCAAAAGTAATAGAAATACCTACAAAGCTCTTTAAACCATTACAAAGACAACAAAAATACCTAAATTATGTAGTCATCATGTAATCGATGAATGTTCAACAATATATGGGAATTGTAGAAGACATTGCTGGAAGACAAATTCTATTTCATATGAGGAACTACTTCAATGTGTGCTTCTCTCCAGCCAATGATGAGGAAGTCAAGGATTGTTGGTCACATATAAAGCACAAACTATTGAAAGAAATGCTAACAAGTAGAGGTGAAACTTCACTCTCAAACTAGTAAAGGCAAACAAAGGCTTTCTCTTCACTTATGTCAATCACATCACAAAATGGACAAATGATCTCAATAGATAGAATAAATAGCTTATGCTCTACATAGAATTGAAGGCTAATGTATAGAAATTGGTGGCACTTGTTTTGAATGCATGCTAGTTGAACTAATAGTAGTTGCTTTTTCATTTTGCCTAAAATTTTAACTTATTGGTAGTCTAGTATTATTTCATATTCTAGAGGATAGTTTTATAGATAAGTTGAATGCCTAGACATTATGTTTTGAATGTAATATAAGGGCCTAAAAAAACAAAGGAATAATGGTCAAGAATGACATGTTACCAAGTACATAACAAATAACCAAAAAAATCATTTGAGCTTTAGGTAGGAACATTAGCATTGGAAAGATAATGTAGAAGAGACTAAATAGATAGATAGATAGGATAAGCTTCATAAGCAAAAAGAATAAGATTATTAAGTTTTCCTACTTCCAAACATCAATCTACACCAAAATAGATACTAGTAAATTGACAATTAATAATAGATAATGCAAACAAACCTTGCTAAAAATAATTGAATAGAGAAAATTACTTTGAACTAAAGGACCAACCTTTAAATAAATAATATTGGAAGAGATACACAATTTAACAATTACATCAAATAAGAATACCATTGATGTTGCTTCTTTTTTATATGTTTCAAATGACTCTAAACAAAGAAACATAAATAATAGATAAGGATATCATTTTTTTTATATGTTTCAAATGACTCTAAACAAAGAAATATAAATAATAGATAAGGATATCATTTACTAAGATGGCATACTAATTATAAGGGCCATGGAAGAACATTGCATTGGGTTTAAGTGGCATGGGAAAAGGAAAAACCTAAACATCATTAAGGAATATATTTTACATTCATTAAGGTGAACATGCACTACAATATCCATATCTTCCATAGTAGTCCTTCACAAATTCTTTGAAAATCTACGTCAAAAGTGACAAGTTCATAGTACTTCACATACTCAAAATCCATTTTTGACTTAAGATTCCCAGCCTTATAGCCAGTGCATACTATTCTATGTTGATACACTATAGGAATTCCCATGTTATTTTATTTTGAACCTATGTTGCAATCAATTTCTGCACCAAAAATATTTGGTAGAAAATATAGGCTAGGCTCATTGACCACTTAGGTGGTTGATGTGGGCCTCATTCCATCTATTCCTTTTAGTAGTGTCTATTTGCATTTCCTTTAATAGTCTCGTTAATCATTGCAGACAGTAGTTCCTACCTATTATCCAAACAAAACTCAAAACCATTCTTGCACTACAAAATTTTGGTGGATGCTCGTAAAGATTTTGATCACATATAGTATAAACTCTCTGATAGACATGCATGAAAAATGTGGAAGCATAAACAAGGGACGTAAATTGTTTGATCTAATTCCTCAAATAAATGTGGTCTCATAGAATGCCATGATTGTAGGATATACACAAAATGGATTTCCTGAAAAGGTTTCAGGAATTTTCAAGAAAATGCAACAAACAGTTGTAAATCCAGACTCTGCAACTTTTTCTAGCAACTTCCCTATCTATGTGAAAATGGGAGCTCTAGAATAGGGTATGGAATCCATCAAATGATAAAGGATAGATAAATTTTGTCAAAATGTTGTAGTTGCAACTATCTTGGTAGACATGTATGCAAAATATGGAAGCATAGACAAGGCATGTGAAGTATTTGACAAAATGCAAAATGTGGAAGCATAGACAAGGCATGTGAAGTATTTGACAAAATGAAAAATGTGGAAGCATAGACAAGGCATGTGAACTATTTGATAAAATGACTCAAAGAAATGTGGTCTCATGGATTGCCATGATTACCAGATATGTATAATGTGGAAGCACAGATAAGGCAGGTGAACTTTTTATAGAACTCTTCAAAGAAACATGTTCTCATGAATGTCCTGATTACAAATTATTGACAAAATCAACTTTTTAAAAAGGTTTTAGGAACTTTCAAGAAAATGTAATTAGTAGGTATAAATACAAAATCCACAACCTTTGGCAACATCCTCTTGGCCTATGCCAAGATGAGAGCTTTGGAATAGAGTATGGACATCCATCAAAGCATTATGGATAAAATAATTTTGTTTGATTTAGTTGCATCTGCTCTAGTAGAAATGCTTCCAAAATATGAAAGCATAGAAAAGGGATAATTGTTTTGAGACCACATTTCTCACTCATTTACAAGGAATTCTACATCTTTATTTTATTCTTCATTTCTTCCAACTTTTAGCACTCTTTTATAATTTGTTATCTATCCTTCCTTTTTTTAAATGCATGTAATAAAGCCATGGTTTCCCTCTACACGTGTGCCAACATCCTTATACTAAAACTGGACTTTGTTCCTCTTATTAGCAAACTCATTTTTTTCAATAGGCTCTCTTATTATTTTTCATCAACTACTTTATCTAGTTTCCATCTTTCATTCTTATTACCTTTTACGTGTATTTAAACAATCTTGTCATTCATAAATTTAATTGCTATTAAATCAACCAATTTATTATTTTGTTATTCTTTCCGAACTAAGTCCCATTTAGATTAAGAATTTAGTTTAAGTAAGACATGTTAAAAGCAATCTAACTTGAAAGAAAAAATAATTTGTTATTTAGTTGAAAAATATTTTTTTGTGTTTGTATTAACTTAAGTAAATCAATTTCATGATAGATTGCTAGTTGAATCCTAAGATAGATAATTGAAAATACTTTCCTACATTTAAATTATGTAGGTTATCTATTTATCTATTTTTGTAGTGAACTTGATGCAAAACTTAACCTTTATTATGTATTCATTTCCTCATCTTCAAAAGATTTTTTTCTCTAAACAAAAAATTCTCATTCTAATGTCTATAATTATATTAATATACTATGATAGATAATTACATAGTGCATATCAATTGTAGAGCTAAAAGAGATGTGAAAAAACTAAACCCATTTGTCCAAAAAATATACAAGGTTGTATTAAGTACCTTGTTGATATCATGGATGAAAAGGGACTAAAAGAGTGGCAGCAGATTAGCAATGAATTTTTGTTGCCAATGAGTAACTGGAGAACATATGCCTCTCTTAAAGAAGCTAGTAAAGATGTCCCCATGAATTCCAATCATGTGGTGGACTCAGAGCAGTTCAAAGAGTTTAGATGGAATGACAACTCCAAAATCTCCAAGCTTTGTGCAAAGAAGATATACAATACCCTTACTAGCCAGCTAGATATGTGCAATCACTTAAATCAGATATGGAATACCAATCTGGGCAGAAATGAGTGGGCAAAAATTCTCAAATTCACTTGGTCATGTGTGTTGGAGCCAAAGAAAGCTTGCTTCTAATGACTCCTAACATTAAAATGACTGTCATTTAAGTGCAGATCTGATGACATTAAAATCTGCAACATATGTAGAGTGCTTGAAACGCAGAACCATATCTTCTTTGACTGTATGTTTGCAAGGGAAGTATGGAATCTTGTTTGTCATAATTAGCTCATCTAGGATAAAAACAATAATTTAAGGCTTGACATAATTATTTTGTTGTTTTCTACAAATTTTGGCAAAGATTTATTGTTGTTTTGGCTTCTTGTTTCAACTAAAATTTTATGGTACATTTGGAAAAAAGAGAAACGAAGAAAAATTCAATGGGGTGAAGCGCGCACTTACTGAGTCTTGTAAAAGACACCCTCTCCAGTATTGCTTTGCAAGTTGATCTGATGATTAAAGTATCCAAGGTGTTGGCGTAACAACTAGCACCTCTGGAGTAAGAGTTGGTACGGACAACTATGCACACTACGCAATGAGTGCTCTTCAAATTAGGAGGGGAAGCTCCCTCGTTGTGCTTGACAAAAGTACTTGCAAAGGAAAATAAACTAAACTATATCTTGTCTTTTTGCTTCAGCTGTAGAGGTACAAGGCTTTCTCAAAAACTATATACGTTGCAGCTGAGTTTTTTCTGGTTTCGCAGATTCACTAACTACAACTAAACTTAATTACTTAAATTCTATCCAGTTTCCTCAAGAAAACAGAGCATGAGGAAACAAAGCAAGGTTTGACTATCAGATGATAAACGAGTATAGATTCTCAACTTGAAGGCAAGGTGGCACATCTATCAGCTCAATCTAAACAAGTTTATTGGTAACAACATCACACGATAAACTAAATACAGATTCTCTACTTGAAGGCAAGGTGGCATGACTATCAGCTCAATCCAAATAAGTTTATTGTTCACAACAACACACGATAACCAAGTATAGATTCTCTACTTGAAGGCAAGGTGGCACAACTATCATCTCAATCTGAACAAGTTTATTGAACACAAAACAAATTTATCTAAACTAAGGAAAGAATTCACCATTATAATTGCATGAAACCCTATGTGGCATAACAATTCATTATAACAGCAAAAATGCATGAACATATACAAAAAGAGTAATATTGAGGGCAAGGTTAGCACAACATATATTTATCTCTCGTGCAAAAGTTATTTACAAATGAGCAAAAGCTCTTATTTATATACATCAAGGTGCAGGGAACCCTAAAATCACCTTGAGTCAACTACAGTCTTGCAATGCATGCAAGATTTATTGCTAAACCCTAATAAAGTAAACTATACAGTTAACTGGAAAACTACCATCAGTTAACCGAAACATCTAATCTAAAAATGGACAATGTGCATGCACATCCTTATTGTAAGCAAAGTTAACTGGAACACTACCATCAGTTAACAGAAAATCCTAAAAGAAACTCCAAGTGTGTAAAGCTAGTCTCAGAATAGATATGCATGAGATGATACAACGAGTTAACTTGGGAAGGTAACGCCAAGTTTAACTCCTGTGTGTAATGTCTATCCTGAGAGGTGGGAACTGAAGTTTACTATTCGTGATCTCGAGCAATCAATCCCTCAATGATATTGTTAACTGCATCACTATCTGGAGCTATGAGACTCTGTCGAAGAATGCTATGTCGGTGCAGCATATCCTCACCAGCTGTGATCTGGGACTGAAGTTCGCCCCTACTCCTTGTTGCCTCATCGAACAATGCTGACATGACTGTAAGCTGATTAACCTTACAGCCAATGGTCTCCCCATTGAAAATGGTATGAATGAGTGCCTAGAGCTCTGACTGAACATCGGTAAGCTCAACATAGGCACCACCCTCAATCTGATATCTATACTAGAGTCCTCACAAACCGGAGTGCACTAGTGACGTGCTCTCTACTCTCAGCCAACTCTGATGCCATAGTCTCCTCTATCTTCGCCTTGAAAACCAACTGTGTTTTCCAAGAGTAGATAGCTTCTCTATCCTTTGCATCAACGACTGAATCATATGCCACACTCAGGTGAGCAATCATAATCTCATCCCAGGGTTTATTAATCACCATATCTCGCTCCTCATCCTGGAGACGAATACAGAGCTCTTGTGCATTGTACCGCAACTGATATAACTCTGTGAGCATAGCACGACCTCTAGCAACGAACTCCTCCTCCCATTCATCTGAATGCTTGTCGTATGCAACTAAGTGATTAAGTTGACTTTGCTCTGCTGGAGGCTCAAGCATCGGTGGGAGTGTGTTAATGACATCTGGTCTATGTACAAGGCTAGAAATATATTGACGAAGCTGTCTGATTTCAGCCTTGAGGGCTGCCTTATCTTCTCCGTCCTTCAATATTCTATCCCTGGCACTGTCTGTAGCAACTTGTAGGAGATCAACCTGAGTCTGGCGTGTGCTACAACCAAGGTTGACTGTGATAACCTCAAAATCCTGAGATTCCAATTCAGCCAAGCTCTTCCCTTGTGGAGTTACAACAGTCTCGACAATGATCTCCATGTCAGTATTCCTCTCTATGTGAACCATGTTCTTGACCCTCTTGTCTGGCGCATCCTGGTAAATCTCATCAAAATCAGAATGATTAAGAACATAGGATGGCTGCCTCCTCTTCCTTCCCAGCTGAGCTTCGATCCAAGATTGGTCTCGGCTAATGCTACTAGAAGGGTTTGTACTAGCAACAGGAGATTGCGATGAAAGTGAATGTGTAGAGGACCCACTACGAGGTGGAGAGTCTAAATCCAATTCAATGCGAATTGGGACTGGTGACTGCTCCGGAACTGGTATAGGAACTTGAGGCTGAACCTCAGGCACTGGTGGAATCTGAAATGGCCTCTGAACTGATCCTGTGATAGGCTGTCTGTTAGGCTCCATGTGTGTATTAATAGCAAGGGCCTTGCCCTTTGAATTATTTGGCGCTTGACCTTTCTTAGGAGGATTACTCCTCTTCTTTTGTTTAGGTTTTGACAAGGAAGGTAGTGAAGGATTCACCACTACTGGCGGCTCTACTCTAGGAACACTTACCCTCCTTGTCTTCTTGCTGTCGAGGTAAAGTATACTGTTCTGAATAACTCTACTTGACCTCTCCTTCACTGTTGCGTATTCCTTGGCGTACCAATCAACTGCTGGAAATAGTTGTGTATCAACTTACTCTCTGAAAAACTAAGGAAGAACTTCCCCCTCATCATCTGATAAACCTCCCACATCTTCTGACAAGAAAACAAAAATTTGTGAGAGAGAGAAGCGGTCGTAACTACGTCTGCGAACCTCGAAGTCATCTGCGCAATTTGCCCAGTAATCCTCCATAAAAGGCTCATGATATGTGCTTCTAGCAAGGCGAGTTATATAATGACCTGAAAGATCATGGGCACGTGCTTCAACAAGATACTTAAGATGATATTTCTCGAGCTCTTGTCTTGCAACTTTGGCATCAATTTCCATCTTGCACCAATACATTCCAAACTGAAAAGGAAAATTGAGAGATGGTCTGTGCCTACGACGTAAAAGACAATGAACATCATGCATCTGTCTCAGGAACTCCTGAAAGATTGTCTTAGCCGAAGGATAGCGTGGAAGCATAGCTGGATTTCCTATAAATCCGTATACTCGGATGTAGGTGTAAGTCAGGAACTGAATAAACCAATCTGCCCACCCATCCATCGTTGCCCTAGCAACTGCCGAGATACGAACATGCAACTCCCGGTCCAAGTTCCTCACTGTATAAGTCAGAAAAGCCTCATGAACACGCTTGAAATGACGTTCAGCCCTAGTGAACTCAAGCTAATCATAATACTGGTAGACTTTCTGAACACTAAGAATGCCCACGGTGTTTAGTCCTCAAAACTGACCCTGATAAGCGATCAAGTACACGAGATATGAACACATGTGAAACTCATGGGCAACTAGGAAACCGGTGATCTGCCTGTGGAGAATATCGCTGATGAAGGATGCCCAGTCATAATGCTCCTACCCAGAAATGATGCGACCAATAATGTAATACATCCAAGGCTGGAAAACATTCATGTGCTTGACCTGAGACACGATTCAGAGTGTGATTAGAATACTCATCCTTGTATTCACCACGACCCACATTGTTTGGCAATCTGTTCTTTGCTTGTTTTAACCATCTTTCTGCCATCTTCTTCTGACACTTGTCCACATCAGCGTCAAATGCCTGCTCACACTGCTCCATAGAAATAACTAGACTGTTCGGGTGTTGAGGAATGCCAAAACTTCTTTCAATGTCCAAAGGCTTGAGACTACAAATAACTCGTCCATCAACTGACACTATCTCACGAGTAGTAGAATTGTAATGCTTAATACAAGCCATCACGAATTCAACACAATGAACGAAGATAGGTATGGAAGCGGCCTCTGATAAGCCAGACTGCTCAATATTTTGAATAATCGAAGCTCTGATCTTAACTAGATCTAGAACTGCTTCTGGCAACACTTTATGAAGGTCTGTCTCAACTATCCTAAGAAAGTCATGAGTAAGGACTGATTTGGTCCTGTATTCGAGCTGAGTGTATTGCATTCTAAAAAATTCGCCTGTTGACTGTGAACTCGACTATGTTCTGACAAGATTTCTGGAAAGCTAAAAATAGCTTGCGAGAGTTAAAAATAGCCTTTCGAAGAGTTATTTTCGGCAAAAATCTGAGATATGGGTTTTTTCCAGAAAAGGATTCTAAGACAACCCAGAAGGTCAGATATGCGAAAATATGACTTCTACTCGATCATGCAAAGACTTTTCAGTTGAGAAAATTAGAAACTCAAGAATGAATGTTCTGAAGTTAAAAATTCTTGAAAAATCAAGTGCACAATTTTAACTCGAGGAAATTATATAGAAATGATCCAGATGTTTGAACTTGTCAAATTTGCCAATTTCAGGAACATGCGAATTGCAATCTGAGAGAAATTTGAGAATCAAGGAGGAAAAAGACGTTTTTTGTATGCTCTTCTTCAATGAAAATCGCCCTTGAATTCTTCAAATTGCTGACAATTGTGAACTTTTAACCTACAAAAAGATATGTTAGATAAAATCACCTTTACTCTGCAAGAATTCACCTTTGCTTGAGAAAAACGAATTTTCCTTGAAGTTGCGCCTTTGCCTTGAGGAAATACGAACTTTCCTTTTGAAGAAGATATGAATTTCTTGAAGAAACGCCTTTGCCTTGAGAAATACAATTTTTTCCTTTCAAAATATGAATCTCTTTGAAAAATATGACTTTTCCTTGAGAAATACGATTTTTTTCTTTCAAAATATGAATCTCTTTGAAAAATACGAATTTCTCTTGAAGACTGAATTTCTCTTAAGAAATACGAATTTCTCCTGAGCTTTGTGAATAATAAATGAAGGCACCATGTTTAAATAAGAAGAAATTCGCACCAATCTGTGAACTGCAAGATTTAAAACCCTGATTGAAATAGAAGCCTTCCAATTGGTCCCTTTTCAGTTTCACTGCCACTGACTCGAAGTTTGAATTTAAATAAATAATAAAATATTCATTATGCAATAGCAAAGGCACCAAAAATAGAAAATCGCCACTTAATGCTAAAATATGCAAAATAAATATTTAAATATTTTAAACTTCAGTTGACAATTTGAATGAAGCTTTAGGATTCACCATTAGACTTCACCGATTCCAAAAAGTCATCATTTGAGCTCATAGGTGTCCATTTGCTCAAGATATTGCACTTTTTATTAACTTCCTATTTTATAGCTAATGGCAAAGTCACGACTGGCCATCTTTGACACTGATTTCTGAGTGACCGGGAGATGCTGAGACTGAGCTGGAGAATTCATCGGAAAGCCTACTGAACAAGGAAGAAATGTCTATTGGGAGTCATCACTGCAAAATCCATCATTTAACACCCTGAAAAATTAGGCACCCTTGATTAAATTCATTTACGGGTTCCAGACAAACCATTTCTTCAAACTGTCATCTGACACTTCAAACAGCTGTTGACAACGAACGGTGAACCCTGTTGACAGGCAACTGAGCTCACTGCATGCCTAGAGGTATTCCGCATCTAACGAATATATGCAAGGCATCTGAAAAGTACATTAAGGGCCTTAAAAGTAAAAGTGCCCCTAAGCTACAGTTGCACTGACACCATTTTGATGAAAGTTGAACTTTCATCCAGACGCCCTACTTCGACCTCTGATATCTGGAGCTGGGATAACCCGATTCGAGCACTGTCTGTCTCAACGCGTAGCCAGAAGGACTTACAAGAGACATCTCTAGAGGTGACGAAGCAAGGAAACTGCTTCTAAGACCTCAAAAATACAGGTGCGTATTTTATTTAAAATATACGCTCCATACTTAGCCATTTTCCGGATGTCTTCACTTTTCAACACCTCGTCAAAGACCTCGCACGTACAAGCATCTGCCAAATCCCGAAGGCTGATGGCTAGGCTCATTGAATAGATAAAGTAATTACGCTCAAGTCTCGTGAAGACTTCAAATGCGAATGACCTCATCTGCCAGGCCTAAAGGCTAGGCACCTTTGGACTATAGAAATATAATGCAAATTTTATGCCAGTCCGCCCACTTATTTACGTGCTTGGTAGAACCTCTACCACGATCACTTGGAATGTCGGATTAATAGGCAACTTGGTGCAACGCGAAGCTAGACTAGAGTAGTACTGATGTCAGGAAGACTTCGTCAACAAATTGGACCATCTTAAGAGTCATTTTGACAAGCGCCCCTGAGCTATAGTTGCACTAGAAACACAACGAAGAAGCTCAAAGATATGAAATCTCCATTATAAGCTCATCTTCAGACGTTAGCTACCAGAGCTCTGGGACTCAGATGACTGCATTTGATAGCTTGTTGGATAAGAAGACTAATCATGAAGAGATTGACTACATCAGCCACTAGAAATACCAAGATCCACCCCCCCTTTAAGAAGGGCGCCCTCAAGCTACAGGCGCGCTTTTGCTGAAAAAGGACAAATTTCTCATATGTGAAACTTTGGGAATTTCAACTTTTGTTGCCAGTTGCCAGAGCTACGGGTTTCAAAAAGCTTCGCTGGATAGCTCATTGGATAGCCAGACCAATTCTATAGAGTTTGACTGTATTTATGAGTACTTTCAACAAAATCTTGACCTTCAAAAAGAAGGGCGCCCTTGGGCTACAGGTGCGCTTTTTTTTGCTTTTCCTTGAAAAATCTTCAAAAATTGACCATTGAAATCATCATCTCGATCACTGAAATGACCATGTGCAACGTGAAATGCTATCATGAGATGCTCCTCCATCGTGAAAAGCTCCATTCTGAGTTTCTAATTCAGGTTCTAATCAATAAAACTGACTTTGACTGACAAAACATTGACAAAAACTCCATGCTTGATATTGCCCAAAACTGTATTTTACATCATTTAGCAAGGTTTAGACTCTTTTATGCAAAATGCCTTAATGAAGCAAAAAATTTGATTTGGGTACAACACAAGGAAAAGTTTTCAAAGTTGGTCGAAGATGGCACAATTCTGGTTAGCAGGCATGAGGTTAATTTGGGACATGGATGGCAGTTCACTTCAGAGATCTTTCTCAGGGCCCTTGAGATCTTGCAGAAGGAATTCAATGAGAAGATTGGCAAGAGTGGATAGGAAGAAGAGGCTCCTCCTCTGCGTAACATTGAAGATTTATCCAAGGAGGAATTAGTAGCAGCTGGGCCTCTCTTAAGGTTGAAAGATATAGGCAACATGGTAGATGGGCAATAGCACAATATTCTTTGCTCACAAAACATTCAAAGCTCTTCACTTGGGAAGTTTTGCGCGGACAAAGTCACTCAACTCTGAGTATCCCTGGCCTCTACAAGTGTGGTTCAAAAGGAGGGTGTTCAGGTTTTTGTTGCTATGGTGTACTTACTATGAGCAGATGGTAGTTCAAGCTGATATGGCTCCTTTTTTATAATATGGGTATCTATGCTCACAGGATAAGCAACGATTTGGCACTATAAATATGGTTATAGATCGCAAGTCCTGCTGCTGGCAGATTGGATGCACTCCCAGTCACCATGTCAGCAAAGGTCTCCAAGTTCAAATTTATGAAGATATTGCAAAAGGGCACACCTCAAATCAACCTATAGGATGATTGGTTTGGACATACTTGGCAGCCAAGTTCAGAGACTTTTAGCAAATATTTGGAACTTTTCCAAAAGGATTTCATTGACAAAATGGTAGAGATGCACAGAAAGAAGACCCTCCACCACTACTCAGGGTTGAAAACCTTACCTAGGAGGATTGAGAGGTTGTTAAAGCACTCTTAGGTTGAATATTTTCAGCACAGATTGAAGGTGCAACCCACTAAAGTAGTAGTTTTGACAGTTTTTGACTTTTGGTTTGCAATACTGTATGTATACAGCTGCTAAAATATTGATGTTTCTAATGCAAGCCAATGGCTTTCCCTTATATTCGCTATGTATCTATATATTGATGTAAATCTGCTGGGGGAAATGCTAAATTCTGAGAGTGGATGGCTTTGTAAAAGGATATAGATGTCGGATCTACTTTGGATGTAATGTTTTGAGTGCAATAGTACTGCACTAAGACAACTTGTATATTGTTTCTTCAACTATTCTTAATACAAAAAATAATACAAGGCTACTATAACCCATATAAAAACTTACTTCCCAGACCCTTACATTTCAAACCCTACCACCTTGTCTTAACATGACCAAATATACTGATATATACACAGTATGATAAAAAAAAATAGAATTTACAAAACAATAGACTAACCACCCCTTTGTGCCACATTAACCGAATTTTCTACCTGACCCTCGCAGACTATCGTCTGCACTTGACTTGCAACATGTACTTGAGAATGTAGTGTAATGTTGATGTATGGAATCTGAAGATTTGTATGACGAATTGGAGGAATGTTCACTTTAAAACCTTGGATACAGTCGTGTGACAAGATAAATGAAAGAGCATGAAATTTCCTTTTAAAACTATCAATTTATTCTCGAGCAAATTCAAAATGATACCTGTTCATAGCTATATATAGATAGCTTGATGAGCCTTTGAGCAGGGAAAGTTTCATTTCTTCATAGGTGTCCACATACCTTTGCTTATAGAGAAGGTAATGTATCAGGAATAAGCCCCCCACAAACCCTTCTCCCTGAGGAAATTCATAAGCCTAAACAGTTTGCAATAAGGCAACATCTTGCAAATTTAAACTGCATTAACAACATTACTTGCCACAATTTGGAGGGACTTGAAATTTTGTAGCAAATCCATTGCATTGGAGAGAAAAATTGAGAGAAGATTCGCAGGGAAAGTTATGGGTTGAGACCCAATATGCAAAACCTCCTCACCTATCACTGATTTGACACAATCGAGGACCGATGGGAATTTTACCTTAAATGGTTGTTGCAGGTGTTTTTTATCAATGCACCCAAAGAAAGGCAATTCCCATGGATAGACCACAATAGGCACTTTATAATTGCAAGGACAAAACTCCATGCTAGGGGTGACAATCAAACGACACCCTCCTGAGGCCATCTTAGAAATCTCATCCACAAGCCATGGAATCCAAATAGCAGAACCAGGAAAAATAGAGCCTAAAACCCCAAATGCACTACTATGGAAATATTGAAAAACACAATACAACTTAGTCCTTAGCGGAGGAAAATTTAAAGACAAGCTTAGATTTTGTACATCCCAAACCATTCTCAAAAATGATGGAACAAGAGGCATGACATGCTCCAAATCTGGCTCGATAGAACACAACTAGATTATGTTGTCATATCAGTTTAATAGCACACCTTCCCCTGCCTCCTATCATTGCCACCTAGGCTTTAACACATGCAAATAATGATACCTTAAGTGTGATTAGTACTATCAACTTGTATTCACAAAAAATGAATTTAAAATAATCATAGCCGACAACAAGTTGCATTATCCCGTTACGATTTCCCCTGACGTCGATGCATTGGTTGGTACTACTCGCATGCTCTAGGCTATCCAATTTGTGATTCTTGATTAACTTCTAAAAACTTGACCGAATATCACTTATTATTTAGCAATTTTCAATTAGCCCTGCTCCAAGCATCTCACTAAATTTCTTAGGAGAAGATTCAAAAAATTAGCCTGGAAAGGTTGATAAATCTCTCACTATCCCATCAAAACTTACGGCCACCTCAAAATCCCTGACCGCATGTGTGAGAATAAATTTGGAAAATTTAGAAAATAATACAGTGGCATTCAAATTTTACATGTTAGGGCTTTATGCATCTAATATTAGATATGCCACCTATGATATTAGGCACCCCCACCTTAAAATACTTATTCCATTTTCATCTTAGTTCAAGATTAACAAGCCTTACTTTCACAAATTTGAGTTTTCTATAAAGCCTTTGCCTCTTGCATAACTAATTCTGCTACTCTTGGGAAAGCATTTAGTTGACTTATACCATTGATAATACTTATTTCTAGAGCATCACATCCCATCCCTGCAAGAAAATCCACCAATCTGTTACCTTCCCTGTACATGTGTGTTATTAAAATGGCCTGAAACCTATCTAACAATGACCATGCTTTTTGCAAAATATAGCCCAGATTCCAATTCTAAATACTTCTTTTTTTGCAAGCATTGACGATTAGCAGTGAGTCCCATTCCACATGCAATCTTGATACCCCCTTTTTCAATGTCAACTCCAAACCCAACAATAAAGCTTTTGCTTTTGCAGTATTATTAGTGCCTTTTTGAAGATGAACTGAAGATGCTGCTAAAACTTCCCTAGCTGAATTCCTAATACAAATGCCTATCCCTGAACTACCTAGATTACCCCTTGATGCTTTGTCAAATTTTAATTTTACAAAAACTACTGGTGGAGGTTTCCATTTAATTATACTTCTATCTACTTTCTTAGTGATGTTCTTATGCAAGCTTCCATCAAATGGCAATTTAATTCCCTTCCAATTATTTAAGAGATAGTCATCCCAATTCATGAAAAGATAATTGACTGTTGTTTGTTTTTGAACAAATGAATTAACCACCTCAGATATTGCTTTTTCAAATTTTTATGTTTTTATTTTCAACTGATGATTTGGTCTTTCTAAAGATTATCAAATTTCGTTCCCACCATATATTCCAAACAACAAGTGCATGAATCACATGCCAAATACATGCAAACAATGATGATTGATATAAAAATGGCTAGCTTTGAAAGAGCTCCCAAATTGTATTTGGTAGAGGAATAAGCAGATTTAACTTATTCTTAACATAAGACCAACATTGTTGAGCAAAACTACACTATAGAAGCAAGTGATCTGCCATTTCAAGCACTTCTTCACATAATTTTCATTTGAAAGGATCAACTATCTTCAGTTTTACTAGCCGGTCTCTTGCCAAAATTATTTTCTTTAAAGAAATCCAAGCAAAGCTTCCTGCCTTAAATAATACTTTATTGTTCCAACAAAATGAAAAGGCTCTTTGAGATTGCAAGTTATAGTTTTTATCTTTTATTTTCACGTAAAAATAAAAACCCTACAATTTTCTACTCAAATTTCCTATAATATATGAGGATGAATCATTTTGATGATCTTTGATAAAAATTATTATCCTTTATTATTTTCCTATCCCTTGCTCATACATTATCTCTTATGAGATGCCTCATCTAAACCTATCTATGTATTTTCATTCATCCATTACTCTTCCTTCCTTCCACCAATGTCATCCACCCCACATGTTCTCCCACTCTACATGTCTCACGATCATGACCACTTTGATAATGAATCCCTATTAGACTATGCTAATTTTATCACTCACCAAAATTGACCACCACTCATCTCTCCTCCAAAGTAGCCTACCTGATGATGTCACCTACTCAATAAATATCATCATTAGCCATCTTGAGGGGATAGAGATATTACAAGGTATAGGATATATTTTCCACACTCATGTCCCTTTATAGCCTAGTTCTCCTACCTTCATTCCTCTCTTCTAGCCAACTTATTTTATTTTTAGTACCACTCAATATTCCTTTACCTAAATTTCTATGCCAACTCCTTCTTATTCAACTTACACTCCTACCATTTATCTCTCTCTCTCTCTCCTTTTAACTATGATCATATCCCTTTAGGAAACCACTTTACCTCCTAACCCTAGATGTACCACCCTTTCAACCCTTACCTCTCACTTATCTTGCTTGATTCTCTCTTACCACTATTGTCACTCCCTCTTATCCTACCATTAACCTCACAACCCTTGCCACACTCTTACCAAAACATGAATTTTTTTACATCTCCTACCCTCATTGTTACAACCTATGCCCCTAACCTTATCATTTACTACCTAGTTCAAGAAATTTCAATAATACAGTGATAGCTATCTATTCTCCCATCTTTTTATACCCTAGGGGATGAAACCTTTTTTTTTTTGGAAAAAGTGGCAAGCCACTGTAATATATTATATATATAAATAGATTAATACAAAATCTAGTTCTAGGGAGCATACCGGAAAGAAAGAACCAGTAAGAAAACCTCCGGTTATAGCTCAAAAGTGACAAAAATTACATGTTTACAGAGTTTGATCTTAAAATTAAACTAAGCATGTTGATCATTCAAAATTCAACATTCAATTCCAAAAACATCTACCCCAAGAATGTTATATATTAAACCTTACAAAAGACCCAATGACTAAAATATTTCATCCCTTTACAAAATTCATAATATACCCTTCAATTTTCATAAAAAATCCCACAAAATACTGACATTACATTTTCCTAGATTCCCCATTAATTGAATTTTCATCTTGCAACTCCAGACCTTATACAAACTAAAGACCTCTTTCAAAAACCCTTCTTCCTCCAACATATGTTGTAGGGATTTGCATACGTGAGGGCAGTCTTGTGTTGACCATGCTTTTGTTCGCCTGAGATTTACTTGTCAATTGGTTGTGTACATTTTGTGCATAATCTGGACCACAAACAGGTGAATTTACCCTAAGCTGCAAATCCAACTACAAGCCATTGTTTAGTGGGTGTGAAACATGCATTCGAAGGAACGCCAATGCATAGTATTTTTCTTATATATATATATATATATCTCCATCACATAGTAGATAGAGCGTTAGTTTGGTCTCTCCCATGGCTTAACTGGCAGAGATACCCTGAAGTTCCAAGGATGAAGAGCCATTTGTCTCTGCTAGAAAGACAAATTACCACACCTAATTTTTTGTAAATTGCAATGCTTTCACCAAACCTATTGTTGCAAATTTTGTTTGTGCGAATGAATTGCTTTAGACGCCTTTTCAATGTCGTCTTCTGCCTATGACATAAGGCTATATCGTGATGAAGAGGAGTGCAAAGGAGCCCTAGATATTTAAATTTGCTTTGTTTCTCTTAAATTTTGGCTCGTGTAAAACAAAAGCTGAGAAACTTGGTGGCTAGCTTTGCACTACAGACCATGATTATAATGTACTTTCATCATAAAAAATAGCATTAGGCAACTAAGATGAATGAAATGATGCGACTTATTTGGAATATTTGATCAAACGCCAACATCATTAGGTGAACTGAATGATTTGAGGCTGACACAAGTTGTCCTTTAAAATTGATGAGAGTACCCTTGTGAATTTAAAAGTCATCATTACTACATTCGGCCTGAAAGCATATGTTTTAATTCCAAATCATCAACGACTCTCCATGAGTTGTCCATAGTGGAAGTTAATTTGCTGACAACAATATAAAGTGATTCCCCTTCTATCATTGAATTCTCAAATAACTTCATTCAAATGGATTATATAAAATCATGCTCTGCACCTTTCCTTGACTTGTGTTCATAGCTAGGGAACATTTTCTCTAACTATAATTTCATTCAATTGCAGGAAGTCACCCAGGTCCAAATTATTTTCTAAATAGAAAAATTCTTTTCTATCACATCCCATATTAGCTAAGAAGTCTGCAAGATTGTTTCCCTCTCTATATACATGGGAAATATGATAGCTTTCAAATTCTTCTAATAGATTCCAGACAATTTGCAATACATATTTTATAGACCAAGTGAAACATGATTTTTGTTTGCAAGCATTTATCACTATCAGTGAATCACCTTCTATGTGAATGGATTTAATTTGGAGGTGTTTTGCAAGAAGCAGACCTTGAAGTAGAGCCATAAATTCATCCATATTATTAGATCCTAGAGGAAGTATTATTGCTCTAGCTGCCTTTACAACACCTTTTGAGTCCCTAATACAAACTCTTGCTCTAAATATACCAGGATTGCCCCTAGATGCGCCATCAAAATTTAATTTGTAGAAACCCTCCATTGGTGGTGACCATTTAAATGTACTTCAAGATGCTATTATCCCATGATGTAAAAATTCCTCCCACATTTTTTATGATCTTCGACCCATGTGTTTACTACCTCTGAAACTGACTTTTCAATCAAAACCTGGACAGTATGTGAAGAAGATGAGGATTTTCTAAAAATGCGTTTATTTCTCTCCCATAATATAGCCCATACTACCAATGTTGGTATAGCTTTCCATATGCATGTAAAGAATGAGTTCTTATATAACATAGGCCAAGTGGAAAATAAGTCCCATATTGAGTTCGGCAAGGGAGAAAAACAGTTCAATTTTTCCAATACAAATAACCAACATGATTGAGCAAAAGGGAATTGTAGAAATAAATGATCATGGTCCTCAATAGCTTGATTACATAAAGTACAACTGAAAGGATCTGCAATTCCCAACTTAGTTAGTCTATCACTTGTTAGGGCTTTATTTCTCATTACTAACCATGCAAAGTTGCCTACCTTTGGTAGAACAATATTGTTCTAGCAAAACAAAAATGCCCTCTGAGATTGAGAGGTATCATCCTTGCTAAGAATTGCCTTGTATCCTTGCTTGATTGAATAAGAACCGGATTTGGATGGAGCCCAAATTACCCTATTAGCCTTCCTTGATAAAAATATTATTTTGTTATTCATAAGTTGTGTCAACAGATCTTGTTGATTTTTAGGTATTTGCTCCAAAGAAAAGTCTTTCCAAACCACTCTTCCTGATGTAAACTCAATTGATTTAACATAATCTATCAACTTTGTTCCCCATGACTGAGAAAACACCAAAATTGTTGATTGCAATTCTTGACAAGTTTCCAAAGGTGGATGACCATTCCATGAGTTTGTCCAAAAATTAACTTCATCTCCTTTATTAACCTCCCATGAGATATATGATGTAATCACCTTTTTGTAGGAGATCATGAAGTTCCACATGGTTGACCCTTGGGGAGGATTAGACATCCTGAAAATTCTCTTAGGATCTTGACTGTCAAGATATTTCGCCCTCATCAAGGAACACCATTTTGACTCTGGTTTAGTATAAATTTGTCAAATGAGTTTCCCGCCAAATGCTTGATTACGTTTTGATGTCATGCAAACCCACTCCTTTTTTTTTTCTAACACCATACTGTCTAATGATATTAAAGGAATTTTTTTAACATCATTCATATTTCCTCTCCAAAGAAAACTTTTTATTATTTTCTAGATTTGATCTTCTACTGTATTAGGAGCCCTTAAAATTGAGATGAAATAGTTGGGTATTGCAGAAAGAACATAATTTATTAGAAGAATTCGACCTGAAAAAGATAGCCATCGAGCTTTCCATGCACAAATTCTCTATTTTATTCTTTCAATAACCTTAGTCCAATAAAATGGTTTATTGGATCCCATGAAAAATGGGCTACCTAAATATTTGCATTAAAAGTTCGCTTCTTGGAAACCCAAAATTCTGATAATTTTCCTTTTTATAGTAGCTCTAGTATTGAACACATATATTTTAGACTTTTGTGTATTGATTTTTTTCCCTGATACCCGTGAGTATTTTTCCAACACTTCTTTTATTTGAACAGCTTATGAAATGATTGCTTTTCCATATAATAAAGTGTCATCTGCAAATAGATTATGAGTAACCGACACATCTGTTTGTGGAATAAACCTTAAACGTCCTTCACAACATAATATAGTTGGCTATAATAAATCACCACAAGAACCATAGTTCATCATGTTAAACATTGACATAAATGTATGTTTGGATAAGTGATCCTAAGATACATGTTCAATCCTTTATAGATCAATGTGCATTGACTATAACTTTGATAATCTATTCATAGCTAAGATTTTCTCTATTCATTAAAAAATGGTTCTACTCTTTATCTACCTATTATATGGGTTCCTTACTCTATCTCACTTATATTTTCATGGAACACATTCAAGCCAACATAGGATTGCAGGTTAGTTTCATCAATGTTATACATTGCAAATAAGGTGTAAATGAGAAGGTGATGGATTTTATCTTTTATTATCAATGCATTATTTCACATATATCCTATCTTCTTATGGACTCTACTATTGAGAGGTTATTTATTTGGACTATTTTCCCAGAGCTTTGCAATCAAAATCTCTTGTATAAATATCCAACTTTTGTAACACTTTGTACCACCTTGTATGATTATACGTAGGTGATAGCTCATTTTAAGGCTATCTCCTCTTTGACCTATAATGCCTCTATTTATTTAGCTCGATTCTCCTCTCAAGAAACCAAAAATTATACAAACAAGAACACCAATAAATTATAATTTTATCCTTAACCTAACCATAATAAAACAATTAACTAAAGCTAACTTACTCCCCCTCCTTGTCTAAACTTACTATCTCCCTTTTTTCACAAGCTAACACTAATTAGATGAAGCTAGAAGAGAAACCTCCAATTCCATCTTTCAAAATTTCCTTTCCAATAACCTTATCCAACTTCATATATCCAACCCTTGAGCCCTAACCTCTTCTTATTCTACCAAAATTTCCAATTCTTTTAGTCTATGGACCTATTTTTCTATGAAACATTCCTTACTATCATCCTCTTCTTTTTGTTTTTCTTAATTAGCTCTTTGGACATCCTTCTCACCAAATCATGTTCTCCCTTACCTAAATATTTTTTATTCTTATTCACTTTCATAAGACTCTCCTATGATATACTTCTATTAATCCAACCCTAGGTAATTATTGAAGTTATTTTTCTATTTTTCTTAAGTTTATACATGGCCTTTTTCTTGAGTGTTTCCTTTTCTCCTTTGTATTATTTTCCAATTTCTCTTTTTCAATGATGATAATTCTCCTATTCTACATTTTTTTCTATATTTGATTTTTTACATTGTCTACCATTTTCTCATGTACTTTAGTTATTCATTACCACTTTAGTATCATAGACCTTACATTTAG
Organism: Sequoia sempervirens; assembly: GCA_007258455.2. Lineage (NCBI taxonomy): Eukaryota > Viridiplantae > Streptophyta > Pinopsida > Cupressales > Cupressaceae > Sequoia > Sequoia sempervirens. Next base: position 41,628,399 of record VDFB02270651.1, read on the forward strand.
ATTAGAAGATTATTCACTTTCTGATCATGGTTCCAACACATTCTTATAGAACTATTAAATTTGGAACAACTAGAAATATCATGACATGATTTATCACCACAAAAATCACATGTGGAATTTCCTCCTTTTTTTCTTCTACACTCATTAGCATAATGTCCTTGTTTACCATATTTATAACATTTTTTTTTTCCTTTTGGTCCTTTCTCTTTCTCTGGTACCTCTATTATTATTGTGGTAGCCTCCCTTACCACCTCCTTCTCAATGGTTACCATGGTAACTCATGGCGAGTCCTATATCTTAAATTTGTGGTGACATATAGTGTATATTGTTAAGTGGTTTTATTCTTTCTCTCAATTGAAGTTCTCACTAGCCATGTTCCAAATAAAAATTTAATGATCTTATAGCTAAATCATATTCTCTATCCATACCCATATCCAAAAAAGTGCTTCCCTATTCAATCCACAAACCATTGGTTCATATTCATCTTCTTCATGAAGTAACATTGGACACCTATTTCTATCAAGTTTGTCCCACCTTATATTTTAAATTATATACTTGCTATCTTTATAGGGGATTTCTCAAGTTATCCTCTTAGTGTGGTAACCATCTTGGTGTGTTTGATGATCAAGCATTTATTCCTTAGATGTTCTTCCCTATTGTAATTTTTAAACAAAATTCTACTTCTTCTAGGTGGGAAAGAAGTCTCGTCCTTCTCACCTTTCATTAGAATTTATCACTTCAACATTATGTTTTCCAACTCTAATTTGAAATTATCAATTTTATCCTTTCCTCATAATTCATTATTGCATCCTTATGAAGATGAAATCTTCTCATCTACTTTTGTTATAATGTGAGGGGTTAACCCTAAAATAAACCACTCAATTCATTTCTTTTATGTCAAGGTTTTTTATAGCTATCTAACCACACTTTTAAATCAATATTCATAATATTTTACTGATTCCTTAGTTTTTCTCATCTTCCATATTTTATTTATGGTTTTTGTTCATACATTAGGTGAGTGGAATTTTTTCAAAAATAAGTCACTTAAATCATTTCATTCTTTTTATCATACTTAGGTCATTTTTTAATGTGCCATCTTATTGCCTCATCATTGAGGGTCTTGAGAAAATCATATAATTGAGTCTAGTCATCATTAATTCCAACCACACTCCAATGAAAGTCCAAGGTAAAGAGAAAAGTGCTAGCATCCTTGGTACATTTACCAAAAATAGGGAGCTTAATCATATGTGCATCCATATTTTCAGGAGGTAAAGGTGTTCTTGATTTATTTTATATGGTTAGGATTATCATTTCTCCTAATTTATTCTCTACTCTTGTATCTCTTTCTTTCTTTTTATCATGGATTCTATGTCGAATTTCATTCATTTTTTACTTGACCAAATTCCTTTCTCTACCATTATCTCTTGGTAACTAAACATCTAAGAACTCACTTCCTAATATTTGACACAAATCTCATACATAATTATTTCTTGATCTTGCTTCCTCTAACCCAATTAAGGAATCACTACTTATATGGACTCTTTAGAAACTATTCTTAAGTTTGACATGGAAGGTGACTCTTAGTCCTTGAGGTTCATCTCCTCATAGTGTCTCTTTATCTTGGGGAATGTGCTACTTGATAACACATTATTAGTGATTGATTTATCTTTAATTTTCTTTCAGTTGTTTTCTTCCTCAACCTAGGAATTTCTCTCATCTATCATCTCCAAAGTTTCCTTGGAAAAATCTAAGTTTTTGGTGACTTCTTTTATTCTATTGATAAATATTATATCCTCTTCTTCACAAATTAACATATTCTTTACTTTATCCCTTATTTATTTCCTCTTCTTCCCCATAGCAACCACATCTATAGTATCCATATAAATAAATTCAAAGTTCTCAAAGTTCATTTTTACCTTATATTCTTTCAACTGCCTTATAATTTTAGTTAAATGTTTCTCTTTAGTTATAATTTAGGCTATAAACCACTTTATTTATTTAATATTCATGTTCATGCCATATCCATTGATGATATACCTATATCTCAATAATATGGTTTTTATCTGTTGCATCCCTCTTGATACACTCTCTTTATGCTTCTTACACTTTTTCTAGCCTTTTCCATTATCTTTCCTCTCGGTCCTAGGATTTTTTCAACATTCTTTCTTCTTCCTTATTTTCTGTAATGATCATTAAATTATTTTCAAAACCTATCTTAATAATCTCACAAATAAAATTCTTTCACTCTCTTCTTATCAATTTCTTCCATAAATATTTAATTGATTTAATTTATCCATCCTTAACTCCTTTCTTTTTAATACCTTAATTCATCAAGGGGTAGTACACGATACCTAATACTACCACATATTTCTTTTTAATACTTACAATGATATCTATATTATTTTATATTCTAGAAAAGCAATTTTACAAGACTTACCTTTTAACTTGCACTTATAAATTTTCTTCTTTAGTCTCCATTAGGTCGCTTTTTTTATTTTCAACTTAATAAGAATAAATCAAAATAACCTATAGAATTTTTAGAAAGGCATTCACAAGGATGTCATGGCTCAGTCTAAAATCCTTTTTCAAGGGCCAGTGTGTTGTATAGGACTAAGGACATGGACTATAGTTATAGGTAGCAATCTCGATTGTTAATGAGATGTGGTCCCTACAAGACAATCTCTACGAATTGAAGGTAGATTCCCTATCTATCTAAGGCAAACCTTAAATATATTTGTGTTGTGGGGTGTGAAAAGGGATGGATTTTTCTTGGATATGGATGGAGGTTGCTTGAATAGGAATAAAGGTTTCTTGGATGTGGAGGCCTTTTGACAAGTCACTCTTGATTTTTTGAAAGGAATTCATGTGGAAATCATTGCTTGGATAGGGAGGCTATCAAATTTAAGCACATCAAAATGCACTTTCCCACTTTATTTGATGGTTAGGTACATGCAAGATGTGTCATGTTGTGATTACTCCAAGAAAGTGACTGTTATCAATAGTTTTGCACCCTGCTGAATGCAATATTCAACAAACTACCGAAACATGGAAACCTCTTTCAGATGTGGGTGATCTTATGTGAAAGAGGAATCTCCAGAGTGAGCTGGTTCTCCGAATGATGAATTTTATTCTAAAATAGCTTCTGAGGAAAGGGATGAAGAATAACTGAATATAAAACCTATTTCTAAAAGATAATTCACCAAACTTATAAGGATTCAGACCTAATCACTATAACAATTTCTCTATTGCAGTAATCCTCACAATCTCATTGGCACATATCACATTAATAATTTGCATGAAGATCTGGAAAGCAAACACAACATGCAACCTGAAACATGAAATTCTGAAACACAACCTATAACAGCAAGACATAAAAGGATTTCAATTTGAAAACACAAGTACATCATATTGCTATTACAAAATTTGAGACAGAAAATAAGAAGGAGAAATCTGCTGCTCTATTAAAACTGGAAGAGTATCAATCTGACCAAACTGAGTATCAAAAGGTTTACAAGCTCCCCAAAATGAGTAAGGGCAAGAAACTTTGATCTGAACTGATGATAATGGAGAGTTGAAAGACTAAATCTATCAAGAAACTCTCCAGGAAACCCTAATCCGAGCTCAGAAAAAGCTCAAGGAAAAAAGGCCTCAAACAAACTCAAAAATTGCTTTTAAGCAGAAAAAAACACAAAGCTTTTATGATTACACTATCAAGCCCCTAAAAATAGGCAAATCCTGCTTTAAAAGTTCAAAAAACACAAGATAAGTCTAGAGTTCGACCAAGAAGAAAAGTCAGTCAAAGATCTGCTAAAAATAGCAAGAAAACATAAAGCAATTTATAAAACATCGCTTTTATGCTTTTGCTTTACAAAATGCTGATTTTTTAGAATTTGCCCCATTTTTGCAACTCAAAGATTTGAAATCTTTTGCAAAAATAAAACTGCTTATTTCTCCAAGATATCATTATGATTTTCTCAAAAATCGTAAAAATACATATGTCATCATTATCTCCTCATCACAACTCCAATTGATTTCTTTAAAATCAATTAAAAAAAATAAAACCCTAAAGGTTAAATTGACCCTAAACATAAGATATTCACCATTCACCCTAATTGCTCCTCGTTTAAAATAATACCTAAGGCAAAGTCCATACTTCGCTAAGGCAAAACCATAAGTCTTAAATACTTAAGACATCTCTCTAATATAGAATTTCGGCCTCCATTTGATATTGACTTAAACTCAAGTTTTGATAAATCATAATGGAAACATTATGAGTTCGGCCACCATTTGATATTTGACATAGACTCAGAAAGAACATAAGGCATAAGCTTAAAATTTTGACCCCACTTTGAATTTCGACATATGCTCAAAACCGAACATTCTGGAAAATGATGATATTTGAATTGGGCATGAGGAAAAAGGGTCAAACCCTAATTATCATTCATTTCACCCGTGACTTGAGAAGAAGGAAACTCTGTTAGAGAAAAAAAAATGCCGCCATGATGGTGTTGGATTCGAGCCCGTGTGCACAGAAATCCTCCTCTTGCTCTCCAGTTGACCGAATCTCCAGTGGGTAAGCCTCTTTTCATGGCGAAATAGCTCTTCATTTCATTATTTTGAACCTCAGAAAGCCCTAAGGGTGCGGCCTGCATAAGTTTGTTTATGATCTTCTATTCTTTTGACTTCTCCATACCATTATGGATTCGACCTCGACTCCCACAGTCCATTCATGAAAGCTCGACTTGTATTCCTATTCCCCTTCACTGTGCAGAGGTAAGCTTTAGTTAATGGTTTTATGGCTTTGTATTCTGATTATTCCGGCCTCAAAGTCGTGGCTTACACACTCTAATGTCATCACTTCTGAATATTTTGTGTGCTTCTCGTGCTCACTGCTGTCATTGTAGCGCTCTATTCTTCTGTGAGAGCTCAACCATTACTTGAGAACTCGAACCCCTGCATTTGGAAACTAAAGAAGAAGCTATGGCCGTGGCTCTTGACTCTATCAGAAATTTAAACTGGTAATTTTCCTTGCTCTGTAGAAACTCTAAAAATTCTCTTTATTTCATGATCCCTCTGGCCATGTACAGGCCGTGCCAAAAGAGCACTGTAGAAAGCAATTTTTTTGAATTTAAGCTCGACCCAGAACAAAAAATCTCCATTATGTTAATTTAATAACATTTCCATTCGTGGGTATCACAGAAACTTAAAAAAAACTGTATTTTTCTTCCTCTATATTTTGACTATAATCTGGGAACTCACATTTGTTGAATATCCTTGCCATTTTCTTTAGATTTCATGTGGGTATTTATGTGGCTATTTTTTCCGCACTTTGACACCAACCTTGAAAATGGGTACTCGAAATTTTAAAAGGAAACACCATTTTCTGTATTTTGAAAATAGACCCACATGTGGGTATTTTAAAAAATTCGAAAGAGAAGTCTATTTTCCTCTTTCTTGAGCTTGATTTATCACAGAACTCTTCATATTTGTAGTTATACTGCCGTTTTCATGAAAAACCCATGTGGGTATCATAAATTATCAAACTTTTGTACTCTTTGAGAGCAAACCCTCATGTGGGTATTGGAAATTTCTGAAGACAAATGCATTTTATGTGTTCTGAAAGCATTTGAAACTATGAAGTAACTGTTATTCGTTCTATCTATATGGTTCGAGCTAGAACAAACAGTGATTTACCCACGCTTCTGAAGCAAAACAATATCATGGGTTTCTTGGAATTTTTAAAAGCAAAAGCATGCATTTATATTTCTGACAGAACTCAACCTCTCATACTTGCTTGAAATGGTGATAAACCATATACATGCTTGCATTTCTTTTAGAATCTTGACTATAACCAGTGACATTTTGTATTAACTTCTGAAACAAAAGATGCCTTTAGAAGTATACAAGAGTTATGATGAAACAACAAGAATTTGTGTGTTTGTTTATACTCATTTGACTCATATACCCAGCTTTCATTTTGGAATTTCTGTACTCTTTTGATAGTCGTAACACCTGAGTTCAAATCACAGAATTGAAAACATCATAGACCTGTAAACTATCCTTAAAAAAGAAAATCCAATACTCATTCTGAGAGTATTCTCCAGGTACTAAAAATCTAAAAGATCTTTTTTGTATTCAAAACTTCATATGTGTATTAAGTTCGAATTTGAACATTCCATTATGATCCCCAACTGCATTTTGTGCTCATCTTGAAGACAGAAACCTTTCCTCACTGTTCTATTAAGGCCTTGACTAAGTAATCTGGAAATGATCAACATTCTGCATATTTGTTATATTTATCATGGCTTGACCAATTACAAGCGATGTCTTACTTGACACTTGTAATTCACAGAAAACAAAATGAAAGAACAACACATTTGGTTGCTGTCCTTGACTAATCATTGACACACGATCCCGTTTGAGGCACAATCAAAATGAGTTCACTGTCTTTCTTGAAGCTCTTAATAACCAGTACTAAACTTTAACACATCAACTTTCATTTCCTTTATTGAATTCTGTAGAGGCTTTACCCTTTGTTTTTGGACTGCAACATTGCATTAGTATGAACCACTTTTAAACACTGGTTAAAATGCATAGCTGGTAACTCATAATCATTTTGGAAAGAAAAATACTTGCTCCTCTGTTATTTTTCTGAAAAGGTCACTTTATTATTACCATTGATAATGCAGTATTTCTTCACCAGTCAACTCAGGACTAGAAATTTGTCTAACACTCAGGTGCACTGTCTATTTGTTTTAGTGAGCAACATGGTACTCTTCATGCATTTTTATATTTTACTGTACAAATTGTTCTTAGAAACTGTTCTCTTTGATAATGAAAAAATAGAACAAATCATTAAGGCATATGTATGCCTGTTCACTATCCAAAAGAGAAATAATGAATAGAAACTCACATGACATATGATTATAATCAACACAAAAAATGAAGTAATTCAGCAATTCTCATGCAAATGCATTCTGTTAAATTCCTTAAGTGAACTAAACTCACTATTCACCTGTAGCCTTCAGAAAGAAATGTTGATCGTTATGAATGCACAGTTGGTTCGTTACTTGATGGATAACTCTGTCTTACTCTTTCAGTTGTATTTCACTTTGTTTGATGTATATGATGAAAAATATTTCAAAATCAGCCCATTAAATGCATCGGGCAGCATGCCGGGCTCTAACCTTGTGGGAGCCTGTTTTACTCCACATGCTTGGTCTTCGAATAATGTTCAACTTCACGACTTAACCTATACCTGCACAAGGAAACAAATAGTGTTAGCATAAAAATAGAACATGTTGATTATGATGTTGATACTTCTCCTTCATCTCACTTCTTCATACTGCATTTGATTTTCTTCTGATTGTTTCAATGCATTACTCATAGTATACTATACTATTGTAGGTGCATCGTATGAGTTATGTCATAGTCGGAGCCACTGACACCCTCCTTTCCTCTTACAGGTCGATGAAGCTCGAGACGGCGAGGTGCACCATTCATTATCAAGTGTCGATAACAGGCAATGATGACTATGTTGTTGCTTATATGTTCTCCTTTCGCATCTTCAATAGTACATTGTGCTGTTAGAAATGTATTGGAACAATTATAGTTATATCCACGGCTTGTGTGGATCCTTGATTTCAATTTTTCTTTTCTGTTGAAAAGAAAATGCATCTCATGCAATGTTGTAATACTTATTCTGATTGTGAAGTCAAATGAAGCCTTGTAAAAATATGAGTTCTTTTCGAAATGAATAAAAGCATCTGAAATGCTATTTTGCTTATGTACTCAATTCTGTCTTTCTTTTAAAACTGTAACTTCTGAATGGCACTCTGCAAACTTATAACTTCAAAAATGCATAACTATTACTCAAATGCACAAAATAATGTGAAACAACATTTAAAAAACAATCTACAATTCCACCTATTGTTGAAAACAATCAACCAGCTCCTCTATTTGAGCTAAGGCGAAAAATATGCAACAATGACTATATGATACATAGGAAAATGTCATTATCAACATATGGCATTGGCTTCATCAGTAAAGTATTATATTGTTGTGGGTTTTAATTGGTTGGTAGAATCTATAGAAATATGAGTTGCATTGAGTAGTTGGGAAATAAGGTTTATGCTTACCACATGCTTCCTTAATTTAAGGGAAGGTTGTATAAAGAATATTAGGGGTTTGAAAGGAAAATATGCAAAGAGGAGTGAGGATCAGTAAAAGGGATATATAATACTAATGAAAGAAGAAGTGTGATCAAGGTGAGGGAAAATCTGATATCACTAAATAATATGGACAAAAGGGTAAATGAAAGGGATCAAGGATCAGGGACATAGAGTGTCAGATGCACTTTTTGGTAAAAGAAAATATAAAATCCCTAAAATATATGACACAAGAGAAATGGGTTAGGATCATTAATGTGGTGTGCCTAATGTTAGAATAAAAAAGAGCAAGGGAAATAGGGTGGAATAATTTCAAGGTTCAGAGATTAGTTTTACAACATATCTTATACCTTTTGGGTATGATGGTATTGTAGTGTAGGAAAATGCATACCCTTCATTTTCACACTTGTGTGGGCCCGCCTTGGTTTATTTATCCTTATTTATGTCTTAATTGGTCCTATTTTACATCCACAGGCCTAATAAATTATATCTTTTTATGGCTACTTCCGAAAAACATCAAAGGATAAATGATAATTTAATGATTTTGGTTGTGCATCCTTCATTTTTGGACTAGGACTAAAATGCCACCTAGGGCTTCTTTGTCCTCCAAAGGTCTTGGGACCCTAATTTTAAAGGCACCTTAAAAGGGCCCCTTTTTGGAGTCTGTGCCTCGAGTTTCAAGCCTTGACACTAAGATTCCATCTAGGGAATCTTAGTCCCCCTTTAGTTTTTGATTGAGTAAGCAGGGAAAGGGCCCCGACCCTTACAGATTAGTACAACAATTTAAAGAAAAACAACCATTCAGAACAACAACATGAGGAAGCAAACCTGAAAGAAACTTCCCCCACTCATCAATAAAAAACTTAACCAATACCCTCTCAATCAAACATTATAGTTCTATTAGACATAGCAAAAAAACACATCCAATTTTTCATGAAGTCCCACTAGTAGATTTGGTTATAACCGAATAACCTTAAAGTAGTGTCCATATGAAGACTATAACTATTAACAAGATTTAACATATGAAAGTCCTGGCACCAATGACCATTAACAGTCCTAAAACCAATAGGAGTAGCAAAATAAACATAACAACAAGAGAAAAAAAAAAGCAGAACAAAGACCAAGGACTAAGCATCCTCAATCAAACTCCAAGCTTTTAGCAGGTCTTCAATAGTGTCCTCGACCTTCCCCTTCGGATCCACCTTTCTTGACAAATCCTCTTCACCCTCCTTCACCTTTTTCCTCTACTGCTTCTTAATTTTTCCTTGCCCCGAAACTATAGCCATAACCGCCTTTTTCATAACAACATCCATCACTGTGCACAAAATTTTCACTACCTTTTCAAGGGTTTGGATTCTACAATCCTTATCCTCTTCTTGCATCATTTTTTCCAACAATTCCAACCTCTCCTCCACCCTTCTAATTCTATAAGTGTCAAAACCCAAAAAAATCCTCTTCATTAGGATTTTTAATTTCCATCACCTCCAGGTCCTTAGTGACATTTTCAATATTCAAAACCTTCTCCATATCTTCATCAGCCTCCTGACTCACATCTTGTTGTGAAACCTCTTCCATTTCCTCACTACTAGAATCCTCTTCCTCATTAGACTCACCACCAAGACTATCTGGGATTTCCTCGGTAGAGGAATCAAAATCTTCCTTCACAACCTTCTCCCCCTTACTATCTTGAGAACCAGAGACACATTTTTCCTTTGAACTTTTTGACTTTTTATTGCTACCCGACCCCTTAAACACTGTCATAGCTAGTCCAGTAGACCTTCGACCCATAGGAGTAGAACAATTCAGGTTGTCATTGTCATCCAGGATGTTGATAGCGTCTGGGTCAGCTCCCAACTCCCTAATAAGCAATTTCCTTTTTTTATTCGTATTAGGGCCAATAGAATCCACACTATATTTTTTAGGAGTGGCTTTAAGAAGCTTCGACCACAACGGGTCCTCAAGGGTAGGAGGAGTTTTCACAGACTTTTTAGACAGGGTATGAGGGTGACTCTCAATGAGTTCATTTTTCATAGAGCTCTCAGGGGTAGGGTTTTCAATCAGCTTGAGGGAAGGGTTACACTGAGGAGACATGGCTAGCATGTATTTACATATAGCACAGATTAGGCCCTGATGTAATAGTGGGTTTGCTCTATTGGTTAAGCTCTGAATCAAAGAAGAAAAAAGAAAGAAAGGCAAGTTAATCTTCTCAAGGTGTCAGATGTGGTTAAGAATTGGGAAGTGGTAGCCATGGACCGACTGGAAGCGACCCTCAAGCATGAAATACTTCATTACAAAATAACACACATTGTGGTATGGAGGAGGGAGTAAAACCCTAGCATACCCATTCTAGAATCTCTTAACATTCTCTTTATCCTCAAAAAAATTCTCTAAATAACCAAGGTATTTATTGTTACTCATCTTTTCCACCTCTTTTCCTTCGTAGGCCAGTCTTGTCGCCTTAGCAATAAGCTTCACATCCACTTTGAAATGGAGATAACCAATCTACACCTCACCGTCCTTCCAGTCTTTGGAAAACTTATAGCTTAGCTTTTCATTGTACCCTTTCATGGCAGCAAACTACGGGGTAAACCAAACTCTCTCAAAAGCCCCCATAGCTCTGAATTTTTTCGCAAAGATTCATACTTTCTCGACTCCCTTCTCTTCCTTGGGCCTCCCATGGCGTTTTCTTTGCAGATATGATTTTTTGGAAAGAGAAGAAACTCGTTTCTTTGCCCGTTGTCATTCTTGAAAATGGAAATAGGAAACTCAATAAACTTAGTTTGGATGAAGACCTTGTGTTTATTCATTTGAGAGAATAACGGCTCCAAATAATTGATAGGATGTTTGAAAATCAAGCTAAGTCAGAAATCACCTTTTCGAGCCCCATCATAATTAAGACTGCTAGCTCTGCCACCTTTTTTAGTCATGATTATATTTAATTTAATACTTGTCTTTTCGTCTACCTTAGCACATGTCAAAATTTCATTTCCAAGATCATTATTTTTGTTTCTTGTGGTGCTTATTGCTTTCATTATTTTCTCATTTAAGCCTTCCTTTTTGAAGTACGAAGTGATCCAAAAACTCTGTCCTTTCCGTTTCGATCCTCTTATTACTTTAGGATTCGGCGTACCTTTACCCTCATGCCACCCAATCCATCTTGTCAACTTGCTAATGTGCCACCAAGGATTCCTTATGCCAACAAGACTCCTATCACCATCAATCATTTTAATTATTGCTACTATGACCATAATTAATCCGAGCTCCCATTCCATCAATCATTCGCAATCTATCCTTAGTAAATATTTCCTTTAATTGATTAGGTAGATTAGAGAAAACCCAATATTTTAAAACTTCCTATCTTAAACCAAGATTAGCCATTGCATCCGCTATATATTACCTTCTCTAAGAGTATGGTGGATCTTGTAATGTTGGAAAGACAGTAACATGATTTTACAGTCATCTAGAAGGTCTTTAATTTCCCAAGGAGCATCTACTATATTGTTAAGGTAGTCAATAATAATCTTAGAATCGCCCTCCACAATAACCCTCCTATACCCATTATCTCTGAGATAACCAATTCCAACCCAAACAACATGTACTTCAACAAAGTTATTCATTGTTGTTCCCAATCCTTTGTTGTATCTTGCAAGGTAGATTCCTCTTTCATCCCTAACCACTCCTCGTGCTCCTACCAGGCTAGGATTTCCTTTTGAGCATCCATCGAAATTAAATTTCACCCATCCAGGATCAAGAGGAATCCAGACAATGCTTTTTGTTAAGATTTGTTTAGCCCAGTTCATGTTGCTTAGATCCTAGGAAATCTCCCATTTCTACTTTATTCTTAGCTCTTGATAATTAGGCCCTTGCTTAGACTGGGGGTACTTACAACTTTAAATATTTTCTTGAATTTGTCTCTTTATAACCATGCATAGCTCCTTACTACTCTTAGCAGCATCCCTAAAGACCCTATTATTTCTTTCTTTCCATAATCCCCAAATAAGAAATGGGGGGACTTGTCCCCATAAGTCAAGAATAATATTATGAGAGTAAGGGCACAAACACCACCCTTCAACAAACATTTGAACCGAGGTAGGGAAAACACATTCAACCTTGAGCATCTCTAGGAAGAAATCCTAGACTTCTTAAGCATAAGAGCACTGAAAGAACAAGTGCATAATAGTTTCTTATTCTCTATTGCAGAGGTAACATTTATTAACTAAGTACCAACCTCTTTTCTTAAGGTTGTCAATTGTAGAATATTACCATGTATCACTGCCCACCAAAAACAGTTAATTTTAGGGATTAGGTGCTTTTTCCACACCATATTCCAATTAAAGGTTCCCCTGTTAAGAGGTTGCAACTCCATGGCCTCATAGGTAGACTTACCAGAGAATCTCCTTGTAGCATTTTTTGTCCAAACCCATTCGTCCATCCTATTTCTTGAAAAGAGGTCAGGATTCCCAATTAACCTTAACAACGAGTCTAAAGCAGCATCCCAATTTAGCTGTCTACCCCTTAAAACAACATTATAAAAAAGGATTTAAAATCAATCCGTTTAGGTCTCTACCCATCCTAAACTAAATAGGTAGAGACAATCTTACCAATGCTTCTTTTTAATCTTATTTTGATTTGTTGGAGGTCATCTCTAGCAGATAAGGGCTCACAAGTGGACTAAGCATCTTCCCAGAAGTCTGTTCTAAGCCCATTACCAATCCTAAATTTTGCTCCTTTATTCAGAGTTCCTCTGATTTTTAGCAGATTGTTCCAAAAGATAGAGCCATAAGGTAGCTCCCTTTTCCCGAGAAAACAACAAGCCACCTTATTATTTAAATACTTAGCCCTTAGGATCTATACCCAATCTTTTGTACCTTCCAAGAGAAACCAACCCGTTTTTTCCACAAGAGCTTTGTTGAACATTTTTATTCTTCTAATTCCCAAACCTCCTTCCTGATGAGTCTAGTTTATGGTTTAATTTTGGTAGAATTTATGATCTATTTGTCAAAATTGTCATGAACCTTGATGTTTAAATGTTGATATTTCCTCGAAACCATAGACATTGGGCCTAATTTTATCTCTGCAAATCTTTAATGACATTGACATGTTATATGGACTATCTGTGTTAATTCTACATGTGGATTAATGAATGTTCTTTAAGATAGTTATAGATATGTGATTATTATGTGTACTAATAATGCCATGCAGATATGATTCGAGGCCACTAGATTGAGAAGATTTCGCCAGCTGGTCATTCACCATAACGGCTAACAAAGTGGTCATGCAAAGGTCAACGAAGGGAATCATTCAAAGAGGTCGACAGCGAGAGATTCCCCATGTAAACCAAATTGTAACTGCCTTGTAAATAATCTTTATTGATGTTGAGCGAATATAGGCATTACTATTGTGCTAAATCTGCATTGAGGCAGGAACGTTTGACCAGATTCCATGCACGCATAACCGCCCCTCCACTTTCTCTGCTTTCCCTAAAGTGGCATCCTCCTAGTTCATGGAGTTGACTGCCTTGCTTAGTTAGTCACTTCTTTTCCTATAAATAAGAGTTAGAAGCTCCTTCTTAGAAGGTTGCACGATTTGATGATGTACTTGCATTCTTATTTTTCAACAATACAGTTTACACTACTCTATTGTACTCATGTTTTCCAATGAATGAGATGAAGTTATAAGTCTGTACATTTGAGTTTACATTAGTTTTAGAGGATACTCATCCAAGGGGGCCCACTTGGTGAGAATTTTGTCCTTAGTTTAGTTTATTTTAGTTATTAATTTTTGTTTAGTAATTAGTTAAGAATCTGGCACTGGTTGTTCCTATAGCCACTAGAATTCTATTATGTGACTGTTCCTGCAGCCAAAGCAGACTGAGTAGTTTTCTGTTTGTTTGCTCAGATTTTTATTTCTGTCATGCATTTCAGCTTAGCATAGTTTTTGATTGATGTTCAGTACTTAAATGATTTCCTTCTAAGCAATTTACCTTCAACATTACATTTATCTTAGTTGTAGAATGAATATGGCTACTTGGGACCCTTAGTGCACATACTGTGTTGACCCATTTCAAGTTAACGTCCCTGAGTTTGTTGGTGTAATTAATTATTAATTACACTTTGCATAAGTTTACTTAGGATTTATTTAATTCCTAAGTTTTAGGATCTTATCTTTATCTTATTGAGCTATCTTGTTGCTCAAGATAAGATTAGGTTTTGGCATCTTTGCTTTTATAAAGCAAATTATCTCTTGTAATTATTGCTCTTTTCGAATATATCAATTTGCATGTTTTTATGCAAAGCTTCTGCCTTTTTGTTTTTCTCTTCTGTGGAAGGATATTCTAGTTTGCATTTTAGATCTTGGCTATTCTAACATGGTATCAGAGCCTCGATTCGCAGCCCCTTCTCAGCGTTTTTGGAGGATTTCGTTGCAGAGCTCATTCGGAGTCCCTCAAGGGTTTCAATCCTTGAGCATCATTCTGGAGCATCTTGGATCAGATCAGGGTTTTCTGTTGGATTCAAAGCACTGGAAAAAGTTAGAAATGACTTTTATTTCATTAATTTTCATCACTGTTTGCCAGATCTGCGAGGGTTGTAAGATCAGTGATTTTTCTGATAGATCTGGGGGTCGCCTGATTTTTGGAGCACTTTGGGCCCAAACGGACCTCGCCGTTGGATTCGCAGTGCCCAAAAACCCCCATTTTCATATAAAATTTGTCTAAATTGGACACTGTCGATCGGAGAAGCAAATTTTTTTTGCCCAAGGGTCGTACAGCCCCCAGGCACGCATTCCGATGCACAGAAATCAGAAAATTTCAAAAAAACTTGAAAAAAATCAAAAAATTTAAACAAATTCTGCGCTGCCAGTACAAAAGGGGTCCACCACCCGGCAGCCACTGGGTGGCCACCCATCCGCCGCCCGCCACCAGCTCCTCCACCCACCGGTCTGCGCAGCGTTAGGGGCTCCGCCCCTGCAGCCAGCCCTTTTAGCCCAGCCTGCAGTCCTATGGAGGACCAAGGGCTTCGAATTTTTTTGCAGGGGGCCGATTTTTTGCGGTGACGGCCAGATGGCCGTCAATTTTAACCTTGTGAATGGGTGACATCAGCATGACGTCAGTGGCCGTATGGTCCTCTTTGCCCCTCCTAACCCTAGTTTTTTTTTTAAAAGAGCAGTTTTTTTCTTTTGGCCATAACTTGGGCATACGGTATCGAAATTGGGCAAACGAGATATCGTCGGAAAGCTGGTTCTAAGCACTTTCTAGTGGTGTTGTTTATTTTTTAGTATTTTACTGTTTACCTGAATTTATTTCTGTTTTAATTCAGATGTGTATTTTGGGCTTCCGAGCTCATAACTCTTTGCCACGATCTTCGTTTTTCATCTTCTTTATGGTGTTGGAAAGGTATTGAGGAGCTCTATCTTGCTGTCCATTCACTTTTTTTTGTATCTATCCCAAGTTTTTTGTTATTCCAAATTTGTCCCGATGGGTGTTTTGGAGATTACTTGGATGTTTTGGCAATTGGAAAGGTGAAAATTGAACATTTGTACTTCATTTCAGTACCACTTCATCATATTTTCTATTTATGCACATTTAGGATTCTCTCCTTTTACAATCATTGGGTTATTGTAATAAACGAACTGATATAAAGTTCCATTAAGGGGGGTTCTTGCATTCATCTTGATTTGTTGGCAACTCGCATGGGTTATCTGGTCTCCTTGTTATTTTGGCCACATTCTTGTCTTAGCTTGGCACATAACGGATTCATTGGTTCACAATTCAGTTGGGAGATTATGTTTCTTGATCCTCATTGGTTCAGATTCTTCTCAGTTTGAGGGCCATGTTTTTTGTGGTTATTGTTCCAGAGTCTATTTTTGGTACTCCTTCCCATGGAAGAGTTTCAGTCACAGTTTGGCATCGGCATCGAGATACATGGTTTCCAGATTATGTCATCATCTCATCTCCTATTGCTTCTTAGATTCCAGAGTTGATCCAGTATGTGATTTTCCAGTGTTCCTTGGCATCGGGTCTACTGTTGCATTTGTGATTCCGATTGGTATTTTGCAAACAGAACTATCTTTCCTTGCTTGCCAGATTTGGGGTTCCAATGTTGCTTCATCAGAGTTCTTCCAGTGATTCTTCGCAGCAGTTCATCTCACTGAGGGGGGTTTCTCTCTCTTTGCATTTTTACATGAGTTCCTGATCAGGCCTTACTGCCGGGACTCATATTTGCATAATAATCTACTTCTCCCTAAGTTGCACTTATGAGGGGGTGTTGGTGTAATTAATTATTAATTACACTTTGCATAAGTTTACTTAGGATTTATTTAATTCCTAAGTTTTAGGATCTTATCTTTATCTTATTGAGCTATCTTGTTGCTCAAGATAAGATTAGGTTTTGGCATCTTTTCTTTTATAAAGAAAATTATCTCTTGTAATTATTGCTCTTTTCGAATATATCAATTTGCATGTTTTTATGCAAAGCTTCTGCTTTTTCGTTTTTCTCTTCTATGGAAGGATACTTTGGTTTGCATTTCAGATCTTGGTTTTCTAACTCTAACAGAGTTGACAAGTTAAATGCACCTTCATGATGATTGAATGACTATTTAGTTTAGATGTCCAATCTTTGAATCACAGTTGTAAGGGCTTAGTTGTTAAATCATTGTAGGAGGCCAACACTTCCCTCTTTGGTTTACAAATAGCTTCCCACTTAACAAGAACCATTATTTTTCTCTCTTCCACACCTGACCATAGGAATCTCCTTTGAATAGTTTCAATTTTCTCTGCAACATAAGCTGGGATATTGAACAAAGAGAGGTAATAAATGGGAATATTTTGTAGGGAGGCTTTTAGGAGTTGGATCTTCCCAACAAAGCTTAGCAATTTTCCTTTCCAACCATCCAGTTTCTTATGTAGCTTCTCCACAATACAATTCCAATAGTTGCTATTGGGATTTTTTGAGATTAGGGGAAGACCCAAGTAGGTAGCGGGAAAATATGCTTCCTAACACCCTAAGATATTTAACACTTTTTCTTTAACAATCTAGCTTGAATTAAAGAAGTAGATTTTTCTTTTCTGATAGTTGATAAATTAGCCGGATAACTTGGCATATTGATCAAGAGTAATTTTCCAGTGTTTTGCTTCAAAAACAGATGCCTCCCCCCTAAGAATAGTATCATCTAAAAATTGTTGATGTGAGGCAGGGGGTAATGAGGAAGCAACAAAAAAACCTTTTAAAGTTTTGTTAGTAATTTGTTTTTGTATAGTGTGGCCTAGAGCTTCAACAACAATAACAAACAAATAGGGTGATAAAGGATCGCCCTGTCTAAGACCATGGCCTGGAGAGAAAAAACCATTAGAAACCCCATTAATTAGGATAGAGTACCTCATAGTAGTGACACAGGATCTAATTAACTTGAGGAATTTTTCCATTGAAGCCAAATTTTTCAACAACAGCAAAAATAAAATTCCAAGAGACCCGATCATATGCTTTTGAGATATCCAACTTTAGAACCATACCCTGTTTTTTGTTGTGGTTCATAGAATGTAGCACCTCATGGGTATATATGGCAACATCCAATATTTGTCTTCCTTGTACAAATCCCTTTTGATTCACAACAATCATTTTATTCAAAACCATTTTCAACCTATTGACCATAATTTTAGAGAAAATCTTATAAGTGGTGTTACACAAGTTGATAGATCTATAATCATTCATAGAAACATCATCACTATTCTTAGAGATCACCGTTATAAAGGTGGTATTAATATGGTTCAAAATCTTTCTTGATCTAAAAAAGTCCTTCACCGTATTAAATAAGTCTGGAGAGACTATGTCCCAATATACTTGGAAGAAACTTGGGGGAAATCCATCTGATCCTGGCGCTTTAAAAGCACCAAATGAGAAAACAACCTCCTTAACTTTCTTCAAAGAAACAACCTTAGATAATTATTTTAGATCCTAGCCCGTAATAACATTGGGGATGACCTTCAATAAATCATTCAATTTAGAACTATCAACCCTTGATAGATCAAGAAAATTTGAAAAGAAGGAAACAACCTCTTTAGCTATGTCCTCTTCACAATCCAGTCTAGTCCCATCAGAAGTAGTTAGGAATTTTATCTTGTTTCTTGCTCTACACTCCAAAGAAAATTGATGGAAAAACTTAGTGTTTCTATCCCCTTCTCTTAGCCATTGGATTCTTGATTTATGTTTCCAAAAGATTTCTTCCTTTTTGTTTATTTTATACCATTGAGCTCTCAACTCCCTTTCTTTATTGCAAATCTTGTCATCCAAAATACCTAGTTCCATTAAATCTTGGATCTCCTTAATCTTCAAGTTTAAGTCTTTCTTAGTAGTAAAAATATTCCCAAATGAATACTTGTTCCATCCCTTGACCTTTTCTTTGATCTTTTTCAGCTTCTAAGTTAATTGAAACATGGGATTACCATCACAAGGTAGATCCCACCATTCTTCAATCAAGGCTTTGAATTCCGGGTGAAGTGACCACATTATCTCATATCTAAAAAGGTAAGGCCTTTTAGTCATTTTGTCCTCCCATTCCAGAAGGAGAGCACTATGATCTGATCCTATTCTTGGGAAGGCAACCAGAGATAGGTTTTGCAAGATGTTCCAATAATAAGAAATAAGAAACTTGTCTAATTTGACTTGAATTAGGTGACTTCCTATCTCCTATTAGACCAAGTAAAAAGAGGTCATGTCAGAGGAATATTCATTAAACCTACAGAGTTGAGAAAACCTGAAAGGTCCAACATACTGTCAGAAAAATCAGTTAGGCCTCCACTTTTTTTTAGATAGGTATAACAGGGAGTTAAAATATCCTCCCAACATCCACAACTCATCATTTCTATTGGAAATTATTCCACCCAACATATTCCACAAATCAATCCTATCAAGTCTCGAATTAGGACCATAAATGTTGACCATATTCCATTTGGCTAAGGTAATTTTGTCTTCTAAACCAACTAAGAGATCATTTTTGTTATTTAAATCCAACCTTCCAGCAAGCCTTGAGGATTTCCAGCAAGTTGCAATCCCACCCGAGGCCCCCTCAGCATCACTAACTTCAAAACTTGCATTAGGCCAAATCCATTTAATAACTTTAGTCCCCCTTTAGTTATTTTCAGGATTTAATTTCAAATCTTGGCAGGATTTAGCCTCCTTTAATTAATGAATTCATATTCCATCTTGGTGTGGTGTAATTTTGGGATATTAAGCATGGATAAGTATAAATACAAGGTTCTTTCACTCATTTTAACATAAGACTTTTGTGAGAGCATTCCTAATAGCATAATTGAGTTCACAAGAGCATTCAAGAGTAGTTCATCAAGCATTTGGAGCCATCATCAAGATTCAAGCATCATGTCAAAGATATTCTTGCATCATGTGTTTTTTTGAGCTAACATTTATGATGTAGGGTTTTGATTCAAGCAAGCAATTCAAGTCAAGATCTATCAAGCATTCATTCAATTCAAGATATACATTCAAGCTAGCCACTCCACAAAATTTTGCAAATTTCATGATAAGGGTTTGGTGAGTTGCAACATAGCACTTTGTTCATTCATCATTTCCCTTTATTATTTCATTTCATTCCAAGGTTTAATTACCAACAAGGGGTTTGACCAAGGCAAACCCCCATTTGCTAACAATCAACAATTTTTTCTTCTCTTGTGTTTTTGTGTTTGTAAATTTAAGTTGAAGATCATTTGGAGTGCAAAGTTGTCATCTTCAAGGAAAGTCACCTACAAGCCAGATCTGGAAGTTTCAGGACCTGAGATCTGAGAAGAAGTTGCAAACATTGAACCTCAGGATCACATTCTGAAATTGTTGAAATTCAGAGAGGGACTAAGAAGAAATTAAGGGCGTCTTAGTCCTCTTGGAGGTATTTCGAAGAGATTCTTTCAAATTTCATTCCGACATTCGAAGATTGTGTGTTTTCCCCATAAAACAACAGTAGGACTAAGAAAATAGTAAGGGTGTCTTAGTGCTCCCTAACATATTTTGATAACATTTTTGTATTTCTAGAATCCTTATCACATTTTTAGACTTCACAGGTACATGCCTCATAACTTGTTGTAACTTAATTTTGTCATTTGCACTCATTAGTTGGCTTGCATTACTAGGTTTTGTAAGTTGAATATCAAGTTGTCTTTTCCAAGCCTTTGCCTGGTGGTGTACCCTTCAAAGCCTAAGGAATTTTCCTAGGTCTCCCTTGTTGAGAATTGGATCACCTTTGTGTTGATAGTCAATCAAATTTGGGATCCTAGGTTTCCTTGAATGAACCATCCCCCTATAGAGGAAAATTCCAGATTAGGGATTCCTTTCTTGTATTGTGAGTCCCTTTTTCCTATTTCATTTTCCCAATAGTTTAGGTATGATTAATCCTACTATTATAGGTCCCATAAGGAGGAAGGTAGATGGGAAGTGGGTGAGGGAAATGAGTAGGGAAAATACTAAAATTCTAATATTTTGATACTTAGAAGAATTCTCAAATTAGGAATTGGTGATGATGAATATACTCAATGCTAAAGGAGAGGAAGCATGGAAAAGAGTAAGTGGAGAATAATCGAGGTTCATGGATTAGCCTTATAGATTAAGAAGTGCATGATTATATGGAGACCTAAAATCCTAGGGCCAAAGACAAAGACATAGTAGGAAGTGAAAGAATGGGGAAAGCCATGATAAAGTACATAGGTAATGATAAGTTTAAAAGACTAAAATAGTGAAAGGTCTTAGAAAAAAGTGGAAATGTTGGGTTTCAAGGAATGGAGTGAAAGAATAATACCAAGAGGAAACCTATTAACCCAACAAAGGCTAGAAATAGACACAATCACCCCTAAAACTTATAAATTTCTATAGTTTGAGATATTTAGGAACATAAAAAGTATAACAAAAGGAACAAAAATACAACAATAATATCTTTGAATAAGGGGGTCCACTAAAAGAAATCTTAGATTGGTTATAAATGGTGGCCAAAGTATGGCTCTATTAAGAAAGAAAGCACTAGACTTAGATAAATTTTCACCTACTAATATAGGACCCAACATCACCTAGAATGGGGCAAGACAAAGATATCATATATCAACTATAAGGACAAAAATATAAATGAGGGAATCTATACATAATAAAATCAAACTAAGAAAGAATTAGAAGCTCACTAGAGTCCTTGCACTAATAATGATATTCAAGGTAAGGGCTCTAAAAGATAAACATCAATAGAGGGGTTCCCTAAATTTATCTAAAATTAGAGATGGTGTTGCAATGCATAAAGAATTGGAAACTTTATTAGAGAATGTTTTGAAGCATTCTAGCATAAGTAAACCAACTTAGGAATCCATATATTAAGGTTTATCATAATTAAATATTTTCAAAATAACTCCATACAATAAATTAATCTTCATGAATTAACAAGGCCTTGGGGCAATCAATGGAAAAATGTGTGTGTACAAGTGAGTTCATTTCCTCTTCATGAAACCAACTAAACTAATCATTAGAAGTATGAATTTCAGAAATCTTGGAGATAAATTTTATTGTAGCATGGAAATCAACACAAACTAAAGGTTCTTAAAAACTATAATAGTTGTTCGTGGGGGCATGTTTAGAAAGAAAAAAATAATTTCTGAATTTTCACTATGGTGGTAGACAAATAATTTTTTTGCATCCTTGTCCACACCACCAAGTAAATTTCTTGTATCTAGAAAATACCATGCTGCCTTCATCTCTTAAGCCAATTTCTCTAACTTTGCATAGATCTATTGTGTCTTTGGACATGATATATCTCTTAAACAAGAAGCACATACCATTTTATGGCCTTCAATCCAACAAGATCTAGATGGATCCTTTTAATTTGTTACCTTTCATCAATATCCTCACCATTTGCTCACACTATCTTCCCACTTCTGCCTAGATGTTTGAGAGAATAAAATAAGTCACATATTTTTTATGATCCAAATAAAAAATTAGTGTCACTATAAATACTCCTAAGCCTATATTCATATATGATTTATAACAATAAAACATATCCATACAACCACCATAGGTTTAATTGGCATTGTAATGATAAATTTTAAGGTGTCCTCAAGATAGCCAACATGAGAAAGTAGATCAACCATGCACACATAATGATCAATGGTAGGTGTAATGCAATAAGGTATATCCATGTGATTGAAGTATGTGCAACCCACATGCACTAAACCTTCATGGCTACATGCACATATAAAATGAGAAAAGTTTATAATGTCAAGATATGTTCTAGAGTGCTTCATTAATTCAAATATTTTGAGAGCACCCTTGCAAAATCCATTTTGTGCACATCTCACAAAAATCACATTCCATGGGAGCATATTTATTTGAGGTATTTTGTCAAAAAAAATAGATGTCTTATTTATTCCTTCACATTTTCCACACATATCTACCAAAACATTTCCAACAATAATATCTGATAAAAATCCCCTTTTTGTTAAGCTTTTATGGATGTTTATAACTCATTATTTAGCTCTTATATTGACATTGAAATATGCCCCTTAATTTTTATCAATATTTTCACAACACAAACCAACACTACACTAATGGCTAGCATTAGCTTCCAAAAGATAATTAAATTGAATGTAACCTTCGCCAAGAATGTTCACCAAGATCCTTTGAAAGGTGAGGTGATAGCATATGTGAAGGTATCGTTAGCAACCAAACTGGAATGAAGAACAATACTAAATTGAAACATGCGAAGAACTGACCATCAAGATTCCACGCTACCACTTGTTCAGTGGGGGGAAAGATAATTACAATGAAATGCAATTCATCTGCTAATAGTAGGCATCCACTCAACAGTGGGGATTCACCACTTTTTATTGGGTGAGATATGAGAAATTCAATTATTATTTTCTCCACACTAGCGGTAAACCATCCAGGGGTTACAATATGTGAAAAATAAACACAAGTTAATGCAACAAATAAATGACTAGAACAATACTACTATTTACAGTTTACAATATCAAATAACTGCAAAATACAAGTGTTTTACAATATTATCAAAGCACAATGAAAGAAGTTGATCTCTCACACTTAAAACTTTCTCAACTACTGAATTACAAACCAAAATCTAAAGTGTCATAAATATGATATAATGAACCAACAACTGTAATTTTCAACCAGCAAATATAACTCACCCAAAGATGCTTGAATCTCTTCCAAACTTCACCATACTTCATGGAAATTGCAAATTCTTCAATTCCAATGGAAGGCGACCAACATACAAGTGTCTAATAATGAAAAACAACCATCAAGAGAAGGTCTCGATTCCTAATGCAATCACCAGGAGAATAGTATGACTCTTGAAGAGGTACGACCTTTCGTAAAAATCCCAATCTTCAAAATTAAATCCCATATTTTGCAAGAAGGGTCATCCATATCCAAGGAATCAATTGCTTCAATACCCAAAAGCAAATAAAATTCATACAAAAAGTTGTATTTAAAAATCTCCTTCAGCCATGATATGACCAACAAACACAAATCTGGAATTTTTTTAAAAAAATTCAATATCTTTAGCAATGAAACTCAATATGTACTTCTGAATGAAGCACACTCCCAATCAACCATCTAGGGAACCATAGTTTTAGGCCCTAAGAATGGTGTAAAAATGCTAAGCTTCCCCTTAGCCAGGTTTTGAAATCAATTCAACAACATTTCGATACAACAAACCAAAGATGAAGAATGAGTAAGCAAAGGCCTAGTTTTATAGAACTTGTGATGACTGTTGGCTTTCAATCTTCCTCCAAAAGGGATGCCCAAACCTCATGTGAAATAATTTAATTTTTAAAACATTCAATTTCTCCCTCATCCCTAGATGCCCAAGTCTCAAGGGAACATTACTATCATTTTTAATATTTAAATTCTTCTCAAAGAGGCATCCAAATCCAAAGAGGAGTAATAAACTTAGAAATATTAAATATTTTCTCCTCATGTGGCATCCACCCTCAAAGGCCCCATTTTTTAAAACAACATAAAGTCATTGTGCTAGGCCAAGGGGTCAAAATCACAATATAATAATTAAATGATTTAAATAAATGATTTATTCAATAATGCGCCTTAGAAAGCCAAATTCAGAAAAACTCAACTATCTAGCTTGAAGAAGAAATCTCACTCAACTGTTTCCAATCTGAATACTGCCAAAAATAGAACTTACTAAAAATAGTAAATTCAAAAAAGTTGTTCAACTCACTTTGCATGTTATATCATTGCAAAGCTCTCTGAAAACCCAAAAAGAATCCACAATCCAAATCTTGAAACTCCAATGTGTAGGCTAAAAATAGCAAGTTCCAGAAAAGGTTGTCAAATGGAAATGCATGTCACACCACCCTGAAGCTCTTCAAAAACCCAGAAAATTCCACCAGATATGCATAAAAAACACTTACATGCAAACCATCAAAAATGCTTCAGAACCCCTATAAAATAGGAAACCCTAATTTGACCTCTGACAAGCCTACGGGCTTCTGGAAATAGGCTATCCGTCATCAAAGAGCGTATGAATAAGATGGGGACATTATAGACACAAACAAGGAGTATACCCTAAACCCTAAAATCTAAACTCTAACCCTAATGCTAACCCTAACCCTTACCCTAACCCTAATTAATTCAATGTCTTACATGTTGTGCCATGAATGTTACTAGGATATATATTTAATAATATATATAAAATATGTCGAGAGATATCCTTCTTGAGGAGCCTATTTTTTTTAACAATTTTCATATAAAAGTGCAATAAGCACCTCAAGAAGGATATCTCTCAATGTACTTTATATATTATTAAATACATGTATGCTAGTGTAATTGCGCACTTCTTAGAAATCAAGAGTTTTTTCTAATGCACAAGAAACCTTGTAGGTGTCCCTTTATATTCCCTTGAATGGAACAAATTAACCTCTTTTCTATAAAATCTTGTAGTTTATGGGTTTAAAAGACATGCTAATGATTTGGTAAGAAAGAGATTATATTGTTCCATTCAAGGGAATTTGAATGGATACCTACAAGGTTTCTTGTGCATTAGAAAAAATCTTGATTGCTAAGAAGTGTATGATTACATAATTTTTTATTTCAAGATCAAACATAAGAACAACACATGATAATTTTAGATTTTAAACTCAAAATAGTTTTCTATTTTCATATTCTGACATTGATTTTATGAAAAAATATATTTCACACATTTATGACAACATATAAATCATTGAAACCTAATATTCCAAATTGTTGATCAAGCATAAATATTCATATTTCATCCTCGTGCCAAAAGAATTGATTCATAACTTGACCTCAAATAATGTGTGTGTGTGTGTATGAAATTAAAATTTGTCTTCTTTTAAAAAAGAAATAGATATTTTTAGGTATATGGTCATATTAATCTCATAAAATTTTCATAGGGATACCTAAAGAAATGTACTTATACATAAAAACCTATATACATGCATATATTGTACTGTACACACACATCTTTCAAGATATTCAAAAGAAGGATTTCTAGAACTCAAAATCATAACAGTATAACTTGGATTTGGAAATAAAATTCTTATAATTTTTAAACGCAACTTTTCAAACTTTTAATGAAGAATTAGATCAAAATTCATCAAAAATAGTCTTTGATTAAATGAATATGTACACAAATAATTTTTATATTTAAATATTGATATGTACACATATACACATGATTATATGATTGTCAACAACTCACCATTATAAGTTTAAATTCTACATTTAAGTATAGTATAATCATTTAAAATTTGTGGCCACTTGAATGTACATGCACATTATAGATTCTAGATGATTATATAGTTCATCGGATAAACACTGCATAATCTTACACTTAGATTTATCAAGTTTTAAAAGCAACTAAGAAGATTACATTACAAGGCTTGACCACAACATGTAATGCCCCACTGTGCAAACCCCAAAGGAACAAATAAATATGAACAATTTTTTTTTTTAAAAGAACATAATGAATGTACTTAAGTATTCCAATATAACAATGTTCTAAGTTGCACAACTAAATCCCTTGGGGTACACTAGGTGACATTACTATACTAACCCATAACAAAGATAATAGATTAAACCAAAATTAAACAATTACGTAAAACCATTCATTCTCCCATTACCATTTAAAACATCCATTAACAATAACCACATTAATAAAAGTAATCCATATTAAACCATACATGCAAAACACAAATGAATTAATCATAAAGATAATAAATATATATATTTTGATAGATACAACACAACATAAACAATAATTACAAATGGTAGTTCACAAAAGATTACATGGCCTGAATATACATTACATCAATATGATAGTACAACATAATGAACATATAAACAAATTACATCAAGGTCTTCCCATCACATGTGGGAGATGATACATCAATGAATACATTACATCTGAAGTGTAAACATACATCTGGTACATAAGAACACTGGATCAACAACATCTGCCAAAACCCCTGCAATGAAAGAAACAACTGCAACCAAAGGGAACCCAAAAGGGTGCGAAGCACGTTCCACCCAACCACCCCCATGTTGGGAGTAGACAAGGAAGGATCCCCGACCAAGCATGTCAAACAGTAACACAAGACTAACTCCAGATAGACAACTTAACATCAAAGACCACTTAGAAACTAAACAACGACAAGACCAAAAGGCATAACAACAACCCACTTTTGAAACATAACAATAAATCACTTTCCAAAATTACAACAAGTCACAAAACACATCATCAATAAATCTCAAGACATAATATCAAAGGACTACTTCTAGAGGACTTCAATAAATAATACAAGTGGAATGTTAGAGGAGAGTGTCATTGCATGGCTTCACATGGATTATCCAGACAACCTATCACAAGGTGCCGCCTCCATCTATACATGGATTATCCAGACAACCTAGTTCAAGGTGTCGCCTCCATCTATGGTTCTCCTAAATACCAATCTCAAGGCACCGCTCCATAGGGTTACTCATGCAGAATCATTAACCTTTCGTGATGACAAGGAAACGATCTTTCCAACCACGACCTTCTCGGTCCCCTTTAGTTTGTGATAGCACTAACAGGTGCACGTGGCATCACAATTATATTATTAATGTTAAAACCCCTCCCACAATTAATTACTTAAGTTATCACTGATTACTCTAACTCTAGGTGGGTTACCCTGACAACCCCTTTGTGTGTCGGCCCCCACTAGAGCCACTCTCTCTAGAAACTCAAGCACAAAAATATCCAACTCAACAAGATTGTACCACAAGAAATATTGAACCAATTAAATAGTTCATCCATGAGGCTTAACGATCTCGCCCACAATCATATGCACACATCCACAACACGGTACAATCCAAGTGCAAACTAAATCACAACCATGGTCAAACATAGGCCAAACATCAAAATACGAGATCACAACTAACATCAGTATCCCACCTCTAGAAGCCCTTAACAATAACTTAAGCTCCTACGAAAGATAAGATAATTCTAGGGTTTTCCCATACGACACAATAAAACAATGAAGAGAATACCACAATAGACTTAACAAATAATCTCAAGAAAACAATTACATAAAAACATCACCATATAAAATATTTCCGATACACAATAATTTCATCAAAAAAATAAATCAACAACTCGAGAATATTCAATTCAAATCAAAACACATCGTTTATTTCTAATTTTCTCAATTAAACTATAACATTATAAACTTTAAAATTATCAAATTTATTTCCTAACTTACAACAATATAAATAGCCATCTAACATATATATATATAAATATATATATATATATATATATATATAAACAGATAATATAAATTAAAAACCAATATTTAAAACTCATTATAACAATTAACCAAATACTTCATATATCTATACAATATATATATATATACACAAACACATATACGTATATATATATATATAAACGAAATACAAAATCCGCAGTAAAGAATCGAAGGATTCATAAAATAAAACAAATCGAATTAAAACCAAATATCCAGTCCCCAATGCGTATGTCATTCGCATTTTAATGAAGGCGGAGGCCGCAGTCCAAGTGGTACTGCGTACCCCCCTTGTGGGGAGGCCACAGTACATAGGTACTGCGTATTCCTGTGGGGAGGCTGCAGTCCCCACTGGCTGCGTACAACAACCATAGGCTATTGTGCGCAGTCAGTGGTGACTGAGCGCAGCAGTACCACGGGGTAGTGGGGTGGTACGGCTTCGGCCGACCATTCCCACCCCCAAATAAATATAATTTTTTTCTGTTTTTTTTTTTTTTATAATAATTTTTCATTTAAAGAATTTCGTTCGGAACGAAATTCAAACAAACTACATTAAAATGCGTATTTTATTATACATCTCCAAATCAATATTTGAAATATATATATATATATATATTCTTTTTTAAGAGGGACAAAGTATATATATATATATATATTCATAATAAGATTCAAAAACAAATGAAATAAATAAATTGTTTTCTTTTCAATACAGATCTGGAAATACAAATTCAACCAATAACAAAAAGAATTTTCTCTTTCAAAACAATACTTTCACAGTTAAATTATATTGAAGAAATTCCAAAAAGGGTTTTCACTATAGTTTTTCTATAGAAAAATTCAAACGTTTATAACAAATTTCCAATCACAGAAACCTCTTTCAAAGAAAACATAGAGAAATTGATTTTCAAAAACCCAGCAACTAGATTTTGTTTATGGAACAATAAATAATAATAACTTAAAAGAAGAAAACCTGAAGTCCTTCGTTCGATGTAGAATCCCTTCTGTAACCTCCTCCTGATTTCCTCCTTCAGCTCTCTTTTAAATCTATCTTTCTTCAAAACAATTCTTTTTTTAGCCAGAAGCACCAACCAAAATATTTTTCTTTTCTTTTCTTTTATAGACCAAAACAACAGAAAAATCTTCTGTGTGAAAAACTCTCTCCTAAAAATAATAAATCCAAATCAATAAAGCTCTTCAGCTTTTTCCTCAAAAATCCTCCTTTCTCATTGGTCCTTTTTTCCAACTTTTAAAAGCACACACTTATCTACAATTTTAAATTAAAATTTAATTATTTTTCCAAGATATTATCCACACAAGATTTTCTAATTTAATATTTAGAAAAAGATAATATTTAATTATCAACATCAATATTTATTTAATTTAATTACCTACACTTTTAAATAATTAAATAACTTATTAATTTACAATATATTTTAAATTCCACATTTAACTAACTCACAATTAAATCAAGTAACAAGACAACATTAATTAATCTTATAAAATAAGATTAATTAAATAAACACTAACCATAAATAAAATAAATACTTAACAATTAAACTACACCACAACAAGGACAAAACCTCAATCATGACACAACAACTCACAATAGGACGATGGACTTGGGACGGGGACACTTCCAAATCAACTCCCTTTTTCAACATTTTACCCGTTGGGTTAAATTAATGCTCGCCCTGTCCTGCCGAAGCAGGTGGAATCAAGACTTATTCCTGCAAATCCTACATACAAATAACGTCAAGTAACATATGCATATAATAAAAGCATCATATCGTGAGGAGGAATTGTAGCGTAGTAGGGCACTCGTAAACGAGTGGTGCTACACTGTCCTCTCACCTAATCTATACTAACAAATACAATATCAAATATGAAATAACATTTCTAACTAATAGATCGCATCATAATATAATTACCAAATCACTACATCACAATGTATTACTAATCGAATTAAATATCACCAAACCAAACAATAAGTAATAACAATCATAGTCACAAAGCATCAATCAAAACCACAAAAGTATCAAGTCTAAATAGTATGAGGGGTATTACACAACACTTCCAATTTTAAGGGTTTTAAATACCAAAGAAAAGACATAATATTAGAGATATACCAATCTCCAAATAATAACCATGAACACAAGACAAATGAGAGGTACTCACATCCCTACCAAATTTCATCATCAAGTCACTATAAAACTCTATCCAAACCCGAAGCTATGATGAAATATCAAGATCCATTTTCACATGCCTATAAAACACTCATTCCTAGGCACATTTGAAGAACAAAAAACATGGATGAAACTCTCCAAACATTCATACATCTTTTCTCAACCCTTTTGATGCAAGCATGCTACATCCACACTTTTGGAGATTCATGGTACTAAATTGACCACACAAAAATTGAGTAAAATAATAATAAAAGCAATGTAAGATTTTTAACATTCTCATTCCTTTAACAATGCCAAAAATCAAATAAAATCCCTACATTGGATCTTCATAAATTTGGAAGTACTCTCAAACACCATAATATATTCATTTAACTCAAATTACTCTTATTCATATTTTTTAGGTCATATTAAAATAATCTAACACCCTTAATAAACCACCCTCTTACAATTTTATGAAATGCACGATGCTTGCACATTTGAACCACATGTGTTCATCATACCCAAGATATGGTGAAGTGGATTGTGCTGCATAATTTAATCAAATTCTAAGAAAGGTGACTAATAGTCCTCACACATAAATTCACCATGCTTATTAAATGCATGACATTCCCAAAGGTCATATGTGGGTACTTAGACCCTTGATCCACAATCAAATCAACCCAAAAGGTACCCTATCAAAACATACCAACCCAAGTGAATTAAATTCACATATAAAAACATAAATTATACTTTCTAAACCATTTTGAAACTCCATTCAAATACATATATGAAATTCTCATTTAAAGAATAAATTAAGATATATAAATCATCAAAAACAACTAAGTTAAAAAATATACAAGCATAGGGGATATTACTTGCACTAAAACACAAGTTAAAATATATACAAGAAAAGGGGGCATTACTAATAAATATTATATGTCTAAAAAATAGGGTTCTTGGTCATGCTACACCAAAATGCTATTGTATAACCAAAAAACATATTGTCACAATCCCATTACTTTATAATGTGAAGTGGGATTGCATAAATGGTTCTTCATGACCCTCACATATCATGTTGGCTAACTTATATCCACTTACACACTCAATGCACACATCAAATCTCATCAAGAAATATATATATATATATGACCAAAGAAAATGAATATAATTACACTATACACCCAATAATAAATCTACTAAATTCATGGGGCGGGGGCCCTAGCTCGGTTGGCTAAATATTTCCTATTGCAGGAGGTTGGTCATGAGGTCTAGTCTCCCCCACCCCCGTGGTACCAGAGGGTGTGTCATGCCAGTGCCGCCGGTCACATTAAAAAGTTTACCAGGCGCACTGCAGTTTATAGGGGGTTGTGCTACCCGATTCCTACAGTCTAAAAAAAAAATCTACTGAATTCACATACTCAAGAAATTCAATCCAACTTGATAATCATAAATACCAACATAGACATAAATAAATCTCATAACTTAGCATGATTAGGTTTTACAATTCAACGTTATAAATTTCAAGTTATACCATTTTTTATAAAATACACTATTCAAATTTAAATTGTTTTTTTGATAACTTAAACAAATCAAATTTAGAACCCAAATAACTATTTAGGTCAATATTTATTTTTTACAAGGATTTTTTTATTTAATCCAAATAAGTCTAATTAAATTTGACATTTAGGTGAAATACATAACTTAAGGTTAACATCAACACATACTCATAACTATTTAATTTGAACCAACAATGCACAATTCAAATCACAAGCACTATTTAATATTAAATTAAAATCACACCTACTAATATAAATATAACCCCCTTATACATATTGAATTCAATGTTTATTAAAATCTAAATAAACATTAATAGGTAGTTAAATAACTATATAATAAATTCTAATATTGGAAAATAGATACCAACATGAGATTCACAAATCAAGAGGGTGAAAGTTACATGCATTGTTCCAAAGTTAGCTACAATTTTAATCCATTAAGCACGAACAATACAACTAGGATTTACACCAAGATTTTATATAATTCCCTAGGATGACATAATTGAGTGGCTTGGTTAGTAAGCTAAGATATATTAAAGAGAATCATTTTTTCCTAAAAAGACTAGCATGAATTAATAGTAGGTGTAGATTCACTCTACTTAGATTCATTTCCATAGGTTTTTATCATTGACACTTGTCCATCACTCATTCTTAGTAGTTGATTCTTGATATTCAAAAGCCAATTTAGGGGAATTGTGATGTCAAAAAAACATTTTCTTATCTTTTGGCATAAGGTTGAAGGATTAACACCAAAAATAAATATTGGTCAACTTGATATATGTCACCATTTATATGAAGTAAATGGATCCCACTCGAATCTCCAAATTTTATTTCTAACCATTGATAAAGTCTATATAACCAAAAGATAACATGTTCAAGGCTAAGAGGTATAATGAAAACCTACCAAACCACACAACACTTTCACACAATAACTAAAATTATCGCAGTGAGATTGATTTTATTACTTCAAAACAAATCGAGATTCATGATTTTCAATACATTAGGCATTTTCCTTTACAAAATAGATCTAATGATCTCTACTGACACACAACTATCTAACTAACTATCTATTTTAATTTTTTAGCTCCAACATATAGTACCACCAATAGTACCAATACTTGTCCTCATCAATGGCTCAAAACAATTTTAGTCAACTTCTTGTAGGGAAGAAAAAGGAAGAAATATGGAACCATGATAAAATGCATTTCATCACCTTAGGACTTGTTATAAGTATCAATAATATAAAATTTAATTATTTCAACCTTTGAAAGTGTATTGGAATTGAATGTCTCTATCTTAAACTTATTAAACAATCAACTTGAGATGTACATTGAGATATGGATCTAAAAACTCAATGTAGCTACTCACATGAACCTCTTTATGACCAAAAAATACATAGGTAACATCATATTTTAGTGCATGAATTAAATACTTTGGTGCACAATCCAACCATGATTTTGTTTATGATGAAAACATGATATGATTTACAAAAGCACCAGATACAAACCTAGAAACATGGCCATGTTCATGTTTCCTCAAATGTGTTATGTTCATAGTGATATGATTATTAGATGTATGTGTTTTACGATACATCACATTTTATACTCGACCTTAATTTACAAGATATCAATCATTGGTAAGAAAATGTAAGTGCAAAAACCCAAATTCTAGGAAACTCATGCAAAACACATATCAAAGGTGAAAAAACATAAAACAAATATTTTTTTGGTTGACACAAAAAATAATTTGACCTTGGATGCTCTTACATCATACACCTCATGTTAGTGATTTGTAAGCTAGTACTCACAAATAACAGTTGAATATAAATGACATTCTTTAATCTAATCATAGTATTCCCTCAACACATGCCTTCTAAATACATGTACAATATCTTTTTCACCTATTTCATCTCTTAAAATAAAACAAGAGACAAACTTTACCCACCAATTAATCACTCTAATATATGTTTCTCCATTATAAAGTAATTCAATTGTTACTACCTTCACTCTTATCAACTTCTTCAACTATATCTATATCTACATTCTTGCTATCCAATTCTCCCAAATATCTTTTCTTTGAATTTGTACATAACTTTATAAAACTAACCCATTTTATTTTATTATAAATTTATATCTAAAATCTCCTCTTTTCTATAATGCTTCTCTTTAGCATTTTTAAACAAATTATATGTAGCTTTTACCAATTCCTCTAACCATAATATCTTTACTCTATATTGTTCTCCCTTACCTTCAATTTTTTGTTTGACAAATTTCAACTCATCATTTTTATCTTATTCATTCAATTTTTTTCTAAATATCACCAATATTTAATACCCCATATTTTTAGTCAACTCTACACATACATTTGTACTTACCTTCACAATCCTTTCAAAATAAATAATCCATATTTGATATAACAATTCTAAACTTCAACTTTCCTCAATAGTCTCTCTTTATTTTACAATCAACTTCTCTCTATTTGTTGCGCTCTATATATTTTACAACATCACTCTAATTCACATTCTCATGATTATTTTGCTTACTACAAATTCTCCAAGAATTTTGTATTACTACTTCTACTTATATACAATATTGTCTTATCACATACTTTCATAATATCATTTCACTTTAAACTCCACTAGAATTTTTTTTCATAAATCCAATATATTATTTCTTCCTTTTCATATTTTCCTTCTAATAATCTACAAGTATCATGTATCTCCTTATTTCACTCTTACCAAAAGTATTGTAACCTTTTTTATCTTTTATCCTCATATCTCTTACCCCAATATAAGCTATTATTTTCCTTCACTTCTAGATTACCTTGGTCTTGCCCTTTGTTGTTATGTCCTTGAATTATAATATTATTTATTTGATATTAATCACTTCTTTCTCTATGTTCATATTTTTACCATATACTCTATGGTTCACCCTTCTTTATTCCTCAAGACAAACTAATGTATTATTTTCATTAGCTCTAGATATCTTGTCACTCTCAATTCTCCTTGAATACCACTCTTAGTAATCAAGTCTTATCTCTTCACACTCTACAATTTATAAACCAATTTCAATTGATAACCTACAATCATGAATTCACTCTTTAACTAACAATCAATTCTTACTCAATGCTATTTTCCTCCACTTACCATCACTCTTATGGAAATCCTTATATATACTCATCCATTTGCTTAAGCTCCACTCAAATTTTTTATTCAACATTTTCCAAACCAACATATCTTTTACATTTCTTGCAATATTATCATACTTAAATCAATTGTATATCTCCATATGCATATCCTTCACACAATAATTTTTCATTATCATTTTCTAGTAACAATTGTCCTCTATGTCACTATTCAATATATGTCAACATTGTTAAATTTATCTTGTGATATCAACCTTGAATCCAATATTCTTTTCTTTTTCTAAATTATTTTGAACACATGTATATCTCTACCCAATCATCTTACAATTTATATTCAGTTAGTTGTATTATTACAAACTATGTGTCTAGATCTCCTAATTCAAAATTATTTTTTTCAAATTCAAATTATGTTCCTATGTGTCCACCTAGGTTTTCAAGTCTATTATCATCTTCTCTAACTTTTACTCTATTTCAACATTAATTTTCTTCACATCTAGCAGCTATACATTACTTTTATATAACAATCTTGTAAGAATTGCATATACTACAACTTTCATATTTTCATAGTTTTAATGTGATATTAGACTTGTAATAGCCATATTATTCTCATACATCTATTATTGTCCAAAAATTTGATCCAATAATTATATCTGTAGACACTCCTAATTCATCTTTTGCCATCATTTTCCTCATTTTAATTAAATAATTTCCAAATTATTTGATTAAATTTACTATTTTCCTCTATTAATTGAATAATTAACGTTATTTGATTAATTAATCATTTTTAACCATTTCTTACTAATATCCTCTTAATTAAATAATTTTGAATTATTTAATTAAATATCTCAATTTCCCCTCATCCTCACAATTAAATAATTTTCTTAATTATTTAATTCCCTAATTTTCCTCCAACTTGCACAAAGAATATTCCTTTTTCAAAAAATAATATTCCCTTTTCAAAATATCTTCTTCCCTCCAAAATATCTAAACGGTATATTCCCTCCAAAAAGAATATTCCATAATTCATAATTCAAATTCAAATTCAAATTTGAATAGATATTTTCTCTCTGAATTATCTTTAACCAATTTTCCATGAAATTAGGGATATTTTGGGCTCTCATTCATCCTCCACCCTTGATCTCCTTGATTTCCTCTCAACTGTTGATTTTTATCTTCAATCTCCACCGTTGATCAAAAATCCTAAAAATCTATAAAATAATCCTTCATCTCCATTAAATCATTCACAATCCTCATGTGCATGAATTCACAATTATCATGAGCATTTCTCTTTTGAGCATTTGAGCAATTTTGTGAATCGAGATCATCCATCCATCATCAATCAAATATTTTGCAATCATGGGTTATTCTTAATAGAGCAATCCACATACATTTGGAGCATAATCCAACAATGAGATTATAGATTTGCAATGTTTTCTTGGATTTAATTGTCTTTTAATTTTTCATATCTTCAATTTGAATCTTTAAGGCATTTGCATTCTAATTTCATCGAGTATGGGGGTAATTGATCATTCTTGTTTGAGGTTTTAGTGTTTTCTAACTCTAATTGCTCTTATTATGCTTTCTAACCGTTACTTATTATTTCCCTATGACATTTCCTCACTACCTTGTTATCATCCCCATGTTGTTCCAAACTCCTTTAAGTCTATACATGCCAACCCATTGACAACCTTATCTATAATCTCAACATTATTTGTACCTTCACAATTATTCATGTCGTTCTCTAAAAAAATATTCTCTATATTTTTTAACTCTAACATTTTCACTTCCACATCTTGAGATTTCACCAAAATTTGTCATCTTTCATTGGCAATCAATTGTAACTTATGCACTCCTCTACTCAATTCATCTTAAAATATTTCCTCTTCAAATTTTATGTTCAAAACATTTTTTTTAACTTTTGAGTCATCACAACATGTCTATTTTCAAATATTTCCACTTCAATATTTTCACCATTGACACTACCATTATTGTTTATAATCTTTATGATCATGACTTTTAGGTCTTAAATATGTCTTACATTCTCACATTCTTCTTGAATATTTACTATATCAATCTTTCGCTCTTTGATCTATCTTATTTTAGATTGAATTACAATCCAACACATCAACTATCCCACACTTTCTTTCAATTTTACTAATCACTCTTTATCTTATCATATCTCTCAAGTCTTTTTTAAACATTATTGATCCTTTGCTAGAATCATCTTGAAAATCATCATCGTCTAATCTTTCTCCTTCTTCAGGAATCTCCATACTTGCCTTTATTTCTTCATTTCTTTTATTAACTAAACACAATATTTATACTTTAATACCTTCCAATATTTTCTACTCTAGCTTGAAATTTCTTTATCAAATCAAACATTTTCTTTCCCCTTTTCTATAGTATCAATTTTCTCAACATTACCTTGATTTCCCTTGTTCTTTGCATTAAGTAGAATAATAATCCATTATCTATAAGATAACTTTTATTATGCTCTTCTCGATGTTATTCTTATTGTCACACATTATCTCTTTGCACTACATCTCATTACACATCCTTAATCTAAAAAAATAGCTCTAGTTACTTTGAGCTATATTCTTATTTTTTCTTTTCTAATCCACTTTTATTATTCCTTCTTCATTTCTTGCTAGATTTTTTGTAAATTTTCCTATATAAATACTACATTCCTCACATGAATGTAACCTTTCCTATTTCTTTAAAGTATTATTTCTAAAATTGCAACCCCAACTCTAGGTCTTATACTCATTCCTCCAATATTTCTTACAACAATAAATTACAAATACTTGTGGATTGCTTCAACTTTAGTGCTCAATCCACTTACCTTCTCAAATCATTTTTTGAAATAGATTGTCTATCTTCACATTTCACATTTTAGGTAGATTGTTTCATAGATATACAAGTTATCTACCTTTTTTAATGTCCCTTTTTCACCCATTCCAACATCCTTGGAAACCTCAAACTTTCTTGGAGAGCACTAGAATTATGAGGAAGGGCTTTTGATAGTGGCAGAGAATTCTTGGAGCCTAGATGAGTATAATGGTATTGTTTTTCTACATATCAAACATTGAGTACTCCAAACTTCTTGGAGAAGTCTATCATATTGGAAAAATGCCAACTTGCACATGGATCAATATTTTATGCACTCAGGGTATTGATAGTGGGTCAAAATTCATATTTTGGGCTATTTTATTATTGTCTGTAACTTTGGCAATCGTGCGAAAAATAATTAAATTAAGTTGTCTAAGCTTGGGTGACTTATTTAATTAATTATTTTATAAAGAGATTTTATGTAGTTTAAAATATAAAGTTAAATTAATAAAGTCTCTTGGCATTGGCAGAAAATTGAAGCTTATTTTATTATTTTTGTCGAAAAGTGTATAAAGGAGGAAATAGAATTGGAAAAAGGTATTATTGACATTTTATTTTACAAACCACAATCTTGGAGAGATTGAACTTGTTTCATTCTTAAGCCAAGGATGAAAACCTCGTGGTAATCAATTTTGTGGACGAAAAGTCACATAGAAGATTTTTGGTGGATTCACAATTGTGCTTATTGTTGAAGATTATAGAGTTTCACTAGAAGGATTTGCAAAGAAAACAATTACCTAAATTTGGAGAGTTTTTATAGGTTCTCTTATTTTTTTAGCTCTAGCTTGAAATTTATAATAGATAAATCTACAAAAAAATATACAAAAATTTAGGAGAGTATTTTGTAATGATTAAGCAGATCAAATGAGGGTGTAGTAGTTCTTTTCACCCATCTATAAAAATTTATTTATTTAAGTGACCACCGTATTTTGTAACATAGAGGTGTGGGAGAATAGAACTCTATATTTGGAAGATTTGATAGTTTTTATTTCCAAGCTATAACCCCTATTGGCTAAGACCAAATCAAATCACACCACATATAAAAGTGGCATGCAAGTAAAGATATTTTTTTAAGGATGATTCCTAGTGGAAGTTAGACTCCATAAAGTTAGTCATAGCATTTTTTGGAAGTATATTAAGCTTTGGAAAGGCATCACAACCACAAAAGGGAACATATTAGGGTTTCCTATTATTAATAGAACTCCTCATGCCTAGTGCACCATTTTGGGAGAGTGTTCTTGGAGAGTTCTAAGAAAACAAAACTCTTCACATACCAACCACCAAAATTTCTTTTTTTTTAATGAATAAGCATAACATCTATATTAATATAAAAGATAAATATACATATTCACAAAAAAAATGTGGTTGGTAAGAAGGCACACCCTGAGAGTCACATGGGCTATGCCTAGAAAACCAAAGTCACATGGGCCGAGCCTAGAAAGTAGGAAATATTACAAATGCATGAAAATAAAAGGCCATCAAGCGGCCATGGCAGTGCTAGCAGAGGGCGATGGGCCCCTATCATTTGATTTCCCCCATACATCAGTGAGGTCTAGAGTGTCATTAGGGGGAGCCCAACTGTCATCATATTTTTCAACATCTTGATCTTTGTCTTCACAGTGAGGTGAAATCACCCGATCCAATCCCGAGAGCCATTTAGAAATATCAATAGAAGGCCAACCGAAACTGCCTCCAGGAGCATCAGTAGTAGGCCACCTAGAAGTGCCACTACTACCCCCCACCGCCCCTCCAGAAGGCCACCCCAAGTCAACCAGTGGAGGAGGAGAGGGAGATCATTGACGAGGGCGAGAGTCGCAATGAGGAGGAGCCTGAGAGCGAGGGTGAAAATCCCTGGCAGAGGCACTTCGTCATTGGCCCAGTGAAGGTGACCGGCCCTAAGAATAAGTGGGTGAGGGAGGCACACGCCATAGTACAAGGGGAATTACCCCAGTGGTCCAAGAGCTCATAAAGGTGAGAAATTTCAAGCACAAATTTGTTAGCTTGCACTTGAATCTGCAAAAGAACATTAGAGAAAATAATCGCTTTAGAATATAAAGAAACAAATTTATCAATCTGGCTGTGAGAAAATATGCAAGCATTTCTATCTTTCAAAATACTAAAGAGGATTTACACCCTAAAGATGTATCAAATCTGAGTATACTTTGTAGGGAGCTTGGGAGAGTCTCCTAGCAAAACCATATGCCAGGAGAAGAGATTTGGCTGAAATGGCCAAAAGAAGTCATCAATCCAATCCCACGGTTGCTAAGCTTTGGTACAAAACTAGAAGAGGTGCTTAAATGACTCAGCCTACCCACAAAAATGGAAACAAGGGTCTTGGACCCCCAAGTGAGCAAGCCAATACCCCATTGGTAAGCCTTGGAAAAGAATACACCAAGCAAAGTGGGCAAGTTTTGGATCAACACTTGCAGACCACATAGTAGAAAATCTTGTACACCAAACAAACACCAAGGACTAGAGGTGCCATCTCTAGTTCAAGTTGTCAATCATTGGAAAATGAGGCAAAAGCCATAACATTTATTATTTGATATTTAAACCAAAAATAAAAGTGTTGTGACCTTGTTGGGAAGTTTGGAATTTAAATAAAATGAGGTTTGGAATAGTCCAAATGCCTTAAGACTTTAAGAAAATTATGTTGCCAACCTCTTTGATGGAATTTTAATTAAAATATAGCCCACTTCATAGGAGAGAATTGTGGCTTGGAAGGTTAAACAAAATTGATGTAATAATATCTAGTTGTGATGCAGGAGCATCTAGTGGTGTAAGGGCAATCTTGCATCACCCAAAAATAGTTAAATTTCAAGTTTCTCAGTTTTTAGATGTTTTTACATTTTTGGATACCCTTTTTGTCATAATGAAATTCCCAACTTACGGTTTTTATTTTCTATTCCTGGGTTGAAAGATATTGCAGTTTTAGTTTCTCATATTTGCACCTAAAAAATCTTC